>JAQQTP010000081.1:4800000-6000000 GCA_029884605.1 Ormosia emarginata | reverse complement strand
CTATGGTACAAGCTCTAAGCAAATCTTCTAGAGATTGGATCGTTCTTTCCGATTGACCATTGGTTTGTGGGTGGTACACCGAACTCAGACGTAACTTTGTTCCCAACGATGCTTGTAGACTCTGCCAAAATTTTGAAGTAAACCTCGGATCCCTATCCGAAATAATACTCGTAGGCACACCATGCAGTCTAATGATTTCTCCAATATACAGTCGGGTCAGCTTCTCCAGGCTGTACCTTATGTTGATCGGGAGGAAATGAGCTGACTTTGTAAGCCGATCAACTATTACCCAAATCGAATCATGTCCTTTCCTTGTCCTTGGCAAGCCCACAACAAAATCCATTGCAATGCTGTCCCATTTCCATTCAGGAATAGACAATAGTTGTAGCAATCCTGTAGGTCTTTGATGTTCCACCTTAGCTTTTTGACAAACTAGACAAGTTGATACGCATCTAGTGACATCGCTTTTCATCCCATGCCACCAGAACAACTTCCTCAAGTCTTGGTACATCTTCGTTATGCCCGGGTGCATATTCATCATGCTGGTGTGAGCATGATCCACAATATATCGTCTAAGCCCTTGGTCACAGGGAATACAAACTCTACCCCGGAATCTCAGAATTCCATCCGTTCCTTCCTCAAATTCTGTTTCTTTACTTTGCCCCATCAGTTCTCTCACTTCTTGCAAGAATTCATTGACCTTCTGCTTTTCCTGTATGTCATCCATCAGTTCATTTGAAATGGTGACCATGTTCATACAAATCTTTCTGGGTTCCAACTTAACGAATGACCAAACATCTCTAAACTGTTATATGAGGTCTCTTTCCTTAATCATCAGGGCAGAAACACTGATGGTCTTTCTACTCAAGGCGTCTGCCACGACATTCGCTTTGCCAGGGTGATACAATAGCTGAAAATCATAGTCCTTCAAGAATTCTAGCCATCTCCGTTGCCTCATGTTCAGTTCTTTCTGCTCATACAAATATTTCAAACTTTTGTGATCACTGTAGATGTCGAACGTTGCTCCATAGAGGAAATGCCTCCATATCTTCAGAGCAAAAACCACAGCTGCTAGTTCCAAATCATGCGTCGGGTAGTTCGTTCCATGCACTCGTAACTGTCGCGAAGCATAAGCTACCACTCTTCTGTGTTGCATAAGAACAGACCCCAATCCTTGGTATGAAGCGTCACAGTACACCTCGAATGGCTCATTCGGATCAAGTAGCACCAATACTGGTGAGGTGGTTAGCCGTTTCCTCAACTCTTGGAAACTCTGCTCGCAGCTATCAGCCCATTGAAAAGCTTGGTTCTTCTTTGTCAGCTGAGTGAGCGGTCCAGCAATTTTGGAAAATCCTTCTATGAATCTCCTGTAATATCCGGCTAAACCCACAAAGCTACGAATTTCCGTCACTGACTTCGATCGTTATGGATATCAGAAGTATTAATTCTAGAAACTAATGAGGTTTTCACTGGAATGGTTTAGTAGGATATGACTAGAAAATGATCAATTAGTCCCTAAATCATGAACTCTAACCAATGCGATTTCAAGTAAGCAAAATAGATCAACAAAAGGTTCAATCTTCATGAGAAGTAGGATAGATTAAACAAACTTAGGTGTCAAGACACGTCTCAACAGAAGGAATGGGAACAACTAAGTCGAAGATAAGGAAGATACAGATGAATCTAAATGATCCATGCAATTACGAATTGAAAGTAGAAGGGTTACCCCCAGAATTATATGGCACGATTACAGGGTCATCATTTGAGGCATAACTTCCCTTGTTGAGATCCCCAAATGTTGAGGTTTGATTGGATCTACTACTACTAGCACTTTCCCCTACGGGTTGGGTGTTGTTGTTACTTCCTTGGTACCCGTGAACATAGGTCTCGTTTAAACTTATTAGCTTTTCCATTATTCCTCCTTTGGAATCTAGGTGGTCCATGGTTATCCCAAGTCTAACTTTCCTTCAATAGATTTTGAATCTTAACCTCCAATTCTCGTTGTTGTGCGGTCCTCTGATCTTGTTGAATTGTCACATCAGCTATCCTTTGTATTTTCTCTTGTAGTCACAGCCATAATTCTACGGTCTTGTCCTGCGCTTATGTGAGTACATTTGCCACGAGCCATTGACTCCCTCCGAAGGCGGACCAAACATAACACGATAAAACAAATGTAATTATTTCAAACAACATTACCTCCCTTCAGAAGTCAAACACAAAGAGTCACACAAAGCACACAATTTAAACAAAGCAAGTTCAACTCACAAATCCTAACGATCTCTAGCTCAAACTTCTTTGTTCTGTCTCCTGTGGCGTAATCACTTGTAAGTCCCCAATCTCCAAACAGCTTCTCGATCCGAAATTAAACTAGTCATTCTTTCTCTAGAAGATCGGTTTTTCAAAACCTTTTGATCTCCGCACAAAAGACTTCCTATCTTCCTAACACAGCACGCCTAGGAGAAGTCATAGTTTCCTATACACACAGAACATTACATATTGAGTAGGCCAGTCCTCAATATCATGCAACTGCATAACAGTAACTATCAATATTCAACCTACAGCAAGTCATGCATTCCTTTCCCATCATTTCAATCAAGAGACAAGGAAGTGCACAACAGACCAAATTCTAATATGCCTAAACATAGCAAGTCCATACCCCGGCTCAACAGGATGAACTGCTCTGATACCACCTAATGTAACATCCCTTGATGTAGCAATCGGAGCATAATCGTCATTATACCACAGTTACTAAATCCAAGTGCGTCACAGTCATGATAACATAATTTAAATTCTTAAGAGAGTAGTTTTTTTTTTTTTTGATAATTTGCATAAGTAGAAAATACGAGCCTCAAATGAAATATAATTATATTCAACCCCTAATACAACCACTAAAATAAAATCATATTCCTTATATATATATATTTTATAGTCAATTTACACAAATCACTAATGACATAGAATATAATAATTATAGAGTCCAATAAAATACAGCGGGAATAAAAACACTAAAGGGAGAAAAGTAGTAACCCAGGAATGGGTACTACCAACAGACAAAGCCGCAACCCCATATGTACATGACGCATGGCGTCCCAGTTGACACAACAGGCATCAATGCCTCCATGCAGCTACACTCTTACGTAGTCAAAGGAATCTTATCCAGACGCTCAAGCCAATCAACCAAGGTGTGGTCCCTCTTTATCTTTCTCACGATCTTTTATCAAATATAAATATAAAACAGAAATGCACAGATATAGGAAAGAGGTAAGACATCCTACCACCATTACCAATTATAGCAGCTAGAAACGAAACGGCGCAACACGCCCAAATAGCAATTCAAAACAGCATTTCCAATTAATAAACAGTAGATCCAACAGTAAACAAATAGACAATTCCAGGTAGATGTTCATTACAGTAATGATCAGACAATTCACAGTTACAAAAAATAAAGATTTACAATGACAGATTATTTCATGATGCACATGCATGCTTTCCCAAATTCCTACTCCATGGAGCTAGACACAAACAGTCGGAGAGAAAAATCAGGGGACATGTTTGTAACTCGGCTGCCGCGGCCAAAGTGCTAAAATCAATAATTCTCACGTGCACATCCAGGCATTGTACAGACATTCCACGCTCAATCACGATATAGGACAGTGTCTTGGTCCGGATCGTCGGTGCGTTTGCATCGGTTTGCCCCACGGGTAGGAGAGCTACCAACTACCCATTGTGAAGGACCCGCACCCCGACGCCCCCAAGGTCAAACATGACCTACACTAGTCTACTCGCACCCGCACTAAGGTGTGTTCAATCTCCTAGGCAACTTGGCTTTACCACAGTCCACAGGACATTCACAATGCATAAGACTCTATGCATGAATATGTATGATTCACAATTTCATACAATTCCATAATATGCCACAGTTGGCCAAGATAAGCATCAAGACATAAATGGTCACTCACATAGACCCATAATGTCATAATATTAAAATTAACTAAGGTAATACATTTCTAAGGTCCATTATGCATTCTTATTCAAGATTTGCCATTGTTACAAGAATCCGTCACTAAGTAAGTTTTCTTAGTCAATTAAATTTTTCTAAAGTAATTTATTCTCATTCACTTAGAATGGTCATTCTAAGGTCTCAAAACCTCACATTCCCTTGTTCTTGCTCTCTTAGGATTTCCTAAGTCATGTGACAAGGTTATTCTTGGTTCCTCTAAAATTTATGGAATCTCTAATTATATTTCATTCTTCCAAATTTGCTAATTTACTAATCTATTGCTTATGTTTAATCATTTAATTTTCCAATCTCCAAGATTACAAAATTTTATATAATTAAGTCCTAATTTATCCTAGAGGCTGTGGCCTCCTTAAAGGGTTCAATTCCAAATTTTTCCTTCCATTAATTTTTATTCTACATACTTGATTTCAATATGGCTTGCTTTTATTACAAATTGATCACCAAGAAGACCACCCTTTTTTGCCCAAAAACTGTGACCACCAAGGAGGTCTCAAATCCAAATTTTTCCTTCATTAATTCCATCTTGTCACTTGATTAATTTAAGTCTTGTACTCATCATAATTTATCCACAATTTTACCCAATTTCAAGCTCAAAAACCGTGGCCACCCAAGAGGGGTTATCAATTATTTTTCTTCCATTTTCAATCATCTAATCCAATCCAATATATTATTATACACAACCAATCAATCCAATAGCATAGACAAAGTAAAATCAACACACAAACATACTAATTACAAAATCAAAGAATAACCCTCATTAGGGTTTTTCCACAAATAACACAACCAAGGTTCCTAGATGCTAATAGAGGTTGAGGAGGAGTGTCTTCCTCTTACCCAAATGGAGAAATCAAGAGAAATCCCAAGAAAGCTCCTTGTAAATTTCGGATTTGCACCTCCAAAAACCCTAGAAATTTGGACATGATTAGAATAGCATATGGACTTGAAAAATGTGATGTAAATGGCCATTAGAAGGCTCTTGAAACCAAAAATGAAGAGAAGAGAAGAGAGGTCTTGAAACTTACCCAAAAGCTCAAAGCTTGAAGCTTGAAGAAAGTGATGAAGATGATGGATTTTCAAGAAGCTCTAAGCAAGAAAAGTGTTTAGGAGGAGGAGTGGATTGAGAAAATGTAGTTGGATGAAAATTTTGTGAAGGTTGAGTGGGGAGAGGGAGGGCTGGCCGTAGCTTATGGTAGAGAGAAGGAGGAGAAGAAGAAAATGGAGAAAGAAGAAGAAAGGTAGTGAGAGAAAGTGTTTTGGTAAATTATGAAATAAAATGTGTTAATGAATTAATGAAAAGCAAACTAATTCTCCCCCCCAAATGGCTTGTTCTAGCCGTGAAAATGGAGAGAGAAGAGGGCATGGGCTGCATTTACATGGGGAAGGAGGAAGAGGAAATTTCCAAGAAGCTTCCTCCAAGCTTACATGAGAAGCTTCGCTCGTTTCTCGATAAAGTGAAAGTAAGGTTGTCTCCTACTTGGGCACACTAACACACATGAATATTTACACTGTCAGTATTATTTTTCCCCCAGTGTAGAAGAGTCACAGATGATGAAAATAATATTTTACTATTTATCGAATGATTTTACGGTACTGCAATTTCATTTATCGGGTAAAAATCTCGTAAAACGTAAACCTTGTAAATTATGCCCGGTCTCGAGTTTAGTAAGATTCCCGTCGACAAGTCCACAATTTTTGAGTTTACTAGACACAGGGAAAATATTGCGTCTCCCCGGGTCTGTCCAGCATACACGCAAAACGATGAATATACTAAAATTGTAACGCACCTAAATATACCAACTGCAGCACAATCGTCATTACACCACAGTTACTAAATCCAGGTGTGTCACAGTCATGATAATAGTAGTTTCCAAATTTTTGAGTTTATTTTTTCGTATTTATGCATAAGTAGAAAATACGAGCCATGAATGAAATATAAATGTATTCAACCCTTAATACAACCATTGGAATGAAATCACGTTCCTTATATATATGGTTTATAGCCAATTTACACGAATCACTGATAACATAGGATATAATAATTACAGAGTCAAATAAATTACAGCGGGAATAAAAACATTAAAGGGGAGGAGTAGTAACCCAGGGATGGGTACTACCAGTAGACAAGGCCGCAACCCCATATGTACATGACACATGGCGTCCCAGTTGACACGACAGGCATCAATGCCACCACGCGGCTGCACTCTTACGTAGTCGACGAAATCTTGTCCAGACGCTCAAGTCAATCAACCAAGGTATGGTCCCTCTTTATCTTCCTCACGATCTTTTATCAAATATAAATGTAAAACAGAAATGCGCAAATATAGGAAAGAGGTGAGATTCCTAGCTTTCAGTACCAACGTGGCAGCAAGAAAATAAACGGTGTCAAACGCCCACATAAGACACAGTTAATACATACAAATGCAGTAATACCTGAAAGCAATTAACGAGAGTAAAGCAACAAAGAACAATAGTTAACATTATCCATAGCCAGCTAGCAACATTAGCATTACTAAGAGTCAAATAAATATCGCAGTCATAATAGTAAACACATTATCCAATTATAAATGCTCAATGGACCATGTGACTGACAACTCATAATGCAACAAGGGTACCAAAGTTCCTACTCCATGGAGCTAGACATAAACATCTTTGGAGTGAATGATCAAGGAGTAATACTAGTATCTTAGTAGCCTTAAAATAAAATGTGCTTTCTTTCATAAAATTGTTTGCGCAATGGCTTATACATGGTACCTCAACAGTTGATCGCGATATAGGACAGCGTCTCAGGCAGGATCGTCGATGTGTCACATTGGTCTATCCCACGGCCCTAGTGGAGCTACCACTGTCTATTGCGAGACACCCACACCCCGACGCCCCTAGGGTCAACAACATATGACACCTACGCTTAGTCTATTCGCACCCACACATAGGTGTTATTCAAACTCCTAGGCAACATGGCCTTCTCAACAATGTCCAATGGACAACACGCATGCATGATGACACAATGTCCAATCATGTATGTCCATCAATGATGCATTCCACATAAGCATTGCCTCAATGGCACATAAGCATTATTCAATGTGCAACATGACATATTAACAATACATTTATGAAAAACATTACCTCAATGGCATATCATCATTTCTTATCTCATTGAATACTGAATCAATAAGTGCGTAACCCACATAGGGAATCACACTTGCATCGATAATTCTCACTAGCAATATATATTCCTACATACCACAATTTCCATGTCATGGATCCAAGAATTCCATTTTCAAAATCATTTCTTCTCTATCGGTATGAATACATATTCCTATCACATTTAAGTAAAGTAAAATCCTTGAATCCAGGGTTTTTAGGTTATGTTTGAGTTACAAAGGACAAAGAACCATAATTTCAATCATTTCCAGCTCAAAAATCTCATTTTTGGGTCTTGGTAATCGATTACATCACCCTAGTAATCGATTACCAACATAACAGAATCTTTGTAATCGATTACGTGATTCCCAGAACCACGATTCGTAACTTCAAGGCCCTGGTAATCGATTACACAGCCGTGGTAATCGATTACTAATTGGACAGAACCTCTGTAATCGATTACCCACAAGTTGTAATCGATTACGTGATTCCCAAAAGCACCATTTCGTGACATCAGAGGCTTGGTAATTGATTACACCATTCTTGTAATCGATTACAAGCTAGACAGAATCTCTGTAATCGATTACACACAAGATGTAATCGATTACCAGATTTCCAGAATCACGATTTCGTACCTTTAAGAGCTTGGTAATCGATTACAAGCCCCGTGTAATCGATTACCACGCGTAAACTTGCAAAAAACAGGGTTCTCCAGGTCCTTTAACTCAAACCAAACTAATCATTATCATATTTAATCAACAAGTTACTCAAATATACTTTCAAATCATGCAAGAGGCATCAATAAATCATACAAACCCAACAAAATGCACTATCATGAAGAACAACATAAAAATGAGAGAACTTTATACATGGATTCAGAAATCAATAACAACACACATACAAGGCATTCCCTTACTACCAAGATTGGTTAAAGAGGATCATCTCCCTCATATCTATTTAGAAGACAACACAAGGTGTTACCTCTTCTTGCCCTAGATTTTCGTTTACCCCTTCAAGAAGAACACCAATGTGAGTGATTTCCATAATGTCCACTCAAACCATGGAAAAATGAGTTCTTGATCACATAGGTGACCAAGAAAAACGAAAATGAGAAGAAAGTGAAAGAAAGGTAAAGACTTTACCTCCAAGCTCAAAGCTGTAGCTTCAATGGTGGATAGTGGAGGAAGAAGAACCAAAGGACGGTCTTGGAATGGCGGAAGAAAACAAGAAATGAGTTTGGTTGTGGAAAACAATGGAGATGATCTCCAATGAGTGTGTGTGCACAGTGGTGAAGCAAGGAGAAGAAGAGAAGAGTGTTTGAAATGTGATAGTGGAGTGGTAAAAGTGAGAATGAGAAGAGTGGATATTTTAGGCTCCCAAAATAGCCATCTGCCGTGGGAATAAGTGTGGGGAGTGAAGAGAGAAAAAAAAGAATTATTTGGGAAATTTCTAAGAAGCTTCCCTTGACAAGCTTAATTAATTTAATCATTCTTTTTGGAATTAAAGCTAACGGATGTGATACAAAGTAAATTTTTGGATAGTAGGATAATGTTTTTAATACATGTTATTATTTAGTAGACAATTATTATAGTTGATAGAAGTCAGCATTAATTTACCTAACAGTTGAAATCTACACAGTGTTTCATTATTATTGCTGTTAAACTTCTTGAAAAATGTGAAACCTTGCAAACTGTGTCTGGTCTCGGGTTTAGTAAGATCCCCCGTTGACGTTTTCATAATTCAAGGCTCTCGGAGAAAATATCTCATTTCTCCAGTTCCGCTCAGTACTTACGTAAAACGAGAAATATATTAAAATATTCCGCATTCTCAGAAAATTCTAGAAAAATTCCAGAAAATCACAAATATTTTAGAATGAATTCTGATAGTAGAAAAGTAAATTTTGGGGTGTTACAAAAATATTCGACGTTCCCAGAAAATTCTCGAAAAATTCTAAAAAATTGTAAATATTATAAAACGGCTATTCATCATATAATTTTCCAATTTTTGAAGCATTACAGTCGTCTTCCCGACTCTGCTCAATATTCACACAAAACGAGAAATATATTAAAATATTCGTCATTTCCGAAAAATTCCAGAAAAATTCCTAAAAATCATGAATATTATAAAATGACGATTTATAATTAAACAGATATTTTTCGGGATGTTACATAGTTCGTTACGTGAGTGTTATAAGTGATTCTCATAGTGATAATGGTGTATGTGGTCCTTTGACCTGAAATCACTACAATTCCTACATGAGGAGTTGTATGTTTTAAAGCCATCAAATGTCATCTGTAATAAGGTGATTATAAAGTTAGTTATTGGATATATTGCGAATCATGTGGAGGGATGTGAGTGACCTAGATGGGAATTGTCCCTCCTACATAATAGGAATGATATCTTCGGGCCCCCTGATTGAGTGAGACTACGAAATGTATGACCATGCTCAAATGAGTCAATATGAGATATTGATCTCATTTATGAGTACTATGTCTACTCAAGTATCAGGAAACAGAAGATTGAACTATACAAGGGTGACACGTTCCATGTCTTATGTTCAATCTAGATATCTGGACAAATGGACTAAACTGCACAGAAATATTGATCACAGATAGGTTATGTCAAATCACTATCATTCTCATTACTTGGGTAACAGTGATGTATTGCTAGATTACCGCTCATTGCTTGTAATATTAAATAAGATTTTAATATCATTGCTAATGTCATGAGAACCTGTAGGGTCACACACATAGAGAAGACTAAATTGGAATAATTAGAATCCAAGTTAGATTGGGATTCAATCGTAGGGCGAACTCATAACAAATAGGTCTTGTAACACCCACCATAGGGTATCACATTCTATATTAATTATTACCGAATTACTCCCAAGTTATAAAATAATATTTGTATAAGATAAATACGAGTTGTAAAATTTCTTGATATTGATAAGATAAATTTTAGCAGAAAATAAAAATATTAAACATCATCACAAATAATTTACATCATATACATCATATAAGTACTATCAAAGTTATTTATATACAGACCAAGTTCTCAAAAGTATTTAAACATTACTACATTATACTGGCCCAAGTACACCTAGACAGTAGAACCCTCAGACGGGTACTCCTCGGGATCAGCCTCAGATTCCTCAGAAGTTAGGAATCCTGGTTGATATGTCGTCCGACAACAGGTGTCTAAGCAGACGATACAATGTTGATCTCAGATGGGACTTGGTAACGACCGCCCCAATATTGTCGAATAGTTAATGAAAATTCTACATGTACATATATAGTAACAGAAAAGAAAGGATCTCCATGAAAGATCCTACTCATATTAACTGTCACATGTCCCTGATAGACAACTCCCTCCTCATTGGGACTAATGCGCCATGCACCAGCTCCTCCATGAAACTGCAATCTCACTTACCCAAAGAAACTAGACCGGGTTGCCATCAAATTAGAACTCAACCTCGCTACCTTCTTGCTCAATACCTTGCTCAGCGTCTTTAACAAATATAAACACAGTATAAGAATAGGCATACAAAGAGGTGAGATTATCTACGCTAATACCAAGATGGTAGCATGGAGACAGCAAATATAACATATTATACAGATATAACAAACAATAATTATAATCACGCCCTCAATATTATCCAATTATTCAACAGTTCAAATATCACACAGATATAAATACTCAGATTATGCATGTTCACATAGACTTAATTTCCTACTCCATGGAGCTAACTCAAGTTGGAGAGATTGATCAAAAAGATTTGTTTGTACCAACATGCCTCAGACCACGTGCTACAATTCTCATAAGTGTTTGCACATCTAGTATATACACGACAGTCTTTGTAATGCCCCTTTTTGGAGAGGGAACGTCACATTATTAAACATAAATGAAAATGCAAAAAATAAAATTTTTCTAAATTAAGACCCGGTTCATTTAGTTTAAGGTTAACTTGTTCGATGCTTTAATACGTGAGTAAGAATGGCGGTATATATATATATATATATATATAATTAATAAATAAAATTAAGTGATGAAACTTGAACAACAGTAAAGAGTAAGACAGGAAATAAAACTCACATCTGAATAATACGCATATATATATATATTTGAATATCAACTGTACTTTAGATACAAGCCTGGAAATTTCCAAAAAGCAAAACTATACCAGCCCAAAGGAATCATACACATACATCCCCCCCGGAATATCAAAATATACAACCCACCAAAAATAATACATCAGTCCCCCAAAATAAAATGCTGGCAGCCATCAGCAGCTACCAGTAAAATCAGTCCCTCAGAGGAGGAGGGACCGTATCAGGGTCCTCAACAGGATCTTCCTCGTCCGAGGAAACCTCCATCAGAACCATAGAGGCACGGGCAGGAGCCTGAGCGGTGGAATAAAAAAAGTCCTCCTGCGGGGGTGTAGTAACGGTCACCCCACATCTCCCGAATGGGCAAGTAAAAGGTGCAGGCTGACATAGCAAGTGAAAACCGGCGTCTCATGACGTCTCCAGGCTAAAGCAATCGACACGTCTACCAAATAGACACAACGGTCGGAACTCAAGTTGATGTGTCAACATTCCGGCCCTCCGAGGAAGGTCAGACGCACATCGCCTAAAAATTCGTGCATGCGTGCCTCCATCTTCCTCTGTGGATGCTAGTCTTGATCCGGCCGGTAATCGGGCCATCGGGGCTTCCCTCGGCCGTCGTCTTTGGTAGATACCGTATACACACAAACAGTAAATAATAGGAATACAAGAAAGAGGTAAGACATCCTACCATCATTACTAATTATAGCAGCTAGAAACAAAACGGCGCAATGCGCCCAGATAGCAATTCAAAACAGCATTTCAAATTAATAAACAGTAGATCCAACAGTAAGCAAATAAACAATTCCAGGTAGATGTTCATTACAGTAATGATCAGACAATTCACAGTTACGGAAAGTAATGATTTACAATGACAGATTATTTCATGATGCACATGCATGCTTTCCCAAATTCCTACTCCATAGAGCTAGGATTTACAATATTGAAATCAAATAAGGCAATACATTTTTAAGATCTGTTATGCATTCTTATTCAAGATTTGTCATTCTTACAAGAATCCATCACTAAGTAAGTCCTCAAAATCGATTAAGTTTTTCTAAAGCAATCTATCCTCATACACTTAGAAGGTTATTCTAAGGTCTCAAGATCTCACACTCTCTTGTTCTTGCTCTTGTAAAATTTCTAAAGCTTCATGACAAGTTCATTTCTTGAGCGGTGGAGCCTGAGCGGTGGAATAAAAAAAGTCCTCCTGCGGGGGTGTAGTAACGGTCACCCCACATCTCCCGAATGGGCAAGTAAAAGGTGCAGGCTGACATAGCAAGTGAAAACCGGCGTCTCATGACGTCTCCAGGCTAAAGCAATCGACACGTCTACCAAATAGACACAACGGTCGGAACTCAAGTTGATGTGTCAACATTCCGGCCCTCCGAGGAAGGTCAGACGCACATCGCCTAAAAATTCGTGCATGCGTGCCTCCATCTTCCTCTGTGGATGCTAGTCTTGATCTGGCCAGAAGCTGGGGAAATCAGGGGCTTCAGCCTACTGGCCGTCGTCTTTGGTAGATACCGTATACACACAAACAGTAAATAATAGGAATACAAGAAAGAGGTAAGACATCCTACCATCATTACTAATTATAGCAGCTAGAAACAAAACGGCGCAATGCGCCCAGATAGCAATTCAAAACAGCATTTCAAATTAATAAACAGTAGATCCAACAGTAAGCAAATAAACAATTCCAGGTAGATGTTCATTACAGTAATGATCAGACAATTCACAGTTACGGAAAGTAATGATTTACAATGACATATTATTTCATGATGCACATGCATGCTTTCCCAAATTCCTACTCCATAGAGCTAGGATTTACAATATTGAAATCAAATAAGGCAATACATTTTTAAGATCTGTTATGCATTCTTATTCAAGATTTGTCATTCTTACAAGAATCCATCACTAAGTAAGTCCTCAAAATCGATTAAGTTTTTCTAAAGCAATCTATCCTCATACACTTAGAAGGTTATTCTAAGGTCTCAAGATCTCACACTCTCTTGTTCTTGCTCTTGTAAAATTTCTAAAGCTTCATGACAAGTTCATTTCTTGGTTCTTTAAAATTTATGAATCTCCGATTTTATTTCATTCTTCCAAATTTACTAATTTACTAATCTATTATCTATGTTTTAACCATTTAATTTTTGCAATCTCCAAGATTACCCAAATTTACATATTTAAGTCCCAATTTGCCCTAGAGGCCGTGGCCTCCCTAAAGGGTTCAATCCTCAATTTTCCATTCCATTGATTTTATACTACACACTTTATTAATTAAACCATTCACTTGTTAAAATTTGTTCACAAAGAACACATCAATTTAAACCTCAAAATCGTGGCCACCCAAAAGCCATTCCAAATTCATTTTCTTCCATTTCAAGCCATCCAATCCAATCCAATATATCAATATACACAATCAATCCAATCAAGGTCATGAACTGCATAAAATAAACATATAAGCATACTAATCACAAAATCAAAGAGTAACCCTCATTAGGGTTTTTCCACAAACAACGCAATCAAGGTTCCTAAATGCTAATAGAGGTTGAGGAGGAGTGTCTTCCTCTTACCTAAGTGTAGAAATCAAGAAGAACCACTAAGAAACTCCTTGCAAATTCGCATTGGGTGCCACCAAAACCCTAGAAATTTCAACTTGGTTAAAACAACACCAATGCTTGAAAAATAAAGCATGGATGGTCACCAAGAGGACCATGAACACGAAAATGAAGAGAGGGAAGGAAGAATAAAAAATCTTACCTAAGAACTCAAAGCTTGAAGCTTGAAGAAGATGGTGAAAATGGTGGAATTTCAAGATGCTCTAAGCAAGAAAGGTGTTTAGGAGAGGGAGAGGATTAAGAAAATGTAGTTGGATGAAAATTTTGTGAAGATTGAGTGGGGAAGAAGAGAATCATTTGTAGCTCTTGTAGAGAGAAGGAGGAGAAAGCAAAATGAAGAATGAAGAAGAAGAAGAAGAGAGAGAAAGTGTTTTTAGGTTAAATGAATTTGTGTGGTGTAATTAACTAAATGAAGCAAATCAATTCCCCCCTTGTTTTGGGCTGCTACTGCCGTGCATAGAGAGAGAGAAGTAAGAGTGTTTTGGCTTCCCTTGGAAGCTAAGGGATTCTTGGTTATTGTTTGGTCAAAGCTTCTCAAAGAAGCTTTGATTATTTTACATTAAATTTGAATTAAAGTGAGTTGATTAGACATAAAGTAGATTGCATTAGGATAATGTGATAGGATTTTTATTGCATGCTATTATCCAATGGATAATAGTTATAGTTTACAGAAGTCAGTATTTAATTAATCTGACAGATAAATTTCACGCAATATTATTTTATTTTATTTGTTAAAATTTCTCGAAAAACGTGGAACCTCGTAAACTGTGTCTAGCCTCGGGTTTAGTAAGATCCCCCGTCGATGTATCCATAGTTCCAGGTTCACGGAGAAAATATCGCGTTTCTTCAGTTCCGTTCAGTGCACATGCAAAATGAGGAATATATTAAAATATTCGACGTTTTCGAAAAAATCCCAGAAAATTCTCAAAAATTACAAATATTGTAAAACGACTATTCGTCTAATCATTTCCCAATTTTTGAAGTATTACAGTCGTTTTCCCGACTCTACTCAATACTCGCACAAAACGAGGAATATATTAAAATATTTGTCGTCTTCGAAAAATTCTAAAAGAATTCACATAAATCACAAATATTAGGAAATGACTATTTGTGGTAAAATAATTAATTTCTGGAGCGTTACATTGACCTCAGCAATTCTCAGCTCAGTGTGACGCAAAACGAGAAATATATTTAAATATTCATCGTTTCTGAAAAATTCTAGAAAAATTCCTAAAAATCAAGAATATTATAAAATGATTACTTATAATTAAATAGATACTTTTCGGGATGTTGCAACACTCTTCTACTAAAAGGAATTTCGTCCTTGAAATTTACGTACCTCAAAATAGTTCTGGATGTTGCTCCTTCATCTTGTCTTCCGGCTCCCAAGTCGCATCACCAGTTGTTTCGTTCCAAATCACCTTTACTAATGGGATCTCCTTGCCTCTAAGTTGCTTTATCCATCGGTCCTCGATTCTCGCAGGAGGCGCCTCATAGGTCAAGTTGTCTTTTAACTGTACTGTGTCCGGTGCTATGTCATGACTTGGGTCAGGTAAATATTTACGCAATTGTGACACATGGAAGACATTGTGTATGTTGGAAAGGAAAGGGCGTAAGGCTATCTGGTAAGCTACTGGACCTATCCGGCGAAGAATTTGGTAAGGTCCAAGAAATTTTGGGGTGAGTTTTCTAGATTTCAAAGCTCGGCCGACCCCAGTAATGGGTGTGACTTTCAAGAATACATGCTCACCTTCTGCAAACTCAAAAGGCTTTCTCTGCTTATCTGCATAACTCTTCTGCCAGCTCTGAGCAGTTCTCATCTTCTCTTGAATCATTTTGACCTTCTCAGTTATCTGCAGAATGATATCCGGTCCAATTGTGAGACGCTCACCGTCTTGGTACCAACACAAAGGTGTCCAACACCGTCGTCCATACAGAGCTTCATAGGGTGCCGTCCCTATACTTGAATGGTAACTGTTGTTGTAGGTGAATTCTATCAGTAGTAGAACTTCATCCTAACTTCCAGTCTGTTCTATAGTACAAGCTCTAAGCAAATCTTCTAGAGATTGGATCGTTCTTTCAGATTGACCATCGGTTTGTGGGTAGTACGCCGAACTTAGACGTAACTTTGTTCCCAACGATGCCTGTAGACTCTGCCAAAATTTTGAAGTAAACCTCGGATCCCTATCCGAAACAATACTCGTAGGCACACCATGCAGCCTAACGATCTCTCCAATATATAGTTGGGTCAACTTCTCCAGACTGTACTTTATGTTGATCGGGAGAAAATGAGTTGACTTTGTGAGTCGATCCACTATTACCCAAATCGAGTCATGTCCTTTCTTTGTCCTTGGCAAACCCATAACAAAATCCATTGCAATGCTGTCCCATTTCCATTCAGGAATAGACAATGGTTGCAGCAATCCTGTAGGTCTTTGATGTTCCACCTTAGCTTTTTGACAAACTAGACAAGTCGATACGCATCTAGTGACATCGCTCTTCATCCCATGCCACCAGAATAACTTCTTCAAGTCTTGGTACATCTTCGTTATGCCCAGATGCATATTCAGCATGCTGGTGTGAGCATGATCCACAATATATCGTCTAAGCCCTTGGTCACGGGGAATACAAACTCTACCCCGGAATCTCAGAATTCCATCCGTTCCTTCCTCAAATTTCGTTTCTTTACCTTGCCCCATCAGTTCTCTCACTTCTTACAAGAATTCATGGACCTTCTGCTTTTCCCGTATGTCATCAATTAGTTCATTTGAAATGGTGACCATGTTCATACAAATCTTTCTGGGTTCCAACTTAACGAATGACCAAACATCTCTAAACTGTTCTATGAGGTCTCTTTCCTTAATTATCAAGGCAGAAACACTGATGGTCTTTCTACTCAAGGCGTCTGCCATGACATTCGCTTTGCCAGGGTGATACAACAGCTGAAAATCATAGTCCTTCAGGAATTCTAGCCATCTTCGTTGCCTTATGTTCAGTTCTTTCTGATCATACAAATATTTCAAGCTTTTGTGATCATTGTAGATGTTGAATGTTGCTCCATAGGGGAAATGCCTCCATATCTTCAGAGCAAAAACCACAGCTGCTAGTTCCCAATCATGTGTCGGGTAGTTCTTTTCATGCACTCGCAACTGTCGCGAAGCATAAGCCACCACTCTTCTATGTTGCATAAGAACAGACCCCAATCCTTGGTATGAAGCGTCACAGTACACCTCGAATGGCTCATTCAGATCAGGTAGCACCAATACTGGTGAGGTGGTTAGCCGTTTCTTCAACTCTTGGAAACTCTGCTCGCAGCTATCAGTCCACTCAAAGGCTTGGTTCTTCTTTGTTAATTTGGTGAGCGGTCCAGCAATTTTGGAAAACCTTTCTATGAACCTTCTGTAATATCCGGCCAAACCCACGAAGCTACGAATCTCCGTTACTGACTTCCGCCATTCCCATTGTAACACTGCCTCCACTTTTGATGGATCCACGGCGATTCCTTCCTTCGAGATCACATGGCCTAACAACTTAACTTCATCTAACCAAACTCACACTTCGACAGCTTAGCATACAGTTCATTCTCCTTCAAAATCTGGAGAACTATGCTGAGGTGTTCAGCATGATCCTCCCGGTTCGGGGAATATATCAGGATATCGTCAATGAAGATGACAACAAACTTGTCCAAGTACGGACGAAAGATTCTGTTCATGTAGTCCATGAAGATAGCAGGTGCATTCGTTACACCAAACGGCATCATAAGGTATTCGTAATGACCGTATCAGGTACGAAAAGTAGTCTTGGCTATATCCTCCATTTTCACTCTTATCTGATGGTACCCAGATCTCAGATCGATCTTCGAAAATACCGTTGCTCCCTTCAGTTGGTCCATCAAATCGTCGATTCTTGGGAGTGAATACTTGTTGTTAATCGTCAGCTTGTTCAACTGCCTATAGTCCATACACAATCTCGAGGTACCGTCCTTCTTTCGAACTAATAACACTGGCGCTCCCCAGGGCGATACACTCGGTCTGACAAACTGTTTCTCCAAAAGCTCCTCTAGTTGTTTCTTAAGTTCTGCCAATTCTGTTGGCGACATCCGGTAAGGTGCTATAGACACGGGACGAGCTCCCGGTACAAGGTCAATAGCAAACTCTATCTCACGCGTCGGTGGTAAACCAGGTACATCTTCTAGAAAGACTTCAGAGAACTCCTTCACTACTGGAATAATACTCAGATCAGCCTCGCTCTCGATTTTCAAAGGAGATAGCAGCATGTATCCTTGAGCTCCTTCTTTCAGGAAAGCTCGCACTTGGTTGGCTGTCAAGTATCTAGAATCTTCATCCACAGGAAAGACTATGATTTTTCTAGAGCAATCTAACAGAACATGGTTGGAAGACAACCAGTCCATCCCTAAGATTATATCTAGTTGTGAAAGAGGTAAACAAATCAAATTGACAGAAAAGATTCGACCTTCAACAATTAGGGGACACTTCAAACAGACTTTGGTAGTAACTACCGGTTTGTCAGTAGGGGTTGACCTGTCAAATCAAAGGGTAGTTCAGACACAGGTAAGCCAAGTCGTAGCACACAGTCATATGATATGAAAGAATGGGTCACCCCAGAGTCATACAGTACTTTTAAAAGATTACCTTCTATGGTGCCTTCTCCTTGAATCAAGTCTTCGGATTCGGAGGCTTTAGCTCCGCTCATGGTGTAGACTCGACCTCCGGCTTACGGTTTCTTGGCTTGAGTTGCATTGATTGAAGGTTCAGTCTTTGCTTGGTTGCAATCTCTGGACATGTGGCTCGGTTTGCCACATCTGAAGCAGATAAATCCCTTGATCGTGCAGTCTCTCGTGTGATGGTCTTTTCCACACTTTAGGCATTTAGAAGGATATGCCACAATCTAACCAGTCCGGTTCCCAGTAGAACCTCCACCAGAACTTTCACCAGTTTGTTGCTGACCTCCTGCTGGTCGGGAATAGGGTTTCTTTTGGAAGCGGTTTGAACTATTGCTTCCACCTCTTTGGAACCTCGCAGGTCCAAAGTTCTTACTCCTCGAGTCTCTAGCTCGTTCCAAGGCCTCAACTTCACAGCATGTGTCCAACAGTTCTGAGAATACTTTAATTTTCAGAGTGATTACAGCCTTCTTCACTTCGTACCTCAACCCTTCAGTGAACTTCCAACACTTCCAAGCTTCATCTGTTTGATGTTGATAATGCGTTGAGAACTTCTCCAAGTTCTCAAACTTGGCCGCATACTCACTGATGGTCATGCCTCCTTGTCTCAGGTTGAGGAATTCCATTTCCTTTGCATCTCGTGCACTGGTAGGAAAGTACTTATCCAAGAATTTATCCTTGAACAAGTCCCATGTAATGTCACGCCCTTCGGCCTCCAGTGCTCTCTGAGCTCCATTCCACCAATCTTCGGCATTTGCGACAAGCATAAAGGTAGCGTAATTCACCTTCTTATCTTCGGCACAGTTCATGCCACGGAAAACCTTCTCGAGTTCCTTGATCCATAAACTAGCCTTGTCTGGATCAAATTCTCCCTTGAATTGTAGAGGGTTGTGGCGACGAAATTCTGCTAAGTTTTGTGCATCTGCAGTTGCCTCAAGTTGTTGGGTAGCTCTCTCTTGTTATTGAGCAGCACGCTCATTTTGCTGCGCGATGACTTTCGCCATCCGCTGCATCGCTTCTACAGCAGCTGCCATTTCTCCACCTCTTGCCATCTTACTTCCTCTTGAATCGGATTAACTAAAAAACACAAGGAAGGTCAGAGAGATTCATTCAAACACCAATCACAGTGATTCACACAGCACAAACAAGACGGACTCACACACAAGACCTAAAGTAACACAAACCGGGGCTCTGATTCCAACTTAATGTAACGCCCCTTTTTGGAGAGGGAACGTCACATTATTAAACATAAATGAAAATATGGAAAATAAAATTTTTCTAAATTAAGACCTGGTTTATTTAGTTTAAGGTTAACTTGTTCGATGCTTTAATACGTGAGTAAGAATGGCAGTATATATATATATATATATATATATATATATATATATATATAATATATATATAATATATATATATAATCAATAAATAAAATTAAGTGATGAAACTTGAACAACAAAAAAAGAGTAAGACAGAAATAAAACTCACATCTGAATAATACGCATATATATATATTTGAATATCAACTGTACTTTAGATACAAGCCTGGAAATTTTCAAAAAGCAAAACTATACCAGCCCAAAGGAATCATACATATACATCCCCCCGGAATATCAAAATATACAGCCCACCAAAAATAATACATCAAGCCCCCAAAATAAAATGCTGGCAGCCATCAGCAGCTACCAGTAAAATCAGTCCCTCAGAGGAGGAGGGACCGTATCAGGGTCCTCAGAAAGATCCTCCTCGTCCGAGGAAACCTCCATCGGAACCACAGAGGCACGGGCAGGAGCCCGAGTGGTGGAATCAAAAGAGTCCTCCTGCGGGGTGTAGTAACGGTCGCCCCACATCTCCCGAATGGGCAAGTAAAATGTGCAAGCTGACATAGCAAGTGAAAACCGGCGTCTCATGACGTCTCCAGGCTAAAGCAATCGACACGTCTCCCAAATAGACACAGCGGTCGGAACTCAAGTTGATGTGCCAACATTCCGGCCCTCCGAGGAAGGTCAGACGCACATCGCCCAAAAATCCATGCATGCGTGCCTCCATCTTCCTCTGTGGATGCTAGTCTTGATCTGGCCAGAAGCCGGGGAAATCAGGGGCTTCAACCTCCTGGCCGTCGTCTTCGGTAGATACCGTATACACACAAACAACAAATAATAGGAATACAAGAAAGAGGTAAGACATCCTACCATCATTACCAATTATAGCAGCCAGAAACAAAACAGCGCAACGCGCCCAAATAGCAATTCAAAACAACATTTCAAATTAATAAACAGTAGATCCAACAGTAAGCAAATAAACAATTCCAGGTAGATGTTCATTACAGTAATGATCAGACAATTCACAGTTACGGAAAGTAATGATTTACAATGACAGATTATTTCATGATGCACATGCATGCTTTTCCAAATTCCTACTACGTGGAGCTAGACACAAACAGTCGGAGAGAAAGATCAGGGAACATGTCTGTAACTCGGCTGCCGTGGCCAAAGTGCTAAAATCAATAATTCTCGCGTGCACATCCAGGCATTGTACAGACATTCCACGCTCGATCACGATATAGGATAGTGTCTCGGTCCGGATCGTCGGTGGGTTTGCATCAGTTTGCCCCACGGGTAGGAGAGCTACCAACTACCCATTGTGAAGGACCCGCACCCCGACGCCCCCAAGGTCATAACATGACCTACACTAGTCTACTCGCACCCGCACTAAGATGTGTTCAATCTCCTAGGCAACTTGGCCTTACAACAGTCCACAAGACATTCACAATGCATAAGACTCTATGCATGAACATGTATGATCATCAATTTCATACAATTCCATAATATGCCACAATTTGCCAAGAGAGCATCAATATACAAATGGTCACTCAAATGGACCCATAATATCACAATATTAAAATCAAATAAGGCAATACATTTTTAAGATCCATTATGCATTCTTATTCAAGATTTGTCATTCTTACAAGAATCCAACACTAAGTAAGTCCTCAAAATCAATTAAGTTTTTCTAAAGCAATCTATCCTCATACACTTAGAAGGTTATTCTAAGGTCTCAAGATCTCACACTCTCTTGTTCTTGCTCTTGTAAAATTTCTCAAGCTTCATGACAAGTTCATTTCTTGGTTCTTTAAAATTTATGAATCTCTGATTTTATTTCATTCTTCCAAATTTACTAATTTACTAATCTATTATCTATGTTTTAACCGTTTAATTTTTGCAATCTCCAAGATTACTAAAATTTACATATTTAAGTCCCAATTTGCCCTAGAGGCCGTGGCCTCCCTAAAGGGTTCAATCCTCAATTTTCCATTCCATTGATTTTATACTACACACTTTATTAATTTAACCATTCACTTGTTAAAATTTGTTCACAAAGAACACATCAATTTAAACCTCAAAACCGTGGCCATCCAAAAGCCATTCCAAATTCATTTTCTTCCATTTCAAGCCATCCAATCCAATCCAATATATCAATATACACAATCAATCCAATCAAGGTCATGAACTCCATAAAATCAACATATAAGCATACTAATCACAAAATCAAAGGATAACCCTCATTAGGATTTTTCCACAAACAACACAATCAAGGTTCCTAAATGCTAATAGAGGTTGAGGAGGAGTGTCTTCCTCTTACCTAAGTGTAGAAATCAAGAAGAATCACCATGAAACTCCTTGCAAATTCGGATTGGGTGCCACCAAAACCCTAGAAATTTCAACTTAGTTAAAACAACACCAATGCTTGAAAAATAAAGCATGGATGGTCACTAAGAGGACCATGAACACGAAAATGAAGAGAGGGAAGGAAGAATCAAAAATCTTACCCAAGAACTCAAAGCTTGAAGCTTGAAGAAGATGGTGAAAATGGTGGAATTTCAAGATGCTCCAAGCAAGAAAGGTGTTTAGGAGAGGGAGAGGATTAAGAAAATGTAGTTGGATGAAAATTTTGTGAAGATTGAGTGGGGAAGAAGAGGGTTGGCCGTAGCTCTTGTAGAGAGAAGGAGGAGAAAGCAAAATGAAGAATGAAGAAGAAGAAGAAGAGCGAGAGTGTTTTTAGGTTAAATGAATTTGTGTGGTGTAATTAACTAAATGAAGCAAATTAATTCCCCCCTTGTTTTGGGCTGCTGCTGCCGTGCATAGAGAGAGAGAAGTGAGAGTGTTTTGGCTTCCCTTGGATGCTAAGGACTTCTTGGTCATTGTTTGGTCAAAGCTTCTCAAAGAAGCTTTGATTATTTTACATTAAATTTGAATTAAAGTGAGTTGATTAAACATAAAGTAGATTGCATTAGGATAATGTGATAGGATTTTTATTACATGCTATTATCCAATGGATAATAGTTACAGTTGATAGAAGTCAGTATTTAATTAATCTGACAGATAAATTTCACGCAGTATTATTTTATTTTATCTGTTAAAATTTCTCAAAAAACATGGAACCTCGTAAACTGTGTCCTGCCTCGGGTTTAGTAAGATCCCCCATCGATGTGTCCATAGTCCAGGTTCACGGAGAAAACATCACATTTCTCCAATTCCGTTCAGTGCGCACGCAAAACGAAAAATATATTAAAATATTCGACATTTCCGAAAAAATCCTAGAAAATTCTCAAAAATTGCAAATATTGTAAAACGACTATTCGTCTAATCATTTCCCAATTTTTGAAGTATTACAGTCGTTTTCCCGACTCTGCTCAATACTCACGCAAAACGAGAAATATATTAAAATATTCGTTACCTCCAAAAAATTCCGAAAGAATTCACATAAATCACAAATATTAAGAAATGACTATTTGTGGTAAAATAATTAATTTCCGGAGCGTTACATTGACCTCAGCAATTCTTAGCTCAGTGTGCACGCAAAACGAGAAATATATTAAAATATTCGTCATTTCTGAAAAATTCCAGAAAATTCCTAAAAATAAAAAATATTATAAAATAATTATTTATAATTAAACAGATACTTTTCGAGATGTTTCAGTCTTTACCAAATCTTGATTAAGAATAGTATCTCGGTCTGGATCGTCGGTGCGTTGCATCGGTCCGATCCACGGTATAAAAGAGCTATCAACTGCCCATTGTGAAAAACCCGCACCCCGACGCCCCCAAGGTCAACAAGTAACCTACACTACGCATATCGCACCCGCTCAAGAGGTGTAAGTCTCTGCTAGGCCATTGGCCTTAACATAGTCCATCAGACTTTTTCCAATGCATGCTCAATGCATATAAGCTATTCACAGTCCAACATCATAATCTCATATACAGGGTCCACACACTGGCCCAACAGTATTTTTATTGTATTTTCAATCACGTAAACATTTTACTGCATTTTCACAATTGCACAACATTTTTGTTGCGTTTTCAAATCGCGTATTGATTTTTCAACATTTTCTCAATCGCGTAAAAATATTTAAACGTTTTCCTAATCGTGTAGCAATTTTTCAATGTTTTTGAAATCGCGTAGCTTAAAAATCATATTTTTAAGTTACGTAAAGCATTTTTTACCATTTTTCAACTACGTTAAATATTTCTCAATCTTCTAAACCTCATTTTGGCCTTTCTAAAAATTTATATAATTTCTTCTTTACTTTTCCATGTTTTTCTCACTTAAAATTTCCTAATGCACTCAAAAACCTAATGAGTGAGCCATACGTTAGTAAATTTCAAGTCACCAACATAATCACCATAATAATTAGATTAATTCTAAAAATTGTTCTCTTTAAACAAGTTGAGGTTCAAACACTTTCAACCTCTCTTTTCCTTTCCTAAATGAAATCTTCATTTTCAAATAACAAAGTGTTTTGTTTCCATTTCTTAAATCCTTGTACTTAATTACTAAATTAACACTTTAAAATCATATTTTTACATAAAACAAAGTCATTACAAGCCTTCAATACCGTGGGTACATGGCCATTGAAACCAACATATCTTTTCTTTTCCTTTCCTTCTTAAGCATTCAATTTTATCATTCATGAAATTCTTAACTTGGAAACACCTATTTTGAGGTGTTGAGGCCGTAAGCCTCATGGTCTTTGGAACCAAAATTATTTTTCCTTCCAACATTAATCATGGCATACATGGCATATAATCATCAATATATATCACAAGCATACCTAAAAGCAATAAAAATCATATAAGCATAAAAGCATAAATAAATAAATTTAAAGCACATAAACACTACAAATAAATTACACAACCATGGATATGAATCCTCACATGGATTCACCATCCATCAAATACAAGTTCATCTCTCACCACCATACTTGGTTGGTGAGATAGATCTTCCTCTTACCTCTTGGAGAAACCTCCAAAGCTCCTTGTTTTGCTTCTTGTACAAGTCCTTCACCACCAAGAGCTTCTTAAACATAAAACAAACACAAGTTTATTAGCATATAAAGCTTGAATAAGAAAGATCATGGATCAAAACATGGCCTAGAACATGAAAATGAGACAAGTAATGAAGTTTCCATAACTCCACCTTAAAACCCTAGAACTTGATCTTGAAGAAAGTCCTTGAAGATGAATGATTTAGGACTTGGGCTTAACTACAAAGTGTCTTGGATTAAGGTAAAGATTCAAGAAATAAGGTTAGTTGAAATTTCTGGAGAGTGAAGGTATGATCTTGGCCTCTTGGCCGTGAGGTTGAGTTGAGAGAAAAGGAGAGAAAAGTTTTGTAAAGCTTGGCTTTAGAAAATGATAAAGATGAGTGATAGAAATGAATTGAAATTTTCCTATAGCATTTAAGCCTTCAAAATCGAAGCCCCCCCTTGAACACTAAGGTTATGTCTAAATACATGTAGCCACTTTTTGAGGCTTCAAGAGCCATTGATTGAATCAATGGTTGATCTTTGGTGTAGGTTTCCAAATGATAAGATTGAATTTGAACCATTGGATCCTTCCTCCATGAAACCTTAGCCATTAGATACATCTCCAAAATGGAGGGTCAAGAACTTCTCTTCATACTTTCCATCCAAGGGTCACAAAAGGTCCTTGCCACTTTGTGAGACCAATCTCTACCATAGATTAAATCAATGGTGGATATCCCAAAGCCTTCCTCACCAAGCTTGCTTCCTATTGGTCCTCCATAAAATTATCATAACCACTTAATTTGACTAACCAGTATAATATTTTTGTCTAGCTACTATTACCCTACGAATAATATTTACTGTATTTTTATTGCCCAATAAATACAATAGTACAAAACACAGTAAAAGAAAATTCCAAAAACTGTTTCTGGTATCGGGTTTAGTAAGATCCCCCATCCCCATCTCAACAGTACAAAATTTTCTGGCTCTGAAAATTTTTTACTTTTTCGGGCTCGCCTGGGCCCACATATAACCCTCTGGGCCCATAGACAGCCCAAGAATAATATTAAAATAATCAAAAAAATATAAAATCTCACAATAATCCACAAAAATTATAAAAATTATAAAATTTATAAAAATCAAATTAGATTAGTAAAAATAGTTAAGAATCAACAGAAATAATTAAAATACATAAGATTTTCCCTAGCCCGAAAATTATTATTTTCCTGACATGGAGTAAATCACACAAAACAATCAAATGCATTCACGGAATAGTCAAAATAATTTTACAATACACTTAAATCACAAAACAATAGAATTCTGTTATTACTGTCAAATAGTTAAAAATTTGGGGTGTTACAACTCTCCCCCTCTAAAAAAAAGTTTCGTCCTCGAAACTTAAACACATAATCAAAACAAATATGGATATTGTTCTTTTATCTTATCCTCCAAATCCCACGTTGCTTCTTCACTTATATCACTCCAGACTACTTTAACCAATGAAATCTCTTTATCTCGGAGTTGCTTTATCCTCCGATCTTTTATCTTGACTGGAAATGTTTCATAGGTTAAATTCTCCTTCAGTTGTACCGCATCCGGTTCATAACATGAATGGGATCAAGAATGTACTTCCGCAATTGTGATACATGAAATACATTGTGAAGATTCGATAGTAAAGGTGGTAATGCAATTTGATAAGCTACTGGACCTATCCGACATAAAATCTGATACGGCCCGATAAACTTTGGAGTCAGCTTCCTTGACTTAATCACTCGTCTAACTCCGGTTGTAGGTGTCACTCGCAAAAATACATGGTTACCTTCTTCAAACTCAAGCGGTCTTCTCCTTTTATCAGCATAGCTCTTTTGGAGTCTGAGTTGCCCTCATCTTGTCTTGAATCATATTCACTTGTTCTGTAGTCTGTTGTATAAATTTTGGTCCTAAAATAGCACTTTCACCATCATGATAGCAACATAACGGTGTTCTGCATCGTCTCCCATACAATGCCTCGCAGGGTGCCATCCCTATACTCGAATGAAAACTGTTGTTGTATGTGAATTCTATCAAAGGTAAGAACTCATCCTAACATCCAGATTATTCCAGCACACAAGCCCTTAACAAATCTTCCAAATGATTGAATCGTTCTCTCTGACTGACCATCAATTTGTGGATGGTAAGCAGAACTTAAACATAGCTTCGTTCCCATCGCTTCTTACAGACTATGCCAAAATCTCGATGTGAATCTTGGATATCGATCCGAAATAATAATGGAAGGTACACCATGAAGTCTAACAATTTCACCGATGTACA
This sequence comes from Ormosia emarginata, assembly GCA_029884605.1. NCBI lineage: Eukaryota > Viridiplantae > Streptophyta > Magnoliopsida > Fabales > Fabaceae > Ormosia > Ormosia emarginata. Next base: position 5,972,819 of record JAQQTP010000081.1, on the reverse strand, counting down.
CTTGGGTCAACCTCTCCATTGAGTACTTAATATTAATTAGCAAGAAGTGCGCCGACTTAGTAAGCTGATCAATAACTACCCATATAGAATCATGACCTTTTCGAGTCCTTGGTAGTCTAGTCACAAAATCTATTACTATATCATCCCATTTCCATTCAAGAATAGGCAAAGGTTGCAACATTCCAGAAGGTCTTTGATGTTCCACCTTAGCTTTCTGACAGACTAAGCAGGATGATACATATTCGGTAACATCTTTCTTCATTCCTTGTCACCAATACAACTGCTTCAAATCTTAGTACATTTTTGTGGCTCCTGGATGCAAACTCAACTTACTCCTATGAGCTTCATCCAAAATTAATCTCTTAAGTCCTTGATCATTAGGCACACAAATTCTTCCTTTGAATTTCAAAATTCCATCAGCTCCTTCTCTAAATTCCAACATCACGCCTTGGCTCCTTACTTCCTTCATTTCTTGCAAGTATTGATCATCGTTCTGCCCCTCTCGAATTTTCTCCATTAAACTATTTGAGATAGTGATCATATTCAAACACATCTTTCGTGGTGTCAACTTCACAGATAATCACATATCCCAAAATTCTTCTATTAATTCCTTCTTCTTGATCATCATAACAGAAGCACTAAGCATTTTTCTACTTAAGGCATCCGCTACGACATTCGCCTTCCTGGGATGATACTGTAACTGAAAATCATAGTCCTTCACAAACTCTAGCTAATGCTTCTGCCTCATGTTCAACTCTTTTTGGTCAAACAGATACTTCAAACTTTTATGATCACTAAAAATAATGAATATTGCTCCGTAGAGAAAATGTCTCCAAGCCTTTAATGCGAACACCACGGTTGCCAACTCCAAATCATGAGTAGGATAATTCCTCTCGTGTACCTTTAACTGCCTTGAAGCATATGCCACATGTAACATCCCGGGACTGCCTGTAAGGTTAATGAGTGTCTCCACAAACCAACACGGGTCTTTTCAGCGCGCTTTGTCCTCACTCACACATATCCTAGGAAACTTCTCAGGAGATCACCCCTCCCACAATTGCTGTAGGTCAAGCACGCTTAACCATGGAGTTCTTATGTTCTAGGCTCCCGAAAAGAAGTTGTAACTTGTTGATATGACTACGCCTAATTAATTCCTTTAAGTCATCCTCAACTATGCAGTCTCATACTTGCACAGTCTCTGAATCCCTCTCATTTCGGTGCGTAATCAGTTCATTCATGGGACCCTTCGCCTAGAAGCCTACCAGGAGTCGCTCCTTGTACGTGCTTCTCTTACACCGGTGTCCACTCCCCGCCCTCGTCGGCCCCGGGACACCACATGCCCACAACTTCCGCTTGGTTAACCACACCGTACTGGGAGAGGTCCCGTCTTTGATACCATTTGTAACATCCTGGGACTGCCTGTAGGATTGATGAGTGTCTCCACAAACCAACACAAGTCTTTTCAGCGTACTTTGTCCTCACGCACACGCATCCTAGGAAACTTCCCAAGAGGTCATCCATCCTACAATTGCTCTAGGTCAAGCACGCTTAACCATGGAGTTCTTATGTTCTAGGCTCCCGAAAAGAAGTAGCAACTTGTTGATATGGCTATGCCTAATCAATTCCTTTATGCCATCCTTAACTATGCAGTCCCATACCTGCACAGTCTCTGAATCCATCTCATTCTAGTGCATATTCAGTTCATTCATGGGATCCTTCGCCTAGAAGTCTACCAGGAGCCGCTCCTTGTACGTGCTTCTCTTACACCGGCGTCCACTCCCGGCCCTCATTGGCCCTAGGACACCACACCACAACCTTCTAGTTTTGCATAAGTACACAACCTAATCCTTGCTACGAAGCATCACAATATACTTCAAAAGGTTCATTCAAATCTGGTAGAATCAATACCGGTGAAGTAGTCAATCGTCTTTTCAACTCTTGAAAACTTTCCTCGCATGCATCAGTCCATGTAAACGGTTGATTCTTCTGTGTAAGTTGGGTAAGAGGTCCCACTATCCGTCGATATTAACCAGCTAATTTGATGAAACTATGGATCTCTAATACAGTCTTCAGCCTTTCCTATTCAAGAATCATCTCCACCTTTGAAGCATCTACTTCAATCCCTTCCTCTGATATCAAGTGTCCCAAAAACTGAACTTTACTTAACCAAAATTCACATTTGGACAACTTTGCATATAGTTTATTCTCCTTCAAAATCTGGAGAACCACTCTGAGATGTTCAGCATGTTCCTCCTGACTTCGAGAGTAGATTAGAATGTCATCAATAAAGACAACTATAAACTTGTCCAAGCAAGAACGAAAAATTCTATTCATGAAGTCCATGAATATGGCAGGTGCATTCGTCACACCATCGACATCACTTGATACTTGTAATGCCCATAATGCGTCTGAAATGTAGTCATGGGAATATCCTCCGCTTTTACACGAATCTGGTGATATCTAGAATGTAAATCAATCTTGGAAAATATTGTAGCTCCTCGTAATTGATCCATCAGATCATCTATCCTTGGAAGTGGATATTTATTCTTAATCGTAACTTTGTTTAACTGTCGGTAGTCTACACATAGATGAGAAGTCTCATCCTTCTTCTTGACTAACAATACTGGAGCTCCCCATGGTGACAAACTAGGTCTCACGAATTGCTTGTCCAACAATTCCTCCAGCTGTTTCTTAAGCTCTGCCAACTCTACCGACTAACGAGCGCTGGACTCACCAAAATTATAACTAAGTTATGCCTACGACTTGTAGCATAGGAAGTAACATTGGATTGTCTCTCAATGATTATAAAACGCAATTTGATCAACTCAAGTTAAAATGGGGGGGTTAGGCGAGATTAAAAAGTAAAATTAACAAACAGAATTAAACAAACAACAAACAGAATTCAAATTAATCAAAATTAAGAAAGCAACTAATCTAAGAAAATTGTCCAAACTTGATTTTAATCTATCCTTGATTACTAAAGGTCCATTCAATTATTAATCAAGTCCTTGGTCTTAGACCACATCAAGAAGCCTCTCAATGATCATGGATCGTCTACTAGAAATGCTTTTAGATTTCAATTAATTAAGATTGGACAAGTTAAGCACTCATCAAAACCAAAATTAACTTAAAAGCCAAGATCCAACCAAGTTAAACATTTCATCAAACACCTTCAATGCCTTGTTTAATTTCTGAGTTCATCTCTTTGCACATGGTAATTAAGCAATTAACATATGAAAATTCTAATTAAGCGAACAGAATTAACAAAAAGAAGAAGAAGAAGAGAAACTTGATTAATAGATGAACTTAAACATTAAAAACGAAATCTTAAGATTAACAACCAAGCATGTTCAATCTCTTGGATTGATCTAAAGGCTCTATCCCTCCATGAGAAGGGGAGAACTCAGAAAAATAAAATAAGAAAGAAGAAAACGAAAATTAGAGAGAAGGAGGAGGAAGAGAGTTCTATAGAGAAGAAAGAAAAAATAACAAATAGGAGGTGCCTTGGTTTCTGACTTATAACCCCCTAAACTACCCCTTATTTTGGCTTTACATAATTAAAAACCCATTAATTACAGTCAGTTATGAACATTTGGACCTAAACCCCATGCAATTTGGAGGTCTATAACTCAAGTTATGATCAAAACAACATCAAAGGGTCTCTAAACTCGTATCTTGACTTCCATGCAAAATTAGGGCCACTAGAAATCTGAATAAGACTTCGAGCTCTTCATCAAAGTTGTAGAGCTTTCTATTAGCTTTCCTACAAGGTAAAATTCATGATTATCAGATATCTAGAACTCAAGTTATGTCCAAAATACAGAAATAATGTCAAAGCTCAATAATGCTAGATAAATTCAATTAGGCCCAAATTGAGCCCAAACTCACAAATCATGCCCAAACTTAATTAATTAAGAATATAAAGAGTACAATTGACTAAACATGAGGGTTTATTAATGAATCAAATATGTGATTATCACCGATGACATCCTGTAAGGCGCCATAGATATAGGTCCAGCTCCAGGTACTAGTTCAATAGCAAACTCGATTTCTCTTGCTGGTGGTAATCCAAGTATATCTTCAAGAAAGACTTTTGAAAATTCGTTGACTATGAGAATATCTTTCAAGACATCTTCACACTGAACCTCCAAAGAAAACAACAATAAATACCCATAATCTCCTTCCTTCAAATAAGCTTCTACTTGAGTAGCCGTTAGGAATCTAGAATCCTTAGCCTCAAGAAAAACTAATGTCTTACTTGAACAGTCTATTAGGATATGGTTAGAAGATAACCAATCCATTCCTAAGATTACATTGATCTTGGAAAGAGGCAAACATATCAAGTCAACATGAAAGATTCTATCCCTCACACAAACAGGGCAATTCAAGCATACTTTTGTAGTAATCACAGGCTTATCAGTAGGAGTAGCAATATTCAAGTCATGAGGCAATGTAGTCACAGATAATCCCAAACGCTCCACATAATCACAAGCAATGAAAGAGTGTGTTGCTCCTGAATCATATAGTACAGTTAAAGGATTACCTTCAATGGCACACTCCTCCATAATCAAGTCCTCTGACCTCATGGCTTCTTCCCCGCTCATAGTATATACATGACCACCCGCCTGTGGTCTTGCAGTACGAACGTTCCCCACTGAGGGTTCTGCCATCAATTGATCATATTCTCTGGAGAAATGTCCTGGCTTTCCACATCTGTAACATATGACTCCTTTGTGTGGGCAATCTTTAGTTAAATGATCCTTTCCACACTTAAAGCATTTGAGTGTAGAAGTTCCCGCCTGACCAATCTTATTTCCACTAGAAACTGCTCCAAAAGATTGTTATCGATTCTGACCCCCTGTCGGTCTAGCATATGACTTCTGCTAATAACGGTTGCCACTACTGTAACACCCTAAATTTTATTTATTTTGTGTTAAATATTCATTTTCTAATATTTGTGATTTTTGAGAATTTTTCTGAGAATGCATAATATTTTAATATTATTCCTCATTTTACGTGCAAACTGAGTAGAGTCGGAAAAATAAGATATTTTTTTGAGAACTTTGATCTATGGAAACGTCGATGGGGGATCTTACTAAACCCGAGACTGGACACGGTTTACGAGATTTCACATTTTTTGAGAAATTTTATCTGATAAAATAATAAATTGCTATGTAAATTTTATCTGCCAGATAATTAATACTAACTTCTGTTAACTGTAACAAATGTCCATTGGATAATAACATGTATTAAAAATCCTATCACATTATCTTAATGTAATCTACTTTAAGTCTAATCAAACCCACTTTAATTCAAAGTTATTGTATTTTAATCAAAGCTTCTTTGAGAAGCTTTGACGACCAAAGGACAAGAATGCCCTTGGCTTGTTGGAGAAGTCTCTCCACCCCCCTTCTCTCTCTCCTTTGTCGTGGCACTCCTTGCCCTTGGGAGGCAAAAATTTAGCTCCACACTTAACCAATAATCACCCAAAATTATCATTTTCCTACAACAGTTTCTCTCTCTAGTTTTTCTTCTTCATTTTTCTCTCTTCCTTCTCTCTTCTTCTCCTTCTTGGCTACGGTTTGCAGCCCCATTGTGACCACCATTTTTCATCTTTTCTCTTTATTAACACCATTTCCATACTCACCTCTGTAACGCCCCTTTTCCTCCCTTAGTCATAATGGGCAAGAAGAAGGAACGTCGCACCATAGTGAAACGACGCACAAATGATTACGTAAAGTTTGAACATTTTTTTTTAACATAAATCCGGTTAAAACTTCCATTAATGTACTTATACACCTGTTTGTAAATATATCGCGTAATTGAGTTAAAATTAAAGTTCCTCTTTCATATAAAACTTCTTATCAAAAACGTCAAAGAGAAATCAACATGGAATGAAACATACAACCATGTACAATATGGATAGTTACATACTCTGTACCAGAATTACAAGCCTGTTTAATTTACATTTCCAAAAAGATATACAAAAAGCAAAATGTGTACCTACCCCAAGAGATACAAATATCTACCCACTAATCTAGTAGTACGTCAGGCTCCCTCAAAATAAACGGATAGTCATCAGTAGCCATCGATTTAAAACCAACCCTAAGACTGCCTAGAATGAGAAGGAACCGTAGATGGATCCTCCTCAGGGTCCTCGTCATCCGACGAGACATCCATCGGGACGACAGAACAGCGGGCGGGAGCCTGGGCAGTAGACAAGAAAGAGTCTTCACGTGGGTTATAGTACATATCCGCCCACATATCTCTTACAGGCATATAAAATTCCAACCACACAAAAGCATGAAAGTCAAATATAGAAGCAGTGTAGCGTCCCCATGCTAAAGACACCGTCAATTCGCCGTGATACACACATCGGTCAGTCTGCACGTTGATATGCCAGCAATCCGGACCACCATGAAAGTTGATCCGCACGTAACCAAAAAATCCACGGGGGCTAAATGACATTCTCAGCAACTTCGGTCTCAATCGAGATAAGGCCAGAAACCCTGAAACTCAGTAGCTTCCTTGTTCTCTTCACGAGTGTCTGCTAGAGAGCATACGATTCAACCAAAATGCAAAATAAAGAAAAGTACCGAAAGAGGTGAGATTCCCAGCTTTCAGTACCAACAAGGCAGCAAGAAAATAAACAGCGTCGAACGCCCACATAAGACACAGTTAATACATACAGGTATAGTAATACATGAAAGCAATTAATGAGAGTAAAACAGCAAGGAACAGTAATTAACATCATCCATAGCCAACTAGCAACATTAGCATTACCAAGAATCAAATAAATATCACAGTCATAATAGTAAACACATTATCCAATCATGAATGCTCAATGGACCATGTGACTGACAACTCACAATGCAACAAGGGTACCAAAGTTCCTACTCCATGGAGCTAGACATAAACATTTTCAGAGTGAATGATCAAGGAGTAATGCTAGTGTATCGTTAGCCTTAAAAATATAGTGTGCTCATCACATAAAAACATTTGCGCAAAATGGCTCACACATGGCACCTCAACAGTTGATCACGACATAGGACAGTATCTCAGGCAGGATCGTCGGTGTGTTGCATTGGTCTATCCCACGGTCCCAGTGGAGCTACCACTGTCTATTGTGAGACACCCACACCCCGACGCCCCTAGGGTCAACAACATATGACACCTACGCTTAGTCTATTCGCACCCGCACATAGGTGTTATTCAAACTCCTAGGCAACATAGCCTTCTCAACAATGTCCCACGGACAATACGCATGCATGATGACACAATGTCCAATCATGTATGTTCATCAACGATGCATTCAGCATAAGCCTTTCCTCAATAGCACATAAGCATTATTCAATGTCCAACATGACATATCAACAATAAATTTATTAAAACATTGCCTCAATGGCACATCATCATTCTTATCTCATTGAGTACTACATCAATAATTCTCAGCATCAACATGTATTCCTCATTACGCACATACCACAATTTCCATGTCATGGATCCAAGAATTCTATACTCAAAATCATTCCTTCTCTATTGGTATGAATGCACATTCCTATCAGAATTTAGTAAAGTAAAATCCTTGAATCCAGGGTTTTTAGGTTATGTTTGAGTTACAAAGGACAAAGAACCACAATCTCAACCATTTCCAGCTCAGAAATCTCATTTTTGGTCTTAGTAATCGATTACAGCACCCTTGTAATCGATTACTTGAGAAACAGAACCTCTGTAATCGATTACAATCTCATTGTAATCGATTACGTGATTCCCAGAATCACGTTTCGTAACTTCAAGGCACTGGTAATCGATTACACAACCGTGGTAATCGATTACACAACCGTGGTAATTAATTACCAATTGGACAGAACCCCCGTAATCGATTACCCACAAGTTGTAATCGATTACGTGATTCCCAGAAACACCATTTCGTGACATCAGAGGCTTGGTAATCGATTACACTCCTCTTGTAATCGATTACAAGCTAAACAGAATCTCTATAATCGATTACACACCAGACGTAATCGATTACCAGATTTCCAGAATCACGATTTTGTATCTTTAAGAGCTTGGTAATTGATTACAAGCCCCGTGTAATCGATTACCACGCGTAAACTTGCAGAAAATAGAATTCTTCAGGTCCTCTAACTCAAACCAAACCATTCCTCATCATATTTAATCAACAAGATACTCAAATACACCTTCAAATCATGCAAGAGACATCAATAAATCATACAAACCCAACAAAATACATTATCATCAAGAACAACATAAAAATGAGAGAACTTTGTTCATGAATTCAAAAATCACAACAACACACATACAAGACATTCCCTTACTACCAAGGTTGGTTGAAGAGGATCATCTCCCTCTTACCTATTTGGAAAACAACACAATGTGCCACTCCTTCTTGCCCTAGATTTTCGTTTTCCCTCCTTCAAGAAAACTCCAATGTGAGTGATCACCACAATGTTCACTCAAACCATGAAAAATAGGTTCTTGGTCACCAAGGTGGCCAAGAGAAACGAAAATAGCAAGGAAATGGAAGAAAGCTGAAGACTTTACCTTAAAGCTCCAAGCTTTAGCTTCAATGGTGGAAGAGAAATGGAAGAAGAAGAAGAAGAGGAACCAAAAGATAACCACTAAGGAGAATAGTTTTGAAATGGTGGAAGGAACAAGTAAATGTGATTTGTTTGGCAAATAAGGAAGTTGGTCTCCAATGTGTGGGCGTGTGTGTGTACGGTGGAGAGGAAGAAGAAGAGAGAAAAAGAGAAATGGGTATTTGGGTTTAGAGAAATGAGAGTGAAATATTAAGACAATGGAGGGGAAATATTTGGGCTTCCCCTCACAGCTTCTTCCGTAGAAGAGTGGAGAAAGGAGAGAGAGAAAATGTGTTACAAGGGAAATTGCTAGGAAGCTTCCCATAACAAGCTTGGATTAAATTTAATCTTTCTTTTGAAATTAAAACTAATAGATGTGATACAAAAATCAGATTTTGAATAATGTGATAATATTTTTAATACATGTTATTATTTATTGGACAATAGTTATAGTTGGTAGAAGTCAGCATTAACAAATCTGACAGATAAATTCTTCACAGTGTTTTATTATCTCATCTATTAAGATTTCTCAAAAAATGTGAAACCTTGTAAACTGTGTCCGGCCTCGAGTTTAGTAAGATCCCCCATCGACGTTTCCATAGTTCAAGGTTCTCGGAGAAAATGTCTCATTTCTCCGGTTCTGCTCAGTACACACGTAAAACAAGAAATATATTAAAATATTCTGTGTTCTCAAAAAATTCTAAGAAAATTCCAGAAAATCACAAATATTTTTAGAATGAATCCTGAGAGTAGAAAAGTAAATCTTGGGGAGTTACAACCTCAACCTCCTCTACATTTCCTATTTAGAAAGTTTCTTCAAAATCTACCATTATCTCCATTGTCATCCAAGACAAAGCTTCTAACTTTGAGGTAAAGTTTCCATTTTCTTCTTCTTTTCTCTTCATTTTCGTGATCTATGGTTTCATTGGAGACCAAAGATCCATCTTTTACCATGCTTGATGTTGATTCTTGATGATTGAAATTCTAGGGTTGTTGGAGCTCTAAAAACTGAACCTTCAAGGAGCACCTAGGAAGCCATTTTTGTGTTCTTCCTTTAGGTAAGAGGGAGATTTACTCACTTCTACCACTATTGGTGGTGAGGAGGCTTTGTGTGATTGTTTGATGGAGAAATTCATATTTGTATGCTCACTTGTTTAGTTGATTTGCATGCCTTGTGTGATCTTGATGAGGATTGAAGTTTGGTAGTATAAATGGTTTGATAATGATGGAATTGATAAATGAAAAATTTAGAATTTCCTATCACCTATGGAGGCCACAGTTTTGACTAGGATTTTGGGATGTAAATTGGTTTTTGTACACAAATAAAATGAAGCTTATGAAATTAAATGTTGAACGATAATGATAGAATTAACGAATGGAAATTTTTGAGGGTTTCCTACCCTAAGGTGAGGCCACAGTGTTGGCTTGAATTTTGAGGGATTGGATTAGTTTGGTGTGAACTAAAATTTAAGTGATTAGATATCAAAAGACTAATGCATAATATGGGAAGAAATTGAAACCTTGAAGACCTAGTGAGGCCATGGCTTTTAGAGAAAATTTAGGGTTTAAATGATGCCTTGATGTATCTTTGGAAATTAGGAATTTGGAGACATGTATAATCCATAATGAAATGGAAAAATTAAATTGAATAACAACCCTTAAGAGGGACATGGTTTTGAAGGGTTATTTACCCTAAGATTGTCATAATTGACCAAAGCTTAAGACTTTGAGAATATGAATCCATAATATGGACTTATAATAATTGATTCTATGTTGTTGTGAGTTCTTATGTGGAACTAAGTCTTTGATGAAATCATGACATGTTGATATTGAGAAATGAATATATGCCATTATGGTATACTTTATGATAAATGTATCATTGATGAACATACATGATGTACATTGCGTCGTCATGCATATGTGTTATCCATTGGACATTGTTGGAAAGGCGATGCATGCCTAGGAGTTTGAATAACACCTATGTGCGGGTGCGAGTAGACTAAGCGTAGGGTCATAGTAGTTGGCCCTGGGGGCGTCGAGGTGCGGGTGTCTTACAATAGATAGTGGTAACTCCACTGGGGCCATGGGATAGATCGATGCAAACACACTGACGATCCGGAGTGAGACGCTGTCCTATATCGCGATCAACTATTGAGATGCCACGTATAAGCCATTTTCGCAAATATCTTATGAGATGAGCACACTATTTTTTTGAGGCTAACGAGATACTGACATAACTCCTTGATCATTCACTCCGAAAATGTTTATGTCTAGCTCCATGGAGTAGGAATTTGGTACCATTTACATTGTGATATGTCAGTCTCATAATTCATTAGACATAAGCATTTATAATTGTGGAAAAATATTTGTTATTCTTATTGTAATAATTATTTGATTGCTTGAACTGCTGACTATTAGAAATATTGATGTTGTATGTCTGTTGTTGATAATCTTTACTGCTATTTACTGTTGTTATGCTTTTACTGTGAATTTTAACTATTACAGTGATTGGATATATGCACTGTGTTTATATGTGGGTGTCCAGCGCCATTTTGTTTTCTTGCTACCATTTTGGTACTGAAAGCTGGGTATCTCACCTCTTTCCATATTTTCTGTATTTATGTTTATTTGTATACTTTTGAGAAGACGTTCATGAGGAAGAAAAAGAAACACCTGAGTTTCCGAGCTTTTGGCCGCACTACGACTAGAGTCTGCTAAAGATGTCTTTGCATCTGCGCCGATTCTTGGGGTACATTAGGATGACCTTTCACGAGAGACCCGATTGCTGACACATCAATTTGAGCATGGATCGTTGCATCTATTGCAACACCCCAACTTTTCCCCAACTTTTGGCTAAATTATGATTTTGTTCTAAATGTACTGTTTTCTATTTTTTGTGTATTATAAAATTAATTTGACTATTTCGTGACTGTATTTGATTGTTTTGTATGATTTACTTCGAGTCAAGAAAATAATAATTTTTGAGCCCGGGAAAAATCTTTGTTTGATTATTTGGAGCTGGGGGATCTTACTAAACCCAATTCCGAATAATACGTGCATCAATCTTTTAATTTTTAGAATTTATCTGTAAAATAAAAATATTTTATATTTTATATTATTATTTTATTGGCCAGTACTAACCAAACAGACCATAGACCCAGAAAAGTCTATGGGACCTATATTTGGAAATCAGTCAACGTTAATGACTTGAATAATTTCTAAACCAATAGATGTAATGCACCTAAATATACCAACTACAGCGCAATCGTCATTACACCACAGTTACTAGATCCAGGTGCGTCACATTCATAACAACAGTAGTTTCAAAATTTACGAGTTTATTTTTTTTGTCTTTCACATTTATGCATAAATAGAAAACACGAGTCATGAATGAAATATAAATGTATTCAACCCTTAATACAACCAATGAAATGATATCACGTTCCTTATATATATATTTCATAGCCAACTTACACGAATCACTGATGACATAGAATATAATAATTACAGAGTCAAATAAAATACAGCGAAAATAAAAACATTAAAGGGGAGAAGTAGTAACCCAGGGATGGGTACTACCAGCAGACAAGGCCGCAACCCTATATGCGCATGACACTCAGTGTCCCAGTTGATACAACAGGCATCAATACCTCCACGCAGCTGCACTCCTACGAAAATCAAAGAAATATTGTCCAGGTTCCCAACCCCATCGGCAAGGTGTGGTTCCTCATCATCTTCTTCACGATCTTTTATCAAATATGAATATAAAACAGAGAATGCAAAAATATAGGAAAGAGGTGAGACACCCGTCATTCATTACCACTATTGGCAGTAAGAAAATAGCACGGCGCAAAGCGCCCATCGAGCAAAGCGCCCACGGCGCAAAGCGCCCACGGCGCAAAGCGCCCATCAATAGCAACAACGGAATTTATAATAAAAGCAATTCAATTCTAAGCAATAATCAGAGTCAATAATAACAGTGATATTTACAGTAAAGGTAGAACAACAGTAAGTAATAGCAAGTAGATCACAATAGTATTTTCAGAAATCAGCACAACAATCAGATAATCATTTACAGGTATTCATGCTCAACAGTTTATAAGACCAGTAATGAACGATGTGTAACGCCCATTTTTGGGAGGGAACGTCACATTGTCAAATAAAGTAAAATGCGAAAATTAAATAAACAACGATTAAGACCCGGTTCATTTTAATTAATTAATGTTTAACCATGTGAGCAAACTTGGCAATATTTTTTTTTTATAATAATAATAATAATGATACTACGGAGTGCGGATAAAAATGACGAATAAAACAATACATAGAGATTTGCACCTGAATAGCATGCATATATATCTGGAGTTTAATACAACTGTTTCATAAATACAAGCCTGGCCATCATCAAAAAGCAAAACTATACCCACCCCAAGGGAACATGCATATACAAAATATACAGCCCAACCAAAAAGAAAAGTACATCAGGCCCCCAAAAATAAAACACTGGCAGCCATCAGTAGCCACCAATGATCATCGACCCCTCAGATAAAAAGGGACCGATTCAGGATCATCAGGAGGACCCTCATCAGGATCTTCCTCATCCGAGGACTCATCCATAGGAACCACGGAGGCGCGGGACGGAGCCCGTGCGGTGGAATCAAACGAATCCTCCTGCGGAGTGTAATAACGGGAACCCCACATCTCCCTGATAGGCAGGTAAAACTCCAGGCGTAAGCTGAGGTAGCAAGTGAGGACAGGAGCCTCATGACGTCTCCAGGCAAGTGCTATCGACACGTCTCCCACATACACGCAGCGGTCGGAGTTCAGGTTGATGTGCCAGCACTCTGGCCCCCCAAGGAAGGTCAGACGCACATCTCCCAAGAATCCGCGCATACGTGCGGACATCGTCGCAGTAGAAGTCAATCCCGTGCGGGCCGGAAGCCGGGAAGGCGGGATCTTCCGCCTCTTCACCGTCGTCTTCGATCGCACAGGTGCACATAAACAAAAATAATAGAAGCACGGGGAAAGAGGTAAGATATCCTACCATCAATACCAATACAAAGAACCAAGAACCGAACGGCGCATAACGCCCACGTAGCATGTAAAGGCAATAAATAAGCTTTTAAACAGATAACCGGTCTAGCAATCATTAATAGAAGGTAATGAATAATTCATAATATCTAGGCGAGTTAAATTCGAGACCAAAAACATTGTGTAAACAATAATTTTCAGATGATGATTATTCCATGATGCATGGACACAATATTCAATTTCCTACTCCATGGAGCTAGACTCAAACAGTCGGAGAGAAAGATCAGGAGACATGTCTGTGACTCGGCTGCCGAGGCCAGTGCTATCAATAAATTTTCTCGTGCACAATCATGGCATTGCACAGACATTCTACACTAGATCACGATATAGGACAGTGTCAAGTCCGGATCGTCGGTGCGTTTGCATCGGTTTGCCCCACGGGCAAAGGAGCTACCAACTACCCATTGTGGAGGACCCGCACCCCGACGCCCCCAAGGTCATAACAAGACCCACACTTGTCTACTCGCACCCGCACTAAGGTGTGTTCAATCTCCTAGGCAACTTGGCCTTACAACAGTCCACACGGACATCACAATGCATAAGACACTATGCATGCCAATGTATGATCCACAATTTCATACGATAGCATAATATACCACATTTGATCAAGAGAGTGCAATAAGCAAATTTGCATCCAAAAAGAACCCAATATCAACATAATATCAATTTATAATTCAAGGAACATATTTTAGGTCCATTATGGATTTCTAAAATCTCCAAGTCTTATGAAAATTATCTCATTGGTTCATTAAGGTTTATGAAATTCTTAATCTCTTGTATTCTTTGATTACTTGTAATCCGAGTAATGGGTTATGGAATCTTAACCCGAATTTTCACCTAGAGGCCGTGGCCTTCCCAAGGTTTCAAATAATTCATGTTCACATCATTAAGTCCATTTGCTTGTTATTTTAATCCAAGTTGTTTGATTCTTATGATTACCTTCCAAATTTAGCTTATCTCCTAAGTCTTAACCACAATCCATCATAAAAATTATTGTTGCAAGTTTCCTACTACTTTAATCTACGTTTGGTTACTTGATTAATTCAAGTCTTGACATCCCAAATTTGTTATCTTTTCCCCTCATTCAAGCCCTCAAAACCGTGGCACTCCATAGGGTCCTAGGTTACAAATTTTCTTCTCACTAGTTTAGTCTTCCTTTACTTAGTTTGCCTAGCATTATTCTTGACACAATGTTAACCAAATTCTGCTCTTAAGAACAGCCCAAAACCGTGGCACTCACCAAGGTCCAACAACCAGAATTTTGTCCACTTGAATCAACCTTAACTACTTGATTTAATTTGCCTTGCATTGGTCAAAATTTAAGCATCATTTCCATTCATTTTCCAGCCCAAAAATAGCCCCAAACCGTGACACATTCAGGGGGTTCCAGCAACCAGAATTTCCAGCAAGCAACATGGATTTCAATCACAAAATTACATGAATAATTAACCACTCAATCAACTACTCAAAGCTAAATTAAGGTAACATTCAAGAAATCAATTTCAAGCAATTTCAAGAACAACCACCATGTGGTTTTTCTTCCAAAAATCAAATACAAGATTCCTAGTTGCTAAAGAGGTTGAGGAGGATTAATCTTCCTCTTACCAAGATGAAGAACCAAGAAAAATTCCAAGAGCACTCTTGATTTTCGGATTTGAAGCTCAAAAACCCTAGAAAATGTGGTCCAAGTTAGAACAATGTAATGATGTGAAAAAGAAGAAGAAGATGACCATTAAATCAAGAGGAAAACCAGAAACGAAAATGGAGTGGAAGTCTGAAATTTTTCAGCCATGGGAGCTCACCTTCAAAGCTTGAGAAATGGTTGAAGATGGAAGCTTTCTTGAAAACTCCAAGCACAAAAGATGATGGGAAGGAGTAGGAGATTAAGAAAATATGGTTGATGTGAATTTTTATGAATGTTGGAGTCTTTGGAGGGTGGCTGGACGTGTGGTGGCTGGAAGAGGAAGAAAGAAAAGGTTGAAGAGGGAAAGAAGAAGAAGAAAAATGTAAAAAGAGAAGAAAAAATGGTGCTTTTGGTGATAATGCCTTTAGATGTAATATTAGGGTATTAGAATCAATTATTTCTCTTGAGTGGGCTGCAGATACGTAAATGAGAGAGAGAAATGGGTGACAAAATTTGGCTTCTTTTGGAAGCTACACATGTGGTCAAAGCTTGGGGTCAAAGCTTCTTAAGGAAGCTTGAATATTTAACTATTAAATTTGAATTAAAGTGATTTGATTAGACATAAGGTAGATTACATTAGGATAATGTGATAATATTTTTATTACACACTATTATCCAATGGATAATAGTTACAGTCGACAGGAGTCAGTATTTAATTAATCTGACAGATGAATTTTTCGCTGTATTGATTTAAATGTAACTGTTAAGATTTCTCGAAAATTATGAAACCTCGTAAACTATGTCAAGCCTCGGGTTTAGTAAGATCCCCCGTCGACTTATCCATAGTCCAAGGTTCTCAGAGAAAACATCGCGTTTCTCTGATTCTCACTCACAAGACGCGCAAAACGAGGAATATATTAAAATATTCGACGATTCCGGAAAATTCCCAGAAAATTCTCAAAAATTGCAAATATTATAAAACGACCACTCGTCATATAATTTCCCAATTTTTGAAGCGCTACAGTCGTTTTCACCACTCTGCTCGAGTTTCACGCAAAACGAGAAATATATTAAAATATTCGTCGTTTCCGAGAAATTCCAGGAAAATTCTCATAAATCACAAATATTAGAAAATGACTATTCATGGTGAAATAATCAATTTCCGGAGTGTTACACTGGTCTCAGCAATTCTCAGCCCAGTGTGCACGCAAAACGAAGAATATATTAAAATATTCGTCGTTTCCGAAAAATTCCAGAAAAATTCCTAAAAATCAAGAATATTATAAAACTATGATTTATGATCAAATATGTATTTTTCGGAATGTTACACGATGCACAATGCATGCTTTCCCAATTCCTACTCCATGGAGCTAGACTCAAATAGTCAGAGAGAAAGATCAGGAGATGTGTCTGTAACTCGGCTGCCGCGGCCAAAGTGCTATAATCAATATTTTTCACGTGCACATCAAGCATTGTACAAACAGTCCATGCTCGATCACGACATAGGACAGTGTTTGGTCCGGATCGTCGGTGCGTTTGCATCGGTTTGCCCCACGGCACAGAGGAGCTCTAAATTGTCCATGTGAGGGACTCGCACCCCGACGCCCCCAAGGTCATAACACGACCCACACTAGTCTATTCGCACCCGCACCAAGGTGTGTTCAATCTCCTAGGTAACTTGGCCTTACAACAATCCACAGGACATTCACAATGCATAAGACTCTATGCATGAACATGTATGATCAACATCACATACTATTCCATAATATGCTACAATTGGCTCAAATAAGCGTCAATACAACGTTGGTCACTCATATGGACCCACAATATCATAATATTTGTCGCGACCGAGATCACGGCGAGAAATAGCAGCTCGCGTGATTTTAAAAATGATTAATAATATGGAGTCGCCACCAATTTTATTTAATTTTAGAAAAAATTGGAAAACCTTTTTAGAAAATGGTCTTTGGAACCAAATCGGATTCGGGAGTCGGTTATGGATAGGGAAGGGTGGAAACTTAATCCCACTGCACCCCTATCACACCCGTCCTGAGACGGTACCTTAAATTAGTTGTGCAAAAACTTGATAATCTCAAATTTATTTATTTTACCCCCTTTTAAAAAAAAAACGTTGTAAATATTTTATTTTTTTTATTTTTTTTTTTTTTATTTTTTATTTAAAAAAAAAAAAGAAAAGAAAAACCAAATTGTGAAAATTTAATTTTGAACTTGACAATGAAAATTCTGCTCCTACGTACCCTCGGGTGCAATGAGGAATTCAAAGTTACGTAGTTCTGTAGAAAATGAGTGTGAGTTGATTGATTTTAATTTTAAAAAAAAGGACTTTTGAAAAAAGAAAAATTTTTTTTGCGCAGGATTTAAGATAGCACAAGGCTACTCAATAAACCCATATGATCCAAACGACGTTGAAGATAACATCTGCTATTCAATCATCATCATCGGACCTCGCATTGATTAAATTATTATTTTTTTTTATTTTTTTCATTTTTCGTTTTTTTTTTTATTTTTATTATTTTATTTTTTTTTATTTTATGCATCATCTTTATTTTATTTCTGAATGCAATTAATTTTCTCTCTTTTTTTTTACTATTTTTTTTATTTCTTAAAAGAAATGTGGCCTTAATTTAAGATGGGCTGCAAGCCCATGTGCTGCAACGTAACCAAAAAAATGATTAAGATTAAAGGAAAGGTTAAAATCTAACCCACAGCCACTTAAACTAATCTAAAACAATAAAAATATTAGAAGATTATGGAGAACCTTCTGTTTGCTGGAGGCCTGGAGCATAGACCACGATATTGAAGGATGGGGACGGTGGCAACGCGGTGGTGCTCGGACGGTGGGTGAGGCTCGGATCTGGACTGCGTGATGAGCAAAGGTTGAAGCTGACGGAGTTGCAGGCAAGGCTGTAAGTTTGGAGACCGAGTTGAACTCGGTTTGGTGGCTCACGGAGCTGCTACGGTGTTGGTTTTGCTTCACGGTGACTGCTTCTGATGTAGGTATGCAGGACGAGCTACTGAGTTCGTGGTTATGGAGATTTCGTGGCTGAAGTTGAAGATAATGAGGATGAGGGGTGAGGGTGAGTCAAGGTATGAACTCGGTGGCCATGGATGGTGGGTGTGGAAGTGGTGGTGACTGCTTGGTAGGGTGTTACGTGGCTTGTGGTCACGGTGGTGAAGGTTAGGGGTGCATGGGTGGTGTTTGGTGGTGGTGCATGGGTGTGAGTCACGTAGAGGGTGGCTGCTTGAGAGAGCTTGAAGATGGGTGATGGTGATGGTGATGGTGATGGAGGTTGGAAGGAAAGTGGAGATAATGGTTTGTAGGTGAACACGGTTGGGGTGTTTTGGTGAGGGTTGGAGGCTTGTTTCTGCTGAGCACGGTGGCTACGGTTTTATTGGATGTGAAGGCTTAGGATGGTGGGAGAAGATGGTGGCTTGGAGACTTGGAAGGTTGAAGATGGCTTGGTAGTGTGATGGTTGCTGAAAAATGAGAATGAAGATGGCTCTGGAGAGAAGCTTGGTGTGGTTCCAATGGAGAAGAAAAAGAAATCTCCCCTGTAATACTTGTGCTTGCGTGAGTCTGTGGGAGATTGGTGTCATGCCAATGAAGAAGAAAACAAAGAAATCCCCCCTCTCTGGTTTCTCTGGTCCTTTCTGGTTTCACGGTGAGGGGCTGTTGAGGGGAAGTGAATGGAGTTGGGAGTGAGAGGTTGAGAGTTTATGGAAGTGAAGGTTTTACGTGGATGAGTTTGGAGAGGAGCTTGGTTGGTTATGGGTGGAGATGATGGAGATGGTGGCTACGGGTAGTTCATGCGTGGGAAGAGAAAAGAAAAATCCCCCTCCTGTGATCTTCTCCCCTGTAATATCCTTGTGCTTGCGTGGGAGATGATTATGGAAGGGCTGTTTGAGTGGTAAAGAGAAAGTTGGAGGGAATGGAGGTGGTTCTTTGTTATGGAAAAAAAAATGGAAGTGGTATGGTGCTACGGTTGTGAGGGATATGGAGGGTGTGCAGGATGGTTGTTTTGTGGTCTAGGTGAAGGTTATGGGGGTTGTAGAGGGAAGTGAAGATGGGGATCCTTGCTTGGTCACGGTTGGGATGTGAAGGCTGAGAGTTTATGGAAGATGGTAGAGGATGAAGGATGGAATGAAGGTGGAGAAAAGGAAAAATGGAAGTCCCCCCTGCTCTCCTTTCTCTTGCCCATTCTGGTTAAACGTAAATGAAGCAAAGGAGTGGGGATGGGGATTTCCATTTTTCCTTTTCTCCACCTTCATTCCATCCTTCATCCTCTACCATCTTCCATAAACTCTCAGCCTTCACATCCCAACCGTGACCAAGCAAGGATCCCCATCTTCACTTCCCTCTACAACCCCTATAACCTTCACCTAGACCACAAAACAACCATCCTGCACACCCTCCATATCCCTCACAACCGTAGCACCATACCACTTCCATTTTTTTTCCATAATAGCAACCACCTCCATTCCCTCCAACTTTCTCTTTACCACTCAAACAGCCCTTCCATAATCATCTCCCACGCAAGCACAAGGATATTACAGGGGAGAAGATCACAGGAGGGGGATTTTTCTTTTCTCTTCCCATGCATGAACTACCCGTAGCCACCATCTCCCTCATCTCCACCCATAACCAACCAAGCTCCTCTCCAAACTCATCCACGTAAAACCTTCACTTCCATAAACTCTCAACCTCTCACTCCCAACTCCATTCACTTCCCCTCAACAGCCCCTCACCGTGAAACCAGAAAGGACCAGAGAAACCAGAGAAGGGGGGATTTCTTTGTTTTCTTCTTCATTGGCATGACACCAATCTCCCACAGACTCACGCAAGCACAAGTATTATAGGGGAGATTTCTTTTTCTTCTCCATTGGCACCACACCAAGCTTCTCTCCAGAGCCATCTTCATTCTCATTTTTCAGCAACCATCACACTACCAAGCCATCTTCAACCTTCCAAGCCTCCAAGCCACCATCTTCTCCCACCATCCCAAGCCTTCACATCCAATAAAACCGTAGCCACCGTGCTCAGCAGAAACAAGCCTCCAACCCTCACCAAAACACCCCAACCGTGTTCACCTACAAACCATTATCTCCACTTTCCTTCCAACCTCCATCACCATCACCATCACCATCACCCATCTTCAAGCTCTCTCAAGCAGCCACCCTCTACGTGACTCACACCCATGCACCACCACCAAACACCACCCATGCACCCCTAACCTTCACCACCGTGACCACAAGCCACGTAACACCCTACCAAGCAGTCACCACCACTTCCACACCCACCATCCATGGCCACCGAGTTCATACCTTGACTCACCCTCACCCCTCATCCTCATTATCTTCAACTTCAGCCACGAAATCTCCATAACCACGAACTCAGTAGCTCGTCCTGCTTACCTACATCAGAAGCAGTCACCGTGAAGCAAAACCAACACCGTAGCAGCTCCGTGAGCCACCAAACCGAGTTCAACTCGGTCTCCAAACTTACAGCCTTGCCTGCAACTCCGTCAGCTTCAACTTTTGCTCATCACGCAGTCCAGATCCGAGCCTCACCCACCGTCCGAGCACCACCGCGTTGCCACCGTCCCCATCCTTCAATATCGTGGTCTATGCTCCAGGCCTCCAGCAAACAGAAGGTTCTCCATAATCTTCTAATATTTTTATTGTTTTAGATTAGTTTAAGTGGCTGTGGGTTAGATTTTAACCTTTCCTTTAATCTTAATCATTTTTTTGGTTACGTCAGCAAGACATGGGCTTGTAGCCCATCTTAAATTAAGGCCACATTTCTTTTAAGAAATAAAAAAAAATAGTAAAAAAAAGAGAGAAAATTAATTGCATTCAGAAATAAAATAAAGATGATGCATAAAATAAAAAAAATAAAATAAAAAATAAAAAAAAAACGAAAAATGAAAAAAAAAAAAAAAAATAATAATTTAATCAATGCGAGGTCCGATGATGATGATTGAATAGCAGATGTTATCTTCAACGTCGTTTGGATCATATGGGTTTATTGAGTAGCCTTGTGTTATCTTAAATCCTGCGCAAAAAAAAAAAAATTCTTTTTTCAAAAGTCCTTTTTTTTAAAATTAAAATCAATCAACTCACACTCATTTTCTACAGAACTACGTAACTTTGAGTTCCTCATTGCACCTGAGGGTACGTAGGAGCAGAATTTTCATTCTGTCAAGTTCAAAATTAAATTTTCACAATTTGGTTTTTCTTTTCTTTTTTTAAATAAAAAATAAAAAAAATAAAAAATAAAAAAAATAAAATATTTACAACGTTTTTTTTTAAAAGGGGGTAAAATAAATAAATTTGAGATTATCAAGTTTTTGCACAACTAATTTAAGGTACCGTCTCAGGACGGGTGTGATAGGGGTGCAGTGGGATTAAGTTTCCACCCTTCCCTATCCATAACCGACTCCCGAATCCGATTTGGTTCCAAAGACCATTTTCTAAAAAGGTTTTCCAATTTTTCCTAAAATTAAATAAAATTGGTGGCGACTCCATATTATTAATCATTTTTAAAATCACGCGAGCTGCTATTTCCCGCTGCGATCTCGGTCGCGACAGATGGCGACTCCACTGGGGACTACTTGGAGAGTCAGGCCTGTTGTGGTTAGTTGTGCAAATTTTTAATAATCTCTATTTATTTATTTCACCCTTTTTGTTTTTTTTTTGTTTTCATATTTGTTTGTAAATAATTTTTGTTTGATGTTTTGGTGTAAATATTTGCTAGCATTATTTTGTGTATATTTTTAACTTGTATATATTTTTGTACTTATTTGTTGAAACCCTAGGGTAGATGATTGCTGGCTGGTTGTTGTATATATGTTTTGCAGGTTGGGGATAGTTTTTCTTGATCTTTTTAAATTTTGTTGTACAGGTTTGTATGCTCCCTCACACACGTCACTATCAATTACCTCACACACAAGCTCTATACCCGGGCTCAATACCTTGTAGGATTAAATAGAGGGTGAAGTAGTGTTGCTTTGAGAGACCTTTGGTCTCCGAACAGGCACATGAAAATCCCTCACTCAAATTGAACTCTTTCCGCTTGTAACCTATCATGGGTGAGGATTGAGGACTCTTGCTAGCCAAAGTGTTGGTGACAGTAAGAGACAATCTGGGGACCATGACTTTTTAGAAGTTTAGATCTGTCCTGAAAATCTTGCACTGATAGATTGAACATAGTGACTGTCAAAATTAGAGTCATGACATTAAGGAAATCTAACTTCTAAGGTTCCACCTGATTAGGGCATAAAGGGAGCATCATTCTTGATTTATCCATTTCTCATGTCATTCATTCTTGCATTCCTTTAAGAAAAAAATAAAAAAAATACCTCATCTTGCATTTTCTTGTCTTTTCCTTGCATAAAAAAAAATAAAATAAAAAATATACATTTCATTTTCATAGCATTCTAAAAAAAATTTAAACTCATGCATTTTCATGTCATTCATAATTTTTGAGAAAAAAAGAAAAAAACATATACATCTTACATTTCCATAGCATTGATCGCATCTTTTAAAAAATAAAAAAGAAAAGAAAAGAAAAAAAAAGAGAAAAAAATGTTTCCAAAGTTCATTCATTTCACCTTATGCATCTCATGCATTTCATTCATTTCATTTTATGCTTCTCATGCATCTCATTCATTTCATCTCAGTCTTTGTTAATAAATCAAACTGGTTCAGGAATCATTGCGCGACCCAGGAAAGAAGAGACCAATCTAACCCGAGTTCACAATACTAGATCTCGGACCAGAATGGCTGCTGATAATTCTGAGACAGGAAGAAACTTGAGTAGGGAGGTCGACGAAGTGACAGGGAGGATAAACGAGGTGTCAGAGAACCAAGCGAGGTTGGAAGCGATATTGCAAGATATAAGGGAGTCTCTCCACTTAATCAGTGGAAACAGGAATGCAAATGGGGTTGAAATGTATGCAAACGTGCCACCAGTAACTGCTCCAATCTACTCGGCTGTAACCTCAAGCATCGCTGCAGGAATCCGCGAGCAACCACCTTAAACAACATCAATAGTCACGCCCATTGGGGAGGGGTATCATGCTCTAGAAGGCGCTCATAATGAAGTCTCTGGTTATACAGGCCCTACTTGGGAAACACCTCATGTGTCCATTCCAGGACACGTGACTATGCCTTGTTCTGGGAATAGTCATGTCATAACTGAGAAGGATAAAATGAAAGAAGCTTGGATGGAGAAAATGGAGGAACAAATCAAGGCAATAAAGGGCCCAAATGCTTATGGACCTCTGAGGATAGAGGAGTTATGTCCTACTACGGATGTAGTAATCCCCAACAACTTCAAGATTCCTGATTTTGTGAAGTATGACGGGAGCGGCAATCCTCGTTTCCATTTGATCAGTTATGGGACTAAGATGGCTGTTTGGTCTAGGGATGATAGGTTCCTCATCAGTTTCTTCCATGAGAGTCTTACAGGTCCCGCCCTAGAATGGTACCTTCAGTTGGATCGCTCAAAGATCTCTCGCTGGACAGAATTGGCTGACTTATTTATGGACCAGTACAAATTCAATCTGGACGCAGCCCCAACCCGAGAACAATTGAGCTCGATGCAGAAAGGAAATGAAGAACCGTTCAAGCAATATGCGCAGAGGTGGAGAGCCTTGGCAGCTCAAGTCCAGCCCCCATTAACATTGTCTGAGATGTGCTCATATTTCTTGGGGACCCTAGGAAACCCTTTTATTGGGACGATGGCTGGAGCAGCCTATAAGGATTTCGCAGATTTAATAACCTCTGGAGAAAGAATTGAAATATTGGCCAAAACTGGGAAGTTGCCAATGAGTAGCACAGAGAATACTACTTTCAAGAAAGGATTCCAGCCAAAGAAAAAGGAACCTGAGGTGAATTATATCCAACCTCAACAGAATTTTAGACCGCAATATAGCCCAAGTCATCAGCCATCATACAACCCCAACCCTCACTTTCCATACCAAACACTGCCACTGCCTCACCAAATTATACCGGCCACAAACTTCACCCCAACACCACAATTCCAAGTTAACAATGTCCCCTCGCCACAACCATATACACCAACTCGTCCAACTTATACCCGATATCCAAATGCACCTCCGCAGAATTACCCAAGCCACTCACAACCTCGCCCGGACCTCCAAAACCAAAGTCGCTTTCGTCCTCAAAACCTTCCCCCCTTTCCAAGGTTATCCATTTCGAATGCAGACCTATTCCAAAGGTTGTTTGATGCTCATCTTATTTCGAGAATTCCTGTGCGTCCTTTAGAACCACCATTTCCATCATGGTACAACCCGAACTCAACCTGCAAGTATCACATGGATATCCCAGGGCATTCAATTAAAGACTGCGAGTCTTTTAAGACCGCAGTAAGAAAGTTAATTGCCTATGGGAAGCTTGATATCCAGGAAGAGGTTTGGACCCAATATCGTTAACAACCCAATTCCTAATCATGGTGGAAAGGACGTGGTGAATGCTTTAGAGGTAGAAGGGTCATCCATAAGAAAGGTTATGAGCTTGCGTACACCGATGGCAAGGATATTCGAAGGATTGAAGAAAGCTGGCTACAATAGCACTGCACCAGCCGCCACGATGAAAGAAGAGGAAAAATATGATGCAGAGTCAAATTGTGCTTATCATTGTGGAGAAATGGGACATGATATTGAGAATTGTTGGGACTTCAAGGTTCGAGTCCAAGGGTTGCTTACTTTGGGAGTAATACATGCGAGGCAAGGGTTAGCCTTCTCCGAAGAGGTTAATGTGATCGAACGCTTTGTGCTTAAGGTGCCACCTCTCAACCAAGTCTCAACATCAGAGAAAGTAGTGGTAACAATCAAGAAGCCAGTGCCATTTGCTTATAATGACACTCATTCAGTTCCGTGGAATTATGAAACCAAGGTAGAGACAAAAGGAGTTGGGGAAGAGATTTCGAAGGCCCGAATTGCTGAAGTACACAAGGATGAGGAATCAGACTAATATAGTCAGGGTAGGGGGGAATTACAAGGAGTGGGCGATGCTACGGCCCAGGAGAGTTAGAAAAAGAGAAAATTGTTAAGGAAGGAAGCAGGGAGGAAATGTCAAAAGAAGACGAGAGAGAGAAAGAAGGGGAAGAGGAGTTCCTAAAGATAATGAAGCAGAGCAAATATGATGTGATGGAACAGTTAAAAAAGACTCCGGCCAGGATATCTCTTTTGTCACTCATCTTGACATCTGAAGTGCATCAGAAGGCGTTGCTAAAAATTCTAAATGAAGCCTATGTGAAACCCGATGTTACTCCCGAAAGCGTGGTTAACATGGTAGACCCTGTGAAACGCGTTAACATGATCACATTCACTGATGAGGAAGTCATTTCTCAATCTGAGAAGAACCAGCGAGCCTTGCACATAACCCTCAAATGCAAAGGGTACATAGTTGCAAAAGTTTTGATTGACGGGGGGTCGACGTTAAATATCATGCCCAGGACAACTCTAACATCGTTATCAATAAATGAGAATGAACTATCGCCACGAGAGATGGTGGTACGAGCCTTTGATGGAAATAAGAGAGGCATTGTGGGAGAGATAATATTGCCGCTAGAGATTGGTCCAAGTAATTTTCAAGTGCTGTTTCAAGTCATGGATATGGAGCCTGGCTATACCATGTTACTAGGGAGGCCATGGATCCATACCGCTGGGGCCGTTCCTTCCACCCTGCATCAAAGTGTTAAATACATTGAGAATGGGTCACCATCACCATACATGGAGAGGAAGAAATTATCTTTGTCAAAACCGGTTTCAGTGCCGTATGTGGAGAGTGCAGAAAAAGAAGAAGAGAATATGTGGCATAGTTTCAAGTAGTTGAGACCGGACGTGGTAAAGATGAATCTCTCACACCAAGTGTGAATCAGGTGGTGGCCCGGATCATGGCTAGTAGTGGATACCAGGAAGGAAAGGGTTTGGGTTCAAAGCTGCAAGGTACTCGGTCACCGGTATCAATCCCAGGAAAGTCAGACAAGTTTGGTATAGGGTACGAAGCATCTCTAGAAGAGAGAATAGA
Organism: Ormosia emarginata; assembly: GCA_029884605.1. NCBI lineage: Eukaryota > Viridiplantae > Streptophyta > Magnoliopsida > Fabales > Fabaceae > Ormosia > Ormosia emarginata. The sequence continues at coordinate 5,946,431 of JAQQTP010000081.1, read as the reverse complement.
GAATATGGCTCTTGGAAGAAAGAATGACAAGGGCAAAGCGAAGTATATTCCCCATCTGAGGGAAACATTCCCAGCACCGGCCGAGGTGATTATGCCTGATGAGGTCATTCACCCTCGATACCGCCTCACTATCAATGCTTTGCATGAAGAAAGCCAAGAAGAGCACAAGGCAATCCGTCCTGTTGCTGATGAGGAGCCGCTAAAGAACTGGAAATCTGAACCAATTATTGATGTGATTGTTTCAAAGTAATTGTCCTGTTTAAGTTGTTCTGAACTTATGGTGTATGTTATTTGAGACATTGATTAAATGAACTTGCATGAATATTCAGCATTTCCCTTCGTTGCACTTTCTGACTTATCCTTTTGCATTTACCATTTTTCTTTTTACATTTCTGTACCATATCGTGTTCTTCCTTTGTCATTCCTGCTTTATTCTGCTTTTCCAACTCCACACAAAATGGCTTTCCAGGGATCTGAGTTTCGTAGAAAGTTTGCCTCATGAAAAGGACTTCGAAAACTCATCAATTGATTCTCCTGCAATGTTTGATGAAGAAGACTTTGGATCTGGGGAAGAGGAAGATGTTGTTGAAAATTTTTCAAAATTACTGGAGTACTCAGAGAGGGGATTTAACTTGAATGGCGAAGAAGCAGAGGTGGTCAACATGGGGACAGAGGAAGAGAAAAAGGAATTGAAAATAGTGGAAAACCCAGAGTTTGAAGAAATGATCATGTTATTTAAAGAGTATATGGATGTTTTTGCTTGGTCTTATCGGGATATGCCAGGGTTAGACCCAGAGATAGCATCACACAAAATCCCGATATACCCAAATATTGAGGCAAAGAAACAAAAGTTGAGGAGGATGCATCCTGATATGTCTCTGAAGATCAAGGAAGAAGTGACTAAGCAGTTAGAAGCAGGGTTTGTGGAAGTGTCAAGACACCCAGAGTGGGTAGCTAATATCGTGCCAGTGCCAAAAAAGGATGGAAAAGTCAGAATGTGTGTGGACTATAGAGATCTGAATAGGGCTAGCCCGAAGGATGATTTCCCACTCCCTCACATTGATGTTCTGGTTGATAACACTGCTAAGAATCACAGGTTCTCATTCATGGATGGATACTCAGGGTACAATCAAATTCTGATGGATGTCAATGACAAAGAAAAGACCACTTTCATTACTCCTTGGGGAACGTTTTGTTACACGGTGATGCCGTTTGGATTAAGGAATGCTGGGGCTACTTACCAACGTGCTATGGTGGCACTGTTTCATGACATGATGCACAAGGAGATTGAAGTGTACGTGGATGATATAGTAGCCAAGTCTAAAAAAGGAGAAAGTCATGTGGCGGTCCTGCGTAAGTTGTTTGAAAGACTCGAAAGTACAAGTTGAGGTTGAATCCCGCCAAGTGCGTTTTTGGAGCATCTACCGGGAAATTACTTGGATTCATTGTTAGCAGAGAAGGAATAAAGGTGGATCCGATAAAACGAAAGCAATACAAGAGATGTCTGCCCCAAGACGGAGCGTGAAGTGCGAAGTTTTCTCGGGAGACTCAATTACATTGCTAGATTCATTGCTAACTTAACCAGCACTTGTGAGCCTATATTCAAGTTGTTGAAGAAGCATCAACCAGGCAAATAGGATGAAGAATGTCAGGAAGCTTTTGACAAGATAAAGGCTTATTTAATGAATCCTCCTATTTTGGTACCCCCTACGCCGGGTCGTCCCTTAATTTTGTACCTAACTGTATTACCAACCTCGATGGGGGCAATGCTCGGACAACATGATGAATCTGGAAAGAAGGAGCAGGCAATTTATTATCTGAGCAAGAAATTTAATGACTGTGAAGCCTGATACATGGCAATGGAAAAAACATGTTGTGCTCTAGTATGGACCTCAAAACGGCTAAGACAATATATGCTCTATTACACTACTTGGCTGATCTCCCGAATGGACCCGCTGAAGTACATATTTGAAAGCCCTCATGTCTCGTTAAGAATCTCAAAATGGCAAGTGATGCTATCAGAATTCGATATCAAGTACATGACTCGGAAATCCATCAAAGGAAGTGCGATTGCTGATCATTTAGCTGAAAACCCTCTTGAGGGTGGACAACTAGTGATATCTGAATTTCCTGATGAAGAAATACTGATGGCAGAAGAAGGAGAAGAACCTGGCTGGAAGATGTATTTTGATGGAGCGGTTAACATGCATGGCAGTGGCATAGGAGCCGTGGTTGTTTCACCAACTGGAAAACAATACCCAGTCGCTATCAAGTTAAATTTTGAGTGCACCAATAATGTTGCGGAATATGAGGCCTGTGCTAGAGGTTTACAAGTTGCAATTGACTTGGGAATCAAGCAGTTAAAAGTATTTAGAGATTCAGCACTCATCATTTATCAGGTGAATGGTGAATGGCAAACCAAGGATCCGAAGTTGGTACCTTATCAAAAGTATTTAATCCAGTTGGTTGAGAAGTTTGAGGAGGTGACCTTCTCCCATTTGTCCCGAGACCAGAATCAGTTTGCAGATGCCTTGGCCACTTTAGCTGTAATGACCAAGTTGGATATTCATAATAATGTTCAACCCATCCAAGTGAAGATGCACAGTGAGCCTGCATATTGTGCTAATGTGGAAGGCGAGCCAGATGGTAAACCTTGGTATTATGATATCAAGCAGTATATTCAGCATAGAGAATACCCAACGGGAGCAAGTGAGGTGAATAAGAAGACTATCCGCCGGTTGGCGATGACCTTTTTCTTGAATGGAGAGGTTTTGTATAAAAGGAGTCACGATGGTACTTTACTTAGATGCGTGGATGCTTGTGAAGCTCGTCTAATAATGACTGAGGTTCATGAAGGAATCTGTGGAACTCATGCCAATGGTCATATGATGGCTCGAAAAATTCTAAGGAGTGGTTATTATTGGTCCACAATGGAAACAGACTGCATAGATTATGTACGAAAGTGTCAAAAATGCCAGATGTATGCAGATCGAGTCAACACACCTCCTTTCCCTTTGCATAATTTGGTATCTCCATGGCCTTTCTCAATGTGGGGAATAGATGTCATCGGACCCATTAATCCTAAAGCCTCCAATGGTCATCGCTTCATCTTAGTAGCAATTGACTATTTCACCAAGTGGGTAGAAGCTTCCTCTTATGCCAGCATTACTCAAAAAGTGTTTTTGAGATTCCTCAAAAGGGATATTGTCTGCAGATATGGAATTCCGAAAGGATAATCACGATAATGGTACCAATCTCAATGGTGCTTTGAGATTAAAAAGTTCTGTGAGAATTTCAAAATTAAGCATCATAATTCAGCTCCTTACAGGCCTCGGATGAACAAAGGCAAGGTTGAAGCAAAGAAATAAGAATGTGAAGAAAATTGTTGCTAAGATGGTAGTAAATTACAAAGACTGGCATGAAATGTTACCCTATGCTTTGCATGCATATCGTACTAATATACGATCAAGCACTGGGGCAACGCCTTTCTCTTTGGTATATGGGATGGAGGCTGTATCTCCAATAGAAATCGAGATCCCTTCTCTAAGAGTTCTAATGGAAGCAGAGTTAGAGGAATCTGAATGGGTGAAGACTCGATATGAGCAATTGAATATGATAGAAGAGAAGAGATTGGCAGCTATTTGTCATGGGCAATTGTATCAAAGCAGAATGGCCAGAACCTTCAACAAGAAAGTTCGTCCCAGGGAATTCCGTTCAGGGGATTTGGTTTTGAAAAAGATTCTCCCTAACCAAGAGGATGCCAGAGGAAAATGGGCTCCGAATTATGAAGGCCCGTACATAGTCAAGCGGACATTTTCCTGAGGAGCATTAATTTTGCATAATATGGATGGAGAAGAATTGCCAAGGCCCGTGAATACTGATGTTGTCAAGAAATTCTATGCCTAAAAAAAAAAGAAAGAGAAAAAGCTCGTTAGGTTGAAAACCCGAAAGGGTGGCCTAAGCAAGTTAGAGCAATTGAAAAAAAGAGAAGAAAAAAAAAAAAAAGAGTCCGTTAGGCTGAAAACCTGAAGAGGCAGTCTAAGCAAAAGTAAGGGCAAATAAATAGGAAACATCTCAAAGAAAGTGGGCCTGAAACTCTTCGAGGGATTCACCAAACTGGGGCAATTTTTGATGTGCGTCCAATCAGTTACACGTGGGCAAGTTGTTCACATTGAATTGGCTATACTGGGGCAAAATTTTTGAGGAATTAAAGAGGATTCATGTTGAAGGAGGTATCAGCAGAGGCAGCGGTTAAGTTGTCAAACATTTACAGTGAATCAATTGAATGAGGAACAAAGAATCAATACTGGGGCAAATTTTTTATTTTTCTTGCAACCTTTCTTTTGTCTTTCAAGTACGTGTTTTGTCAAAAAGTCATGTACGATTACATTACCAAAATAACAAAAAGGAAGTTTGTTCATTCAACAAATTTCTGTCCATTCATGAATGCATGTTTACCCATTAATTTATGTCTCAAATAAAATAAACTTAAGGTCAACAATTTGATCTGACAATTTTGCAGCAATCCATCAATGATTAATTTAGATTAAAAGATCTCAGTAATTCAAGATACAGGTTGTGATGTGTTGCCAAGGAGAACAAGGTGGTCAGAAAAGAAGAAAAAGAAATGAAGAAGGGATAAGGGAAGTCAAGAGGATTCCAATCCAACTGAAGGGTTTGATGAAGAAAAGTATGTGGACAAAGGGTTTGATTGGTCAAAGCTTTCCATGGCCGCCGTTGGTTCATATGGTTTTCTGAAGAAAAAGGGAAGATAAAAAGAGAGAAAAGAAAAATTTTAATTCCATATTTCTTTGAGCGCATCGGCTCCATGCATTTTAAATTCCTGTCATTAATTTTGAGCGCATCGGCTCCTGTCATTTATTCTTTGAGCGCATCGGCTCCATGCATTTTAAATTTTTGAGTGCATCGGCTCATTGCATTGCTTTTTAATTTCGGGACACAGGTTTGCCCATTGTCATTTAAATTTCGGGACACAGGTTTGCCCATTGTCATTTAAATTCTGTCATTTAAATTTTGGGACACAGGTTTGCCCATTGTCATTTAAATTTCGGGACACAGGTTTGCCCATTGTCATTTAAATTCTGTCATTTAAATTTCGGGACACAGGTTTGCCCATTGTCATTTAATTTTCGGGACACGGTTTGCCCATTTAAATTTTGTCATTTAAATTTCGGGACACAGTTTGCCCATTGTCATTTAAATTTCGGGACACAGGTTTGCCCATTGTCATTTAAATTTTTGGGACACAGGTTTGCCCATTGTCATTTAAATTCTGTCATTTAAATTTCGGGACACAGGTTTGCCCATTGTCATTTAAATTTGGTCATTTAAATTTCGGGACACAGGTTTGCCCATTGTCATTTAAATTTTCGGGACACAGGTTTGCCCATTGTCATTTAAAATTTCGGGACACAGGTTTGCCCATTGTCATTTAATTTTGAGCGCATCGGCTCCATGCATTTTAATTTTCTGTTGAGCGCATCGGCTCCATGCATTTTAAATTCCTGTCATTTATTCTTTGAGCGCATCGGCTCCATGCATTTTATTTTCTGTTGAGCGCATCGGCTCCATGCATTTTAATTTTCTGTTGAGCGCATCGGCTCCATGCATTTTAAATTCCTGTCATTTATTCTTTGAGCGCATCGGCTGCATGCATTTTATTTTCTGTTGAGCGCATCGGCTCCATGCATTTTAATTTCTGTTGAGCGCATTGGCTCCATTTTTTTTAAAAAATTTTTGTTGAGTACATCGACTCCATGCATTTCAATTTCTTGCCTTGTTTTGCATTGCCGGACAAAATTGAAGTTCATATCTTTACTCATTTCTTACGACGATAATTTGAAAAAACTACGGTTATTCTTATTATCTAATAAGAAACAAGTAAAGAGGGGCAACTGTGAACACTCAATTTTGACCAGACTAAAAAAAAAAATATATAAAAAAAGGGAGGAAAATTAATTAAAAAGAAAAAAAAATCAAAAAAATTATGGCCCACCTTTTAGCCCATTTTACTTAGCCTTTTTTTTAGCCTAAACAGATTAAGCTCATCTTAGTCTTAAAAATAATAATAATAAGAAGAAGAACAAGAAAATAAAAATATAAAAAAAAAAAAAAAAAAAATAAAAAATAAAAAAATAACAAAAAGGTATAATAAAAAAAAGTAAGGCAATCACACTTTGACTCACTTTCACTCACGTAGCACACACTACACTTTCTTTTTACAGCACACACGCACTTTTTCTTCTTTTTTATTTCTTTAATCACTCTGCACTCACAATTCACTCAGCACAGCACACACTCATCACGTCCACTCACAATTCACTCAGCACAGCACACACTCATCACGTCCACTCACAATTCACCAAATTGCACTCCCACTCACCAAATTGCACTCCCACTCAATCCCACTTTGCACCCTCCACTCACTAATAACACTCTGCACTCACTCACGTAAGACACTCAATCCCACTTTGCACCCTCCACTCTTTTTTTTTTCCCACTCAATCCCACTTTGCACCCTCCACTCACTAATAACACTCTGCACTCTTTTTTCTTTCATTCCCAGACTGCACACACGGCTATCTCACGTATAAAAAGAAGATCACAAAGGGGACTACGGGGGGGACTTCGATTCTTCATTTTCTCCACTCCTTCATCCCATACCCACCATTTTTCTCTAATCACCAAGCTTCCATATCACTCTCCAACCGAGAGGACTCCACCATTTTCTTTCATAAACTACCATCCTCCTTCACTTCATCCATTTCACTTCCGTTTTCCATAACAGCAACACCATAAACAAATTTTCACATCCCAACCGTGACCAAGCAAGCCACAACCCTCCACTCTCACTTCACCAACAACCCAAGACAGAGCACCCGTGGCCACTACTTCCATAACAGCCACCATCAACCCACCGTAACCTCCCTCCCTTCACTATCCATCCCAACCTCCATCTCCCCTCCACAAAGTCATTTTCTCACCTTCAAACCAATCATCCCCCACCATTCATCCTCCACAACATAACACCACGTGAACCTCACCTCCACCATCAACTCGTAGGTCTCCAAACTCACCTTCCATCACCACCATTAACCTTTCTCACCTCCAAGCCTCCATCTCCCTCACCGTAGCACTATAACCTCCCAACCATTTCCAAAGCACCTCTCACTCCCAAGCCACTCCATAACCTACACCTCAACTCATCACCTCTACCATCAACCCGTAGCCACCAACCTTCACCGTGACCATCAAACTCCCACACACCATAACAACTCTCAACGTAACACCAACCTTCACCTCCAAACACAAAGCAACTTCTACCCATCCTCTTCACCATTTTCTCTCCAGAAACCCCATACAGCCACCCACGTAAAGCCTCCAAGCCACCATCTCCATCTTCCCCTCACCACCATAACCATAATAACCCCCAACCATTTCCAGCAGCTCCACCGTAGCCCTCCAACAAGCCACCACTTACACCTTCATAAACAGCTTCCATGCTCAGCCACTGCACGTAAACCACCGAACCCAAACCGTGAACCCACAGCAGCAACCAAACCAACTCCACCTAGCCCCACCAAACAGCCTTCCAACCGTGACTCACTCACCACCATCCTCCATAACCACAACTCACCTTCTTCTTCACCTCTCGTAACACACCAAACAACGTCCAAGACTACCAAGCCATCTTCAACCTTCCAAGCTTCCACCCATCTTCACCCTCACCAACACCCAACGTGAGCTTCCATAAACAGCCACCCACGTAACCCCAACCACTGAGTTAACTCAGTGACCATCATCACACTTGGTCTTCCACCATTTTCACAACCACTATCCATCTTCACTTACATCTCCATCTTCACCTAAAAAGCTCCATCGAACTGTACCCATTGTACTCAACTCCACCGTGCTCCACCACCAGTACGAAGCCGTGGCCTCTCAGCCCTCACCGTCAGCAACTGTGCATAGTCCTCCTGTGTTGTAACCGCGTCCTCTGTTGAGCTCAGGTCCCCCCCTGCTTCTCCGTTTCTTTTGGTTTTCACTGTTTCTTCTTTCTCTTTTCTTTCGTGGTTTTGTTCCCATGCAGACTTCCTTCTTTATTCCTTTGTTACTATTATTTGCATTAATAACTTGTTTGGGCTGTTATATTGTTGGTTGTTTTTTTTTTATTTTGTTTGTTCCTTTTTGGGCTTTTGCTGAACGTTTTTTATAATATATGTTACTTGTTTTTTTTTTTGTTTAAGGTACCGTATTTGATTTAATGGTTTAAATGTGCTATTTTATTTTACATGATTTTTATAGTCTTTTGATAAGAAATAAATAAAAAAACAAAACACAATAAAAAATATAAAAAATGAAAATAATAAATTTTTTTTTAAATTAATGCAATGACCAATGATGGTGACTGAATAGCGGATGCTATCTTCAATGTCGTTTGGATCATAAGGGTTTATTGAGTAGCCTAGTGCTAACTTGAACTCTGCATAAGAATAAATTTGTTGTTTTCAAAAATAAAATCCCTTTTAAAAAAATATTTTCCTTAATTAAAATCAATCAACTCACACTTATTTTATACAGAACTACGTAACTTTGAGTTCCTCATTGCACCTGAGGGTACGTAGGAGCAGAATTTTCATTCTGTCAAGTCAAAAATTAAATTTTCACAATTTGGTTCTTCTTTTCTTTTTTTAAAATAAATAAATAAATAATAAAAATAAAATAATTACAAAGTTTTTTTTAAGAAGGGTAAAATAAATAAATTCGAGATTATTAATTTTTTGCACAACTGATTTAAGGTACCGTCTCAGGACGGGTGTGATAGGGGTGCAGTGGGATTAAGTTTCCACCCTTCCCTATCCATAATCGACTCCCGAATCCGATTTGGTTCCAAAGACCATTTTATTAAAAAAGGTTTTCCAATTTTTCCTAAATTTAAATAAAATTGGTGGCGACTCCATATTTTTATCTTTTTTAAAAAATCACGCGAGTTGCTATTTCGCCGCGATCACGGTCGCGACAATATTGAAATCAAATAAGGTAATACATTTTTAAGGTTCATTATGCATTCTTATTCAAGATTTGCCATTCTCAACAATGTCCAACGGACAACACGCATGCATGATGACACAATGTCCAATCATGTATGTTTCCTACATACCACAATTTCCATGTCATGGGTCCAAGAATTCCATTTTCAAAATCATTTCTTCTCTATTGGTATGAATACATATTCCTATCGCATTTAAGTAAAGTAAAATCCTTGAATCCAGAGTTTTTAGGTTATGTTTGAGTTACAAAGGACAAGGAACCATAATTCCAATCATTTCCAGCTCAAAAATCTCATTTTTGGGTCTTGGTAATCGATTACATCACCCTGGTAATCGATTACCAACGTAATAAAATCTCTGTGAATCGATTACAATCTCATTGTAATCGATTACATGATTCCCGTAACCACGATTCGTAACTTCAAGGCCACGTAATCGATTACACACGTACGTGGTAATCGATTACCAATTGACAACCTGCATGTCGATTACCCACAAGTTGTAATCGATTACGTGATTCCCAGAAGCACCATTTCGTAACATCATAGGCTTGGTAATCGATTACACCATTCTTGTAATCGATTACAAGCTAGACAGAATCTCTGTAATCGATTACACACAAGATGTAATCGATTACCAGATTTCCAGAATCACGATTTCGTACCCTTAAGAGCTTGGTAATCGATTACAAGCCCCGTGTAATCGATTACCACGCGTAAACTTGCAGAAAAGAGAGTTCTCCAGGTCCTCTAACTCAAACCAAACCAATCCTTATCATATTTAATCATCAAGATACTCAAATATACCTTCAAATCATGCAAGAGGCATCAATAAATCATACAAACCCAACAAAATGCACTATCATCAAGAACAACATAAAAATGAGAGAACTTTATACATGGATTCAGAAATCAATAACAACACATACAAGACATTCCCTTACTGCCAAGATTAGTTGAAGATGATCATCTCCCTCTTACCTATTTGGAAGACAACACAAGGTGTTACCTCTTCTTGCCCTAGATTTTCGTTTTCCCTTCAAGAAGAACACCAATGAGAGTGATTTCCATAATGTTCACTCAAACCATGGAAAAATGAGTTCTTGATCACATAAGTAACCAAGAAAAACGAAAATGAGAAGAAAGGGAAAGAAAGGTTAAGACTTTACCTCCAAGCTCAAAGCTTTAGCTTCAATGGTGAAAAATGGAGGAAGAAGAAGAACCAAGGATGGCCACAAGGAAGATGGTCTTAGAATGATGGAAGAAAGCTAGATGTGGAAGTGGGGAAGAAAAGAAATGAAGATGGTGAATGGTGAGGGTGTACGGTGGTGAAGCAAGGAGAAGAAGAAGAAAAAAATGTGATTATTGGCTCCCAAAAAGGGGCCTCAGTCGTGTAGAAGAATGGAGGGAGGGAAGAGAGAGAAATGGGAAATGGGTGGAAATTTCCTGGAAGCTTCCCAATGAGTTTTTGAATTAATTTAACTTCTATTTTGAAAATAAGGCTAAAGGAGCTTGACACAGGGTAGATTTTTGAATAGTATGGTAAGATTTTTATTACATGTTATTATTTATTGGACAATAGCTATAGTTGGCAGAAGTCAGTATTAGCAAATCTGACAGATCAATTCTTCGCATTGTTTTATTATTCCATCTGTTAAAAATTTCTCGAAGGACGTGAAACCTTGTAAACTGTGTCCGGCCTCGGGTTTAGTAAGATCCCCCGTCGACGTTTCCATAGTTCAAGGTTCTCGGGAAAAATATTTCATTTCTCCCGTTCGGCTCAGTGTGCACGCAAAATGAGAAATATATTAAAATATTCGTCGATTCCGAAAAAATCTGAAAGAATTCACATAAATCACAAATATTAGAAAAAGACTGTTCGTAATAAAATTTTCCAACTTTGGGAGCGTTACAGTCGTTCTGCCAATTCTGCTCAATGTGCACGTAGAACGAGAAATAATATTAAAATATTCTGCGTTCTCAGAAAAATCTAGAAAAATTCTTAAAAATTCCAAATATTGTAAAACGATCATTTATCCTGAAATTATAAATTTTCGGGATGTTACAATAGGAATTAGTCAATATAAATTGCTTGATTATTTCTAAGCTAATAAGAAGGAGTCAACATAAATGGCTTGGAAATTTTAAACCAATAGGAGGAAAGTCCACAAAAATGGTTGGACTTAATAGATTAGTTAGTTTAAACCTAATTAAGTTAATCTAAAGTGTTTAAGTAGTAATCAAATGGATTAAACCTAGTTAGTTATTCATTAAAATTTTAATTAGACAATGTACTAGTATAATTAAGAAGGTGATTAGTGATTCTAAGTAACTAGATGATTAACTAAATAACAAAGAAAACTAACTAAATTTACCGAAACCTAACTAGAATGGCTTAAGCATAGTTAGGAGACTAAAATGAATTAAGACTTGATTAGTCTTCCCTAAGTGAATTTCGGCTATAGCACATCCAAGAGTATTCAAGAAGGTGCTAGACACTTGGTGACATGTTGAAGATCCACCCTTGAACTCATCTAAGGCCATTAGGAGCTCTTGAATGTCAATTAAAGTGGCTACCTTCTTTGATTGAACTCCACGGCCATGCATTATGGGGGGGGGACTATTTTTCACTTCATCATCATCATTTCAATCATTCTAATCTATTTTCTCCTTTCTCTTTCTTTCAAGAACACAGTAAACTTCATAGTTTCTCCTTCTTGAGCAATTTGGCCATCACTACTTCTCATACCTCCACTCTTCTAAATTTTCATCCAACACCATCTCCTAAACCTAAACATCATTCTAAGAACTTCTCTAGTTGAGAGTTTCTTCAAAATCATCCATTTAAAGCTTGGAAAACAACTTTGAAGTTTCTTTTCTACAAGGTAAAAATCCTTGTTTCTTATTTCTAACTTGATTCTTGAAGTTTTAAGCCATGATTGATCCATGGTTTATCATTTTCAACCATAGTTTATAACTCTTTATAATTTGTTTAAGCTTGTTAGGGTTTTTATTGAAACTACACGAAATCACCAAGGAGGAGTCCAAGGAGGATTTTGTCTTCCTTATAGGTGAGAGAGAGATTTAATCTCATCAACCATGTATGGTGATGAGAAAATGGATTGATTTGTGGTGAAGAATCCATAAGGATTCATTCACTTGGTTGTTTTAAAGTTGTTTCTATTTGTGATTGAGTTTGTTTGCAATCATATCTATAACTTTGATATATTTTGTATGTGTTTATAGATGCATGATAATTATTGTAGGATGTGAATAACATGTTCAGGATTTGCATGAGTGTTCCAAAGAACACAAAGAAGCTCACGGGTTCATCATTTCAAAGAGGACCAAAATGTTCTCAAATATTTTCCTAAGGTAAGGATGAATTAATTTAATTGGATCAATGATTTTTACAAGGACTTAGATAGTGGAAAATAAATTAAAGATGATTTATAGAAGATATAGTAAATTTTGGCCAACATGCCTTTGTGATACCTGTAATCTAAAATTAGTTTGCTAAGTGTAGACTATGTAATTAAATTAAAGAGAACTCAATTTTAATGAATTTTAGAGAATAAAATAAATGAAGTTATTTTAGAAACTTAATTATAAAAATTAAGTATGAATGAGAAATATAATGACCACTTGAAAAATATTAACGTATAGCTCACCTTTTGGGTTTTGAAGCACGTTAGCAAGTTTCGAGATATAAATATTAGTAATGATCGAGAAAGGAAATTTTTAAGTGAAAAACGTAGAAAATATTACTTAATAAATTTTCTAGAAGGAAATGCTGTAAATAAAGTTAGAAAATAAATATATAATGGAGAAAAACTCAAAATATAATTTAGAACGTAAAGAAATATTTTACGCAGTTGAAAAGTATTAGAAATACCTTACGCGTATTTAAAATAATGATTTTTAAATTACGCGATTGAGAAAATAATTTAAAAACACTACGCGAATTTAAAAACGTCAGAAAATATTTAAGTGATTTGAAAACGTTTGAAAAAGGTGATGCGATTGTGAAAACGCGATAAAATATTTACACGACTTAGAAGAACAGTAATTTTACTGTCGGGCCAAAGTGGTAGACCGGATATGTTGAGAAATAATATTGTCAAGTGGAGACGTATTGTATTTAGAAATATTGATAAGGAGGGTAATTATGACTCATTATATTGATAATGAGGGTAATTATGTAATTATGGTTTATTATATTGGAAAATATTAATAATAAGGGTATTTCTGTAATTATGGCTCATTATATTTGGAATTATCAATAAAGAGGGTATTTGTGTAATTGTGGTTCATATACATGCATTGAGAGATATGTCAATTAGGTTGAAATTGGCGATTAGCTGACGAGATGAATTACACCGTGTTAGAGGTGTAATAGGCGTAGTGTGGTTCATTGAGTGAACTTAGAGGTGTCAGTGTGCGGAGAATTCCACATATGGACAGTTGGTAGCTCTTCTGGGTTGTGGTAACGGGCAACACACTAATGATCTCGACAAACACTATTCTTAATTAAGATCTTGTAGAGACTGTCTAGTACAATGCTTGTTATGCACGACGTATTTGACTGTGTACTACTTACACAACATTTTGATTGTGGGCTATTTACATGACGTTTGACAATGTAATAGTTGGTTGGGGCAGCCTGAGGTACAAATAGTTCTTTCGGATCATTCTCTCTGATATTGTGTTTAGCTCCATGGAGTAGGAATGAGTTGGTGTACATTTGCATCTATGGTCTGTATCATAATGTGATTGTTTACAGTAATTCGTGATATTATGTATGATGTGTTAATGTGAGATATTATGCATGATGTGATAATATGGATTATTTTATTAAATGTGATATCTGTTTGTATTGTTGTTTTCTCTACTGCCATGCTGGTAGTGATATAGATTGTCTCACCTCTTTGTATGTATTTTTCTGTATTATTATTTGTCTCGTAAAGAGATTGAGGAAGAGAAAGAGGAGCTACCATTAGATATTCAGTACTCGGAGGACCAGCAACCGAGTGATCAGTTCGAGGAAGGCGAGCCTCGAGATCATCCCTATCATTTGGATTAATTACGACTCAGTATGGTTTTATCGAAGTTTTCTATCTTCCGATGATCACCCAGAGGAGGATCTTTCGGAGGATCCAAACTTTTAATGTTATACTTGGGCTAGTTTATGGTTTGCTTTAAACCAAATAGTTTATTGTTTTATTAAATAGTTTGTAGTGTGTAAATTATTTGTACCTATTAAAAACAAAATCATATGTATAATTATGGTGTGTATTTAATGGTTTGTTTTTATTGTATGTTTGTTTTATTTTATTTAATGTTAATGTATATAAAAAGAAAAAAAATTATAACTCATATTAATTATGTAATAAATGTTTTATAACTTGGGTAATGTCTATTATAATTATTCCGAAATGTGACATCCTTATTAGGGTGTTACATTAGTTGGTATCAGAGCCCAAGTTAGAGTCTTTTGGGATTGTGGTTGGGTCTGTTTTTGCTTATGTTGTGTGATTCTCTGTGATTTGTTTCTGAGAGGTCACATCTGACTTTGCTTTGTCTTGTTTGTTTAATTGAAGAAAGAAGATGTCTGGCGGTAGAAGAATGCGTGCGAACGTGGAACACAATGTTGATCCGATGATTACAGCTGTTGAAGCTATGCAGCGCATGGCAGAGGTAATTACTCAGCAGAATCAACCAGCAGCCTAGCAACAAGAGGCGATGCTTTAAACTTGTCTGAGTTTAGATGCAATAACCCGCCACAGTTTAGAGGCGAATTTGATCGTGAGAAGGCGTTTCTTTGGATACAAGACTTGGAAAGGATATTTGAAGGAATGGGGTGTGTCGATGATCGGAAGGTGACGTATGCTACGTTTATGCTGAGAGGGGATTGTAACACCCCCAAAATTTGTTTACCATATTATAAATATTCATTTTATAATATTTGTGATTTTTTGGAATTTTTCTGAATTTTTCTGAGAACGCAGAATATTTTAATATTATTCCTCATTTTACATGCAAATTGAGCAGAGCCGGGAAAATGAAATATTTTTTTGAGAACCTTGATCTATGGAAACGTCGACGGGGGATCTTACTAAACCCGAGGTTAGACACAGTTTACGAGGTTTTACATTTTTTGAGAAATTTTATCTAATAAAATAATTAATCGCTGTGTAAATCTTATCTACTGGACAATTAATACTGATTTCTGTCAACTGTAACAATTCTCCATTGGATAATAACATGTGTTAAAAATCCTTATCACACTATCCAAAAATCTACCTTGTGACAAATCTATTAGCTTTATTTTCAAAATAAAGATTAAATTAATTCAAAACTCATTATGGGAAGCTTCCAAGAAATTTCCCTTAATAACACATTTCTCTCTCTTCCCTCCCCACTCACTCCTACGGCAGAGGCCATTTGTGAGAGCCAAATATCCACTTTTCACATTCTCACTTTTATCACTTCACTCTCACATTCCTAAACACAAAAATACCTAACACTTTTCTCCCTTCTCGTTTTCTTCAAGCACCCTTTCTTCTCTTCTTCTTCCTTCTCCATCGTACACCTACCCATTGGAGACCATCTCCATGATTTGCTAAATCAATCCCATTTCTAGCTTTCTTCCACTATTCCAAGTTCTCTTTTGTGGCCATCCTTTGGTTCTTCTTCTTCTTCTTCTTCTTCTTCTTCTTCTTCTTCTTCTTCTTCTTCTTCTTCTTCTTCTTCTTCTTCTTCTTCTTCCATTTTCCACCATTGAAGCTAAAGCTTGGAGCTTTAAGGTAAAGTCTTTAACTTTCTTCTAGTTTCTTGTCATTTTCGTTTTTCTTGGTCACCTAGGTGACCAAGAACCCATTTTTCCATAGTTTGAGTAGACATTTTGGAAGTCACTCACATTAGTGTTTTCTTGAAGGAGGAAAACAAAAATCAAGAGCAAAAAGGAGTAGCACCATTGTGTTGTCTTCCAAATAGGTAAGAGGGAGATGATCCTCTGCAACCAATCTTGGTAGCAAGGAAATGTCTTGTGTATTGTTGATGATGAGGGAATCCATGTTGGATTACTCTCTTTGTTATATTGTGTTATTTCCATGATTTTGTGGTTATTTGATTTGTATGAATCCATGAAGATGCATTGTGTGTTTTGATGATTAGGAGTCTATTAATTGTTATTTTGTATGTTGATGATCATAAAAATGTGTCTTAAATGGTTTGGAGAAGAATGAGAAGCTTTGAAAATGTTAGGCCAAAATTCTGCAAAAATCGTTTCTGCAGAATTCTTTCTGGTGCACTAGCGCTTAGGCGCTGTGCAACGAGCACCCAGGCGCTCGACCAACGCTCAGGCGCTGAAGCTTGAATGTTCAAGAGCCCAAGGTCTAGAATGAATTCTAGAAACATAGCTCAGGGAGCGCTTAGGCGCTGCGTGCTGAGTGCTTAGGCACTCACCCAGCGCTTAAGTGCTGGAAGACATGGCGCTCAAGCGCCCAAGGCAGAAGTTGCCAAAATGTTGTAATGAGATGATTATAACCTTAATAATTGATATATCATCACTAAACTAAAATAAATGACACGATTTGTGGAAAGAATTCCTCTAGGGAGGGAGATTTTTATAAAGATGATTATTCGAAAATGAGAATTCCATAATGAACTCTAATAAGTGCTTTACCACTTTGAGGACTTAATGCTAAGTTATCTTGGGTCCATGAATGGGACTATGAAATTATGGATATTGAGTTGTACAAATTGTGATATGCCATTTGGTATGCTTATGATAAACATACATGATGTACATTGAGTCGTCATGCATATGTGTTGTCCGATGGACATAATTGAAAAAGGCGATGTATGCCTAGGGGTTTGAATAACACCTATGTGTGGGTACGAATAGACTAAGCATAGGGTCATAGTGGTTGGCCTTGGGGGCGTCGGGGTGTGGGTGTCTCACAATAGACAGTGGTAGCTCCACTGGGGCCGTGGGATAGACCGATGCAAACACACCGACGATCCGACTGAGACACTGTCCTATATCGCGATCAACTGTTGAGGTGCCACGTAAAAGCTAATTACGCAAATATTTTTATGAGATGAAGCACACTATATTTTTAAGGCTAACGATGTACTGGCATAACTCTTTGATCATTCACTCTGAAAATGTTAATGTCTAGCTCCATGGAGTAGGAATTTTGATACCATTTGCATTGTGAACTGTCAGTCTCATAATTCATTAAGCATGGGCATTTATCACTGTGGAAAATATTTATTATTATTATTACTGTAATAATTATTTGATTGCTTGGACTATTAAACGTTGGAAATGTTGATGTTGTTTGCCTGTTATGGATAATATTTACTATTATTCATTGTTGTTTTGCTTTTATTGCTAATTTTCAATTATTACTGTACTTTTATTGCCTTTTGTGTGGGGTGTTCAGCGTCGTTTAATTTTCTTACTGCCATTTTGGTACTGAAAGCTGGGTGTCTCACCTCTTTCTGTATTTTGTACTTCTGTATTTTGTCAGTCTATTTGCTTTTGAGAAGACGTGCACGAGGAAGAGGAAGCTCCTGAGTTTCCTGGATTCTGGCCATATGACGACTGAAGCTGACCAAAAGAATGACGTCGCGTCCTCATAGATTTTTGGGCTACACACGGATGACTTTTCACGGAGGCCTCGACTACTAGCACATTAATGTGCAGACTGATCATTGCATGTACCATGGGGAGCTGACGGTGTCCTTGGCATGGGGTCGTTATGACGCCCCTATTTTTGATTTTTATGCTTTTGTTTGGTTAGAGTTTTACCTGCCCGTTAGGGACATGTGGGCTGACATGTACTACACCCGACATGATGATTCCTTTTTGTCCACTGCTCGAGCTCCTGCCCGTTGCTTGGTCACTCCGATGGACGTTTCATCAAACAAAGAAGACCCTGAGGAGGACCCTGCTACGGTCCCTTCTCGTCAGTCATAGGGACTGATTTTATCGGTGGCTACTGATGGCTATCCGTTATCTTTTTGGGGGAGCCTGACGGTTTGCTAGATTGATGGATGTAAATTTGTAACTACCTTGGGTGGGTAAAGCTTTTGCTTTTTTTGTATATTTTGGAATGTAACTAAACAGGCTTATGCATATAGATATGAATATATATATATTGTGTATGGTTTACCTTACGATGATTTTATTGCGACTGTTCTAATTATTATCTCTATGCGTAACGGATTTTCAAATTAACTCTTTTGACTCTACTTGGTAATGATTTAAATTAAAAAAAAATATAGTGACAATTATAAGGGAACTTAAATAACCATAAAATGAACTGGGTCCGTGAGCTTAAAAACAATTACCATTTTCCACAGTTTAATTTATTACGGTTCATGTTTCGCTTGATGGATCAAAGTATTATAGTGTGAGGTTCCTTCTTCATGGGTGTTGAGAAAAGGGGCATTTCAGGGATGGTGAGAACTGGTGGAGAGGAACTCAGTGATTACTGCAAGCTGAAAGAACTGAAATTACTTGGGAGGTATTTTGTGAGGTATTTATGGAGAAATATTTTCCTGCTAGTGCCCGACATACCAAGGAAATGGAATTTCTTGGTTTACGTCAAGGCAATATGACTGTTGGAGAGTATGCTGCCAAATTCGAGAGCTTGTCACAGATCTCGAGGTATTTTTAAATTCAACCTAATGAGGCGTGGAAATGCCGCAAGTTTGAGGAAGGGCTAAGGGTAGAGTTGAAATGAGGAGTTAGAGCCGTCAAGAGATCCAAGAAATCATAACTTTGGACCGACTAGGTTCCAAAGAGGAGGTAACAACAACAATAGTCGATTTCAACGTAAACCTTATTCGAGACCACCGGGAAGTCAGCCTCAACATCCATCTGTTGGGGGAAGTTCTAATGGTAACATAACTGGTCAAAATATGGCGTTTATGCCAAAATGTTTTAAATGAGGAAAGAGTGGCCACATATCTAGAGATTGTTCAATCAAGGGGACAATCTGCTTCAACTGCAGAAAACCTGGACATGTTTCTAGGGATTGTAATCAACCAAAAAGGAAGCCAGCTGTGAGTAATGTTTGTGCTACTCAGCCACGATCTGGAGGGCGAGTATACACTATAACCAGAGCTAAAGCTTCTCAGTCTGAAGATCTTATTCAGGGAGAAGGTGTCATTGAAGGTAATCTTTTGACTGTATTATATGATTCGGGTGCAACACATTCATTTATTACATATGACTGTGTGGATCGGTTGAAATCACATGTGTCTTCTCTGAGTTTCCAATTGATTATTTCTACACCAACTGCCAAGCCTGTTGTTACTTCTAAAGTATGTTTGAACTGTCCCATTACCATAAATAATCGAGTATTTTCTATCAACTTAATTTGCTTACCTCTTGTTGAAATAGATGTAATATTAGGAATGGATTAGTTATTTTCTAACTATATCCTACTAGATTGTGCTAGCAAAACCATAGTTTTTTCTAAGGATGAGAATTCTGGATTTTTAACTGCCGTCAAAATCAAATCATTGCTGAGGGATGGAGCTCAAGGATACATGCTACTGTCTTCTTTGGAAGTCAAGATTAAAAAAGATGTGAATGCTATTCCTGTTGTTAATGAGTTTCCCGAGATTTTTCCCAATGAGATAACCAGTTTACCACCTGCGAGGGAAATAGAATTTTCTATCGATCTGGTACCCGTAGCAGGTCCTATGTCGATTGCACCATATCGGATGTCGCTAGCAGAGTTGGTAGAGTTGAAGAAGTAATTGGAGCAACTATTGGAGAAACAGTTTGTGCGACCTAGTGTTTCATCGTGGGGAACACCAGTGCTATTAGTCAAGAAGAAGGACAAAACTTCTCGTTATTGTGTGGATTATCGCCAGCTGAACAAAGTCACGATAAAGAATAAGTATCCATTTCCAAGGATTGATGATTTGATGGACCAATTGAAAGGAGCAGCTGTTTTCTCTAAGATAGATCTGCGATCAGGTTATCATCAAATTCGTGTTAAGGTAAAGGATATACCTAAGACAACTTTTTGAACTCGTTATGGACATTATGAGTATCAAGTGATGCCGTTTGGAGTGACGAATGCTCCTGCTATATTCATAGATTACATGAACAGGATTTTTCATCCATACCTAGACAGATTTGTTATGGTGTTTATCAATGACATTCTGATCTATTCTCAAAATCAGGAAAAGCATGCTGAACATCTCAGCATAGTTCTCCAAATTTTGAAAGAAAAGAAGCTGTATGTAAAGTTGGCGAAGTGTGAATTTTGGTTGGAGGAAGTTCAGTTTCTAGGTCACGTGATTTCCAAGGAAGGTATTGCGGTGGACCCGTCGAAAGTGGAAACCATTCTACAATGGGAAAGGCCAAAAACAGTAACAGAGATCTGGAGTTTTGTTGGAATGGCCGGATATTATCGAAGGTTTATTGAAGGTTTTTCTAAGATAGCAGGACCTCTTACATGGTTCACAAGGAAGAGTCAAGCTTTCGTTTGGACAGATGAATGCGAGGCAAGTTTCCAAGAGTTAAAGAAAAGATTGATGACTGCACCAGTGTTGATTTTGCCGGATCCTAGCAAGTCTTTTGAGGTGTATTGTGACACTTCTTACTAAGGGTTAGGATGTGTGTTGATGCAGAATAGGAATATGGTAGCGTATGCTTCAAGACAGTTGAAGATACATTAGAGAAATTACCCAACGCACGATTTAGAGCTAGCTGCAGTGGTTTTTGCATTGAAAGTGTGGAGACATTTTCTATATGGAGCTATGTTTAATGTCTTTAGTGATCACAAGAGTCTGAAATACTTGTTTGATCAGAAGGAATTGAACATGAGGTAGAGGCGGTGGTTAGAGTTCTTGAAGAATTATGATTTTCAGCTTCAATACCATCCAGGAAAGGCGAATATGGTGACGAATGCCTTAAGTAGAAAGGTGATCAGTGTTTCTACCATGATGATAAAGGAGGAGGAATTGATCAACCAGTTTAGAGATCTGTGGTTGTCAGTGGAATTGGTACCAGGAAAGATTCGTCTAAGTAAGGTTGTGGTTTTGAATGACTTGATAGATGTAATCCAAGAAAAACAGGATGAGGATCTATTTTTACAGAATGAAAAGGAATTTTTGAAGCAAGGTCATAAGGCGACGGTGGAGGAGGGATCTGATGGAGTCTTAAGATTTGAGGGAAGAATGTGTAGACCTGATGATCCCGATCTTAAGCAATTAATTTTGGATGAAGCTCATATAAGTAGTTTAAGTATGCATCCGGGGATGACTAAGATGTACCAAGACTTAAAGCAGATGTTTTGGTGGCCAAGGATGAAGAGAGATGTTGCGGAACGTGTGGCGTCTTGCCTTCTTTGTCAGAAGGCAAAAGTAGAACATCAAAGACCTGCTGGTATGTTACAACCTTTAAATATTCCAGAATGGAAATGGGATAGTATCTCAATGGATTTTGTTACTAGATTGCCAAGAACTAGAAAAGGTCATGATTCTATATGGGTAATAGTTGATAGGCTTGCGAAGTCAGCGCACTTTTTGCCGATCAATATCAAGCATTCGTTGGAACGATTAACCCATGTGTACATTAGTGAAATTGTTAGACTTCACGGTGTACCCACAAAGTGTAGTTTCTAATAGAGATCCAAGGTTTACGTCGAGGTTTTGGCAGAGTTTGCAAGAAGCCATGGGGACTAAGTTATGTTTAAGTTCTGCTTATCATCCGTAAACTGATGGTCAAACAGAGAGAACTATCCAATCATTGGAGGATCTATTGCGAGCTTGTGTGTTGGAACAACAAAGGAGTTGGGATGAATTATTGTCTTTGATAGAATTCACTTATAATAATAGTTTTCATTCAAGTATAGGGATGGCACCCTATGAAGCACTATATGGTCGGCGATGCCGAACACCTTTGTGTTGGTATCACGATGGAGAGAGTATGACCATTGGACCTGATCTTGTACAACAGACAACAAAAAAGGTGAAAATGATTCAAGAGAAAATGAGGACTATAACACCCCAAATTTTATTTATTTTATGATAAATATTCATTTTCTAATATTTGTGATTTTTTGGGAATTTTTCTGGATTTTTCTAAGAATGCATGATATTTTAATATTATTTTTCATTTTGCGTGCAAACTGAGCGGAGCTGGAAAAATGAGATATTTTTCCCAAGAACCTTGATCTGTGGAAACGTCGACAGGGGATCTTACAAAACCCGAGGTCGGACATAGCTTACGAGGTTTCACATTTTTTGAGAAAAAATTAACAGATAAAATAATAAATCACTGTGTAAAATTTATCTGTCGGATAATTAATACTGACTTCTGTCAACTGTAATAATTGTCCATTGGATAATAACATGTATTAAAAACCCTATCACATTATCTTAATATAATCTACTTTAAGTCTAATCAAACCCACTTTAATTCAAATTTATAGTATTTTAATCAAAGCTTCTTTGAAAAACTTTGACCACCAAATGACCAAGCTACCCTTGGCTTATTGGGGAAGCCATTCCCTCCCCTTATCTCTCTCTATTGCCACGGCACCCATTGTCCAAGGAGGGCAAAATTTTGCTCTCCCACTTAATTCACTTAATCACATTTTACTTATTTTCCTACAACACTTTCTCTCTCTAACTTCTTCTTTTTCACTTCTCTCTTCTTTCTCTCTTCTTCTCCCCTCTCCATACGAAAATTGCAGCCCCATCTTCAACCATTTTTCTTCACTTTTCTCTTCATAAACACCATTTCCACACTCACCTCAACCTCCACTACACTTTCTATTTAGAGATTTTCTTCAAAATCCAACCTTTCCTCCATTGTCATCCAAGACAAAGCTTCAAGCTTTAAGGTAAAGTTTTCATTTTTCTTCTTCTTTCTCTTCATTTTTCGTACTCCATGGTCTCTTTGATGACCATGGATCTCTTCTTTTCAACCCTTGATGTTCATTCATTGTCTTGAAATTCCTAGGGTTTTGGAAGCCCAAAACTGAAACCTTCAAGGAGCAAGAAGGAGATCATTTTTGTGTTCTTCTTTTAGGTAAGAGAGAGATTACTCACTTCAACCATTTTTGGTGGTGAGGGAACCTTTGTATGCTTACTTTGTTTTAGTGATTTTGCATGTTATGTATTCTTGAAATTGGATTTATGCTTGATTAATGATCTTAAATGTATTGGATGTGTTGAAAATGCTTGATCATGTTAGGATTGTTAAATGGAAAATTTGGAGTTTCCTACCCTAATGTGATGCCACATGTAACACCCTTTTGGGGATGTCACACATAAAAGAAAATAAAAGAAATAGAAATAAAATCTACCCAAGTTGTGAAATATTTGTTAAATATTATTACGGGTCGTAAAATAATTCCTGATAGACAGAAATATGATATAAAAAGATAAAGCGAAAAATACGAAATAAAAAAAAAACATCATCACTGATAATATACATATGGTTAAGTTATAAGTTGTACAAATAATTTACAACTAAGACTACAAATATTTAAACAAAAACAAGAAAGAAAGCAATAAAAGAGTTAATATACATACGTACATACGGCCGACGCGCCCAAAAAAAACATCATGGTTATCTAATCCTCGATGGATCACTATCACCGAAAATGATCATCGGGGATAAATATCCTCGGATGCCTCGACACACGGCGATAACGGGATCGCGCGGTCGATACGATGCTTATCTCACTAGGCTCAGGGTTTTCAGCACCCCAATAACGCCTAATGGATAAGGGCAACTCTAAGTGTAGAAATAACGTCGTCGTCATGACAGCTCATCATCAAAACGATGACGTAGGATCACGGTCACACGTCCTGCATACGTCACGAGTCACGGTCTCCTCGTAGATGCCAAGCCGAGCACCTCCATGAAACACCAACTCTATGAATCCCAAAAATCCTGGCGTCGCCATCCCTCACAATCAATCCAGAGGATATGGATGATCGGATGGTTCTTGATCGTCAAACTGGTCGTCTGCTTGCCGATCTTCCTCCTCTTCAGGGTACACAATCTCAAGAGGCTGTTCCTCTTCCTCGAAGTCTTTACCGCATAAAATAAATAAACAGAAAATACATATAACAAAGAGGTAAGACAACATAAAATCATCACGACATGGTCAATAAAAAGATGACAAACAATATATACATACAGTTCATACAATACATAAAGCTTTAACAATTACAATAATTAATTGAAGTAAAATTTAGATATCATCACAATATGTCACAATCACAGATAAAACCTCACAGATAAAATAAGAAATATAAAATACACAAATAAGATATAATAATCAATAATAACAAGAACAGATAAAATAAATAAATAAGATATAGATAAAATAAATAGATAAGATGGAAACAAATAGACATAGAGATAAATAATATAACAAAATCCTACTCCATGGAGCTAAAGAAAAACACAAGTATCAGAGAGAGGAATGATTCGCAAAATCTAATAGTACCACGGCTGCCCCACCAACTATTCCGCGGTCACACGTTGCGTCTATAGCCCCACGACACAAGAATCCATCAATCCAGGCGTGGTGTAGTTCACGGTCTCACGTTGTGTCACTACAGGCAAATGTACTACTAGATTCCACCAATCTCGATTAAATATAGTGTATGTTGAGTACCATAGTGCGCTATCGGTTTACCACGGCCCAAATGGAGCTACCAACCGTCCACATGTGGGATCCCGTACACTAAAGTCTCCAAGTTCATTAGAACAATGAACCACACTACGTTTATCGCATCGACACCACGATGTGATTCGTCTCACAACCAATCCACCAAATACATGGCACACACATAAAAAAATAGATGGAAAGCACATGCGGGTTCATATTTTCCCGACAAAGAAAATAATTCTCAAAAACACATGCGGGTTCACATTTTCCCGACAAGAAATAGATTTTCAAAAGCACATGCGGGTTCACATTTTCCCGACAAAGATATAGATTTTCAAAAGCACATGCGGGTTCACTTTTTCCCGACAACAAAAATAAATATGGTTACGGTCAATCGCGTAGAAATTTTATCGTATTTTTGAAATCTCGTCGTTTTTACAAACGTTTAAAAATCGGGTAAAGATATTTTTCTGTTTTTAAAATCGCGTAGCATTTTTAATACGTTTTCTCAATCGCGTAGGATTTTTAAATCATTTTCTTATTCGAATGCCTTTAAAATTACCATTTAAACAGATAGAAATAATAATTTGTACATTTAAACTACGTAGAATAATTTTTCATACCGCATACTGTCATTAGGATATTTTGACTATCCTATAAGTTCATTTTTACTAAAAATTGATAGCATTTTGTTTATAGACTTATAGTAATGGTTTTCTAAATTTTCCATAAAATTTTCTATTTACCTAATTTTTTTATCCATATCATTTAATTCTCTTTTGAAATCTCTAACATGCTTCAAAACCTAAAGTGAGCTATATGTTAGAAAATTTCTCAAAATTTCTGTATTTTACTTCCTAATGATAAAATCACTAGTTTTAATCCTTTAAACTTAATTCTACTCAATTGGTCTCTTCAAAAATTATTATAGAAAATTTCTTGTTAACTTGTATTATTTCTTTTTGATTGAAAAAGGTTTGAAACCAAGTTTTAGAAATCATAATTACCTATAGTGGCATGTTGGCCGAATTTATAAAACTTTCTCATTTGATTTCTAAATCATGTCAAAGGTATTATCTTATCTAAATTCATTAAATCATGTTATAAGGTAATGATTTTGGAATCAAATAAATCTTTTAGGCATGTTGGCCCAAAATGTACTAAATCTTTACCATTTGATTTACAAATTCCTTTTCTTTGATCAAAACCATTTGAAACCTTCTTATTTCTCCTAATCAATTAAATTGCACTTTAGGAAAAATGAAGAGAACATTTTGGTCCTCACACTTTGGCATTGCCGTGAGCTAAGGAATGTGTTCTTTGGAACACTCATGCAAATTTACACATGTTATTCACATCCTAAACCTTATCATACAATTCTAACACATGCATTTATATCTCTAACACATGCAAAATATTTCTAACACATGCAAAATATTTCTAACACATAAAACCTAATTTAAAGCTTATAGACATACAATCAAAAGCTATTAGACATGCAAGATTATTACAATTACCAAATAAGAAAACTACTAACACATAACACTTAAGCTACTAGCAACCACAAAAATTAACAAATACACATCATTAAACACACCACAACCGAATCCTTATGGATTCTACAAACAACCCATCTTCTTACCACCATCAAGGGATGATAAGAATTGTCTTCCTCTTACCTTAAATGAAGACAAAAAGCTTGCTTTCTCACCTCCTAGGTCACGGTTTTCACTCCACCAAACACCTAAAAATCTCAAACAAAACCTACATGTTATTAACTATGAAAAAGAAGCTAAACCATGGAAAAATCATGGCTTAGAACTTTGAAAAAGAATAGAGAAAAGAAAAGCATGAAATTTTACCTTCTAGGTAAAACTTCCAAGGTTGGTTTCAAGCCCTAGATGGAAGAATTTAAAGAAACTTCCAACTACAAAGGTTCTTAAAATGGTGTTTAGGTTAAGGAAACTTGGTTAGAAAAATTTTTGGATGGTTGGATGGTGTAGTTTGTGTCTTGGCGAATGGAAGGAAGAAAATGGACAACAATGGTGGCTAGGTTTTTGAAGAGAGAGAAGAGAGAAAAGTGATGAAGATGGAAGGTGATTTTTGGCTTTCTCTCTCCAATGGCCGTAGCCTTCTAGGGCAAAGGATGTGCATGGATTTGGCTTCATCCAAGCCATTGAACACATCAAAGGTCAAGATCAAATCTTGCTTAACAAGCTTTAATTCTATTGGTTGCTCATGGTGACTCACCTGGCTTAGTCACACTTTGTGTAATAAATGCTCTGTTTGAGTCATTAGTAGTCACTGTTCTGAAAGTTCTACGACTTACGGTGATTAATTAAGCTACCGATCTAACCGCTTTGCTAATTGTGGGTCCCGCAAAATATTTCCGGGTCCACTGTCACTAAAACATATCTTGACTAATAAAATAATATTATAATAATATAAAATTATTTTATTTGTGATTAAATCCTAAAAATTAAAAGATTATTTTTAGTCTCATTCAGAATCGGGTTAAGTAAGATCCCCCAATTCTAAATATTAAAATAAGATTTCCCGGCCGGAAAAATATTATTTTCCTGCCTCGAGCAAATCACACAAAAAGTCCATAAAAATTTACAGACAAGTATTTTCGGGCATTAAATCAAGAAGAAAACAATTAAAAACAGACAAAAACAGAGAAAACAGTACGTTCGGGACGTAACGGTCATTTTCCCATTTTTTCCCACAACGTAGGTAATCGTCCAAAACGTTCAAATAAAATATTCAAGAGGATTATTTAGTCAGTATATCTTTCAAAAATTAATACAGTAGCTCAGAAAAATTTTATTTTACCGTCTCGAAGCAAACTACGTAAAACGATCAAATAAAATTTGAACCTGTATTATCGTAGTTGTTTTCATACAAAAATCAAGAACAGAAAAATAGGGACACAACGGTCATTCATACAAAAGCATGAAAAACAGAAAACAGTACATTCAGAATATTTTCTAAAAATTGGGGCGTTACACCACAGTTTTGACTAGGATTTAGGGATATAAATTGGTTTTTGTATACAATACAATGAAGCTTAAGTGATTAAATGTTGAATGATAATATTACAATTAATGAATGAAAAATTTTAAGGGTTTAATATCCCAAAGTGAGGCCATGGTTTTGACTTGAATTTTGAGGAATTGGATTGGTTTGGTGTGCACTAAAATTTAAGTGATTAGATATCAAAAGACTAATGCATAAAATGTAAAAAAATTGGAAACTTGATGACCTATTGAGGCCACAATTTTTAGAGAAAAATGTGGACTTAAATGATGCCTTGATGCATCTTTAGAGATCAATAATATAGAGACTTGTCTAATCCATAATCAAGTGGAAGAATTAAATTGGGTAATGACTCTTGAGAGTGCCACGGTTTTGAAGGATTATTTACCCTAAAATTTTAATAATTGACCAAAGCTTAAGACTTTGAAAATGAGGATCCATAATGTGGACTTGTGAAAATTGATGAACCATGAATACATATTGATGTTGAGGATTGATTCTATGTTATTGTGAAATCCCTATGTGGGCTAAATACTTGTTGACTGTGTACTTGAAGAATTCGTGACATATTGATATTATGACATGAAAATATGTCATTGTGGTATGCTAATGATAAATGTATCATTGATAAACATACATGATGTACATTATGTCGTCATGCATATGTGTTGTCCGTTGGACATTGTTGGAAAGGCTATGTATGCCTAGGAGTTTGAATAACACCTATGTGCGGGTGCGAATAGACTAAGCGTAGGGTCATAGTGGTTGGCCCTGGGGGCGTCGAGGTGCGGGTGTCTCACAATAGACAGTGGTAGCTCTACTGGGGCCGTGGGATAGACCGATGCAAACACACCGATTATCCGGACTGAGACGTTGTCCTATATCGCGATCAACTGTTGAGGTGCCATGTATAAGCCATATTGCGCAACTACTTTTATGAGATGAGCACACTATTTTTAAAGGCTAACGAGATACTAGCACTACTCCTTGATCATTCACTTCGAAAATGTTTATGTCTAGCTCCATGGAGTAGGAATTTTAGTACCATTTGCATTGTGAACTGTCAGTCTCATAATTCATCGAGCATAAGCATTTTTAAAAGTGGAAAGTATCTTTTAATTATTACTGCAATAATTATTTGATTGCTTGGACTGTTGAATGTTAGAAATGTTAATGTTGTCTGCCTGTTATTGATGATATTTATTGTTGTTCTGCTCTTACTGTTAATTTTAATTATTACTGTAATTGACATATGAACTGTGTTATATATGGGCATCCAGCACTGTTTCGTTTTCTCGCTGCCATTTTGGTAATGAAAGCTGGGTGTCTCATCTCTTTCTATGTTTTCTGTATTTTCTGTATCTTTATCAGACTACGTTCTGAGAAGACGTTCATGAGGAAGAGAAGGAAACAATTGAGTTTCTGGCTACACTACGACTAGAACTGCTGAGGATGTCATCGCGATCATGCCCCTTTTTAGGGTACGTGAAGTTAACCTTTCATAGAGGACCCGATTGCTGGCATCTCCATGTGCAGACGGACCGATGCGTGTACCGTGGGGAGCTGACAGTGTCATTAGCTTGGGGTCACTACGACATTCCTGTTTTTGAGTTTTCTGTTTTTGTTATTTTAGAATTTTACCTACCCGTGAGAGATATGTAGACTGATATGTTTTACACCCCTCAAGAGGATTCTTTCCTCTCCACTGCTCGGGCTTCTACCCGAAATTCGATCACTCCGATGGTAATCTCATCGGATGAAGAGGACCCTGAGGAGGACACGGCTACGATCCCTTCTCGTCAGTCTTAGGGGCTGATATTATAGGTGGCTACTGATGGCTAACCGTTTATCTTTTTAGGGAAGCCTAACGTTTTGCTAATATGGGTGTAAATTTGTAACTATCTTGGGTGGGTAAAGCCTTTACTTTTTGTATATTTTGTGATGTAACTAAAACAAAGTGATGTATATATATATATATATATATATATATATATATATATATGTGGATGTATAATTTCTAATTTTGTCTTAATTTTGTTGTATTGATAATTATTATTATCTCCTTACCATTATATCATCTCTTCATTGTTATTTACTATAAAAAAAATGCTTCCAGATGTTTCAGTACTTGACTATTTTATTATCCAAGAATACAAACTATTTAATATTGTGTTAATAATGAACCGGGACTTAATTAATCATTGTAACTATTATTTTCCGCAATTTATTTCATTTCTTCTTTTGTATTATGGTGTGACGTTCCTTCTTCGCGACATTAAGAAAAAAGGGGCGTTACAAGGATGACTCAAAGCAGACAGAAAAACTATGCTGACAAGCGGAGCAGACCTCTTGAATTCGAGGAAGGTGAACATATGTTCTTGCGAGTAACCCCTTATAACTGGTGTCGGAAGGGTTATCAAATCCAAAAAACTCACTCTTAAATTCATCGAACCTTACCAAATCATTCGTCGGATAGGTCCCGTAGCCTACCAAATAGCTTTACCACCTTTTCTATCCAATCTTTATGATGTATTCCATGTGTCTTAGTTGAGAAAATATATTCCTGATCCAACACATGTCATTCAACCCGATGAAGTACAACTGAAAGATAATTTGACATATGAGACACTTCCTATTAAGATTGAAGATAGGAGAGTGAAGCAGCTTCGAGGGAAAATGATTGAGTTAGTAAAGGTAGTATGGAACGAGGTAACGAGAGATGCTACATGGGAGCTAGAAGACAAAATGAGGGAGTAATACCCTCAACTTTTCTAAGGTACGATAAATTTCGGGGATGAAATTTCTGTTAGTGGAGGAGATTTGTAACACCCTAACTTTTCCCCAACTTTTGGCTAAATTATGATTTTGTCCTAAATGTATTGTTTTCTGTTTTCTGTGTATTATAAAATTAATTTGACTGTTTCGTGACTGTATTTGATTGTTTTGTGTGATTTACTTCGAGTCAAGAAAATAATAATTTTCGAGTCCGGGAAAAATCTTTGTTTGATTATTTGGAGCTGGGGGATCTTACTAAACCCAATTCTGAATAATACGTGCATCAATCTTTTAATTTTTAGAATTTATCTGTAAAATAAAAATATTTTATATTTTATATTATTATTTTATTGGTCAGTACTAACCAAACATACCATGGACTCGAAAAAGTCTGTGGGACCCACATTTGGAAATCAGTCAACGTTAATGGCTTGAATAATTTCTAAACCAATTCGAATTAGTCAATATAAATTGCTTGATTTTTTCTAAGCTAATAAGAAGGAGTCAACATAAATGGCTTGGAAATTTTAAACCAATAGGAGGAAAGTCCACAAAAATGATTGGACTTAATAGATTAGTTAGTTTAAAACCTAATTAAGTTAATCTAAAGTGTTTAAGTAGTAATCAAATGGATTAAACCTAGTTAGTTATTCATTAAAATTTTAATTAGACAATGTACTAGCATAATTAAGAAGGTGATTAGTGATTCTAAGTAACTAGATGATTAACTAAATAACAAAGAAAACTAACTAAATTTACCTAAACCTAACTAGAATGGCTTAAGCATAATTAGGAGACTAAAATGAATTAAGACTTGATTAGTCTTCCCTAAGTGAATTTCGACTATAGCACATCCAAGAGTATTCAAGAAGGTGCTAGACACTTGCTGACATGTTGAAGATCCACCCTTGAACTCATCTAAGGCCATTAGGAGCTAATGAACGTCAACTAAAGTGGCTACCTTCTTTGATTGAACTCCACGGCCATGCATTATAGGGGGGGACTACTTTTCACTTCATCATCATCATTTCAATCATTCTAATCTATTTTCTCCTTTCTCTTTCTTTCAAGAACACAAAGAAAACTTCATAGTTTCTCCTTCTTGAGCAATTTGGCGATCACTACTTCTCATACCTCTACTCTTCTAAATTTTCATCCAACATCATTTTCTAAACCTAAACATCATTGTAAGAACTTCTCTAGTTGAGAGTTTCTTCAAAATCAACCATTTGAAGCTTGGAAAATAACTTTGAAGTTTCTTTCCTACAAGGTAAAAATCCTTGTTTCTTATTTCTAACTTGATTCTTGAAGTTTTAAGCCATGATTGATCCATGGTTTATCATTTTTAACCATAGTTTATAACTTTTTATAATTTGTTTAACCTTGTTAGGGTTTTTATTGAAACTACACGAAATCACCAAGGAGGAGTCCAAGAAGGTTTTTGTCTTCCTTATAGGTAAGAGGGAGATTTAATCTCATCAACCATGTATGGTGGTGAGAAAATGGATTGATTTGTGGTGAAGAATCCATAAGGATTCATTCACTTGGTTGTTTTAAAGTTGTTTCTATTTGTGATTGATTTTGTTTGCAACCATGTCTATAGCTTTGATATATTTTGTATGTGTTTATAGATGCATGATAATTATTGTAGGATATGAATAACATGTTGAGGATTTGCATGAGTGTTCCAAAGAACATAAAGAAGCTCATGACTTCATCATTTCAAAGAGGACCAAAATGTTCTCAAATATTTTTCTAAGGTAAGGATGAATTAATTTAATTGGATCAATGATTTTTACAAGGACTTAGATAGTGGAAAATAAATTAAAGATGATTTATGGAGGATATAGTAAATTTCGGCCAACATGCCTTTGTGATATCTTTAATCTAAAATTATTTTTCTAAGTGTAGACTATGTAATTAAATTAAAGAGACCTCAATTTTAATGAATTTTAGAGAATAAAATAAATGAAGTTATTTTAGAAACTTAATTAGAAAAATTAAGTATGAATGAGAAATATAATGAACACTTGAAAAATATTAACGTATAGCTCACCTTTTGGGTTTTGAAGCACATTAGCAAGTTTCAAGATGTAAATATTGGTAATGATCAAGAAAGGAAATTTTTAAGAGAAAAACATAGAAAATATTACTTAATAAATTTTCTAGAAGGAAATGTTTGTAAATAAATTTAGAAAATAAATATATAATGGAGAAAAACTCAAAATATAATTTAGAACGTAAAGAAATATTTTATGTAGTTGAAAAGTATTAGAAATACTTTATGCGTATTTAAAATAATGATTTTTAAACTACGCGATTAAGAAAATGATTTTAAAACACTACGCAAATTTAAAAACGTCAGAAAATATTTACGCGATTTGAAAAAGTTTGAAAAAGGTGATGCGATTGTGAAAACGCGATAAAATATTTACGCAACTGAGAAAAACAGTAATTTTACTGTCGGGCCAAAGTGGTAGACCGGATATGTTGAGAAATAGTACTGTCAAGTAGAGACGTACTGTATTTGGAAATATTGATAAGGAGGGTAATTATGTAATTATGGTTTATTATATTGAAAAATATTACTAATAGGGGTATTTCTGTAATTATGGCTCATTATATTTCGAATTATCAATAAAGAGGGTATTTGTGTAATTGTGGTTCATATACATGCATTGAGAGATATGTCAATTAGGTTGGAATTGGCGATTAGCTGACGAGATGAATTACACCGTGTTAGAGGTGTGATAGGCGTAGTGTGGTTCATTGAGTGAACTTGGAGGTGTTAGTGTGCGGAGAATTCCACATATGGACAGTTGGTAACTCCTCTGGGCTGTGGTAATGGGCAACACACTAATGATCTCGACAAACACTATTCTTAATCAATATCTTGTAGAGACTGTCTAGTACAATGCCTGTTGTGCATGATGTATTTGACTGTGTACTACTTACACAACATTTTGACTGTGGGCTATTTACACGACGTTTGACAGTGTAATAGTTGGTTGGGGCAGCCTGAGCTACAAATAGTTCTTTCGGATCATTCTCTCCGAAGTTGTGTTTAGCTCTATAGAGTAGGAATGAGTCGGTGTACATTTGCATCTATGGTATGTATCATAATGTGATTGTTTATAGTAATTCGTGATATTATGTATGATGTGCTAATGTGAGATATTATGCAGGATGTGATAAAATGGATTATTATATTAAATGTGATATATGTTTGTATTGTCGTTTTCTGTACTGCCATGCTGGTAGTGATATAGATTGTCTCACCTCTTTGTATATATTTTTCTGTATTATTATTTATGTCTTGTAAAGAGTTTAAGGAAGAGGAAGAGAAGCAACCTTTAGATATTCAGTACCCAGAGGACCAGCAACTGAGCGATCAGTTCGAGGAAGCCGAGCGTCGAGATCATCCCTATCATTTAGATTGATTGCAACTCAGTATGGTTTTACCGAAGTTTTCTGTCTTCCGATGATCTCCTAGAGGAGGATCTTTCAGAGGATCTAAACTTTTAATGTTATACTTGGGCTAGTTTAAGGTTTACTTTAAACCAAACAGATTACTGTTTTATTAAATAGTTTGTAGTGTGTAAATTATTTGTACCTATTAAAAACAAAATCATATGCATAATTATGGTGTATATTTAATGGTTTGTTTTTATTGTATGTTTGTTTTATTTTATTTAATGTTAATGTTTATAAAAAGAAAAAATTTTGCAACTCATATTAATTATGTACTAAATGTTTTATAACTTGGGTAATGTCTATTATAATTATTCTGAAATGTGACATCCTCATTAGGGTGTTACATCTATCACGGAGAGCTGACTGTATCGTTGGCGTGGGGCCGTTACGACACACCTATTTTTTATTTCACTATTTTTGTCTATCTGGAATTTTACTTACCTGTTAGAGATCTGTGGGATGACCTTTACTACACCCCACAAGAGGATTCTTTCCTCTCCACTGCTCAGGCTTCCGCCCGAAACTCAGTCGCTTCGATGGCGATTTCATTGGATGAAGAGGACCCTGAGGAGGACCCGGCTACGGTCCCTTCTCGTTAGTCTTAGGGGGCTGATACTGTCGGTGGCTACTGATGGCTAACCGTTTATCTTTTTGGGGAAGCCTGATGTTTTGTCGTATTTGATAGGCGTATATTTGTATACCTTCGGGTGGGTACATCTTTTGTTTTTTTGTATAATTTGTGATGTAATTAAACAAGCTCATGCATATAATATATATATATATTGTGAATGTATGATTTTAAATTCAGTGTCGATTCTATTGTGCCTATGATTATTATTATCTATTCACCGTTGTTTCAAAGCAAAACAAAACAAAAAAAAAATCTAGATATATACATATCTCAATACTCGATTATTATATCATTCAAGAGTGCAAATTATTTAATCACGTGTTAAAATGAACCAGGTAAAATGAACCAGGTTCTTAATTAATCAACACACTTATTATTTTCTTCAATTTATTTTGTTTCTCTACATTATGGTGTAACGTTCCTTCTTCGCAGTATTAAGAAAAAGGGGCATTACAACTGTTACCCTTTCCTCTTTGGAACCGTGTAGGTCCAAAGTTCCTATTCCTCACATCTCGTTGATGGTCTATGTCCTCAACTTTACGACATTTATCTAACAATATTGGAAACTGATTAATTTCCAAAGTTACTACTGCTCGCTTTATATCATGTCCCAAGCCTTCTTCGAACTCCTTACATTTCCATTCCTCATTTGGCTGCATCTGGAAATATCTCGAAAACTTAGACAAGCTTTCAAATTTTGCCGCATATTCACTTACTGTCATCGTCCCTTGTCGCAGACCAAGGAATTTGATCTCCTTAGCATGCCTAACACTGCCTGGGAAATACTTTCCTAAAAACTTTTGCTTGAAGAGTTCCCAAGTTATAACTCTCCCCTCAACTACCAATAATCTTCGGGCTTCTGTCCACCAATCCTCGCCATCACCAGTCAGCACAAAGGTCGCATAAGTGACCTTCCTTTCATCAGTATAGCCCATGCCATCAAATATTTTCTCAAGCTCTTTAATCCAAAGATTGGCTTTCTCTGGGTTAAATTCTCCGTTGAACTGTGGCAGATTATTTCTACGAAATTCTGACAAGTTCTATGCATCCTTGTTTACCCTTTGATTCTGTTGCACAAGGATATCAACCATCCTTTGTATTTCTATTACAGTTTCAGCCATATTTTGATTGTTATCTCCCATATTTCCATGTCCACCTCTAGTATTCACACGTCCTCTTCCTCGTCCAGCCATCGTAATTCTCGAAATCAAACTAAACAATACAAGACAAGAGTCAAGTACTTATTACTTCAAAACAATATTATTTCCTTTTGGAAACCAAACACAGAGAATCACACAACACAAACAAGATAGACCTAACCACAAACCCAAAAGACTCTAACTTGGGCTCTAATACCAACTAATGTAACACCCACCATAGGGTATCACATTCTATATTAATTATTACCGAATTACTCCCAAGTTATAAAATAATATTTGTATAAGACAAATACAAGTTGTAAAATTTCTTGATATCGATAAGATAAACTTAGCAGAAAATAAAAATATTAAACATCATCACAAATAATTTACATCATATACATCACATAAGTACTGTCAAACTTATTTATATACAGACCAAGTTCTCAAAAGTATTTAAACATTACTATATTACCATACTAGCCTAAGTACACCTAGACAGAAAAACCCTCAGACGGGTCCTCCTCGGGATCAGCCTCAGATTCCTCAGAAGTTAAGAATCCTGGTTGACGTGTCATCCGATAGACAGGTGTCCGAGCAGACGATACAATGCTGATATCAGATGGGACTTGGTAACGACCACCCCAATATTACCAAATAGATAATGAAAATTTTACATGTACATATATAGTAACAGGAAAGAAAGGATCTCCATGAAAGATCATACTAATATTAACTGTCACATG
The DNA here is from genome assembly GCA_029884605.1 of Ormosia emarginata. NCBI lineage: Eukaryota > Viridiplantae > Streptophyta > Magnoliopsida > Fabales > Fabaceae > Ormosia > Ormosia emarginata. The sequence continues at coordinate 5,909,889 of JAQQTP010000081.1, read as the reverse complement.
TCCCTGATAGATAAGTCCCTCCTCATTGGGACTAATGCGCCATGCACTAGCTCCTCCATGAAACTGCAATCTCACATACCCAAAGAAACTAGATCGGGTTGCCATCAAATTAGAACTCAGCCTCCTCAGTAGGAATCTACTCCTCGTTGCCTTCTTGCTCAATACCTTGCTCAACGTCTTTAACAAATATAAACATAATACAAGAATAGGCATACAAAGAGGTGAGATTATCTACGCTAATTCCAACATGGTAGCATGGAGATAGCAAATACAACATATCATATAGATATAACAAATAATAATTACATTCATGCCCTCAACATTATCCAATTATTTGACAGTTCAAATATCACACAAATATAAATACACAGATTATGCATGTGCACATAGACTCAATTTCCTACTCCATGGAGCTAACTCAAGTCGGAGAGATTGATCTAAAAAGATCTTTCTGTACCAACATGTCTCAGACCACGTGCCACAATTCTCATAAGTGTTTGCACATCTAGCATATACACGACAGTCTTTACCAGATCTTGATTAAGAATAGTGTCTCGGTCCGGATCGTTGGTGCGTTGCATCGGTCCAATCCACAGTACAGAAGAGCTACCAACTGCCCATTGTGGAAAACCCACACCCTGACGCCTCCAAGGTCAACAAGTGACCAACACTACACATATCGTATCTGCTCAAGAGGTGTAAGTCTCTCCTAGGCCATTAGCCTTAACATAGTCCATCGGACTTTTTCCAATGCATGCTCAACGCATACAAGCTATTCATAGTCCAACATCATAATCTCATATACAGGGTCCACACACTGGCCCAACAGTATCTTTACTGTATTTTCAATCGCGTAAACATTTTATTACGTTTTCACAATCACGCAACATTTTTGTCGCGTTTTCAAATCGTGTATTGATTTTTCAACACTTTCTCAATCGCGTAAAAATATTTAAACGTTTTCCCAATCGCGTAGTGATTTTTCAACATTTTTGAAATTGCGTAGCTTAAAAATCATATTTTTAAGTTACGTAAAGCATTTTTCACCATTTTTCAACTACGTAAAATATTTCTCAACCTTCTAAACCTCATTTTGGCCTTTCTAAAAATTTATATCATTTCTTCTTTACTTTTCCATGTTTTTCTCACTTAAAATTTCATAATGCGCTCAAAAACCCAATGAGTGTGCTATACGTTAGTAAATTTCAAGTCACCAACATAATCACCATAATAATTAGATTAATTCTAAAAAATAGTTCTCTTTAAACAAGTTGAGGTTCAAACACTTTCAATCTCTCTTTTCCTTTCCTAAACAAAATCTTCATTTCAAATAACAAAGTGTTTTGTTTCCATTTCTTAAATCCTTGTACTTAATTAACTAAATTTCCACTTTAAAATCATATTTTTACATAAAACAAAGTCATTACAAGCCTTCAAAACCATGGGTACATGGCCATTGAAGCCAACATATCTTTTCTTTTCCTTTCCTTCCTAAGCATCCAATTTTATCATTCATGAAACTCTTAACTTGGAAACATCTATTTTGAGGTGTTGAGGCTGTGAGCCTCATGGTCTTTGGAACCAAAATTATTTTCCCTTCCAGCATTAATCATGGCATACATAGCATATAATCATCAATATATATCACAAGCATACCATAAAAGCAATAAAATCATATAAGCATAAATAAATAAATTTAAAGCACATAAACACCACAAATAAATTACACAACCATCGATATGAATCCTCACATGGATTCACCATCCATCAAATACAAGTTCATCTCTCACCACCATACTTGATTGGTGAGATAGATCTCCCTCTTACCTCTTGGAGAAACCTCTAAAGCTCCTTATTTTTGCTTCTTGTACAAGTCCTTCACCACTAAGAGCTTCTTAAACATAAAACAAAATCAAGTTTATTAGCATCTAAAGCTTGAATAAGAAAGACCATGGATCAAAACATGGCCTAGAACATGAAAATGAGACAAGTAGTGAAGTTTCCATAACTCAACCTTAAAACCCTAGAACTTGATCTTGAAGAAAGTCCTTGAAGATGAATGATTTAGGACTTGGCCTTAACTACAAAGTGTCTTGGATTAAGGTAAAGGTTCAAGAAATAAGGTTAGTTGAAATTTTTGGAGAGTGAAGGTATGATCTTGGCCTCTTGGCCGTGAGGTTGAGTAGAGAGTAAAGGAGAGAAAATTTTTGTGAAGCTTGGCTTTAGAAAATGATAAAGATGAGTGATAGAAATGAATTAAAATTTTCCTATAGCATTTAAGCCTTCAAAACCGAATAGGTATTACAAATTGAAGCTCAATAGGTATCAAGGAATCACACACTAAAGCTCAAAACAGAGATTTATGAGAAAAGAGAGCTAAAACTTGTGTTCAATGCTCAAAAATGAGTTTTAGATTGTTTCCCAAACTTTCTTTAATGCCCAAACACTTGTATTTATAGCTCAATGCATTTTAGAGTCGTTGGTGGTAGTTGGGAGCATTAAATGTCAAAAACTAACTATTATTCATGTTTTTTGGTTGCCCAAATAACCTGTTATTACTGTTCAATAATCGGTTATTGGTTTCGAATAACCGATTATTGTTTTTACCAGTAATGACTATACAAAGTTAATAATTGGTTATTGAAATCTCATAACCAGTTAAAATATTTTAAAAAGCAAAGGGATACATTTTGACTTGGTGAATAACCAGTTATGGATATTCCATAATAGGTTATTACACACTTTGTTTTGAAAGACTAACATTTGAATGGTTATAACTTCTTCATTTCTTATCCGTTTAAAACAAATAACCACTCATTCGAAATATCTTTAAGTCTATTTTCATATGAAATAAGTTTTAGAATAAAACTTGAAATATATTGAAAGATATCATTAAAAGAGTAACTAGAGGTTAGTTTTGCAAAACACAAACTTGACTATTTTTCATATATATGAACTACCACAAAGACTAGCTTTCCAAAAACTATTTGTTGGGCATTTTAACAAGTAAGAAACACTTGTAAAGATTTAAAACATATTTAACTCAGTGTGATACCTATTTACCTTTACACAAGATCTAATTCCTATAAGCTAAACTTGAAGAATCTTAGGACTTGATCTTTTGCTTTCTTGTTGCAATGTTCACTCTTAGTACTTGGACTATCCTACAAAGTATTACTCACTTAAAACAAACATAGTTAGTCTAGGTTCATAATTCAATATCTTCATATATATGATTCATAAATGTATAACTCTAGTTAGTCCATGCATATAAGAATTTTATAGACACATTGTTCACTCTTTTGCTTACTGCAAGTGTACAGATCGCACTTGTAATATAGCTAGGAGGTTGATATTGTTCCCATGAGGGCTATTTCTAATTCATAACTAACTATTAACCAATAACTTAATAATTCCTATCTAAGAACATTCAAATTAAAAGAGTTGAGTTTAAACTAATTCAAAAACTTAAAAGCTATCTAATTGGAATTAAAGTTAATAATTAGAGAATAGGGAATCTTTCTTCACCTCCTACTTCAATTAGTAACAAGTATTCCTTACAAGTAATATAAATGAACTGATTAGGTTAGCTTGAGAATCTAATTTAGTTAACAGTATATGTCTAGGTTAATCAACCCTGTTTCAATTACCTAATTTACTATGTTTCCATGAGAACTAGTGTAAAATCCACTCCTTAAGATCTATTCTCAATCAATTATATGCATGACAAATAGATATAATTTCTATCCTATTAACAAATCATCTTGCCCAAACCAATTGAATGAAATAGAACATGCTTCAACTATGAAGCACAGACACACTAATTATGAGGCATGTCCGTGTGTTGGACACGTGTCCGTGTTGGACACATAGAGACACTCGTACGACACACGTGTCCTACGTATTTGAATGTGTCCGATTAAAAAGATTATTTTTTTTTCAATTTGGACACGTCTCGAACATGCTCAGACATTTCTCGCACACGCTTGGACATGAGTAGGACACAACTTGGACACGACTAATTAATATTTTTTTTAAAAAAATTAATTTTAATGACTACCGTTCTATCCACTCAAGTCCAATTACATGACTGACATCCCAAGCCATTATTTTCAAATACTAGTACTTTAAGTTTTATCTTTTCACAGACCATTATTTTCATCTATTCTTTTTAACTCTGCTCGTACCAAGTCGTCTACTTCGTCGTCACTGAAGCTTGCCTCACACCAATAATCCTTCTAGTTAATTTTTTTTATGCACATGTACTTGTACATGATTAGTTCTATTAAGAGAAGTTGATTTAAGATATTTTTTAGAATATGTCAATAGAAATTATGCTCCATATTTTTTAGGAGGGGCTTACTATGTAGCAGATATTGTCAAATATGACATATATTAAAATATTGTAAATCTCCAAACTTATAGAAATGATATTAATAAATTATGAATCTTTTTTCTTAAATTTTGTAATTATTATATATATATATATATATATATATATATATATATATATATATATATATATATATATATATGTCGTGTCCATGTCCTATAGTTTTTGAATTTGGTGTGTCCCCGTATCCGTGTCCGTGTCATGTCCCGTGTCCGTGTCCCGTGTTTATGTCCGTGTCTGTGCTTCATAGTGTATCAATCATACATATAATCTCAAATCCAAATTCCTATGTCTAGGTTCATTAGATTTTATCAAATCACTTAAAAGTTGATCAAACATTCAAGAGCATTAAGAACTATATGATTAAACAAAACCAAATCATGTATATAAACTCAAAGGATTACAATATTACTCAATATCCATAGGAAGATCCAAAGAAAACCCTACAGACAGCTTAGCCAGCCATGAAACGCAAAAATATAGCAAAATACATCATGTTCATGGAGAAAAAATGAGGAAGTAAAAGAAAGAGAAGAGAAAGCTCAATGGTGATGATCCTCCAAGCTAAAGATAGCCTTCAATCTTAGTTGATTCTGCTTCCTTTCAGTCTAAAGTGTGAAACCCTAACCGCAGTTGTCTAAAAATAACCTAACCTCCTCATAAAAATTAATGCAACAGTATTTATTGGGCTCAAAAAATAGAGTGACGCCGCGACATTCAACTTCCTATGTCATGGTGCATGTACATTTTAGGTCACCACACCGCGACATTGATTCCCTAGCGTCGCAACATGCAAATTGCGTAGCTTTCTATTTGAAACAGGGGAAGAACCACACCGCAACATTGATATGCCTGTATCGCGGTGTGACAAGTTGATCCTTGCTCTTGGCTTTCTATTGCAATGTTGGTCCATATCTTCTAAATTTCACTTGGTTAGAACCCTACCTGCCATAGAGAAATCACTAATTCAATAATAAGTGTAATTGTACTTAATCTATTAAAGAATCGTAAACATTTTCTTAGAATCATGATGGAAGACATCGAAATTGAATTAAATGAATATGAAGCTAGAGTCTTCCATTCATGCATCAAAATAAGGACTAAGCAATCAATATAGCATAGATATGGGGCACAAATAACTACAACTTGTGGAGTTATCACACCCCTAAACCTAGATTTTTGCTAGTCCTCGTGCAATTGCGTAGCTCTCTGTCTGAAACAAGGGAAGCACCACGCTGTGACATTGATATGCCTACATCGCAGTGTAACAAGTTAATCCTTGCTCTTGGCTTTCTCTTGCAATGTTAGTCCAAACCTTCTAAATTTCACTTGGTTATAACCCTACATGCCATAGAAAAATTACCAATTCAATAATAAGTGCAATTGTACTTAATCTATCAAAGAATCGGAAATATTTTCTCAGAATCATGATGGAAGACATCAAAATTGAATTAAATGAATATGAACCTAGAGTCTTCCATTCATGCATCAAAACAAGGAATAAACAATCAATATAGCACAAATACGGGGCACAAATAACTACAAATTATGGAGTTATCACACCCCCAAACCTAGATTTTTGCTAGTCCTCGAGCAAAACAAGGTACATTTATATAGATCAACTTGTTAACCTGCGTTCAACAACTTTCAACTTTCCACTTTCACTTAAGCTGAACTAGTGTTTGATGACTGCATAAAACCTCAAGGAATGCACCTGCCTCACAATCAGTTTCACACATACACAATCTTTATCATGGTAACATTCATAATTTCCTTTTATACAAGATATATTTCCCACAATCATGCAAATAAAACTCCTTCAATTCAATTCATACTCACCTGTGTTTATAAGCATACACATGAATAAAAATCAAAGAATCCACAAGATTGTAATTCAAATCTCTCTTCACTAATATAAATCACACACAATTGAGGATCAAAAGGGTTTTTCACAACATATAATGTATGGCCAATGGTATGGGTTAAAGAACAAAAGGGAATAGATTTAACATAAACATTGAGAAACATACACATATGATTTCAAGGCTTGAGCTCAAGAGAAACTGTCAGGGTATTTCAAAAAGAACTTTGCAAGGTCAGAACCCATAAAAACCATTTAATGCTTTTTGTATTTAACTTTTCTTCTTCTTTTCTTTTACTTTGCTTGTCTCTTTTCTCTTTTCCTTTCTCTTACTTTTATCAAACAATGCTTCTCTTTTAGCAGATGGTTCTTTCAAGTTCATCTTTGAATTTGACAACATAATACCCCTAATTACTAGACTCACTTCAAGAAATCATATGGCATGAACTCAATCAACAATGATGGTAAGATAAGGAATGCAATGTTCTCACATGCATTTAGAATGGTTACATGGTATGGAATATGTAGGTATTGAAAAACATAAGGCCAAACATATATAAGGCTTCAAAGGGGACTTAAAGATATAATCATATTAAGGTAAGCTTTTTAAGGCTCAATCGGTCCAAACAATGCCCTAATCATTTCCTCAATCATGCACAAATTAGAATTTCGCCTCAAGAGAGTTCAAAAAAAATTTCAAGGATAATTGATCATTCACATGTACAATCCATAAATTTTCTCTAGGCAAGATTTCTAATCACTTTCAAAGTTAAACAGGCATGCAAGTGGGAAACGCATCATGCGTAAAAGAAAATCTAGGTTGCTTAAGCATGCATCAAAGATTGTATATGGATTCACAAAAATATTAAGGTCAGTTTTGCATCCATATCTATCATTGGACAATCATTTCACACTAGTTATTGACAATATAATATCCTTTTGTGAAAGGGAACGACAATTGTATCTTGAATAAGATTTTCATGAAATTTTTATCAAGATACAAGCTCCTATGGATACTATCAAAACATACATAATTACAAACATAAATAACTATACTAAAACACCAGAATATCATATCAAAGATAGGCAATATTAGCGTAATAATTACCGCAATAACTACCACATACATATATATCAAAATAATATGTTTAAGACACTCCCCCAAACGTGCATCAGTAGGCTGGTGTGCAGCGACATGTGGGAAGTCAGGGACTAGGTAGTCCTCCATGGGCAGCTGCAATCGTTCTACCATCCACCGTTGCGTCTGGATGGTATAAGACAACATGGATATCATCTGAGCAACCTGAGCCTCCATGTGTGCACGCCAAGCTGCATCATCTACTAGCGCTGCCCTAGCCTCTGTTGGAGCCTACCTCGATGCTCTCCTAGCTGGTGGAGGGGTAGGAGCTGCTCTGACCCTCTCAATGAAATAATCATTCAGAGGTTCTTTAACCTCTAATCCCTCCTCATGGTCATGCCACTGGACCATTTAACGTTGGCACAACTAGTGAATGAGTGAAGGAAAGAACAGACTCCTGCACTCCCTACCTGCCCTCTTGATCTACTGGTGAATATAATGGGCAACATCAATGGCCTTGTGCTCGAGAATAGCATAAATCAGGATCGACCAATCTCGAGTCACCTCAGATAAGTTAGTTATAGGCAGAATCTGTATACAGATGAAATGGTACCAGACTTGAGCCTCAGGTGTCAAACAGGCTCGTGGGAAGAATCTAGGTCTGGCAGTTTGGACGCCCAATGTCCATTGCATGGGCTGGGATGCAGGCGTGCAAATCCTAACGGTAACAGTGGTAAGATCGATGTTGTCTGGGTCTACTATGAGAAAATGAGTGTACTCACAGACAAGTGGAGGAGTCGACAAGTTTAGTGCTGCCCTGATAACTATAGCAGAGTAGGAGACTTGTCGTTCCCAGACAACAATAGTAGTGGTGTTTGTGTCGTTGGTCTTGACGTTCGCATAGAATTTACGAACTACAGGAAGTACCGCCACCTCGGGATGTTGTGCAAATATGGCCCAACGATGGTGGAGGATGGTCCGATCAATATCCTCTGGGATGGCCTCCTTGAAGGAGAATCCTCACTCAGTTGTCACTAGTTTAGAAACCAGTGTGGCATATCGCTCAGTAGCCTTAGCGAAAATGAATCTCCCTTCATCAAAGGGAGGAGGGGGAGAGGGCTCCCTGTTTCTCTAGCTGGAGGGCCCACATTGTCTTTTAGGACCTATAGTACCTAAAAAAGAATGGTAAATTGTCAAAATTGAGTAATAAAAACTATTAACTCATGTAACATTGACAATTCTGGAAAAATAGGGTCCACATACTGTGACATTGATATGCCACGCTACGGCATTCAAAATATTCTTCTCAACGCCGTGGCATTCATAACACATGCCATGGCATGCAAGCAATGTCAACATCACGCCGCAGCATTCAAGATGCACACTGTGATATTGGTACAAATTCAAGCCAGCGTCGCAGCATTCAACCCTTACGCCTGTGATGAAGAGAACCTAGATTTTAACAAAATAAGCCAATCCACTCATTCCAGTCAGAAATCTTAACCTATACTAACTAAAAACATACAAACTCCTAAGGTATAACACATATTCTTAACCAAAATAACAAAAATCACGAACAACAACATGTAAACCGAAGAGACACGAGAAAATAACTAAAAAATTAAAATAAATCAAAACAAAATACCAAATACCTTGTATAGAGCAGGAAAACTGGAGACAATGAAGTTGAGGGAGCAAAACACAAGAAGGAAGTTCAGAGAAAACAACAAAAAGGTATAGCAAACGAGAGGAAATAAAGGACGCACGAAGCGTCGCAACGTTTAACCCCAAATGACACCTGACACTATGGCGTTTAGCTTCCAATGCCGCAACATGCATTAATTCCCTCCTAGTTCTATTTTATTTAAAAAAGACTATTTACTTTTTTTTTAAAACTCATCACGCCGCGACATTGATTTGTAGATGTTGTGGCGTTTGTCCCTTAACTTTGTGTTCTAATGAGGCACAACGTCGTGGTGTGACAAGTCTAACGCCGCGGTGTGAGAGGTCAGTGTGTAGAATTCTGTAGCAAACTGACTTTAGCCATAACTTATGCCCAAATAAGGTCTCCAACATCTATTAAACATGTATACAAGGTTAAATTGCATAATATACTTGAAAAATATACCAAAAACAAAAATTCAAGGTATTGACATATTTAAAATAAACCAATAATTAAACACATTAGGTTCCCTCCCAAGCAGGGCCTTATTTATAGTCCCGGCAAGACTTTGCAGACTTCAAACTAGAGTTGTTAATGTGAGGGAAGTCTTCCCTTGATCAATCACTCCTCCAAAATAAGGTTTTAGGCACTGGCCATTAACCTTAAAACTTGATGAACCATCAAATGGAGCAATCTCTACAACTCCATAGGGGAACACTTTTATTACCACAAAGGGCCCGACCACTGTGATTTAAGCTTTCCAGGGAATAGCTTAAGCTTGGAATTGTAAAGGAGAACTTGTTGGCCTTCTTCAAATCTTCTCTGGACTATCTTCTTATCGTGCCAGTATTTAATCCTCTCCTTATACAATTTTGCATGTTCATAGGCTTGCAGCCTAAATTCATTCATTTGATTAAGCTGCAACAGTCTTTTCTCGCCAGCCGCTTGTAAGTTGAAGTTAAGCTTCTTGATTGCCTAGTAAGCATTATGTTCAAGCTCAATCGGTAAATGACACGCCTTTCCAAAAACCAACTTGTAAGGAGACATACCAATAGGGCTCTTATAAGTGGTCTTATAAGCCCACAGTGCGTCATCCAATCTTCTTGACCAATCTTTTCTAGATGAACACACCGTCTTCTCTAAAATTCACTTAATCTCGCGATTGGATACCTCTGCTTGCCTACTTGTCTGTGGGTGATAAGCAGTGGCAACGCAATGCTTTACCCCATACTTAGCTAAGAGAGCTTCAAAGTACTTGTCGCAAAAATAGGATCCTCCATCACTTATAATGGCCCTAGGTGTTCCGAACCGGGTGAAGATCTGTCTCTTCATGAAGCTGATCACTACCTTTGAATCATTTGTAGGAAATGCACATGCCTCCACCTACTTAGACACGTAGTCCACTGCCACCAAAATATGTAAATTTCCAAAAGAGGGAACAAAGGGTCCTATGAAATCCAAACATTGAAAATCTCAACTTCTAAGATGGAATTAAGAGGCACCTCATTCCTCCTTGAGATATTCCTCGACTTTTGACACCGCTCATATCTTTGCATGAAAATGTGCATCCTTGAATAGAGATGGCTAATAAAAGCCAGATTGGAGTACTTTTGCAGCCGTCCTCTGTAATGTCCACCATATGGAGAAGCATGACATTGGTTCAGGATCTACTCCACTTCCTCCATAGGTACACACCTTCTCAACATCTGGTCAGAACACTATTTAAACAAAAATGGCTCATCCCAGATGTAGTGCCTAACGTCATACACGAATTTTTTCTTTTGGTGAGAAGTTAGATCTGGTGGCAACACACCACCCACAATGTAATTCACCATGTTAGAATACCATGGACATGATTGAGTGGTGGTTGTAAAAAGCTGCTCATCTGGAAATGTCTCTCTAATAGTGAGTGGTTCAACTTGTTGGTCTTCATTCTCAAGTCTAGAAAGGTGGTCTGCGACTTGATTCTCTGCACCTTTCTTGTCACAAATCTCCAGATCAAACTCTTATAATAGCAAAACCAACCTAATCAATCGTGGTTTTGCATCTTTCTTGCTGACTAAACACTTAATGGCAGAGTGATCAGTATAAACAATCACCTTAGTCCCCACCAAGTAAGCTCGAAACTTATTGAATGCAAATACCACAGCCAACAACTCTTTTTCTATTATGGTGTAGTTTAGTTGGGCGTCATTAAGCGTCTTGCTCGCATAGTAAATGGAGTGAAACACCTTGTCTTTTCTCTACCCCAACACTGCACCCACAGCATAATCGTTGGCATCACACATGAGCTCAAAAGGTTAGTCCCAATCTAGAGTAATAATAATTGGTGCTGACACTAGTTTATTCTTTAATTCCTCAAATGCAACCTGGCATGAATCATCAAAGGTAAACTGGATGTCTTTCTCTAGAAGGTTGCAAAGGGGCTTGGCTATCTTTGAAAAGTCTTTAATAAACCTCCGATAGAAACCCGCATAGCCAAGAAAACTACAGATTTCTTTTACTGAGTTAGGCTAAGGAAGCTTATCAATCACTTTAATCTTTGCCTTGTCCACCTCCATCCCTTTGATAGAAACCTTATGGCCAAGAACTATGCCTTCTTGGACCATGAAGTGACATTTTTCCCAATTTAGGATGAGGTTGGTCTCTTCACACTTTTTCAGCACGAATGAGAGAATCAACAAGCAACTCTCATATGTTTCTCCAAATACTGAAAAGTCATCTATAAACACTTCTAGGTCATGCTCAATCATATCTGCGAAGATGGCCATCATACAACATTGAAAGGTTGCGGGAGCATTGCATAGCCCAAAGGGCATCCTCCTAAATGCAAATGTACCATATGGACAAGTAAATGTTGTCTTTTCTTGGTCCTCTGGTGTTATGACAATTTGGTTATATCTAGAATAACTATAACACCCTCTTTAGAGAGTCACATTTTTGGACTAAACTTTAAAACTAAAAATGAGTTGTAAAAGATTTGATTATCAATAAGCATAGATTTTAAAAATTCATTTCGCTGATAACTTTAAACTGAACAAAATTTTTCAAACTTGAATAATATACATAATATATTTATATGAAATTCTAACAATGTAAAAATAAATGCATGAAATGAACTTTCTAAAAAAAACTATATATCTACCATATCCAAACTGCACTAGGTCCAACACTAAGTGTAATACCCTTAAGTACATGTTAGACTGGTAAATGGTTACGAAAGGTAGCATTTAACTTGTTTAGCATGTCAGTCAAGTTTTGTGACAATCTGAGTTCATTTAGGCACTTAGTTGCAACATAAAAGTTGTAAAATGGCTTAAAATGACTCGAGATAATAGCATAATGCTAAGTTAAGAGAAATAAACATAGAGAGTTTATTTCTAGGTCACAAATAAGCCAAATAAGATATGGTAAAAGTTTCAAGAGAATCAGAGTCAGTTTGGTATTTTTAGGCATACGGTTGTGCTTTTAATGCCGATTGATCCCTAGCAGATATAGAAAATAATGAGAAAAGAGAAACAACAACTTAGATGAATCTTATGATTTATTCTAAGGTTGTTGGAAGCAGAGAAACTCGAATTAGCATGATTCGGGTATCCATAGCAGATAGAAGTTTCAGTATTAATCTTTTCCCGTAATTCCTGCACGTCCCTTCCCCTTTATATTTGGTTCTCCTCGGCAGAGAGAAGAAGAGAAACCGAAAACCAGAGAAGAAAAAGAGAGAAAGGGAGAGAGAGAGAAGGGAAGAAGAAGGGAAGAGGAAGATCAAGCTTCAAGATTCAAGGCTTCAATCTTCAAGAGGTAGGGGTTTAGAGCTTTTATTCATCTCTATTCTCTATGTATGCATATAGATACATAATATGCTAATTTGAGTTTTAGAGATGTTAGAAGAGTTTGGCTTGCATAGAAGTGTTCCTTGGGTCATTTATGACTTGTCTATAACATCAACTTAAGAAAGAAGACCCTTGAATCACAAAGTGAGCCTTAAGTTAAAGAATGAAGAATTCTAGCCATAATCCAAATTAAGAGATTTAAGAGAGTAATTGATGTTCCTAAATGTTAAAGAATTGATTAGGGACTTAGAATTACTTAGAATTTGGATTGAGATGGCTTGGAATCAGCGAGAAATGATCAATAGAGCGAAAAACCGCAGGCTGCAGTTCTGCAGAACCAGGGTTCTGCTGATGGCGCCGCGGCACGTGGAGATAGTCACGCCGCAGCGCGAGAGTTTTCGCCGGGAATGCCGCGGCGTGGAGGAAGCATGCCGCGGCGTGAGGTTAAAAAATTAGCCCAGCAGTAGCCCTCGAGAGAAGGGCGCCGCGGCGTGCAAATGTTGTGCCGCGGCATGAGATCCTGAAGCTCCAAAATGATGTTTTTGGATGCTTTGAGGTGCCATAGTTAAGGGAATCATTAAGACATGTTTCCTAAGTGTGTTAAGGCACAAGATGGGATATTTTCAAGTGGAAAATATCTATCCATCAAGTATGAGAAAGCATAGGCTTTTAAGCATCCTAAAGGAAAGGTTTGCTTTAAGTAATGATATTGCACTTTAGGCAACTTAATGTTGCAACTGATATCACTTAAGATGTGATGAGATAGTGCAATAGAGATGAATAATAGTATTCACTCTAGTAGAGAATGATGAGAAAGGTATGAACCTTAGGAAATCCAAGAATAGTGGATTACCTTAGGAAGGTACCTAGAAGCTTAGGCAACAAAGAGTTGCAAGTAAGAGCCACTCTAGAGTTAGATTACATGAGTGGAGACAAGATTGTGTATTAGTTCCACGAGGGAACGTTTAGGTACTTAGTCTCAAGTTAAGTGAGACTTAGTACATTGTTAAATACACAAGAAGAGGAATTATGACTAAGAAGATGTCATAAGCGAAAGTAGAAACAGAAATGTACAACAACTCAAGTATAAGTTAAGATGAGTTAGAAGTACAAGATAAAGAGAAGATACTTCCTTAGATGCAAGTAAAGCATGGAAGTTGAGTTTAGAATAAGTATGTTAGCACACAAGTGTAGTATACGCTACTACCAGAAGTGTGATAGAAAAGGAAAGTTAGATGCATGAACTACTCTCTTTAGACAAAGTTGAGTTAATTATGCAAAGTTTTAGAGAAATGCTCTCAGTTCCTTAAGCAAGGTTAGATGAGGCATTAGTTAAGATAGACTCTTTCACTAGGATGAGTTGAGTCTATAGAAAAGAGTAAGATGGTGTTTATGTAAGAGATAAACATAACACTAAGCTCTTCACACACTAGAGAGTTAAGCTAGTGTGAAGATGAAGAGAAAGGACCTTAGGGCAACCAAGATTAGTGGTTCGCCAAAGGTAAGTACCTAACACCTCAGCAACGTAAGGTTGCATTAGAGATCACTTAAGAGAAAGGAGTGATGAGGTGAAGTTTAGGTACAAGTAAGAGACATAGTTTAGTAATGTTTACCTGAGAATGTAACGTTATATGACGTGAGGTCATTCAGCCAGGAGGTAAGGGATCGAGAGAAGTTCCTAAGGGAACAAGTATTCCTAACCAAGTGCTAAGATTACATATAGTATGAGGTTACAGATTCTCCTCATCACAAGGAGTAAACATAAGAAGACTAGAATATGCTTAGCTCTTAGAGGAACTAAGTATATAAGTATGTACGAAAGTCTATGAATTAGTCAAGTAGGATTGATCTAGTGAGTATCCTTTGATGTTAATCATGAAGGCAAAAAGGAGATAGATGGGTGTCCGAAGGACTTTTGAGAAGGACATAACCCTGATGTCTCGATGTGCCAAGGCCTAAGGAGATAAGTGGGAAATCCAGAGACGCTCTTTGAGCAAGGATGAAGCCCGAATTTCTCAAGAGCCGGGATACGTGTAAGGTGAGGATGAGGTTTCCTCTATTTACCACTAGATGATATCTTGACTAGTTCCTAGCAAATTCCTTCGCTCCAAATCAAAACTCTGCATTTGCATTTCATTCACATGCACTTAGGATTCCTTAGGCATATTCATTACATATCATTAGCATTGCATTTACGGACGAGTTGTATGGGCATTGTCCGTCACTTTGTTGGTATGTACAGATGTATGGGCGGCTGTATATATTAACAGTGTGTTGACTCTTGATTGTTATCACACTATTAGAAAGTGTTTAAGTTATGAGAAAAGAGGAGGCAACTCCTAAGTTATGAGAAAAGAGGAGGCAACTCCTAAGTTATGAGAAAAGAGGAGGCAACTCCTAAGTTATGAGAAAAGAGGAGGCAACTCCTAAGTTATGAGAATAGAGGAGGAAACTCCTAAGTTATGGAAATAGAGGGGAAACTCCTAAGTTAGAATTATAGCATTTGTTATATATTTTGTTATATACAATGTTATAGAGAACTGGTATTGGAATTGCTTATACTTGAGAATGTTAATTCTCACCCCGATTGCTATTCCATGTAAATCCGGATGCGAGTTCGGATGCGAGGTTCGGATGCAGTTCGGATGCGGTACCGTGCAGTCGGAGGATGGCAAAGGCTCCGTACGAGAGATGCAAACCTTGCCAAGGATGAGAAGATAAAGCATGAAGACTAGAATAGTTTTTATTGCTTTAAGTAGACAGAACTTATGTAATAAGTTTATATTTGTTCTGTAAGTTTTATGTTATATGTATTACAATAAGCCTCGTGTGGCTAAGTTTGTATATATATATGTATGAGTTTATGTTTTTCCGCAATCTCTCAAGGCTTTCTATAATTACTCAGTTGTGATTATAGATATATGTTAGTATGTAGTATAGAAGTGACGTCTCTAGTACTGGTTATCTTTATATATCTCTGTCTATCTAGGATATATCTGGATATCTGTATTAGGGTGTTACATTTTGGTATCAGAGCAGTTCATCCTGTTGAGCCGGGGTATGGACTGACCGTGCTTAGGCATAAGTAGCAGTTTAGTAGAAAGTTATGCATTCTTTTATCTCTTTTTGAGATATGCGGATGGAATTGCATGACTAGGAGACTGTAAAGAAAGAGAATACCGAGCTTTTAGAGAAATGGTGCTTTGTGTTGAGAGAAGCGGTACCCATTAGTAGAAGTCTATCGAAGTGATAGAACGGGACTCGCATAGTTAGTTGCGGGAATGAGAAGGAACTTTTGAGGAATCAGTGTTTCTCAGAGTTCAAGAAAGTTACTCCTTTGTTCTTGAAAGGAGAGGTTGGTTCGATCGAGCCAAAAGGTGGTTTCATGTGATGGAAGAGATCCATGAGATCATGTTGTGCGCCGATGAACGAAGGTAACCTTGCTTCGTAAGGGTTAGTAGGTGAAGCCGAAAGCTGATGAGGTGAAGCAGAGAGGTTACTAGAGATGGTTAGTACTCGAACCACATGAGAGGTGTTTAGAGTTACTTTCCTAGACAAGTATTATTCCCTTGAGTTAGAGAAAGCAAAGGAAAGAAGAATTCCTAAAGTTAGAGCAAGGGGATATTATCTTGAAGATCAGAATGCAAAGCAATTCAAAGAATGTCAAGAGTTCTTTTCTTATTTTACGTCCAATCCAGATAAAGACTGGAAGTGAGTAAAATTTGAAGTAGAACTTGGAGAAGACATTAGAAGAATTGCGATGCAAAAGGAGGTTATAGACTTCTGCGCTCTAGTCAGTGCATGCAGAGTTGTAGAAGTAGCCTCGATGGAACAAGAGTTAGAAAGTTCCTAATGAGGAAAAGATCAGATGTTGAGGTCAGTGAGAGTGTCTTTTGATCTCAAGTTGTATCAGAGTTGCACAGTGGAAGCTTGGAGTAATGATAAGTATAAGAAGAGTGCTTGTAGAGGAGCAACTCTAAGGAGAAAAGCAAATCAAGCTTCCAGTAACTAAGATGTGCTAGATGTGGTAAGATACATGGATGTAGACCATTTTGATGGGTAATCCATGAGCTACATAAGTAAGTAACCAGGACATCGTAAGAGAGATGGTTCTTGGACAAAAAGAAAGCGACGAAATCTTCCAACTTGGTATGAGATGAGAACACATGTAAAGAGAAATCTTTTAAGGTGTGTATAAGAAGAGAATAGATTTACTTTGTAGATCATGTTGATTTACTTTGTGAATCTAGTTGCTTACCTTGTTGGTATGGTTTGGTTGTTCGAGAGAGAAGGATGATCAGGTAAGATCAGTTGAGAGAATCTTTGAATTTTCTCGGAGATGATCTAAGACTTGGTTATCATAGAAGCATAGTAAAGTAAAGCAGATTTTCGAGAGTTTTCGAATTACGAAAGGACATGAAAAGTATGTCAAAGGTAGTTTTGGAAACTTTTGAAAAGAAGGGGTTAAGTACCAAGAAAACCGAAAGTCGGTTTTGGATTACAAGTGGTACGGTTTAAGAGTTATGTAATTTCTTAAGACGAAATTGCGAGAGAACCCCAAAGAGAGTTTAGCGGTGGTACAATGGGTAGAGTAACCATTGTATCCAAGAGCAGAGAATCTATCGGTAGATTTTCTAAGTTAGTGCTACCTGGTTTAGGCCGCTTAAGAGAGTAGTACCCGAAATGGACTCTAGATAGTGAGTTTGTTTTCCAAGAGTAGAAGAGAAGGTTGATTACTACGTTAGTTTTGGTAATTCCAAATTCCCGAGAGAACTTTGAAGTAGACAGTTATACTTCGAAGATGGGACTAGGGTATGTTAGATGCAATAGAGGTAGGTAGATGCCTACGCATCAAGGCGATTCAATCTGCAAGAGAAGGACTACCCTAGGTATGATTTGGAATTAGCCATAGTAGTGATACCTTATAGTTTTGGAGACATAACTCATAAGGAGTCTAGTTAGAGATGTTCGGCGATCATGATAGCTTAAGATGCTTGTGGATCGAGAGGAAGGCTGGACATGAAGCGGAGAATAAATGGAAAGAGTTTTTCAAGGTTCATAACCTTGAGTTGAGATATCATTCGGGTAATGCCGGTGTAGTGGTTATCCTAGATGATAGTCCAAGAGAGAGTGAATTCTTGAGAGTTTTCGAGAATTTGAGTCTAGCGGTGACTATGATTCCGGATAGTCTCTCGGTGAGCAAGGTGGACATAGTAAGAGGCCTAAAGGCTCGAATTTCTTTGAAGCTCGGAAGGAGAATGAAGCTCTAAGGGACAAGTGTGAGCAGATTTTCAAGGGAACCCTTAAGGATTTTGTTATGACTAAGAGGGAATGACGAAGTTTAGAGATAACTTTGTCTTCCAAGAGAGTCAAAAATCAAGAAAAGGATTCCAGGAGGAAGCTCACCAGAGAAAGTGTACCATCTATCAAGAGGCTACTAAGGTTTTCCAAGAGTTAAGGAAGATGTATAGTAGCATAGTATGTTAAAGAACATAAGAGAATATGTTGAGCGGCGGATAAAGGTGGCAAGATTAAGTAATCCACCAATCTTTTGCTAAGAACAGATAGCTATTTTCTAGATAAGGTAGTTCAACTACTTTTGAAGGGAATAGTTAGGATTCATAGAGTTTCGGTGAATATAGTGTCTCGAGAGAGATACTAGATTCACACTTGGTTTTGAAAGCCTTATAAGAAGGAGTTCAAAGCTAAGTTATGTTTTAGTACAGCTTACCATCCATAAGCATAGAGATCAAGAGCTTTGAGATAAGCGGATCTAGTCAAGAGAAAGTGGTTGGGAGAAGGCGGGTACTAAAGAAGGACCGCATAGAAGCGAAGTTCCATGTAGAGTTTTGTTTAGCGAAATTGTTTACGTGAGGTGAACAATTTTGGGGACAAAATTTTAAAAAGGAGGGGAGAAATGTAATACCCTTAAGTACATGTTAGGCGGTAAATGGTTACGAAAGGTAGCATTTAACTTGTTTAGCATGTCGGTCAAGTTTTGTGACAATCGAGTTCATTTAGGCACTTAGTTGCAACATAAAAGTTGTAAAATGGCTTAAAATGACTCGAGATAATAGCATAAGTTGCTAAGTTAAGAGAAATAAACATAGAGAGTTTATTTCTAGGTCACAAATAAGCCAAATAAGATGTGGTAAAAGTTTTAAGAGAATCGAGTCAGTTTGGTATTTTTAGGCATACGAGGTTGTGCTTTTAATGCCGATTGATCCCTAGCAGAGATATAGAAAATAATGAGAAAAGAGAAAAACAACTTAGATGAATCTTATGATTTATTCTAAGGTTGTTGGAAACAGGGAAACTCGAATTAGCATGATTCGGGTATCCATAGCGAGATAGAAGTTTCGGTATTAATCTTTTCCCGTAATTCCACACGTCCCTTCCCCTTTATATTTGGTTCTCCTCGGCGAGAGAAGAAGAGAAACCGAAAACCAGAGAAGAAAAGAGAGAAAGGGGAGAGGAGAGAAGGGAAGAAGAAGGGAAGAGGAAGATCAAGCTTCAAGATTCAAGGCTTCAATCTTCAAGAGGTAGGGGTTTAGAGCTTTTATTCATCTCTATTCTCTATGTATGCATATAGATACATAATATGCTAATTTGAGTTTTAGAGATGTTAGAAGAGTTTGGCTTGCATAGAAGTGTTCCTTGGGTCATTTATGACTTGTCTATAACATCAACTTAAGAAAGAAGACCCTTGAATCACAAAGTGAGCCTTAAGTTAAAGAATGAAGAATTCTAGCCATAATCCAAATTAAGAGATTTAAGAGAGTAATTGATGTTCCTAAATGTTAAAGAATTGATTAGGGACTTAGAATTACTTAGAATTTGGATTGAGATGGCTTGGAATCAGCAGAAATGATCAATAGAGCAAAAAACCGCAGTGCAGTGCAGAACCGGGGTTCTGGCGATGGCGCCCGCGGCGTGGAGATAGTCACGCCGCAGCGAGAGTTTTCGCCGGGAATGCCGCGGCGTGGAGGAAGCATGCCGCGGCGTGAGGTTAAAAATTAGCCCAGCGGTAGCCCTCGAGAGAAGGGCGCCGCGGCGTGCAAATCTTGTCTTGCGGCATGAGATCCTGAAGCTCCAAAATGATGTTTTTGGATGCTTTGAGGTGCCATAGTTAAGGGAATCATTAAGACATGTTTCCTAAGTGTGTTAAGGCACAAGATGGGATATTTTCAAGTGGAAAATATCTATCCATCAAGTATGAGAAAGCATAGGCTTTTAAGCATCCTAAAGGAAAGGTTTGCTTTAAGTAATGATATTGCACTTTAGGCAACTTAATGTTGCAACTGATATCACTTAAGATGTGATGAGATAGTGCAATAGAGATGAATAATAGTATTCACTCTAGTAGAGAATGATGAGAAAGGTATGAACCTTAGGAAATCCAAGAATAGTGGATTACCTTAGGAAGGTACCTAGAAGCTTAGGCAACAAAGAGTTGCAAGTAAGAGCCACTCTAGAGTTAGATTACATGAGTGGAGACAAGATTGTGTATTAGTTCCACGGAGGAACGTTTAGGTACTTAGTCTCAAGTTAAATGAGACTTAGTACATTGTTAAATACACAAGAAGAGGAATTATGACTAAGAAGATGTCATAAGCGAAAAGTAGAACAGAAATGTACAACAACTCAAGTATAAGTTAAGATGAGTTAGAAGTACAAGATAAAGAGAAGATACTTCCTTAGATGCAAGTAAAGCATGGAAGTTGAGTTTAGAATAAGTATGTTAGCACACAAGTGTAGTATACGCTACTACCAGAAGTGTGATAGAAAAGGAAAGTTAGATGCATGAACTACTCTCTTTAGACAAAGTTGAGTTAATTATGCAAAGTTTTAGAGAAATGCTCTCAGTTCCTTAAGCAAGGTTAGATGAGGCATTAGTTAAGATAGACTCTTTCACTAGGATGAGTTGAGTCTATAGAAAAGAGTAAGATGGTGTTTATGTAAGAGATAAACATAACACTAAGCTCTTCACACACTAGAGAGTTAAGCTAGTGTGAAGATGAAGAGAAAGGACCTTAGGGCAACCAAGATTAGTGGTTCGCCAAAGGTAAGTACCTAACACCTCAAAGAACGTAAGGTTGCATTAGAGATCACTTAAGAGAAAGGAGTGATGAGGTGAAGTTTAGGTACAAGTAAGAGACATAGTTTAGTAATGTTTACACGAGAATGTAACGTTATATGACGTGAGGTCATTCGGCCCGGAGGTAAGGGATCGAGAGAAGTTCCTAAGGGAACAAGTATTCCTAACCAAGTGCTAAGATTACATATAGTATGAGGTTACAGATTCTCCTCATCACAAGGAGTAAACATAAGAAGACTAGAATATGCTTAGCTCTTAGAGGAACTAAGTATATAAGTATGTACGAAAGTCTATGAATTAGTCAAGTAGGATTGATCTAGTGAGTATCCTTTGATGTTAATCATGAAGGCAAAAAGGAGATAGATGGGTGTCAGAAGGACTTTTGAGAAGGACATAACCCGATGTCTCGATGTGCCAAGGCCTAAGGAGATAAGTGGGAAATCCGGAGACGCTCTTTGAGCAAGGATGAAGCCCGAATTTCTCAATGAGCCGGGATACGTGTAAGGTGAGGATGAGGTTTCCTCTATTTACCACTAGATGATATCTTGACTAGTTCCTAGCAAATTCCTTCGCTCCAAATCAAAACTCTGCATTTGCATTTCATTCACATGCACTTAGGATTCCTTAGGCATATTCATTACATATCATTAGCATTGCATTTACGGACAGTTGTATGGGCATTGTCCGTCACTGTTGGTATGTACAGATGTATGGGCGTGTATATATTAACAGTGTGTTGACTCTTGATTGTTATCACACTATTAGAAAGTGTTTAAGTTATGAGAAAAGAGGAGGCAACTCCTAAGTTATGAGAAAAGAGGAGGCAACTCCTAAGTTATGAGAAAAGAGGAGGCAACTCCTAAGTTATGAGAATAGAGGAGGAAACTCCTAAGTTATGGAAATAGAGGGGAACTCCTAAGTTAGAATTATAGCATTTGTTATATATTTTGTTATATACAATGTTATAGAGAACTGGTATTGGAATTGCTTATCTTTGAGAATGTTAATTCTCACCCCAGTTGCTATTCCATGTAAATCCAGATGCAGGTTCAGATGCAGGTTCAGATGCAGGTACCGATGCAGATTCAGGTACAGGCAAAGGCTCCGGTACAGAGATGCAAACCTTGCCAAGGATGAGAAGATAAAGCATGAAGACTAGAATAGTTTTTATTGCTTTAAGTAGACAGAACTTATGTAATAAGTTTATGTTTGTTCTGTAAGTTTTATGTTATATGTATTACAATAAGCCTCAGGTGGCTAAGTTTGTATATATATATGTATGAGTTTATGTTTTTCCGCAATCTCTCAAGGCTTTCTATAATTACTCAGTTGTGATTATAGATATATGTTAGTATGTAGTATAGAAGTGACATCTCTAGTACTGGTTATCTTTATATATCTCTGTCTATCTAGGATATATCTGGATATCTGTATTAGGGTGTTACATTTTGGTATCAGAGCAGTTCATCCTGTTGAGCCGGGGTATGGGTGACCGTGCTTAGGCATAAGTAGCAGTTTAGTAGAAAGTTATGCATTCTTTTATCTCTTTTTGAGATAAAGCGGATGGAATTGCATGACTAGGAGACTGTAAAGAAAGAGAATACCGAGCTTTTAGAGAAATGGGCTGCTTTGTGTTGAGAGAGCAGACTGCCATTAGTAGAAGTCTATCAGAAGTGATAGAACAGGACTCGCATAGTTAGTTGCGGGAATGAGAAGGAACTTTTGAGGAATCAGTGTTTCTCAGAGTTCAAGAAAGTTACTCCTTTGTTCTTGAAAGGAGAGGTTGGTTCGATCGAGCCAAAAGGTGGTTTCATGTGATGGAAGAGATCCATGAGATCATGTTGTGCGGCGATGAACGAGAGTAACCTTGCTTCGTAAGGGTTAGTAGGTGAAGCCGAAAGGCGATGAGGTGAAGCGAGAGGTTACTAGAGATGGTTAGTACTCGAACCACATGAGAGGTGTTTAGAGTTACTTTCCTAGACAAGTATTATTCCCTTGAGTTAGAGAAAGCAAAGGAAAGAAGAATTCCTAAAGTTAGAGCAAGGGGATATTATCAAGATCAGAATGCAAAGCAATTCAAAGAATGTCAAGAGTTCTTTTCTTATTTTACGTCCAATCCGGATAAAGACGGAAGTGAGTAAAATTTGAAGTAGAACTTGGAGAAGACATTAGAAGAATTGCGATGCAAAAGGAGGTTATAGACTTCGCGCTCTAGTCGGTGCATGCGAGTTGTAGAAGTAGCCTCGATGGAACAAGAGTTAGAAAGTTCCTAATGAGGAAAAGATCGATGTTGAGGTCGGTGAGAGTGTCTTTTGATCTCAAGTTGTATCGAGTTGCACGGTGGAAGCTTGGAGTAATGATAAGTATAAGAAGAGTGCTTGTAGAGGAGCAACTCTAAGGAGAAAAGCAAATCAAGCTTCCAAGAAACTAAGATGTGCTAGATGTGGTAAGATACATGGATGTAGACCATTTTGATGGGTAATCCATGAGCTACATAAGTAAGTAACCGGGACATCGTAAGAGAGATGGTTCTTGGACAAAAAGAAAGCGACGAAATCTTCCAACTTGGTATGAGATGAGAACACATGTAAAGAGAAATCTTTTAAGGTGTGTATAAGAAGAGAATAGATTTACTTTGTAGATCATGTTGATTTACTTTGTGAATCTAGTTGCTTACCTTGTTGGTATGGTTTGGTTGTTCGAGAGAGAAGGATGATCAGGTAAGATCAGTTGAGAGAATCTTTGAATTTTCTCAGGAGATGATCTAAGACTTGGTTATGTAAAATAAAGCATGAAGACTAGAATAGTTTTTATTGCTTTAAGTAGACAGAACTTATGTAATAAGTTTATGTTTGTTCTGTAAGTTTTATGTTATATGTATTACAATAAGCCTCAGGTGGCTAAGTTTGTATATATATATGTATGAGTTTATGTTTTTCCGCAATCTCTCAAGGCTTTCTATAATTACTCAGTTGTGATTATAGATATATGTTAGTATGTAGTATAGAAGTGACATCTCTAGTACTGGTTATCTTTATATATCTCTGTCTATCTAGGATATATCTGGATATCTGTATTAGGGTGTTACACTAAGAACCTGAAGAGAAACATCCAGCACCTGATCCTTCTCTGGATCCACTTCAAAATCGCTGATAGACAAATTCCCCAGTTGGGGCATGTCACCACGAATAGGAGTCCAAGTTGTTGACTCCATAGAATCCTCACTATAGGCATAATGTATATCACTCCATAACACCTCAATCGGCATATAAAACTCCAAAACAACATTGACATGAACAGACAAGGTAGTAACCCCATGATGGGTCCTACTCATATACAAAGATACATCCCCAATATACTGAATTTGCTCTGTATCGATCTCGACGCGCCATGCATCAATTCCTCCATGAAACTATACTATGACGAAACTGGGAAGATCACTTCTCGATGCCATCACCAAACTCCGAAGATCTTCAAACCGAACCCAAGAAAACCCCACTTTGTTTACTTCACAAACTTTAACAAATTATAAACACAAAACAAAACAATACAACAAAAAGGTGAGATTCCCTACATCACATCCAATATGGTAGCAAGGAGATGATGCGAATAACAACGCCATTCCATATAGATATATATCATAGATATCACAGGTATAATCATGCTATCAATTAATAGATAACCACCACAAGCATATATCACAATGATATAAATATTACCAATACAACAATATATATATATATATCAACAAAATGTGTATTGACTATGCCACCACAATATGTATACTGACCATGCATATGGACACAATCCTACTCCATGGAGCTAACACAAATTCAGAGTGAATGATATAGAAGACATTTTCCTGTACCTCATCAGTCTCAAGTTGAAGTGCTATATATATTTTTCTCAGTTTTTGCATATCAGGGCTTTGTACAAAACAATCTATGCCATATCTTGAAAAGTATAGTGTATGTCGAGATTGTTAGTGCATTGCATCGGCTTTCACGACCCAGTGGTGTGACCGAATGTCCACTTGTTACTTACTGCACCCCGACGTCCCCTAAGATCATTCATAGATCTACACTAAACAGTTCGCACCCGCACTTAGGTGTAATTCAACTCCTAGGCCACTGGCCCTTAACAGTCACTGACCGTTCAATGGTCAATGCATGATGAATGACTCAATGCATAAATACATTTTCATAACGTGATTTTTCTGCAACAACGAGCCACCATTGGCTAAACCATTTATTAATATTTTTGGGACTAGTACGTCGGCTTGACAGAAAACTTACTGTATTTTCAATCGCGTACAACTTTTATTGCATTTTCACAATCGTGTAACATTTTAGTTATGTTTCCAAATCGAATAAATATTTTCCAATGTTTTCTCAATCGCGTAAAAATATTTAAATGTTTTCTCAATCGCGTAGTAAAAAATCACCATTTTTGAATCGCATAAAGTTTTTATCACCATTTTTCAATCGCGTAAATCATTTCTTGACTTTCTAAACTTGATTTTGGACCCTTGCAATTTTAATATAAAATTTGAACTTTAATTCCCATTAAAATGCTCCTTTAAATGATATTCTCTAACGTTTATTCCAAGATCTGTATTATTTTAATTTAATCAATCTTTAAAGAAATTCTCTTTCCATTTCCTTCACTAAAAATCCTTTAAACAAAATACTTTAAGCTTCAAACTATCATTCTAACTTATTCTCTATCATCATAACCGAAAATTACTTTTATCTAATAACAAAAACTTTGTTCCATCCTTCTTAAATAAAATATTTTAAATCTCCAATCACCAATAAAAACTATACGTTTCCATATTCCTCTTAAAATCCTTGATTTAATTCTTTATCAAATTTATTCTTAAGTAAATACTTTAAATTTTAAAACATCTTCTACACTTATTTTTACTTCTTTTGCTAACCACTCTTTTAAATAAAATACTTTAAATCTTTGCACCATTCTTCCAACTCATGGTCATTGTCAAAAATCCATTCTTTTAATTAATAAAACCTTATTCATTTCCTTTCCAAATTAAAAATCTTTAATTCATATTCTCATTACCTAATTAACTAAATCTACATTTAATAAAATATTTTTTACTTGAATACCCCTATTTTTGGCTAGATGACCATAAGCCATGGTGGTCATTGGAACTAAAATTTCTTTCCTTTTTCCATATAGTTTTATAGCATGCAACATATCAAAGTTCTATCATAACAATTTATGTATATTATCAAAGCTATAATATCATATAAAGCAAATAAATACAAACTATTTAACTCATACAATCCAAGTAAATAAACCTATATAGCAAAATAAACAACCATAGAGATTTCATGCATACTATTTATCATCATATAATCATACATAACTAAATAAGCACAATTTGTCAAAATCACACAATCAAGTGAATAAATCCTCACACAAATTCTTCACTTTCAAACACAAATTTCCATTTCTCACCACCATGTTTGGTCGATGAGGTTAATCTCCCTCTTACCTTAGATGATTGCTCAAAACTCTTTGTATGCCTTCTTTAAGTAAATTTCCACCACCACCAAGTTGTTCCTTAAAACAAAACAAACACATAAACATTAACATCTAAGCCTAGACTAGGATAACCGTGGATCCAAGTCACGGTTTAGAACTTTAAAATGGATAGAAACATGAAGATCAAAGAACCTCACCTAAAGAGCTTCAAACTTGAGCTTAGGGAAAGCGAATGAAGATGGATGATTTAGAAGAAAGTCTCAACACAAAAATATCTTAGAATAGTATGTAGATTAAAGATGTAAGGTTGGATTGAATTAAGAAAGTTGGATAGTAATTTTAGAGGGCTTGGCCGTGAGCTATCAAGAAAGAAAAATGAGAGAATTTTTTATGTGTAGCTTCTTGGTTTATGACAAGATGATAAGGAATGAACTAAGTCACAAATTTATCATTCACAACAAGTCTTGGCCGTGGGTTATGAGAAAGAAAGTGAGAGAGATTTTTGTGTTTAACTTTTGGCTTCTTGGATGAAATGAATGAAATATGAACTAAGTTAGAAACTTAGCCCCTCCTAATGGTGCTTGGCCATGGAGTTCCCAATGAAGTGAGTCACAAAAGTTTAGTCACATGGTGAATGAGTCATGTGGCTTAGTCACCTTGTGAGTCATCTAGGTTAGTCATAAAGATGAAGGCTTAGTCACTTAGTGTTCACATAGTGAGTCACACAAGAGGACTCTAGAAAAGATGACTGGGTTTAAGAGATGTGGTTGGCTTGAATTAAACAAAATTGGATGGCATTTGAAGAGTGTTTGGCCGTGGAACATATTGAGAGACAAGGTGAGAGAGCTTTCATGAAAGTGTGATAGAAATGAACAAGAGTAGAACTAAAGCTAAAGCTCTTTGAAAAAGATGACAAAATTAACTTAAGATATTTTTCTTAACCAAGATATTTAACCAACATGTCCTAGAACCTCCTAGAACCACCTTGAACACTCTTGAACACTCTTGAAGCTCGTTGGTCGTGAGTCACTGATAATCACATATTTTATACATTAAAAAACACTTATGTTTAGTCATTTACACTCTTCATATTCTTAATTGATTGAGCTTAGTCATGTTTTGTGGGTTTGGGCTCAAATTGGGCCTAATTGAATTTTTTTCAGCATTAATGAGCTTTGACACTGTTTCTGTATTTTGGTCATAACTTGAGTTCTAGATATCTGATAATTATGAAATTTACCTTGTAGGAAAGATAAGAGGAAGCTCTACAACTTTGATGAAGAACTCGAAGTCTCAATCAGATGTCTAGTGGGCCTAATTGGGCCTGGAAGTTAGAATACGAGTTTAGAGACCCTTTGATGTTGTTTGGTAATAACTTGAGTTATAGACCTCCAAATTGCATGTGGTTTGGGTCCAATTGTTCATAATGGACCTAGATCTGTAATTAATGGGTTTTTAATTAAGTGAAGCCAAAATATGAAATAGTTTAGGGGGTTAGAAGTCAAAAACCAAGGCACCCATCATAGGACACTTTTCTTCCTTCTCTCTAGAACTCTCTTCCTCCTCCTTCTCTCTATTTTTTGCGTTGTTCTTCCCTTTTTATTTTTCTAAGTTCTCCCCTTCTCATGGAGGGGTAGTGCCTTTAAATCAATCCAAGGGATTGAACATGCTTGATTGTTAATCTTGAGATTTCGTTTCTATTGTTAACATTTATCTATTAATCAAGTTTCTCTCCTTCTTCTTCTCTTTGTTAATTCTGGTTGCTTAATTAGAATTTTAATATGTTAGTTGCTTAATTATCATGTGCAAAGAGATAAACTCAGAGATTAAACAAGGCATTGAAGGTGTTTGATGAAATGTTTAACTTGGTTGGATCTTGGCTTTTAAGTTGATTTCGGTTTGGATGAATGCTTAATTTGTCTAACCTTAATTAATTGATATCTAGAAGCATTTCTAGAAGAAGATCTGTGGATCATTGAGAGGCGTCTTGAAGTGATCTAAGACCAAGGACTTGATTGATATTTGAATGGACCTTTAGTAATTAAGGATGTATTAAAATTAAGTTTGGACAATTTTCTTGGATTGGTTGTTTTAGTAATTCTATTTTAACTCAATTTTGTTTTTGTTCTGCCTTTTTAATCTTGCCAAACCCCCCATTTTCACTTGATTTGATCAAATTGCATTTTAAAATCCTTGAGAGATGATCCAGTGTTATTTCTTATGCTACAAGCCATAGGCATAACTCGCTTACAATTTTGGTGAGTTCGACTCTCGTTAAAATTTTGGCGCCATTAACAAGGAATCTTTAGCTATAATCTGATCATATTGAGTGCCATTACTAACTTATGTTCTTATAAACAGTTAACTCCTTTTTTAATTGCACAATTTTGCTACATTTTGCATTATGCATTCTGCTGCATAATTTGAGTTACTGTTGCATTAGTTTTTGCTATATTGCATTACATTCTGTCCATGTGCATTGTGTAACATCCTAATACAGATATCCAGATATATCCTAGTTAGACAGAAATATATAAAGATAACCAGTACTAGAGACGTCACTTCTATACTACATACTAACATATATCTATAATCACAACTGAGTAATTATAGAAAGCCTTGAGAGATTGCGGAAAAACTTAAACTTATACATATACATACTTAGCCACATGAGGGCTTATTGTAATACATATAAAATAAAACTTACAGAACAAACATAAACTGATTACATAAGTTCTGTCTGCTTAAAGCAATAAAAACTACTCTAGTCTTCATGCTTTATCTTCTCATCCTTAGTAGGGTTTGTACCTCTGTACCTGTGCCTTTGCCTGCATTTGAGCCTGCATCGGTACCTGCATTTGAGCCTGCATCGGTACCTGCATCTGAGCCTGCATCTGGATTTACATGGAATAGCAACTGGTGTGAGAATTAACATTCTCAGTAAAAGCATTTCCAATACCAGTTCTCTATAACATTGTATATAACAAATATATAACAAATGCTATAATTCTAACTTAGGAGCTTTCTCCCCTCTTCTCATAACTATTTCTATCTTAGGAACTTTCTCCTCTTTTCTTATAACTTAGGAGTTTCCTCCTATTTTCTCTTAACTTAGGAGTTTCCTCCTCTTTTCTCATAACTGCACACTTTCTTATAGTGTGATAACAACCGATAGCCTACACTTTGTTAATATATACAATGCCCATACAGCTGTACATACCAACAATGACGGACAATGCCCATACAACTGTCCGTGAATGTAATGATAATGATATGTAATATGAATATGCCTAAGGAATCCTAAAAGCATGTAAATGAAATGCAAATGCAAAAGTCTATTCTGAGAACAAAGAAGTTTGCTAGGAACTAGTCAGTATATCATCTAGTGGTAATTAGAGGGAAAACTCATCCTCACATTACACATATCCTGGCACACTGAGAAATTCGGGCTTCATCCTTGCTCAAAGAGCGTCTTTGGATTTCCCACTTATCTCCTTTGGCCTTGGCACTATCGAGACATCAGGGTTATGTCCTTCTCAAAAGTCCTTCGGACACCTATCTATCTTCTTTTTGCCTCCATGAATAAACATCAAAGGATATCCACCAGATCGATACTACTTAACTAATTCATAGACTTTCATTCATACTTATATACTTAGTTCCTCTTTGATCTAAGCATATTCTACTAATAACTTTGGCTTCTTATGTTTACCCTTTGCAATGAGGAGAATCTGTAACCTCATACTATATGTAACCTTAGCACTTGGTTAGGAATACTTGTCCCCTAAGGAACTTCTCTGATTCCTTACCTTCTGGCTAAATGACCTCATGTCATATAACGTTACATTCTCAGGTAAACATCACCAGTTTATTTCTCATACTCGTACCTAAACTCTACCTCATCACTCCTATCTCTTAAGTGATCTCTAACGCAACACTATGTTGCTGAGGTGTAAGGTACTTACCTATGGCAACCACTAGTCTTAGTTGCACTAAGGTTCTTTCTCTTCACATACATACTAGCTTAACTGACTAGTGTGTGAAAAGCTTAGTGTTATGTTTAACTCTTACATAAACACCATCTTACTTTCCTATAGACTCAACTCATCCTAGTAAAAGAGTCTATCTTAACTAATGCCTCAACTATCCTTGCTTAAGGACATAATGAGCATCTCTCTAAAACTTTGCATAATTAACTCAACTTTAACTAAAGTGAGTAATTCATGCATCTAACTTTCCTTTCTATCACACTTCGGTAGTAGCTTATACTACACTTGTGTGCTAACATACATATTCTAGTTGTATCTAGCTTTCCCTTCTATCACACGTCTGGTAGTAGCTTATACTACACTTGTGTGCTTAAGGTTCCAGATACCTCTTTAACTATTCCAAACTCATGGAATGCTTAAGAACTTAACTTCCACACTTTGGTTAGTATCTAAGGAAGTAAATTCTCTTTATCTTGCATTTCTAACTCATCTTTA
The DNA here is from genome assembly GCA_029884605.1 of Ormosia emarginata. Classification (NCBI taxonomy): domain Eukaryota; kingdom Viridiplantae; phylum Streptophyta; class Magnoliopsida; order Fabales; family Fabaceae; genus Ormosia; species Ormosia emarginata. The sequence continues at coordinate 5,878,971 of JAQQTP010000081.1, read as the reverse complement.
CTAATACATGAGTTATTGCACATTTCTGCTCTACCTTATGATTATGACATCTTCTTAGTCACATTTCATCTTATTGTGTATTTAGCAATGCACCAAGTCTCACTTAACTAGAGACTTAGTACTTAAACGTTCCCTCTTTGGAACCAATACACAATCTTGTCTCCACTCAAGTAACTCAAATGCAAGAGTGGTTCTTACTTGCAACTCTTTGTTGCCTAAGGTTCTAGGTACCTTTCTAAGGTAATCCACTATTCTTGGATCTTCTAAGGTTCATACCTTTCTCATTCTCTACTAGAGTGCATACTATTATGCATACTAGTACACTTATCTTCATTGCACCATCTCATCACATCTTAAGTGATATCTAATGCAACACTAAGTTGCCTAAGGTGCAATGTCATTACTTAAAGCAAACATTTCCTTTAGGATGCTTAAAAGCCTATGCTTTCTTATTCTTGATGGGTAAGTATTTTCCACTTGAAAATATCCCCATTTATGCCTTATTACACTTAGGAAACATAAACATATGGATCCATCAAAGGCAGTATATCTATTGGTGAGAAACAACCATTTTTCATGGTTCTGGGCAACACGCCGCGGCATCCCTCTCTCAACACCGCGGCGCCCGTAGCTGAAAACGTGATTTCTAACTCCTCACGCCGCAGCATCCCTCTCTCAAAGCCATGGCGCCCGTAGCAGAACCCAGATTCTGCAGAATTCTGCAGCTACGGGTTTGCTGTTCTTTTATTCATTTTCTTGGATCTTGGCCATTTCTTACCAACTTCTAAGTGATTCTAGGTTCCTAACTAGTTCCTTAACCATTAGGAATCACCAATCACTAATTTAAACCTCTTACTTTGGATTATGGCTCAAAATCCTTCATTCTTTGGCCTATGGCTTACTTTGTGAATCAAGGGTCTAAATGAGTTGTTCTAAGTTTCTAACTTAATCTTATACTATGAATAAGTCATAAATGACCAAAGAAACACGTCTATACAAGCCAAACACATCTAACATCTCTAGAACTCAATTTGGCATATTATGTTGTTTATATGCATACATAGAGAAAGAGATGAATAAAGGCTCCAAACCCCTACCTCTTGAAGACTCAAAGCCTCGAAGCTTGATCCTTGCTCTTCTTCCTCTCCTTCTCCCTTTCTTCCTTCTTCCCCTTTCTCCCTTCTCCCTTTTCTCTCTTTCTGTTTTCGGTTTCTCCTTCTCTGCCAAGAGAAGATAGAAACAAGGGGGGCTGGGACATAAAGGGAATTACAAGAAAAGATTAACTTAAGTTTCTACACTGAAACTTATATCTGCTATGGACACCCGAATTATGCTAATTCGAGTTTCCCTGCTTCTAACAACTTTAGAATAAATCATAAGATTCATCTAAATTGTTGTTTCACAATTCTCATCATTTTTTATATCTGCTAGGGATCAATCCGGCATTAAAAGCACAACCTGTATGCCTAAAAATATCAAATTGACTCCGATTCTCTTGAAACTTTTACCACATCTTACTTGGCTTATTTGTGACCTAGAAATAAACTCTCTATGTTTATTTCTCTTAACTTAGCAACTTATGCTATTATCTGAGTCATTTTAAGCCACTTTACAACTTCTATGTTGCAACTAAGTGCCTAAATGAACTCAGATTGTCACAAAACTTTACTGACATGCTAAACAAGTCAAATGCTACCTTCGGTAACCATTTACCAGTCTAACATGTACTTAAGGGTATTACACATTGCATGACTTCCTTACAATTGTATTGCATAACATAACTCACTTGCTAATTCTGCTACAACACTAACACAATTGTCTAATTCTGGTACATTATGATACAATTTGATTTTGTTGTGTTTTGCTGCATAATTTTGCTATGTTCTGCTGCATGATTTTGCTGCATTCTGATTTCTGCTACTAATTGCTACTGATTGCATAATTTTGCTACTGTACTGTTTCATTGCTTACTGTTGCATTCTACATTCTGGATTCTGCTACATTCTTCTACATTCTGCTGCATAATTCCCATTACTGTTCCATTGGTTTTTGTTGCATTGCATTCTGTTTGTGTGCATGGCATGATTTCATTACAATTGCATTGCATAACATCACATAATTGTTCCATGCTGCAACATTAATTCTACTGCGTTGCATTTCTGCTTCTTAGTTATTATTCCATTAGTAACTCTGCTTCTTGGTTATTGTTCCATTGGTTTCTTGCTGTTGTTTACCATCCTTTTGTAGTCTTTATTGATAGTTGCATTTCAACTTTTCACCTTCAATTGGTTTTCATTTTCCTGGTGCAGCCAAAAAGGTACTAGTAGAAATCATTTGTTGAAATAGAATTTTGAGCTAAAACTTAGTCTCCAAAGGTAAACCATCATTCTGAGCAAAATCCATGTGGAGTTTTGAGCTAAAACTTGGTCTCCAAAGTTTTCAAAATTTGGCCAAAATCCATCATTTGGTAAGGTTTTGAGCAATTTTAGTTGCAAAAATGGCATTTTTATAATTTTTGTACAGACAAACATGCTCAGATTGAGCTGAAAATTGGTGGGTTGAAGGAAAATGACCTTCTTCACAAGGCTTACAAAATTGTGAGGTCCACCTTGGTTTGCTCAAATTCCTTTATTTAGACCAATTTTTCATTTTTTGAAGTATTTTCTTTGCATTGAAATTTTCTAAAAAATTGTAGATTTCATCCTGTGGTGGTCCCATATTTTTTAAAAATCATTAGATATGTTTTTTATTTTTTCTAGTTATTTTTGTAGTGTAGATTTGCATGCTTGAGTTTTTGGCTTTCTGACACTTCTTTAGCCCTGATTGGTGCATGACTAAGTCTGATTCTATTAATTTGCTTAATCTTGATCCTGAGATTGATAGGACTTGGCATGCATTGATAAGAGCTCATAGGCTTAGTCATATAATTGATTCTTCATTTCATTCTAATATTGAATCTGTCATTGAATCTGAGAGTTTAAGTGATTTTGCAACCATGACTGATAACATGCATAATAGGACTCTTAAAGAGCTTGCTGCCCCTGATGTCACTTATCAACCATTATGCATTCACCATCCTGAGATTGATGCTGACTTTGAGCTAAAGTCTGGACTAATCTATTTACTGCCTAAGTTTCATGGACCTGCAGGTGAGGATCCCCATAAGCATTTGAAGGAGTTCCATGTTGTGTGCTCAACCATGCAACCTCAAGGCATCCATGAAGAACACATCAAGTTGAGGGCATTTCCCTTCTCCCTTACTGATGCAGCCAAGGATTGGCTTTACTATCTTTCACTAGGCTTTGTGACTTGTTGGAATGATATGAAGAGCCTATTTTTAGAGAAATTTTTCCCTGCCTCCAGAGCTGCTGCAATTCAGAAGGACATTTGTGGCATCAGACAGATTTCTAGTGAAATCTTGCATGAGTATTGGGAGATATTCAAGAAGTTGTGTTCAAGTAGTCCACACCACCATATCAGTGATCAATTATTAATCCAATACTTTTATGAGGGACTAATGCCAATGGAGAGAAGCATGATTGATGCTGCCAGTGGAGGAGCGTTAGTAGACAAGACCCCTGCTGCAGCCAGAGATTTAATAGCAAACATGGCAGACAACACTCAACAATTTGGAACCCAAATGATCACTTCAACCAGAGGAGTCAATGAACTTCAAGTGTCTCATGTAGACCAACATAGAGTGGACACAGATTGGAAGAATTGACCTCTTTGGTGAGGTAGTTAGCAGTGGCACAACAACCACCTATGCAATTAGCTGCCACTATTTATGAAATTTGTTCTTGTCCATCTCATCCTACAGATGCTTGTCCAACCCTTCAAGAAGAGAATTCTGCCAACTAAGCCTACCTTGTTGCTGCAGTAGGCATTTTTCTTGGTATATCCCAATATCAGCAGCCCCAACAGTCTAGATATGATCCATTTTCGAGCACTTATAACCCTGACTGGAGAAACCATCTCAACCTCAGATATGGGAATTCTGGGCAGCAACAATAGCCCCACCAACAGCAGCAGCAGCAACAATTTAGATACCAAGTTACAGGCCCTAGCAACAAGTACTAACCACATGCATTCAGAGAAGCACAACCAGTGCTGCCACCCATGCAGCAGCCCTTCCAGGTACCTAGTCCAGCAGCCATTCTAGCCAAGCCATCCTTGGAAGATTTGATGAAACAGATGGCCTCAACTAACATTAAGTTCCAGCAAAATGTCAATGCCACAATTCAGAACCTGCAAACTCAGATTGGGCAGCTAGCAACCACTGTCAATGAACTGAAAAGTCACGGATCAAGCCAATTGCCTTCACAAATAGTTAATAACCCAAGAGGCAATGTAGGTGTCATTACCTTAAGAAGTGGTAGAGAAGTTGAGCACCAACCAGTTAAGCAACCTCAACAGCTACCTTAACAGCAACCTGAGCATCAACTTAAGCAAAAACCTGAGCAACCAGTTCAGCAACCTAAATAGTAACCTGAAATAGACCAGAAACAACAAAACTAACAGAAAGTAAATAGCTTAGTGCAGAAATTTGTGGCACAGAAGAATTATGCAGAAAAACTAGAGTTGGCCATTCCACTACCCTTCCCAAATATAATCACACAGTCCAAACAAACATTGCAAGCAAAGATGAAAAGAGAAGTCTTGAAGACATTCGGGAAGGTGGAAATCAATATCCCCATCCTGGATGCAATCAAGCAAATTCCAAAGTATGCCAAATTCTTTAAGGAGTTGTGTACTCACAAGAGAATATTTAAGGGTACAGAGAAGATCAGTATGGGCAGAAATGTTTCTGCAATAATTCAGCCAAGTATGCCATAGAAATACAAGGATCTTGGAACATTCACCATTCCTTGCATCATAGGCAGCCATCACTTCACTCATGCAATGTTGGATCTGGGTGCCTCCATTAATGTCATGCCCAAATCAGTTTTTGAATCCCTGCACATTGGAGAGTTAAAGCCCACCAGAATCATCATTCAGCTAGCAAATAGGAGCACAACTCATCTTGTAGGAGTGCTTGAGGATGTTTTGGTAAGGGTAAATGAGTTAATATTTCCAGCAAATTTTTATATTCTGAACATGAAAGATGAATTTGCATCTAGCTAGCCACCATTAATTTTAGGTAGACCTTTCTTGAAAAATGCTAAGACTAAGATTGATGTGCATGGTGGTACCTTTTCCATGGAATTTGGTGAAAACATAGTTTAATTCAATATCTTTGATGCCATGAAACATCGTTTAGAAGAGCATTCTGTTTTTCAGTTAGATTTCCTTGATATACTGGTTGATGATGTGCATTTTGACATGTTAGCTGAATTTTCTAGGATTATGAGATTTCTAGATGGTGTTGCTATTTCTACTAAATTTACATGTGATGCTTCTGATTTTGATAATTCTGCTATATCTGTTTTTGATTCTGATCAATTTTCTACTAAATATGTATGTGCTATTTCTGAATTTGATGATTCTATTGTTTCTAATTTTGCTAAATTTCTTGATTCTGCATATGTTGTTTCAGCTTCTGATTTTGTTAATACTATTTCTGACTCCACTACTTCTGCATATACTGATCTTGCTCTTTCTAATTTTGCATATGCTTATTCTACTAAATTTGATAAATCTCTTTCTGCTAATAAATCTATTGCTGCTGATAAATTTGTTTCTATTTCTATTTCTGATTCTGATAAATCTGATGCAACTGTTTCTGATTCTACTTCTGTTTGTGATAAATCTACTGTTGTTGTTATCTCTAATTCTACTTTCTCTAATAAATTTAGTTGTTTTCACTTTGGTAATTCTGGTTGTCTTGATAATGTTAAATTTGCTATTTTTTATTGTGGTAAATTTACACGTTCTAAAAATAATAAATCTACATGTTCAACTATACCTTATCCTATGAGACATGATCCTGCTATTTGGGAAGTTTCTGCAACCATATTGGTACCTTCAATACAGAAACCACCTACCCTTGAGCTTTAAGCCTTTGTCTGAGCATCTGAAGTATGCTTATTTAGCGGATGATGAGCAGTTTCCAGTAATTGTAGCCAAAAACCTCCTTACTGAACAAGAGGTGAGATTTCTGTAAGTTTTAAGAGAAAATAAGAGGGCCATTGGATGGACACTAGCGCATATTCCTAGCATTAGCCCTTCCACTTGCATGAATAAAATTTTACTTGAGGATGGAGCTAAATCAGTGCACCAACTCCAGAGGAGACTGAACCTTCTGATTCTGGATGTGGTAAAGAAAGAGGTCACTGATAATCACATATTTTATTCATTAAGAAACCCTTATGTTTAGTCATTTACACTCTCCATATTCTTAATTGATTGAGTTTGGTATGATTTTGTGAGTTTGAGCTCAAATTGGTCCTAATTGAATATTTCCAGCATTATTGAGATTTGACACTGTTTCTGTATTTTGGCCATAACTTGAGTTGCTAATATCTGATGAACATGAATTTTACCTTGTAGGAAAGCTAAGAGGAAGCTCTACAACTTTGATGAAGAGCTCGAAGTCTGATTCAGATGTCTAAGGGACCTAAGTTGACATGGAAGTCAGAATACGGGTTCTGTCAGTAGAATCCGAACTGTGTGCACTCAAAAAAATCATATCTCAAGATGTAATAAAGGAGATGGGCTGAAATTTGGACATTGGATAGTAAAGATCCAAATAAACAACTTTCATGAAGAACACATTTTGAGAAAAAGAAGTCTAGTAGGTCATTTTGAGCTTGCAAGTCGGAACAGAGGTGCTGAAGTTGGGTTTGAGCAACCTACGGTATTTGGGACATATCTTGGGCTTAAGGAAGCCAAATTGGACGAACCAGCTATCCATTTTATAGCCAAGACAAGGATCTACAACTTTCATGAAGAACACTTTTCGTGGTTCTGAAGTATAGTGGGTCGTTTTTGGCTTCCAAGTCAGACACGAAATTTTCGTCCTCAACCATCCACTCATCCATCCACTAATCCACTCATCCACTCATCCACTCATCCACTAACTCACCCACTCATCCACCCACTTCCCTTTGTCATTTTGTTACCTTAGACTTCTATAAAAGGCACCATTTATCATGAACAAGATGCAAAAATTCTCCTTCATTTCTCTCTAAGTTTCTTCTTGCTTCTTCATAGTTTCTCATAGTTTTGTATATTTTGACGCTCCCCTTCATGGTAATGGAGGGCTAAGCTACTTTGGGTCAATTTAGAACTCTTGAAGAGATTGTGGTTTGGATTCTTGAGACCTTGGTTATGTATTGTATTTGATTTGTAATTGAATTCCTCTTTCTTCTTCTTTTTCTTCTTCTTGATCTTGAATGCATGAATGGTGATTCTATTTATGTTGATCTGATTGATCTTGGTTTAAGATTGAGATTTGTGATAAAACTTAGAACTGATTGATCTAAACTAATCACATAAATGAAGATTGAGATTTGTGATGAAACTTAGAACTGATTGATCTAAATTAATCACGAAATTGAAGAGGTTAGGTTACCTTGATTTGTGCCTAAGTTAATTGAATTTGGTACTTGAAATTAACATAGATTTTCATGAATGGTGCGATTGCGGTTTGTGTTTATTACTTGTTAATTGAATTCTAGGCGATCGTCTAGTATGAATTCTGGATTTGATGCGAGATCTCGGTTAGATCCAAATTAACAATTCAATTGCGCTTCAAGTGTTTTATGAAGGGTCTATGATTGAATCCACCCAATCTTGGATAGGTTTCTAAATTGACTACTCTTTAATTGTCATTTCTTCCGTTAATTTTGTTAAGTACGATATTAAACTGTCAAACCCCCCTTTGCTAACTTTCACTTGATTTGATTAAATTACATCTACGATCCTTGAGGAGACGATCCGGTGTTGTCACTGTGCTACAAGCTTAGGTAATAACTTCGGTTATAATTTTGACTGAGTTCGGCGCTCGTCAAAATTTTGGCGCCGTTGATTATGTATCCAAGTGGTTTTGTTTACATTTTGCTAGCTGTTGATTATGTATCCAAGTGGGTGGAGGCGAAAGCTACTCGGACTGATGATTCCAAAGTTGTTGTGGATTTTGTTAGATCACAGATTTTCTGCAGGTTTGGAGTTCCAAAGGCCATCATCAGTGATCAGGGCTCACATTTTTGTAATCGAAGCATGGAAGCTTTGATGAAAAAGTATGGGGTCTTGCACAGAGTTTCTACATCTTACCATCCCCAAACTAATGGGCAAGCTGAGATTTCCAACAGGGAGATCAAGCAGATACTCCATAAGACAGTTCAACCTAACGAAAAGACTGGAGCAAGAGGCTTGAGGATGCTTTATGGGCTTACCGGACTGCTTATAAGACACCAATCGGGATGTCTCCGTATCGGATTGTTTTTGAAAAGCCTCCACCTACCGGTGGAAATTGAGCATCATGCATTTTGGGGCGGTGAAAAGGTGCAACTTGGACCTAGATCAAGCGGTATGGAGAGGAAGCTGCACCTGCAGCAAATTGGAGGAGATCCGCTTGGAGGCTTATGAAAGTTCCAAACTTTATAAGGAGAAGACCAAAGCCTTCCATGATAAGTTGATTTTGAGGAAAACATTTGAGATTGGTCAAAAAGTTCTCCTCTATAACTCCCGCCTCCGATTCATGCCTGGCAAATTAAGGTCTAGATGGGATGGACCATTTATTGTTACTAAGGTTTTTCCTTCTGGTGCTGTTCAGATTAAAAGTGAGGTCACCGCCAAAGCTTTCATCGTAAATGGACACCGCCTCAAACAAGATTATCATGAACTTCCGAGAGAATGCAGAAGTGGAGGTGATGAACCTTCTCCATCCGCATTATGAATAAAAAAAAAAGAAGAAAAAAAAAAAAAAAAAAAAAAAAAAGAAAAAAAAAAGTTGTATGCCCGACAATGAGGAAGGTAGTGCCATTCAATTTTGTCACTCGGAAGCAAGTGGAGGTCACTTTTTCTTCAACGACAACAACAAATAAAATCTTGCAGTATGGATTTTATTGACCCACTTTATTCAAGGTCTATTACACCTTTTGCAAAAGTTGCGGAAATTGGTCAAAAAGGTTCTGCTTTGAGATTATCATCTGCACCTACTCCTTGAAAAATTGAGATCTAGGTGGCGCGGTTCTTTTCTGTCAAACACGTGTATCTTCTGGGGCCGAAGATATTGAGGATCCTAGGAATGGTAATGCACTTAAAGTTAATGGACAAAGACTCAACCATTCCTGGAAAACCAAGTTCTTGAGTTCTTTGTGTTGCCGGTTAAGTGGCGGATACGGTACTCATCCGTGACTCTTAAGTCGGTTTATTTTTCACTTTCCCAAAATAACTGAATCCTTCTTCTCCTTCCAAATGGATGTCATTCTTTCAAACCTGAGAAAATATTTTCCTTCTCTTCCTCAAAATGCTCTGAGAAAAATCTACAAAGTTCGATGTGAAATATTGAGACTGTTAATGCACAAAGGTATGCCAGAAGATGTACTGCTGGATAATTGAAGCGAAGGTCCGATTAGCAGTGAGTCCTCAATTTTATTTGACTCATATATGCCCTAGGTCTTGGAAGAAGTTCATATTCTAAAAGGAGAAGAGCAAAAAGGTTACAAGTCTGTCACAAATGTGGACGATGGAACTGTAACAAGCGATGTCATACTTTGGGGATGGTTTCCGCAAATAGAGAAGATAAAATTTTCTTCATTAAGAATGGACTGAGTAAGGAGTCATTAGATGATATCTTATTGACTCTTGAGACGCATTCTTGTGGATTGGTGCATCGTGAAATTCTTAAATTGTGGAATCTCTTCAAGGATGAAGAAAAACGCTACAGTCTTGGGAATCTGACTCTAAAAGACCCTGTTTGCCAATTTATAAGAAAATTGGATGGGAAGCTTATCCTCGACTCATAGAAGACGTTTAAGCCGTTACTGGACGTTAAACCAGAGGCAGATGTGAGCCATATCCACAAACAATCTGTATATATCATCTTCTTCTTCTTCTTAAAAAAAAAAAAAAAATAAAAAATAAAAAAATAAAAAAACAAAAAAAAAAAACAAAAATTATGTATACGTCTTAGGGTTGGCTTTGGTAACACACACCGTGAATGGGGAAATGCATGCATCCTGATCCAGCCTTCTTAATTGAAAAACAAAGAAGGTAGATTGTATCCCACATGTGAGAGGCGGCCGGTCGTATTATGGCCATGGCCACTTGTCCCTTTTGGGAGCCCTATGTTGTCTTTGGTCTTGAATGGGTCGAATCTTGGTCAACAATGCTTTGGCACAAAGCCGAAAGAGCGACTACCTCCATCCCAATCTTAAGTAAGTATACACTCATCTTCCATCAAGTTTTTCTAACAATTTCAAAAAAAAAAAAAGGAAGGACGTGATGTCTACTGCACTCATGACGCGCAAAGATAAAGATACGCCATGAAACGTACATACAGTATGTCATCATTTTCTATTTCTTTTATCTTTGTATCATTTTGTTGTATTTTGATTTTTGTACAGACGATCCTTTGAGCAGGGTCCTTCAGGGGTTTCTGGACTTCTTTACCTTGATGGTTTTCTTGAAGTCAAAAAAAAAATAAAAAAAAAAATAAAAAAAAAGAAAAAGAAAAAGAAAAAGAAAAAGAAAAAAAAAAAAAGATTCTGTGTTTCTTAATTTCAACCTTTTCTGACAACATCCAACCTACCCTTATAGGTGCAATTATTCCCCTTTCCATTCTTTTTCTTATTTAAACACTCCATTTTCCTTCAACTCAGAGACACTCAAAGGGAGGAAGAGTATAGAATGGGGGCTTCTATTCGTAACCTCAAAAATGTCTGTGTTTTTTGTGGGTCGAGTTATGGGAAGGGATTAGAGTTTGTAAATGCAGCTAGCACTCTTGGTCGATCACTTGCTGCGAGGAATATTCATCTTGTATATGGGGGAGGTTGCCGCTGGGTTAATGGGGGCTATATCACTTGCTGCATATGTAAGAGACAATCGGGTTTTAGGTGTCATTCCCGAACCTTTAGCTCAACAAACATCAATGGAAAGACATTTGGAGAGGAACTTAAAGTATCATCAATGCATGAACGCATGAAGATAATGCTTAAAAACTCTGATGCATTCATTGCCTTACCAGATGGTTTTGGTACTTTGGAAGAGATTTTTCAAATTGTCTCTTGGGCTGAACTGAACATCCACCATAAACGCATTGGTTTGTTGAATGTTAATAATTTCTTTGATCTTTTGTTATTTTTTCTTGACAAAGCTGTGGAACGTAAATTTATCACTCCTTCGGCAAGACAACTTCTTATCTCTGCCTCCACTATTGATGAGCTCATTGATAAATTAGAAGCTTTTGAGTATGTACCTGATAAGGTATTAGCTCAGATAAATTGGTCAACAGGAAGCAGCGAAGGAAGTAACAAGAAACAAAAGCCCGATCTGACACTTTCTCTTTAATGGGTTTGATTTTATTAAAAAAAAAAAATTGTTGTTTTGTTTGGAAAGTATGATATGATTGTCATGGACTTATTAAACCAATTAGTGATGGCAGAGTAAGGAGTAATTTTACTCTTGAGACGCATCTTAATTGGTGGCAGAGTAAGGAGTTTTTTTTAGGTAGTAATTAATTAGTATTAAATTGTGGAAGTACTAACGTTTTCTTGTTTGATTTCTTTTCAGGGTCTGATGCGTAACTGACAGTGTGCTTCTTTTCTGCTTGGCGTTGATTCACTCCTCATCAGGTTGTGTTGCTCTTTTCTTTCCGTTTTATTTATCACTTTCACATTGAGGACAATGTCTATATTAAGTGTGGGGAGAGATTTTAGCAAGTTTCTTTTTGTTAAAAAAAAAAAGAAAGGGTTCATTGCATGATTGAATAACTTTTCTCCCTTCTTGAACTGATATGCTTGGAGATGGATGATTGAATTGATGAATTGAGTTTGATGGATGCATACCTTGTGAGATTTTGAGCCTAATGGATGGATTTAACATTTATGCCATTCTCTTCTTTCTTGTGTGATTTTCACTCATGTTAATGACCACTCTAGAACTTGCTTTGATTCTTTTTGAGGCTACATTTACCTTGCATGCATGAACATGATTGAGGCCCTCTTTCTTAATTAGCTAGTTTAACCAAATAGCCAACCTTGTTTTCAATATGATATCAAGCACTCTTTTGACTTCTTGAAAATTCTCTGATTCTTGCCAACCTTGTATATTTTCCTTTGCTTAACCCCTTTGAGCTTATTTGACCATTCCTTGTTTCTAGCTCATTATGTGCCTTAAATGAGAAATCGTGTTCTTACTTTACCTTAGGGAATAAAAGAACATTAGCTTGGTTAATGGATGAGTTTTTGAACAAGTGTGGGGGTGTGTGTACAAAATGGTTGTTGAAAAAGAAAAGAGTGCCCAAAAAGAAAAAAAATGTATGTATATAGTTATATTCATATATATATAAAAGAAAAAGAAAAAAAAAAAAAAAAAAAAAAAAGAGAAAAAAAAAACCAAGTGTTTAAAAAAAAAAAAAAAAGGATTGGGAAATGAATATGTAAAGGGATATACACTAGAGTTGGGATGAACTTTTATGCTTGTTATTTGAACTCAGCTCTCATTTGCTTTTATTCTCTTTAGCATTTATCTTCTCATATCCATTTTATCCTCTCCTGTTACCTTGACCTCACTACAACCTTGAATAAAGTCATCATGATTTGTGTGTGCATGTGTTTTGAGTAGTGGAGAAGTAGAAGATAAGCAAGCTTATGGTAGTGCAATTTTCATGGGTTGAATTGAGTGAAATACCTACCCTTTAAACACTTGAGAGATTGAGAGGGAATCTTGTGAAGATCTATCATTCTCGATTCATGTTGAAGATACCTTGCTTGTTGGTTTGAGATGTGGAGAATTGTTAACTCATGAATGTTTTGATCCTCGAACCTTTGGTTGTTCTTCTTGATTGTAAAATTTTGGTCTTGAGTTTTGCCCAGGAGTGCAAAAAGCTAAGTGTGGGGGAATTTGATAATCACATATTTTATTCATTAAGAAACCCTTATGTTTAGTCATTTACACTCTCCATATTCTTAATTGATTGAGTTTGGTATGATTTTGTGAGTTTGAGCTCAAATTGGTCCTAATTGAATATTTCCAGCATTATTGAGATTTGACACTGTTTCTGTATTTTGGCCATAACTTGAGTTGCTAATATCTGATGAACATGAATTTTACCTTGTAGGAAAGCTAAGAGCAAGCTCTACAACTTTGATGAAGAGCTTGAAGTCTGATTCAGATGTCTAAGGGACCTAAGTTGACATGGAATTCAGAATACGGGTTCTGTCAGTAGAATCCAAACAGTGTGCACTCAAAAAAATCATATCTCAAGATGTAATAATGGAGATGGGCTGAAATTTGTACATTGGATAGTCAAGATCCAAATAAACAACTTTCATGAAGAACACATTTTGAGAAAAAGAAGTCTAGTAGGTCATTTTGAGCTTGCAAGTCGGAACAGAGGTGCTGAAGTTGGGTTTGAGCAACCTACGGTATTTGGGACATATCTTGGGCTTAAGAAAGCCAAATTGGACGAACCAGCTATCCATTTTATAGCCAAGACAAGGATCTACAACTTTCATGAAGAACACTTTTTGTGGTTCTGAAGTATAGTGGGTCGTTTTTGGCTTCCAATTCAGACACGAAATTTTCGTCCTCAACCATCCACTCATCCATCCACTAATCCACTCATGTCCATAATTTCCCACTCACCAAAAGTCCTTTGGCATTTTTCACTAATTCAACCACTCAACCATTCCATTCATTCATCCACTAAACCAATCCACTAAACCAACCCACTAATCCATCCACTCAAACACTCCACTCACTCACCCACTCATCCACCCACTTCCCTTTGTCATTTTGTTACCTTAGACTTCTATAAAAGGCACCATTTATCATGAACAAGATGCAAAAATTCTCCTTCATTTCTCTCTAAGTTTCTTCTTGCTTCTTCATAGTTTCTCATAGTTTTGTATATTTTGACGCTCCCCTTCATGGTAATGGAGGGCTAAGCTACTTTGGGTCAATTTAGAACTCTTGAAGAGATTGTGGTTTGGATTCTTGAGACCTTGGTTATGTATTGTATTTGGTTTGTAATTGAATTCCTCTTTCTTCTTCTTTTTCTTCTTCTTTTTCTTCTTCTTGATCTTGAATGCATGAATGGTGATTCTATTTATGTTGATCTGATTGATCTTGGTTTAAGATTGAGATTTGTGATGAAACTTAGAACTGATTGATCTAAACTAATCACATAAATGAAGATTGAGATTTGTGATGAAACTTAGAACTGATTGATCTAAATTAATCACAGAATGATTTGTGATGAAACTTAGAACTGATTGATCTAAATTAATCACAGAATTGAAGAGGTTAGGTTACTGATTTGTGCCTAAGTTAATTGAATTTGGTACTTGAAATTAACATAGATTTTCATGAATGGTGCGATTGCGGATTTGTGTTTATCACTTGTTAATTGAATTCTAGGCGATCGTCTAGTATGAATTCTGGATTTGATGCAGAGATCTCGGTTAGATCCAAATTAACAATTCAATTGCGCTTCAAGTGTTTTATGAAGGGTCTATGATTGAATCCACCCAATCTTGGATAGGTTTCTAAATTGACTACTCTTTAATTGTCATTTCTTCCGTTAATTTTGTTAAGTACGATATTAAACTGTCAAACCCCCCTTTGCTAACTTTCACTTGATTTGATTAAATTACATCTACGATCCTTGAGGAGACGATTCGGTGTTGTCACTGTGCTACAAGCTTAGGTAATAACTTCGGTTATAATTTTGACTGAGTTCGGCGCTCGTCAGTCACCAAGCTACTACAAGCTGGTATTATTTACCCTATATCTGATAGTACTTGGGTGAGTCTTGTGCAGGTTGTCCTCAAGAAGTCTGGAGTGACGGTTGTGGCCAACCAGAAGAATGAGTTGATCCCTACTAGAGTGCAAAACAGTTAGTGAGTCTGTATTAATTATAAGAGGCTCTACCAAGCCACTCAGAAATATCACTACCCCTTGCCTTTCATTGATTAGGTGCTGCATCGATTGGCTGGGAAATCCCATTATTGCTTCCTGGATGGATACACTAGCTACTTTTAGATTCACATTGCACATGAGGATCAGGAGAAGACCACATTCACCTACCCCTTTGGCACCTTTGCTTGCAGGCGGATGCCTTTCGGCCTCTACAATGCCTCTGGTACCTTCTAACGGTGCATGATAAGTATTTTCTCTAACTTTTTTGACGAATGCATGGAGGTGTTTATGGATGATTTCACTGTATATGGTTCTTCTTTTGATTCTTGTTTGGATAGTTTATCTAGAGTACTGCATCAATGCATTGGAACTAACCTTGTCTTGAATTTTGAGAAATGTCATTTCATGGTAGAATAGGGTATAGTTTTGGGTCATGTAGTGTCTAGCCAGGGTATTGCTATTGATTCTGCAAAAATAGATGTTATTACTTGTTTATCTTACCCCATTTACGTACGGGAAGTTCATTCTTTTCTTGGACATTCGGGTTTCTATAGGCACTTTATCAGAGATTTCAGTCAAATAGCCATTCCGCTATCCAACCTATTGTAGAAAGATGTGGAGTTCTTGTTTAACCAAAAATTCATGGAGGCCTTTGATCATTTGAAGTGAGCTTTGACCAGTACCCATGTTATTCAGCCACCTGATTAGACATTCCCGTTTGAGTTATTATGTGATGCCTTTAACTATGTTGTGGTTGTTGCTTTAGCACAGAGAGTGGGCAGAGCGTCTCATGTGATCTACTATGCTTCACGAATGTTGGATGCTGCTCAAGCAAATTACATAATCAGAAAAAAAGAACTTTTAGCTATTGTGTTTGCCTTAGATAAGTTTTGATCTTATTTGCTTAGTTCGAAGGTTATTGTATTTTCTGATCATGCAACTCTGAAATTTCTATTGAAGAAGGCTAAGGCTAAGCCACGATTGATTAGGTGGATGCTGCTACTCCAGGAATTTGATGTAGAGATTCGAGATAAGAGTGGAGCAGAGAACCTAGTGGCTGATCACTTGAGCAGAATTGAGAGAGCCTCAGATCCCCTTCCCATTGATGATTCATTTCTTGATGAGTAGCTTTTATAGCTTCAAGGTAAGGTCACTTCTCCTTGGTTTATGGATATGGTCGATTTCCTAGTTGCTGGTGTTTTCCTTACATGGTTTACTAGGGCTCAGATTGATAAGTTGAAGAGTGAGTCTAAGTATTATGTGTGGGATGATCCTTATCTTTGGAGATTTTGTAGTGACCAGTTAATTAAGAGATATATCCCTGATCATCAGTTTGATTCTGTTCTTAGCTTTTGTCATGCATTTGCATGTGATGGACATTTTGGACCTACTCATACTGCTAGGAAAGTTTTGGACTCTGGTTTTTATTAGCCTACCTTATTCCATGATGCATATTTGTTTTGTAAGTCTTATGAACAGTGTCAGAGAATAGGCAATATTTCTCACAGGAATGAAATGCCCTAACAGGCTTTACTGTTTTGTGAGATTTTTGATGTCTGGGGCATTGATTTTATAGGACCTTTTCTTGTTTCTTTTGGTTTTGTTTACATTTTGCTGGCTGTTGATTATGTATCCAAATGGGTGGAGGCGAAAGCCACTTAGACTAATGATTCCAAAGTTGTTGTGGATTTTGTTAGATCACAAATTTTCTACAGGTTTGGCGTCCCGAGGGCCATCATCTATGATCAAGGTTCGCATTTCTACAGTCGGAGCATGAAGGCTTTGATGAAAAAGTATGGAGTCATGCATAGGGTTTCTACACCTTACCACCCCAGACTAACGGGCAAGCCGAGATTTCTAACAGAGAGATCAAGCAGATACTCCAGAAGACAGTTCAACCTAACAGAAAGGACTGGAACAAGAGGCTTGGGGATGCCTTATGGGCTTACCGGACTGCTTATAAGACACTGATCGGGATGTCTTCATATTGGATAGTTTTTGGCAAAGCATGCCACCTGCTGGTGGAAATTGAGCATCGCGCATTCTGTGCAATGAAGAGGTGCAACTTGGACCTAGATCAAGCAGGCATGGAAAGGAAGCTACAAGTGTAGCAATTGAAGGAGATCTGCTTAGAGGCTTATAAAAGTTCCAAACTTTATAAAGAGAAGACCAAAGCCTTCCGTGATAAGATGATTATAAGGAAAACATTTGTGATTGGCTAAAAAGTTCTTCTCTACAACTCCCGCTTCAAGCTCATGCTCGGGAAGCTCTGATCTAGATGGCTAGGTCTATTTGTTGTTACTAAGATTTTTCCTTATGGTGTTGTGCATATTACAAGTAAGGCCACTGCGAAAGCTTTCACAGCCAATGGCCACCGCCTCAAGCCATTTTATGAGGGAGCTCAAGCTCAAGTAGACGATGTGGAGGTGGTCACCTTGCAAGAAGTCGTTTACCCCACTTGATAAGGTTGTTTCTTTCTCCTCTCTTTTATTTTGGTTGTCTCATATTTGTTGATGCTATTGCTGGTTTGCTACTGATTTTTTAGCTTTACATTGAGGGCAATACAAAATTTAAGTGTGGAGGAGAGATTTTAGCATGTTGTCTGCTATTTTTTTTTGTTTTGCTACATTTTTGTTGTTTTTGTTAGATAATTTGTTGTTTTTAAATTCTATTTTCTGTAAATAAAAAGAATGATGTGTTGAGATTTGTGAAGTTTATGAGTTTGAGGCAATTGAAATTCAAGGTTCATTACATGATTGAATAAATTTTCTTCTTTCTTGAAACTGATGTGCTTGGTGGTGGATGTTTGAATTGGTGAATTTAGTTTGATGGATGCATACCTTGTGAGATTTTGAGCCTATTGGTAGATTTAACATTGCACAATTCTCTTCTTTCTTGTGTGATTTTCAATTATGTTAATTTATCACTCTAGAACTTGCTTTGATTCTTTTTGATGCTATATTTCAGTTGCATGCATGAACATGATTGAGACCTTCTTTCTTGAATTAGTTACTTTGGCCAAATAGCCAACCTTGCATCATTTCCCTTTGATTAACCCCCTTGAGCCTATTTGCATATTCTTTGTCTTAGCTCATTATATGCCTTTGTGAAAAACCATGCTTTTACCTTACCTTAGGGAATGGGAGAGCATTGGTTCATTTTCATTTGAGGAGCTCTTTTACTTGTGGACAATTAATAGTTCAAGTGTGGGGGTTGTGCAAATTGATGTGTAATATGCAAGGTGATTAAAAAAATGAAAAAAAAATAACAAAAAATAACAAAAAATGAAGATAAAAGGAATAAATGCAATAAAGGTTGTGAAAGAAAAGGAATATGTAAGAGAATATGCATTATATGAATTTTGGGGGGTAAAATTTCATGCTTGTTGCTTGTCATTTGAGTTCCTCCCCATTGCTCTTTTATTCTCTTGGGTGCTTAGCTTATCATATCCATATTGTTTCCTTCCCTTATCTTGGCCCTATTACAACCTTTAATAAAGTCCTTTTGATTTTTGTATGCATGTGTTTAGTAGTGGAGAAATAGAAGATAAGCAAGCTTATGATTATGCAATTTTAATAGGATGAGTTGAGTGAAATACTTACCTTGTAAACACTTGAGGGATTAAGAGTGCATCTTGTGAGGATCTATCATTCTTGATTCATGCTTTTCAATTTGAAGCTACCTTGCTTGTTAGTTTGAGATGTGAAAAAATGTTACCTCATGAATGTTTTGATCCCTTGAAACTTTGGTTACTCTTCTTGCTTATAAACTTTTACATTCTTGAATGTCATTTGGAATTTGAGTTCATTTTAATTGATCCCTTGTGCCCTTGTTTTGGACTTTTGTGTTTTACCTAGGAGTGCAAAAAGAAAGTGTGGGAGAATTTGATAATCACATACTTTATACATTTGTAAACCCTCATGTTCAGTCATTTACACTCTCCATATTCTTAATTGATTGATCTTGGTCATGTTTTGTGGGTTTGGGCTCAAATTGAGCCTAATTGAATTTTTTTTAGCATTAATGAGCTTTGACAATATTTCTGTATTTTGGCCATAACTTGAGTTCTAGATATCTGATAATTATGAAATTCATCTTGTAAGAAATCTAAGAGGAAGCTCTACAACTTTGATGAAGAGCTCGAAGTCTCAATCGGATGTCTAATAGACCTAATTGGGCGTGGAAGTCAAAATACGAGTTCAGAGACCCTTTGATGTTGTTTTGGTCATAACTTGAGTTATAGACCTCCAAATTGCATGGGTTTGGGCCCAATTGTTCATAATGGAACTAGATCTGTAATTAGTGGGTTTTTACTTATGTGAAGCCAAAATAGAGAGTAGTTTAGGGGGTTAGAAGTCAGAAACTGAGGCACCCCTCATGGGACACTTTTCTTCCTTCTCTTTAGAACTCTTTTCCTCTTCCTTCTCTCTAATTTTCGTTTTGTTCTTCCCTTTTTATTTTTTCGAGTTCTCCCCTTCTCATGGAGAGGTAGAGCTTTTAAATCAATCCAAGGGATTGAACATGCTTGATTGTTAATCTTGAGATTTCGTTTCTTTTGTTAACATTCATCTATTAATCAAGTTTCTCTCCTTCTTCTTCTTTTTGTTAATTCTAGTTGCTTAATTAGAATTTTATTATGTTAATTTCTTAATTATCATATGCAAAGATATGAACTCAGAGATTAAACAAGGCATTGAAGTTGTTTGATGAAATGTTTAACTTGGTTGGATCTTGACTTTTAAATTGATTTCGGTTTAGATGAATGCTTAATTTGTCTAACCTTAATTAATTGAAATCTAGAAGCGTTTCTAGTAGAAGATCTGTGGATCATTGAGAGGCATCTTAAAGTGATCCAAGACCAAGGACTTGATTGATATTTGAATGGACCTTTAGTAATCAAGGATGAATTATAATCAAGTTTGGACAATTTTCTTAGATTGTTTGTTTTAGTAATTTTGTTTTAACTCAATTCTGTTTCTGTTCTGCGTTTTTAATCTTACCAACCCCCCCATTTTCACTTGATTTGATCAAATTGCATTTTAAAATCCTTGAGAGATGATCCAGTGTTGTTTCCTATGTTACAAGCCATAGGCATAACTCGGTTGCAATTTTGGTGAGTTCGACGCTCATCAGTCACCATACAAAATGGAGTATTCAACTTCTCTTCTCCAAGCCTCCAAACATAGCTAGCAAGCTTTCCTTCCATTGGTCCTTCACCTTGAGTAGCCACTTTATTTGAATTTTTCAACAACTTGTTAAGCATGCTTGCTCTCCTATAGGTGCACACAAAAAGCTTGTCATGATTAATCATGATGAGCTCTAAGATATTTAAGCTTATGAATAACCATCCATCAAGATATTTTTCGGTAATTATTTCCCAATGGATAATAGCTATTGTGTTTTATCTTCCAACACAAAGATAAGTCATGCAATAGAAACTCCTAGAGTGGGTGACTAGACTTGCATCTAGGACCTTTCCACAAAATATTTTTCAGAAGATATTATCCAATGGACAATAGTTACTGCTAAAGAACCAATGGTTATTGTCCAATGAGTAAAAGAATCATTATCCAATGAATAATCGAATACTATCCAATGGATAATAATAAAACGCACTGTTAGATAAAATCTCAGAAAATGAAAAACTTTGAAAATTGTTTTCGGTTTCGGGTTTAGTAAGCTCCCCCAGTCTTGCATTAACAGTCTAAAATTTTTTTGGCTCTGAAAATTTTTATTTTTTCGGCCAGACTAAAAAGTCACAAATAGTTCAAAAATAATAATAAAATAATCAAAATAAATCAAATAATTCACAAAAGTCATAAACTCATAAAAACTATAAATTACTAAAGAACGCAAAATTTCGGGTTGTTACAATAACCATCTAAGAAGTAGTAATAGGTCTTTCTTGCCAGTCTATTCAACATCTGGTCAATGAAGGGAAGCAAGAAATGGTCTTTTCGGGTGGCCTTGTTTAATTTGCGATAGTCCATATATACCCTCCATCCTGTACCTTTCCGAGAGGGAATGAGCTCATTGTTTTCATTGGTGACTGCCGTCATGCCACCTTTCTTAGGAACGTATTGAATTGGGGATACCCAGGGACTGTCAGAAATATGATAAATTATACCTACATCCAGCTACTTGATTATCTTTTTCCTTACCACTTCCTTCATAATTGGATTTAGCCTCCTTTTGTAACGTCCTGGGACTACCTGCAGGATTAATGACTGTCTCCACAAACCAACATGGGTATTTTCAGTGTGCTTTGTCCTCACTCACACGTATCTTAGGAAACATCCCAGGAGGTCACCCATCCCACAATTGCTCCAGGTCAAGCATGCTTAACCATGCAGTTCTTATGTTTTAGGCTCCCGAAAAGAAGTTGCAACTTGTTGATATGGCTACACCTAATCAATTTCTTTAAGCCATCCTCAACTATGCAGTCCTATACCTGCATAGTCTCTGAATCCCTCTCATTCAGGTGCGTATTCAGTTCATTCATGGGACCCTTTGCCTAGAAGCCTGCTAGGAGCCGCTCATTGATGCTTTCTCTTAGCACTGGTGACCACTCCCCGCCCTAGTTAGCCCCGAGACGCCACATGCCCACCAACTTTCGCTTGGTTCGTCCCCAAACCACACCGTACTGGGAGAGGTCCCGTCTCTGATACCATCTGTAACGTCCCAGGACTACCTGCAAGATTGATGAGTGTTTCCACAAACCAACATGGATTTTTTCAGCGTGCTCTGAATCCCTCTCATTCTGGTGCGTATTTAGTTTATTCATAGGACCCTTCGCCGAGAAGCCTACCAGGAGCCGCTCATTGATGCTTTCTCTTAGCACCGGCGACCACTCCCTGTCCTCGTCAGCCCCGAGACGCCATATGCCCACCAATTTCCGCTTGCTTCATCCCCGAACCACACCATACTAGGAGAGGTCTCATCTCTGATACCATCTATAATGTCCTGGGACTACCTGTAGGATTGATGAGTGTCTCCACAAACCAACATGGGTCTTTTCAGCGTGTTTTGTCCTCACTCACACGTATCCTGGGAAACTTCCCAGGAGGTCACCCATCCCATAATTGCTCTAAGTCAAGCACGCTTAACCATGGAGTTCTTATGTTTTAGGCTCCTGAAAAGAAGTTGCAACTTGTTGATATGGCTACGCCGAATTAATTCCTTTAAGCCATCCTCAACTATGTAGTCCCATACCTACATAGTCTCTGAATCCCTCTCATTCTGGTGCATATTTAGTTCATTCATGGGACCCTTCGCCTAGAAGCCTGCCATGAGCCGCTCATTGATGCTTTCTCTTAGCACCGGCGACCACTCCACCCCCACTAATGTAACACCCTACTGGGGATATTACATTTTTTATAAATATAACAAATTTTTACCCAAGTTATAAATCATTTTTTAATACATAATAATATAAGTTATGAAAATTTTCTTTTTTGTAAATTATATCATTAAATAAAATAAACAGAGCATGAAATAAAAACAAACTATTAAATACACACCATAATTATATATATGATTTTGTCTTCAATAGGTACAAATAATATACACTACAAACTATTTAATAAAGCAGTAAACTGTATGGCTTAAAACAAATCATAAACTAGCCCAAGTACAAAACTAAAAGTTTTGATCCTCCGAAGGATCCTTCTTTGGGAGATCATTGGAAGACAGAAACCAAGGGTGTCGTGAAGCTCTACGGACAGGAGTCCGTACTATTGACACACTACTAAGCTCACTAGCGGCGTGGAAATGTCCACCCCAATAACGCCTAATAGTCAGGGCAATTCTAAATATAAATAAAAAGTAGTAGAGAATATCAGAGCACCATCAAACTCCCTACGAAGGGATGTAACGCCCCTTTTTGGGAGGGAACGTCACATTGTCAAATAAAATAAAATGCGGAAATTGATTAAACAACGATTAAGACCCGGTTCATTTTAATTAATTGATGATTAACCATGTGAGCAAACTTGGCAATATTGTCTTCTTTTTTTTAAAAAATAATAATAATAATAATAATGATACGATAATGCAGAATGTGAATAAAAGGAACGAATAAAACAATACATAGAAATTTGCACCTGAATAGCATGCATATATATATCTAGAGTTTAATACAACTATTTCATAAATACAAGCCCTGCCATCATCAAAAAGCAAAACTATACCCACCCCAAGGGAAACATGCATATATACCCTCATGCATATACAAAATGTACAGTCCAAATCAAAAGAAAGATACATCGGGCCCCAAAAACAAAAACACGGCCATCGGTAGCCACCAATGATCATCGACCCTCAAATAAAAGGGACCGATTCGGGATCATCGGGAGGACCCTCATCGGGATCTTCCTCATCCGAGGACTCATCCATAGGAACCACGGATGCACGGGACGGGGCCCGAGCGGTGGAGTCGAAAGAATCCTCTGCGGGGTGTAATAGCGGGGACCCCACATCTCCCGATAGGCGGTAAAACTCCAAGCGTAAGCTGAGGTAGCAAGTGAGGACAGGTGCCTCATGACGTCTCCAGGCAAGTGCTATTGACACGTCTCCCACATACACGCAGCGGTCGGAGTTCAGGTTGATGTGCCAGCACTCCGGCCCCCAATGAAGGTCAGACGCACATCTCCCGAAGAATCCGCGCATGCGTGCGGACATCGTCGCAGTCAAAGTCAATCTGTGCGGGCCGGAAGCGGGAAGGCGGGCTCTTCTGTCTCTTCACCGTCGTCTTCGATCGATGCGGGTACACATAAACGACAAATAATAGAAATACAAGAAAAAGGTAAGATATCCTACCATCATTACCGCTATGGCGGCCGGGAAATAATACGGCGCATAGCGCCCAATTAGCAATTTAGAAACGGCATATTCGAATAATAAACGTTAATTTCAACGGTAAACAATTAAGCGGATCCGAGGCGGTAGTTATTGCAATAGTAAGCAAACAAGTCACAATATGGAGAACGGATAATACCAAGCAATGTATATATATATCACGACTCGTATGTATGTTCTCTCAAACCCCTACTCCATGGAGCTAAACTCAATCAATCGGAGAGAAAGATCGGGAGACATGTACGTGACTCGGTGCCGAGGCCGGTGCTATCAATAAATTTTTTTCTCGTGCACAATCATGGCATTGCACGAGACATTCTTCACTAGATCACGATATAGGACGGTGTCAAGTCCGGATCGTCGGTGCGTTGCATCGGTTTGCCCCACGGGCAAAGGAGCTACCAACTACCCATTGTGGAGGACCCGCACCCCGACGCCCCCAGGTCATAACAAGACCCACACTTGTCTACTCGCACCCGCACTAAGGTGTGTTCAATCTCCTAGGCAACTAGGCCTTACAATAGTCCACACGGACAATCACAATGCATAAGACACTATGCATGCACATGTATGATCCACAATCTCATACAATTTCACACTATGCCACATTAGGCCAATATAGCATCAATATCCATATACGGTCACTCACATGGACCCATAACAACATAATACTAGGTTCAAATCAATTGATGCATTATTAGGTTCATTATGAATCCTAACTTAGTATTTGCTTCCCTTTCCAAGGTTCATGTTCAAGGTTAATTCTCAGGACCAATTCAATATTCCACATAACTTGAAATTCATTTAAGCTCTTAGGCCTCACACTCTCATGTTCTTTTCTCAATTCTAATATCAGGCAAAGTTATCAAGTTGTCAAAGCAATAACACACTCCTTAAGGATTCATTATGGAACCTCACATTTCCTGGTCATTTATGTCATGAGCGCCTAGGCGCCATTTCTGTAACGCTTGAGCGCTGGTTGGGCGCCTGGGCGCCCAACACGAAACGCCTGAGCGCTGTCCAAACCGTGTTACGGGGAAAATTCTCACGGGCATAGAGCGCCTAGGCGCCCTACGCACGGCCTTTGCGAGCGCTAGTGCAAAATCAAGGATTCTGAGAATCCTCTTCTACCTGAAGTAACCGTGGCCCTCAAATTTCAAAAGGGTACACCTTTACCATCAGTCAAAACATATTTCTTTTGCTAACAAACGCACATTGCAAAAATCCATATAATCATACAAATCAAACATCTACAAATCATAGAAATAACAACATGCAATAGAAGAGTGATCCAACATGGATTCCCTCATTTTCAACAACACACAAGACATTCCCTCACTACCAAGATTGGTTGAGGAGGATCATCTTCCTCTTACCTATTTGGAAGGCAACACAATGGTGCTACACCTTCTTGCCCTAATTTTCGTTTTCCCCTTCAAGAAAAACACAAATGTGAGTGATCACCACAATGTTCACTTAAACCATGAAAAATAGGTTCTTGGCCACCAAGGTGACTAAGAGAAACGAAAATAGCAAGAATAATGGAAGAAAGTTAAGAGCTTTACCTTAAAGCTCTAAGCTTTGGTTCAATGGTGGAAGAAAAATGGAAGAAGAAGAAGAACCCAAAAGATAGCAAAAAGGCATGAGGGGACCTGGAATGGAGTAGGAGAGTTGGAATGTGATGGATTTAGTGAATGATGGAGATAAACTCAATGTGTGTGGGTGTGTGCCGTAGAAGAGGAGAAAGAAAGAAGAAGAAAATGAAAGAAGGAGAACGTGAATGAAGAGAGAAATGGAGAATGTGAGTAAAATGATTTAATGCAAGCTAATATCCCCCCTTCCAAATGGCTTCTGTAGAGAAAGTAGAGAAGGGAGTGAGAAATGTGCTAAATAGGAAACTTCATGGAAGCTTCCTAAAATAGGCTTTTTAAATTAACCAGAATTTTATTTAGACAATAAGGCTAAAAAAAAAGGTTTACCACAAGGAAATTCTTTGAATAATGTGATAAGATTTTTATTTCATATTATTATTTGTTGGACAATAGTTATTGTTGGCAGGAGTCAGCATTAACAAATCTGACAGATAAATTCTTCGCTGTATGAATTTACTTTATCATTAAGGTCTCTCGAAAAAAAAATCGTGAAACCTCGTAAACTGTGTCAAGCCTCGGGTTTAGTAAGATCCCCCGTCGACTTATCCATAGTTCCAAGTTCGCAGAGAAAACATCGCGTTTTCCCGGCTTTGCTCTGCAAGCACGCATAAAACGAGGAATATATTAAAATATTCGTCGTCTCAGAAAAATTCCAGAAAAATTCCTAAAAATCAAGAATATCATAAAATGAGGATTTATAATCAAATATGTATTTTTCGGAATGTTACAACACTCCCCAACTAAAAGGAATTTCGTCCTCGAAATTTACATACCTCAAAATAATTCTGGATGTTGCTCCTTCATCTTGTCTTCCAATTCCCAAGTCGCATCACCAGTTGCTTCATTCCAAATCACCTTTACCAATGGAATCTCCTTTCCTCGTAGTTGCTTTATCCGTTGATCCTCGATTCTCGCGGAGACGTTTCATAGGTCAGGTTCTCTTTTAACTGTACTGTGTCCGGTGCTATGACATGACTTGGATCAGGTAAATATTTACGAAGTTGTGACACATGGAATACATTATGTATGTTTGAAAGAATAGGGGTAAGGCTATATGGTAAGCTACTTGGACCTATCCGACGAAGAATTTGGTAAGGTCCAAGAAATTTTTGAGTGAGTTTTCTAGATTTCAAGGCCGTGACCCCCCGGTCGTGGGTGTGACTTTTAGGAACACATGCTCACCTTCTTCAAACTCAAGAGGCTTTCTTCTCTTATCCGCATAGTTCTTCGCTCGGCTCGAGCGGTTCTCATCTTCTCTTGGATCATCTTAACCTTCTCGGTCGTCTGTGGATAATGTACTGGTCCAATCGTAAGACGCTCGCCGTCTTGGTACCAACATAATGGTGTTCGACACCGTCTTCCATCTGAGCTTCATAGGGTGCCATCCCTATACTCGAATGATAACTGTTATTGTAGGTGAACTCCACCAGTGGTAGAACTTCATCCCAACTTCCAGTCTGTTCCATAGAACAAGCTCTAAGTAGGTCCTCTAGGGATTGAATCGTTCTTTCCGATTGACCATCGGTTTGCGGATGATATGCTGAACTCAGGCGCAATCTCGTCCCCAACGAAGCTTGTAAACTTTGCCAAAACTTTGAGGTAAACCTCGGATCTCTATCTGAGATTATACTCGTAGGCACACCATGTAATCTGACAATTTCCCCAACATACAGTCGGGTCAGCTTTTCCAAACTGTACCTTATGTTAATCGGGAGGAAATGAGCCGATTTTGTAAGTCGATCAACTATCACCCAAATCGAGTCATGTCCCATCCTCGTCCTTGGCAATCCCACAACAAAGTCCATTGCGATGCTGTCCCATTTCCATTCAGGAATAGACAAGGGTTGCAGCAAAGAACCCCAGCAGTCGGCGATGTTCCACTTTGACTTTTGACGGACTAGACAAGTCGATACACATCTAGTGACATCACTTTTTTAGTCCATGCCACCGAAATAACTTCTTCAAGTCTTGGTACATCTTCGTTATGCCGGGGTGCATACTTAGCTTGCTAGTGTGGGCGTGATCCACAATATATCGTCTAAGCTCTTGGTCACGAGGAATGCAAACTCTACCTCGGAATCTCGAAATTCCATCTGTTCCTTCTTCGAACTCTGTTTTCTCGCCTTGTTTCATTTGTTCTCTTATTCCTTGCAAGAATTCATCGGTCTTGTTTTTCCCGTATGTCTTCCATCAACTCGCTTGAGATGGTAACCATATTCATGCAAATTCTTCCGGTTCCAACTTAACAAATGACCATACATCTCTAAATTGTTCGATGAGATCCCTTTCCTTAATCATCAAGGCAGAAACACTGATAGTCTTTCTACTTAAGGCGTCAGCCACAACGTTCACCTTGCCAGGGTGGTACAACAACTGGAAATCATAATCCTTTAAAAACTCCAGCCATCTCCGTGTCTCATATTCACTCCTTCGATCGTACAAGTACTTCAAGCTCTTGTGGTCACTGAAGATGTTGAATGTCGCTCCATAAAGGAAATGTCTCCATATCTTCAGAGCAAAAACCACAGCTGCCAACTCCAAATCATGAGTCGGGTAATTCTTTTCATGCACTCGCAAGCTGTCGCGAAGCATAGGCTACCACCTTTCGGTGTTGCATAAGAGACGGATCCCAAACCTTGATACGAAGCGTCACAATACACCTCGAACGGTTCATTCGGATCAGGTAACACTAATACAGGTGAGGTAGTCAGCCGTTTCTTCAACTCTTGAAAACTCTGCTCACATTTATCGGTCCATTCGAAAGCTTGATTCTTCTTCGTCAATTGAGTGAGCGGTCGGCAATCTTGGAAAACCCTTCTATGAACCTCCGGTAATATCCAGCTAAACCAACGAAACTACGGACTTAGTCACGATTTCGGTTGTTCCCACTTTAGCACATCTTGCTTCCACTTTGCATGGATCCACTGCGATTCCTTCTTTTGAGATCACATGACCCAAAAACTTCACCTCATCTAGCCAAAACTTGCACTTCGACGACTTGGCATACGGTTCCTTTTCCTTCAAAATCGAAGAACTATCTTTGAGGTGCTCGGCATGATCCTCCCGATTCGAGAATATATCGGGATGTCATCAATGAAGACGACAACAAACTTATCCAAGTACGGACGAAAGATGCGGTTCATATAGTCCATGAAAATAGCGGGCGCATTCGTCACACCAAACGGCATCACAAGATACTCGTAATGGCCGTATCGCGTACGAAAAAGCGTCTTGGGTATATCCTCCGTCTTCACTCTTATCGATGATACCCGGATCTCAAGTCAATCTTCGAAAATACCGCTGCCCCCTTCGGTTGGTCCATCAAGTCGTCAATTCTCGGGAGAGGATACTTGTTCTTGATTGTCAACTTGTTCAATTGCTGTAGTCCACACACATCTCGAGGTACCGTCCTTCTTTCGAACTAGTAGCACGAGGTGCTCCCCACGGAGACACACTTGGTCTAACGAAGCTGCTTCTCCAAAAGCTCTTCTAGCTGCTGCTTAAGTTCGGCTAATTCATCGGTGACATTCGGTACGGTGCTATAGACACGGGACCAGCTCCCGGTACTAGATCAATAGCAAACTCGATTTCACGTGCCGGCGGTAAACCAGGTACTTCTTCAGGGAAGATCTTAGGAAATTCCTTCACTACCGGAATAGTACTCAAATCAGCCTCACTCTCGACTTTCAAGGAAGATAATAGCATGTACCCCTGAGCTCCTTCTTTCAAGAAAGCTCGTGCTTGGTTGGCCGTCAAGTATCTAGAATTCTCATCCACAGGAAAGACTATGGTCTTACTAGAACAATCTAACGAAACATGGTTGGAAGATAACCAGTCCATCCCTAGGATTACATCTAACTGTGAAAGAGGTAAACAGATCAAATCGACAGAAAAGATTCGACCTTCAACAATCAAAGGACACTCCAAACAGACTTTGGTAGTAACTACCGGTTTATCAGTGGGGGTTGAAACAGGTCAATTCAAAAGGTAGTTCAGACACGGTAAACCAAGTCGTAGCACACACGTCATATGATATGAAAGAATGGGTTGCCCCGAGTCATACGATGTACTTTTAAAAGATTACCTTCTATGGCGCCTTCTCCTTGAATCAAGTCTTCGGATTCGAAGCTTCGACTCCACTCATAGTATAAACTCGACCTCCCGGCTTGCGGTTTCTTGGCTCGGGTTGCATTGACTGAAGGTTCAACCTTTGCTTGGTTGCAGTCTCTGGGCATATGGCCCGGTTTGCCACATCTGAAGCAAATGATTCCTCTTATCGTGCAGTCTCTTGTGAGATGATCCTTCCCACACTTCAGGCATTTGGACGGGTAGGTCGCATTCTGACCAGTTCGGTTCCCAGAAGAACCTCCACCAGAATTTCCACCGGTTGGTTGTTGACTCCCCGTTGGTCGGGAATAGGGTTTCTTCTGAAAGCGGTTTGAACCACTGCCTCCACCTCTTTGGGACCGTACAGGCCCAAAGTTCTTGTTTCTCGCGTCTCTAGCTTTGCTCCAAGGCTTCAACTTCGCAGCAAGTGTCTAACAGTTCCGAGAATACCTTCATTTTCAAGGTAATCACAGCTTTCTTTACCTCGTACCTCAGTCCTTCGGTGAATTTCCAGCATTTCCAGGCTTCATCAGTTTGATGCTGGTAATGTGTTGAAAATCTCTCCAAGTTCTCAAACTTGGCCGCGTATTCGCTGACAGTCATGTTCCCCTGTCTCAGGTTGAGGAACTCCATCTCCTTTGCGTGTCTCGCATTCGCAGGAAAGTATTTGCCCAAGAATTTCTCCTTGAACAGTTCCCAGGTGACCTCTGCTCCTTCGGCTTCTAATGCCCTTTGAGCTCCATTCCACCAGTCTTCGGCATTTCCGACAAGCATAAAAGTCGCATAGTTTACCTTCTTGTCTTCCGCACAATTCATGCCACGAAAGACTTTTTCCAGCTCCTTGATCCATAGATTAGCCTTGTCGGGATCAAACTCCCCCTTGAATTGCGGAGGGTTATGACGACGAAACTCTGCTAAGTTTTACGCGTCGGCAGTCGCCTCAAGCCGAGAGCTCTCTTTCTTGTTGTTGAGTAGCGCGTTCATTTTGTTGGGCGATGACTTGACCATTCTCTGCATCGCTTCAATAGCGGCATCATATCTCCACCTCTTGCCATCTTGCTCTTCTCTCAAATTAGATTACGAAAACATAAGAAAAGTCGAGGAATCCACTCAAGACACCCATCACGAGAGATTCACACAAAGACAAGACAGACTCACACTCAAGACCCAAAGAAAACATAAACCAGGGCTCGATACCAACTTAATGTAACGCCCTTTTTGGGAGGGAACGTCACATTGTCAAATAAAATAAAATGCGGAAATTGATTAAACAACGATTAAGACCCGGTTCATTTTAATTAATTGATGATTAACCATGTGAGCAAACTTGGCAATATTGTCTTCTTTTTTTAAAAAAATAATAATAATAATAATAATGATACGATAATGCAGAATGTGAATAAAAGGAACGAATAAAACAATACATAGAAATTTGCACCTGAATAGCATGCATATATATATCTAGAGTTTAATACAACTATTTCATAAATACAAGCACAGCCATCATCAAAAAGCAAAACTATACCCACCCCAAGGGAAACATGCATATATACCCTCATGCATATACAAAATGTACAATCCAAATCAAAAGAAAGATACATCGGGCCCCCAAAAACAAAAACAACGGCGGCCATCGGTAGCCACCAATGATCATCGACCCCTCAAATAAAAGGGGCCGATTCGGGATCATCGGGAGGACCCTCATCGTGGATCTTCCTCATCCGAGGACTCATCCATAGGAACCACGGATGCACGGGACGGGGCCCGAGCGGTGGAGTCGAAAGAATCCTCTGCGGGGTGTAATAGCGGGGACCCCACATCTCACGATAGGCGGGTAAAACTCCAAGCGTAGGCGAGGTAGCAAGTGAGGACGGGTGCCTCATGACGTCTCCCGAGCAAGTGCTATCGACACGTCTCCCACATACACGCAGCGGTCGGAGTTCGGGTTGATGTGCCGGCCTCTCGGCCCCCAATGAAGGTCGGACGCACATCTCCCAGAATCCGCGCATGCGTGCGGACATCGTCGCGGTCAAAGTCAATCTGTGCGGGCCGAGCGGGAAGGCGGGCTCTTCTGTCTCTTCACCGTCGTCTTCGATCGAGCGGGGTACACATAAACACAAATAATAGAAATACAAGAAAAAGGTAAGATATCCTACCATCATTACCGGTTATGGCGGCCGGGAAATAATACGGCGCATAGCGCCCAATTAGCAATTTAGAAACGGCATATTCGAATAATAAACGTTAATTTCAACGGTAAACAATTAAGCGAGATCCAGGCGGTAGTTATTGCAATAGTAAGCAAACAAGTCACAATATGGAGAACGGATAATACCAGCAATGTATATATATATCACGACTCGTATGCATGTTCTCTCAAACCCCTACTCCATGGAGCTAAACTCAATCAATCGGAGAGAAAGATCGGGAGACATGTACACGTGACTCGGTGCCGAGGCCGGTGCTATCAATAAATTTTTTTCTCGTGCACAATCATGGCATTGCACGGACATTCTTCACTAGATCACGATATAGGACGGTGTCAAGTCCGGATCGTCGGTGCGTTGCATCGGTTTGCCCCACGGGCAAAGGAGCTACCAACTACCCATTGTGGAGGACCCGCACCCCGACGCCCCAAGGTCATAACAAGACCCACACTTGTCTACTCGCACCCGCACTAAGGTGTGTTCAATCTCCTAGGCAACTAGGCCTTACAATAGTCCACACGGACAATCACAATGCATAAGACACTATGCATGCACATGTATGATCCACAATCTCATACAATTTCACACTATGCCACATTAGGCCAATATAGCATCAATATCCATATACGGTCACTCACATGGACCCATAACAACATAATACTAGGTTCAAATCAATTGATGCATTATTAGGTTCATTATGAATCCTAACTTAGTATTTGCTTCCCTTTCCAAGGTTCATGTTCAAGGTTAATTCTCAGGACCAATTCAATATTCCACATAACTTGAAATTCATTTAAGCTCTTAGGCCTCACTCTCTCATGTTCTTTTCTCAATTCTAATATCGAGGCAAAGTTATCAAGTTGTCAAAGCAATAACACACTCCTTAAGGATTCATTATGGAACCTCACATTTCTGGTCATTTATGTCATGAGCGCCTAGGCGCCATTTCGTAACGCTTGAGCGCCGGTTGGGCGCACAGGCGCCCAACACGAAACGCCCGAGCGCTGTCCAAACCGTGTTACGGGGAAAATTCTCTGGGCATAGAGCGCCTAGGCGCCCTACGCACTACGGCGCTTTGAGCGCTAGTGCAAAATCAAGGATTCTCAGAGATCCTCTTACGAAACAAGTGGCCCTCAAATTTCAAAAGGGTACACCTTTACCATCAGTCAAAACATATTTCTTTTGCTAACAAACGCACATTGCAAAAATCCATATAATCATACAAATCAAACATCTACAAATCATAGAAATAACAACATGCAATAGAAGAGTGATCCAACATGGATTCCCTCATTTTCAACAACACACAAGACATTCCCTCACTACCAAGATTGGTTGAGGAGGATCATCTTCCTCTTACCTATTTGGAAGGCAACACAATGGTGCTACACCTTCTTGCCCTAATTTTCGTTTTCCCCTTCAAGAAAAACACAAATGTGAGTGATCACCACAATGTTCACTTAAACCATGAAAAATAGGTTCTTGGCCACCAAGGTGACTAAGAGAAACGAAAATAGCAAGAATAATGGAAGAAAGTTAAGAGCTTTACCTTAAAGCTCTAAGCTTTGGCTTCAATGGTGGAAGAAAAATGGAAGAAGAAGAAGAACCCAAAAGATAGCAGCATGAGGGGACCTGGAATGGAGTAGGAGAGTTGGAATGTGATGGATTTAGTGAATGATGGAGATAAACTCCAATGTGTGTGGGTGTGTGCCGTAGAAGAGGAGAAAGAAGAAGAAGAAAATGAAAGAAGGAGAACGTGAATGAAGAGAGAAATGGAGAATGTGAGTAAAATGATTTAATGCAAGCTAATATCCCCCCCTTCCAAATGGCTTCTGCCGTAGAGAAGAAGAGTAGAAGGGAGTGAGAAATGTGCTAAATAGGAAACTTCATGGAAGCTTCCTAAAATAGGCTTTTAAATTAACCAGAATTTTATTTAGACAATAAGGCTAAAAAAAAGGTTTACCACAAGGAAATTCTTTGAATAATGTGATAAGATTTTTATTTCATATTATTATTTGTTGGACAATAGTTATTGTTGGCGGGAGTCGGCATTAACAAATCGACGAGATAAATTCTTATTTGTATGAATTTACTTTATCTGTTAAGGTCTCTCGAAAAAAAAATCACGAAACCTCGTAAACTGTGTCAAGCCTCGGGTTTAGTAAGATCCCCCGTCGACTTATCCATAGTTCCAAGTTCGCAGAGAAAACATCGCGTTTTCCCAGCTTTGCTCTGCGCACACGCAAAACGAGGAATATATTAAAATATTCGTCGTCTCCGAAAAATTCCAGAAAAATTCCTAAAAATCAAGAATATTATAAAATGAGGATTTATAATCAAATATGTATTTTTCGGGATGTTACAAGGGACACAGTCAAACGTCCCACATAAACAACCGACTCCCTATTAGCTTGCAGACGCCAAGCCTCGGAACCTCTTTGAAACTCCAGTTTCATGAATCCCAACAACTCCGGTAAAGCCATACCGCGTCACAATCAATCCAAATGATATGGATTATCTAGAGGCTCGCCCTCCTCGCACTGATCGCTCGGATGCTGCTCTTCCTCGTACTAACAATCCAGAGGCTGCTCCTCTTCTTCTTCCTCAAAATCTTTATGGAACATAAATAATAATATATAAAATGTATACAAAAAAGTGAGACAATCTACATTATTACCAGCATGGCAGTACAGAAAACGACAGCATACAAATATCACAATTGATACAATAATTCATATTATCACCTCATACATAATATCTCAGAATCAGTTATAAATAATCACATCATGATGCAGACCATATATGCCAATGTACACAGACTCATTCTTACTCCATGGAGCTAAACACAACATCAGAAAGAATGATCCAGAAGACCTGTCTGTAGCTCCAGTTGCTACAGCCAAATATTACACAGTCAAACGTCATGTAAATAGTACATAGTCAAAACGTCGTGCACAACTGGCATTGTTCCGGACAGTCTCCACTAGATCTTGATTAAGAATAGTGCTTGTCGAGATCGCTAATGCGTTGCCCGTTACCACGGCCCAGAGGAGCTACCAACTGTCCACATGTGGAATCCTTCGCACACTACGCCTATCACACCCACACTACAACGCAATTCATCTTGTCAGCCAATTGTCAATTTCAACCAAATTGACACATTTCTCGACACATGTGCATGAACCAAAATACACAAATAGCAATATTATCATTATTTCTCATAATAGTACGCCACCATTTAGCAGTATCATTTTTGAACATGTCCGGGTCCACCACTTTAACCCGATAGTAAACTACAGCTTCTCTCAGTCGCGTAAATATTTTATCGCATTTTTACGAACGCGTCACATTTTTCTAACGTTTTCAAATTGCATAAATATTTTTTGAAGTTTTTAAAATCGCTTAGTGTTTTTAAATCATTTTCTCAATCGCGTAATGTTTTAAAATCATTTTCTCAATCGGTAGTTTAAAAATCATTATTTTAAATACGCATAAGGTATTTCTAATACTTTTCAACTACGTAAAATATTTCTTTACGTTCTAGATTAGATTTTTTTGAAATTTTCTTCATTATATATTTATTTCTAAATTTATTTACAGCATTTCATCAAGAAAATTTATTAAGTAGTATTTTCTACGTTTTCTCTTAAAAATTACCTTTCTTGATCATTACCAATATTTACATCTCGAAACTTGCTAACGCGCTTCAAAACCCAAAGGGTGACCTATATGTTAGTATTTTTCAAGTGTTCAATTTATTTCTCATCCATACTTAATTTCTCTAATTAAGTTTCTAAAATAACTTCATTCATTTTATTCTAAAAAATTCATTCAAATTGAGTTCTCTTTAATTTAATTACTTAGTCCACACTTAGAAAATAATTTTAAATCAAAGGTATCACAAAGGGCATGTTAGCTGAAATTCTTTTATAAATCATCTTTAAATCATTTTCTGCCATTTAAGTGCTTGTAAAATTATCACTCTAATTAAATTGATTAATCCATGCTTTAGAAAATATTTGAGAACATTTTGGTTCTCTTTGTGGTGGTGAAGCCATGAGCTTCAAGTGTTCTTTGGAACTCTCATGCAAATCCTTAACATGTTATTCATATCCTACAATAATTATCATGCATCCATAAACACATACCAAATATATTAAAGCTATAGACATACTTGCAAATAAAATCAATCACAAATAGGAAGAACTTTAAACAACCAAGTGAATGAATCCTTATAGAATTCTTCACCACAAATACATCCATTTTCTCACCATCATACATGGTTGATGAGATTAAATCTCTCTCTTACCTATAAGGAAGACAAATTCCTCTTGGACTTCCTCCTATGGATTTTGTATGGCTCCAAGAAAAACCCTAACAAGCTTAAACAATTTATAAAGTCACAAACTATGGTTGAAAAAGAAAAATCATGGATCAATCATGGCTTAGAACTTCAAGAATAAGTTTAGAAACAAGAAACAAGGATTTTTACCTTGTAGGAAAGAAACTTTAAGGTTGTTTTCCGAGCTCCAAATGGATGATTTTGAAGAAACTTTCAAGATGAAAGATGTTTAGAATGGTGTTTAGGTTTAGGGAATGGTGTTGGATGAAATTTTAGAAGAGTGGAGGTATGATTTTGTGATGGTGGCCGTGAGCTTCACCAAGAAGAAAGGAGAGAATTTTTGGTTGTCTTGCTTAGGAGAATGGATGAAGATGAAAATGAACTTAGCAAAATGCCTTCCAACCTCTTCCTAAAGCCTTTGCCGTGGGGCTCCCTAAAGGAGGTGGCCACCTTAGTTGACCTCTAAGGGCTCCTAATGGCCTTAGATGAGTTCAAGGGTGGATCTTCAATGCTTTGTCTCCAAGTTTGCTTCCTATTGGCTTAGAGAGACAAGTCACCAAGTGTCTTGAACCTTCTTGAATGTGCTTGGCCGAATTGCACTTAGGGAGAGCTAATCAAGTCTTAATCCATTTTGTTTCCTAATTAGGTTTAGGTAAATTTAGTTAGGTTTCTTAGTTATTTAGTTAATCATCTAGTTACTTAGGATAACTAACCACCTTCTGTTACCAAGTGGCTTCAATACTCAAGAGAGGGTGAATTGAGTTTATAAAACAAGTTCACAATTCTTTTGCAAAACACTTGACTATTGAAATTCGTTGAAGCTATTGACTATATAAAATGAATGAATAGATAAGAACGATAGATATTGCTCAATAATTAACCAAGAGGGAAGTAAACAAGTAGGAATATAAGCAATGCACAAATGTAAAAAGAAGGGTTTAGAGAATCAAACACAATAGTTTATCCTGGTTCAACCACCAATCCACTTGTGACCTACGTCCAGTCCTCAAGCAACAACTTGAGATTTTCCACTGTATCTTCAAGCTTCAATAGGTGCATGACAACCTTTACAAACTTGAGCACTCAACTCCTTGGGATGCCTTACCCTTGAGCTTGAGCCTCTTCAAACAAAGGGATGCCTCACCCTTTACAATTTGGAGGGATAGCTCACCCTCTCTTAGAAAGCAATCAAGGTTAATTGAATAAAACTCTCACTAGAGTAAATGATACAAATTGAAGCTTTTAGAATGCTCTCAAAAGATGTCTCAAGTTTTTCACAAAAAATAGAGCAAGAAATGGATTCAAAGATTGATTCTCATTTTGATATGATACTAAGATATTTTAGGTTCAAGAACAACCATCAATGATGCCCCAACTTCTGTATTTAAAGAGATATGTAGTTAAAGAGCCATTGGGGTGATTAAAGCCAAGCATTTAATGCACCTAATATAGTCGTTGGGCATGTCAGAACACAGGTAATCGATTACAGGACTCTGGTAATCGATTACATGGCAGTTAGAACGTGTTCTTGGCTTTCTGGGTTTGTGGTAATCGATTACAGGACCTGTGTAATCGATTACACGCCCTCTGACTTGATGGTAATTGATTACAATATTGATGTAATCGATTACATGGCTGTTTTGAACGTATTCTTGCCTTTCTGGGCATATGGTAATCGATTACCAACTAGTGTGTAATCAATTACATGCCCTCTGACTTTTTGGTAATCGATTACATGGTTTATATAATCGATTACAAGGCTTCTATTTAGCTTGTAATCGATTACCACACATGTGTAATTGATTACATTACACTTTAAACACATTTTTCAAGCCTGAAAGAGGTTTCATGTCATTCCTAACTTTAGAAAACATGGATTTGAACAATATTGAACTTTGTTTGGCATGATCCAAGATTAAAGATATCATCTTTTTAGAGATGTGAACTTTGAAAAACATATTGATTAAAACATCTTTGAAAAACCATTTGAAATATCTTATGAGTATTTAACATTGATATTCTAAGGCCTATGTCTAAACCTCTTGATTTCTTTCTTTGGTCTTGGTTTTCTCTTTTGCATTTGATCTTCATCTTTGGCTTTGTTATCATCAAAAACCAATTGACATGCTTTAAGACACATGCATTCACATTCTCCCTCTTTTTGATGATGACAAACTGAACATTGAAAGGAAGAGAAACAATTGCATATATATATATATATATATATATATATATATATATATATATGTATATCAGAGATTTAAGTGTTATTCTCCCCCGTAATGTATGCACAAGATAGGGTTAGTAATATGTTCATGTAAAAGCTTAAATCAAGCTCCCCCGTACTTATACAAGTCACTAATCTCTCCCCCATTGGCATTATCAAAAACATATTAGCATTTAGTTGAAATTTTGGTAGCATTTTCGCTGATTTTCAAGATTTCCAAATTTTTAAATAGCAGAAAATCAATACAATCTAGGCAATCAGAGTATGAGTAGTTCATAACTAGTCAGATAAGTATCCAAATGTATATTAGAATCAATATACTTAATAATCATAGCAAGAGGATCCAATAAAATCAATAAACATCAAAAAAGACCAACTGATTTATATAAATTGTTTCAATGTCATATACAACCAAATACAAAGAAAATATCATAGTAATGGTCCATGATCACTATCAGTCGCCTCACTATCACTGTCTACGTCCGTAGCAATGTCTCCAAGGTCTACATCATCGTCTCCAGAGTCAAAATCATCCTCGGAACCAAGGAGCTCCTCATCATCAGCAAGAACTCCAGCAAGAGTGGCAGAGGGATCAGCAAACGATAGAGGAGCAGCAGGAGGGGCAGAGGAGGTGGTAGGTGCAGCAGCATCCCTCAGTGCAGTGTGTCTAGGGCCCTCCAGAAGCGAATGAATAGAAGCAAGCTCCTGATTGGAGTAGTCCATCCTTAACTCAAGGTGATCCACCTTCTGCTCAATGCGGTCTATCCAAGTTTCCACCGTGGTTGCTAAGTTCTGCATTTCCTGAAGCAAGAGATCCAATGTAGCTAGAGCTGGTGCAAGCTGTTGATCCTCGTCATCATCATCACTTTCAGGACCATAAGGGATATGCCCGTAGCTGCCATGGGCCAGATAGTACCATCTCCCATCGACCTTGCTCAACTGAAGC
Source organism: Ormosia emarginata (assembly GCA_029884605.1). NCBI lineage: Eukaryota > Viridiplantae > Streptophyta > Magnoliopsida > Fabales > Fabaceae > Ormosia > Ormosia emarginata. The sequence continues at coordinate 5,839,607 of JAQQTP010000081.1, read as the reverse complement.
TTCTTCAGAATGTGCAAACTAATTGATTGTGGGCCCTTAGAGCCGGTATCCTTGGTTTCCTTAGTCAAGGAGATGTGACAGTATTCCAGGATAGCTGTCACCAGTATGGCATAGGGGAGAGTAGAGTTCGTCTTCTTTTTCACATCCAGCATGTGCTGAATGATGTAGTCTGCCCAGTTGATTGGCCTGCTTGTGGTCATGGCCCACAAGACCACCACGTCATCTCGTAAGACTTGAGAGTAATTCCCGCCTCTGGGAATTAAGCCTCGAACAATCAGATAATAGAGTACCTTATTCTTCATTGTCAGGCCAGTTGCCATCACTCTTTTGTTATTCCTCGGAAGCACGTAACCAGAGCGAATTAGAGACGTCAGAGCACTCTTATACTCAAACTCAGCTCCCCAAGCATTTTCGTTGCCATAGAAGCCTGTCCCAGCATAGGTTAGCTTGGTCAACCTACACCATTCTTCCTGAGAGATCTTAATTTGAGTTTTCCTTACTTCAGAAATTAGGCAATGATCTTCATACCTCCGATTTACATAGAACACTCAAACTAAATTTGGATAAATGGCTTTTTGAATGCTGAAAAACCCAAGCAAACCCAACCTTTCAATCAACTGAAAACTTTTCAGGGGTTCACTAGTGCCAAATGACGGAGTGAGATACCTTGGCGAGATTAGCTTCCTCAGTTGGAAGTTCTTCAGGAAAAGCTCAGCCTTCTTGGTGGTGGAGAAATGCCTAGTGAGGTCCAGCCTTGAGATGTTACGTGGAGGAGCACTAGAGGATTCTCCAATAGTGGCCCCTGTTCTTGTACATTTGGCACGTTGGGTTAGGTCAGCCATTGATGATTGGAGGTGTGAAGAGGGATGAATGCAAGAGTGTTTGGGTGAAGGTTTGGAGGTGTGTGGCTCATGGGGGATGAAGGGGAGAAAAACGAAGAAGTGGGGAATTTTGGGTGAAAATAGGGTGGTTTTGGATGAGATTTGATGGGTGGGTTGTGTTAGGAAATGAATTTCGAGTGGAAGGGAGGTGGAATGAGAAGATTTGGTGGAGTATGGAGTGAGAATGAGGGATTTTGGAGGAGAGGGCTTTGTGGGTGCAGAGGAGAAGAAGAGATAGTTTCAGAATGAGTGACCTTTCACGCGTCAGAAAACCTTTTAAAACCCCTGTGTAATCGATTACATGGTGGTGTAATTGATTACCAGCCTTCTATTTGCCCATATAATCAATTACAATATCAGTGTAATTGATTACCAACCTTTTGGGAACCTCGTAATTGATTACATTATTTGTGTAATCGATTACCTGAGTTCTGGGTTCATTGTATTCGATTACCAGTGTGATGTAATCGATTACTTGCTTGACAGAACCTTTGTAATCGATTACAAAGATCTTGTAATCGATTACCAGCCTATTAAAACTCAGATATTGCATTTCAAATAGTGAAGGATCAATTTTAAACCATTCAAATTAGTTCCAAAGCATCTTAAATCATTTTCAAACATCATGTAGGCATATAATTCAAACAGATTGTAATCCAAAACACATAATTATACACGATTGCTACTTTTACCAAGAATTACCCCATTTGGATGAATTTGAGATGTTTTTTGAGTTTCTTGGAGGTTTTTGACATGAGGGAGCACCTACAAACTAACTTAGGGAAAATCTCTGACGCTCAACTTAGTATTGGATCAAAAAATCAAAAGTTATGCAACAAAGAGTCATGATTATGCAGAAAAATGCATGTTTATGCTACAAACAATGTATTATGCAGCAATTTAGCCTATGCATGATTGATCTAATATGCCAAGTTCATTTCTTATATAATAGAAAGCTTCTTTTGCCAAAGGCTTAGTGAAAATGTCAGCTAGTTGCTTAGTGGTTTCCAGAAATTCAAGCATGTAATCACCCTTTTGAATATGATCTCTTATGAAATGATGCCTTATTTCAATGTGCTTTGTTCTTAAGTGTAAAACGAGATTTTTAGATAAATTGATTGCACTAGTGTTATCATATCTTATGGGGATGTGATCCAGCTCAAGACCATAGTCTAGAAGTTGTTGCTTTATCCAAAGGATTTGAGCACAACAACTTTTAGCTACAACATATTCAGTTTTAGCTGTTGTCAATGCCACACTATTTTGATTCTTACTATGCTAAGAAACTAATGAGCTTCCAAGCAAGTGGCATGCCCCACTAGTACTCTTCCTATCCATTTTGCACCCAGCAAAATCAGAATCGAAATAACCAATCAAACAACATGAACACCCTTAGGGTACCACAATCCCATTTATGAAGTGCCTATTAGATATTTCATAATTTGTTTTACAGCATTTAGGTGTGATTCTTTAGGATTTGCTTGAAATCTAGCACACATGCATACACTAAACATGATATCCAGTCTACTTGTGGTAAGGTAAAGGAGTGAGCTAATAATACCTCTATACTTAGTGATTTATATCGATTTACCTCCTTCATCTTTGTCTAAGTAATAAGAAGTCCCCATTGGTGTAGCCATTTGCTTGGCTCCTTCCATTCCAAACTTCTTGAGCAACTCCTTGCAATATTTGGATTGACTTATGAAAGTCTTATCCCTTGTTTGCTTGATTTGAAGGCCAAGGAAGAAGTTGAGCTCACCCATCATAGACATCTCAAACTCACTTTGCATGATATTAGCAAATTCTTTACAAAGAGAGTCATTAGTAGCACCAAATATGATATCATCAACATATATTTGAACAAGTAGAATGTCATGCTTCTTATGCTTGATGAAAAGAGTAGTGTCAACCTTTCCCCTAGAGAAGCCATTTTCTAAAAGGAACTTGCTCAACCTTTCATACCAAGCTCTAGGAGCTTCTTTCAAGCCATAAATGCCCTTTTAAGTTTAAAAACATGGTTGGGCAGTTCAAAGTTTTCAAAATTGGGAGGTTGATCCACATACACTTCCTCTTAGATAAAACCATTTAAAAAGGCACTTTTGACATCCATTTGAAAAAGTTTAAAATCCATGATGCAAGCATATGCAAGTAACATTCTAATGGCTTCTAGTCTAGTTATGGGAGCATACGTTTCTTCTTAATCTATACCTTCTTCTTGATTATAACCTTTAGCTACAAGTGTAGTTTTGTTTCTTATTATTAAGCCTATTTAATCAAGTTTGTTCCTAAAAACCCATTTGGTGCCAATTATGGGATGATCATTGGCCTTGGAACTAATTCCCAAACTTGATTCCTCTCAAATTGGTTTAGTTCATCTTGCATGGCCAAGATCCAATGTTCATCATTAATGGCCTCATTTATATTTTTAGGTTCAACTTGAGAAACAAAAGTCATATGATTACATGCATCTCTAAGAGAGTTACGAGTGATTACCCCTTTTGATACATCACCTATCACTTTGTCAAGAGGATGATATCTTGATGTTCTCCATTCCTTGGGAAGATCCATGATTTGAGAGTCCTCTTGTCTAGGGGAATCATATGGGCTTTCTTCTTGCTTCATGACTTCTTTTTCTTGATTTTCTAGGTAAGTTCTTACAAGGATTTCTACAACATCATCAACAAGCTCCTTTCTCGGCTCATTTGGGTTAGTTTCATCAAATGCAACATGTATGGACTCTTCTATGGTCATAGTTCATTTGTTATAAACTCTAAAGGCCTTATTATGTATAGAATAACCAAGAAATATTCCCTTATCAAGGATTTCTAAAGGCCTTACTATGTATAGAATAACCAAGAAATATTCCCTTATCTTTTTCTTGATTTTCTAGGTAAGTTCTTACAAGGATTTCTACAACATCATCAACAAGCTCCTTTCTCGGCTCATTTGGGTTAGTTTCATCAAATGCAACATGTATGGACTCTTCTATGGTCATAGTTCATTTGTTATAAACTCTAAAGGCCTTACTATGTATAGAATAACCAAGAAATATTCCCTTATCAGATTTTGCATCAAACTTCCCCAAGTTATCCTTTCTATTATTTAAAACAAAGCATTTACATCCAAAAATATGAAAGTGTGAGACATTTGGTTTCCTACCTTTGTATAATTCGTAGGGGGTTTTCTTTAAAATTGGCCTTATTAGAGCCCTATTCATGACATAACACGCGGTGTTAACCGCATCTGCCCAAAAATACTTAGGAAGGTTGGCCTCATTGAGCATAGTTCTTGCCATTTCTTCTAAAGATCGATTTTTCCTTTCTACAACACCATTTTGTTGTGGTGTTCTAGGGACTGAAAAATTATGCTCAATGCCATGTTCATCACAAAAGGTTTCAAATTCATGGTTTTCAAATTCACCTCCATATCACTTCTTATGGATGCAATACAAAAACCTTTTCGTTTTGGATAACTTTAGCAAGTTTTTTGAATGATTGAAAAGTATCATTTTTGTGAGACAAAAATAATGTCCATGTAAACCTAGAAAAATCATCCACAATCACTAAGGCATAGTAAACTTTTAACATTTGGTCCCCAAATTGTCTTGGGTCCTTGCGTATTAGAAATAGGCACGGTGTCCTTAGGAACCCAAACCATTTTAGTTCCTACTTTGGTGTTTCTTTTCTTTCTAGTATTACATATAGTTGCACTATGTCCTTTCTTTCCACAATGAAAGCATTTAATGAAGGGGGTACTTGATATTCCATATGAAACAAAGAAATTATTGTAAGATTTTTTATGGTTATTTGGATTATATCCCAAACCGGCTTTTTGAAAAACACACCTTTGTTTTCCTAGTAACATATTCAAATTATCCCTTCCCAATGTAAATTTTGCAAGAGTATTTTTCAAGTCCTCAATTTCATTTTCAAGTGCTTTACATGAAGAACAAGTTAAGGGTGTGGGTGCATTATCCTGTAAAGAACAAATCATGCATGATGAGTTAGCATCAATAAGTCCAAGAGTCTTATTTTCAACTTTAAGTTCTTCAATCTCCTTAGTTAAAATAGAAATTTTATTAGTCATTAAGGAGATTGTTTTGTTGGAAGTTAAAACTATTTTAGTGAGTCTCATGGATTCATCATGCAATTCTTGAAATGCATCTTACAATTCACTATATGAAGGAGATAGTTCAATATTAGATGAGATTACCTCAGTTTCACTTTCTTCTTCTTCTTCTCCATTTGCCATTAGGCAAAGATGAGCTTCCTCATCCTATGAATCATTGGTGGAATCCATATCGTTATCTTCCCATGCAATGTAAGCTCTCCTTCCTTTTCTTTCCTTGAAAGGCTTCTTTTCAAATTTCTCCATCTTCTTTTGATAAACCGGACATTCCATCTTCATGTGCCCCGATTTTTCACATTCATAGCAAGTTGGAGTGGATGAAGTTCATTCTCCCTTTTGATATGACTTCTTAGGAGGAAAAAAGAGGTCTTCTTTGATTTCCTTTCTTCTTGAGAAACCTTCTAAACTTCTTCACAAGGAGACTAAAATTTTCTTCATTCATCTCAATATTGTCAAGATCATTTGCATCATCTTCATCTTCATATTCAATTGAGGAGGAAGTGGCTTTGAGAGCAATCCACTTTTTCTTCTTATCTTGCTCCTCATTTTGATTTAGTCGATTTAGCTCCAATTCATGCTTTTGAAGGTTTCCAAAGAGGGTGGCCAAGGTCATTGTAGCAAGATTTCTTGACTCCGATATGACCGTCACTTTGGATTGCTAACTCCTGCTCAAGCATCTCAAAACTTTGTTAATAAGATCTTCATTGGCAAAAGTTTTTCCCAATGAAGCAAGATGATTAACTATATGAGTGAATCATTTTTGCATATCTTGAATACTTTCCCCTTGATTCATTCTAAACAATTCATATTCATGGGTGAGTATATTTATTCTAGATCTTTTTACCTCACTTGTTCCTTCATGGGTTACTTGCAATGTATCCCACATTTCTTGAGCGGTCATACAATTTGACACCCTAAAGCATTCATCATACCCTAAAGAGGTAGTAATGATATTCTTGACTCTCAAGCTGTATTGAACCTTTTTCTTGTCATCATCGGTCCATTCATTTCTTGGTGTATTTGTTCTAACACCATCAACTAGACGTGTGGGGACAAAAGGATCATTTTCGACAACATCCCACACATCAATATCAATAACTTCTATTAAAATATTCATCCTTTCTTTCTAATATGCATAACCATCCCCATTGAAAAAGGGAGGCCTATTTATAGAAGAACCCTTATTAGAAAAACCATTTGAAGACATATTAAATCTTGAAGCGGCTAAGCTCTTTATACAAGAGTCTAGCTTTGATACCATTTGTTACCAAATGGCTTCAATACTCAAGATGTAACATCCCGAAAATTAATAATTTCATGATAAATAGTCGTTTTATAATATTTACAATTTTTGTGAATTTTTTTGGATTTTTTCAGAGATGTGGAATATTTTAATATTATTCTTCATTTTGCGTGTACACTGAGCGGAGCCTAGAAAATGAGATATTTTTCTTGAGAACCTTGAGCTGTGGAAACATCGACGGGGGATCTTACTAAACCGAGGCCAGACACAGTTTGTTAGGTTTCACGTTTTTCAAGAAATTTTAACAGATAAAATAATAATCGCTGTGTAAATTTTATTTGTCAGATAAATTAATACTGACTTCGATCAACTGTAACAATTGTCTACTAAATAATAACATGTATTAAAAAAACCTTATCACATTATCTAAAATCTACTTTGTGTCACATCCATTAGCTTTATTTTCAAAAGAAAGATTAATTAAATCCAAGCTTGTAAAAAGGGAAGCTTCCAAGAAATTTCCTACAATCACACATTTCTCTCTCTTCCCTCCCCACTCACTCCACGACAGAAGCCATTTGGGAGCCCAATATTCACATCCTCACTTTTAATTCTTCACTCTCACATTTCTAAACATTTCCTCTCTTCTTATTTTCCTTCAAGCACTCTTCTCTTCCTCTCTTCTTTTTCCTTCTCCACCGTACACCCACCTCTTGGAGACAATCTCCATGGTTTGCTAAATCAATCACATTTCTAGCTTTCTTACACCATTCCAAGGCCATTCTCTTTGGTGGTCATCTTTTGGTTCTTCTTCTTCTTCCATTTTCCACCATTGAAGCTAAAGCTTGAAGCTTTTGAGGTAAAGTCTTCACCTTTCTTCCATTTTCTTCCCATTTTCATTTTTCTTAGTCACTTATGTGATCAAGAACTCATCTTTCCATGATTTGAGTGGACATTGTGGAAGTCACTCACATTAGTGTTTTCTTGAAGGAGGAAAACAAAAATCAAGAGCAAAAAAGAGTAGCACCATTGTGTTGTCTTCAAATAGGTAAGAGGGAGATGATCCTTTTCAACCAATCTTGGTAGTAAGGAAATGTCTTTTGTGGGTTGTTGTTGATTGATAAATCCATGTATGGATTTCTCTCTTTGTTATGTTGTTTGTCAGGATAGTGTATTTTGTTGGATTTGTATGACTTATTAATTTCCTTTACATGATTTGAAGACGTATTTGAGTTAACTTGATGTTAAAAATGATATCGATTAGTTTAGTTTTAGTTAAAATGACCTAAAGACTCTATTTTTATACAAGTTCAGGCATGGTAATCGATTACACACCATTTGTAATCGATTAACGAGCTTCTGAGTTACAAAATCATGTTTCTGGGAATCACGTAATCGATTACATCCTGTATGTAATCGATTACGGAGGTTCTGTCCAGTTGGTAATTGATTACCAAGTTCCTGGGGTTACAATCGGGTTTCTGGGAAGCCATGTAATTGATTACATTCTTTATGTAATCGATTACAGAGGATCTGCCAAGCTGATAATCGGTTACCAGGACCCTAAAATGAGATTTTGAGCTGAAAATGATGAAAATATGGTTCCTTGTCCCTTGTAACTCAAAAATAAATCTTAAACCCTAGATTCGAGGACTTTATTTCACTTAAATATGATAGGATTATGTATCCATACCAATAATGGCGAAATGATTTTGAAAATAGAATTTTTAGATCCATAACATAGAAATTATGGTGTGTGTGGAACGATGGACATGTATATGTATTGATATTGAGAGTTGGTTGATGCAATTATGAGTTCCTAGGTGGGACCAAGTTCTTGATGAAATTATGATATGTTAATATTGAAAATGGATATATAGGCCATGGTGGTATACTTTATGATGAATGCATCATTGATAAACATACATGATTGGACATTGTGTCATCAAGCATATGTGTTGTCTGTTGGACATTGTTGGAAAGGCCAAGTTGCTTAGGAGTTTGAATAACACCTATGTGCAAGTGCGAATAGACTAAGCATAGGTGTCATATGTTGTTGACCCTGGGGGCGTCGGGGTGCGAGTGCCTCACATGGACATTATGAGCTCCTCTATGTTGTGGGGTAGACCGATGCAAACACACTGACGATCAGGACCGAGACGCTGTCCTATATCACAATCAACTATTGAGGTGCCATGTATAAGCCATTGTTGTGCAAATATTTTATGAGATGAAGCACATTGTTTTTAAAGGCTAACGATATACTGGCATTACTCATTGATCATTCACTCTGAAAATGTTTATGTCTAGCTCCATGGAATATGAATTGGGTACCATTCGCATTATGAATTGTTGGTCTCATAAATCATTGAGCATGAGCATTTATAACTGTGGAAAATATCAGTTATTATTACTGTAATAATTATGTGATTGCTTCAACTATTGATTGTTGGAATATTGATGTTGTCTGCTTGTTATTGATAACTTTTATTGCTATTTATTATTGATCTGCTTTTACTGTTAATTTTAATTATTACTGTGATTGGACTATTGCTTTAAATGAAGTTATGATTGTTTGAATTGCCTTATTGTTCATTATCTGAGATGTTATTGTTGTCTCTATCTAAATTCTTATTTTTACTGCTACTATTGATAAATGCATGTGTTGTGATGTTATTTGGGGGTCCTGCGCCGTTCCGTTTTCTTGCTGCCATATTGGTATTGAATGTTGGGTATCTCACCTCTTTCCTGTACCCTTGTATCTTTTGTTTTCTATTTGTATTTGATAAAAGATTGTGAGGAAGACGAAAAGGGACCACCCCCTTGCTGATTGGACTGTTATTTTCGAGGTGGCACCTGGACGAGATTTCTTCGGTTACGTACGGGTGCAACTTCATAGGGGCACTAATGCTTGATTTGACAACCAAGACTCCAAGCGTCACATATATATGGGGTTGAGGCTTTGTCTACTAGTAGTACCTACCCTAGGGTTACTACTTTTCTCCTCTAGTGTTTTGTTCCTGTTGTATTTTATTTGAATATGTATGTATTATATTTTGTGTTATCAGTGCCTTGTGTTAAGGACAAATACATTATATATATGGAATATGTTTTTCTTTCAGTGATTGTATTTTAATGGCTGATTTCTAAATATGTTTCATTCTGAGGCTCGTATTTTCTATTTACGCATAATAAAAATAAATAAATTTTCAAATTACTCTTTTGTTGACACTGTGACACGCCTGGATTTAGTAACTGTGGTGCAATAAGGATTGTGTCGTGGTTACTGGATCAAGGGGTGTTACACAAGGGGGGGTGAATTGAGTTTATAAAACAAGTTCGCAATTCTTTCGCAAAACACTTGACTATTGAAATTCGTTGAAGCTATTGACTATATAAAATGAATGAATAGATAAGAACGATAGATATTGCTCAATAATTAACCAAGAAGGAAGTAAACAAGCAGGAATATAAGCAATGCACAAATGTAAAGAGAAGGGTTTAGAGTATCAAACATAATAGTTTATCCTGGTTCGGCTACCAATCCACTTGTGACCTGCGTCCAGTCCTTAAGCAACAACTCGAGATTTTCAACTATATCTTCAAGCTTCAATAGGTGCTTGACAACCTTTACAAACTTGAGCACTCAACTCCTTGGGATACCTCACCCTTGAGCTTGAGCCTCTTCAAACCAAGGGATGCTTTACCCTTTACAATTTGGAGGGAATATCAAGGTTGATTGAATGAAACTCTCACTAGAGTAAATGATATAAATTGAAGCTCTTAGAATGCTCTCAAAAGATTTCTCAATTTTTTCACAAAAAACAGGGCAAGAAATGGATTCAAAGATTGATTCTCGTTTTGATGTGATACTAAGATGTTTCAGGTTCAAGAACAACCATCAATGATGCCCCAACTTCTGTATTTAAAGAGATATGTAGTTAAAGAGCCGTTGGGGGTGATTAAAGCCAAGCATTTAATGCACTTAATATAGTTGTTGGGCATGTCAGAACACTGGCAATCGATTACAGGACTCTGGTAATCGATTACATGGCAGTTAGAACGTGTTCTTGACTTTCTGGGTTTGTGGTAATTGATTACAAGACTTGTGTAATCGATTACACGCCCTCTGACTTGTTGGTAATCGATTACAATATTGATGTAATCGATTACATGGTTGTTTTGAACGTGTTCTTGCCTTTTTGGGCATATGGTAATCGATTACCAACTGGTGTGTAATCGATTACATGCCCTCTGACTTTTTGGTAATCGATTACATGGTTTATGTAATCGATTACAAGGCTTTTGTTTAGCTTGTAATCGATTACCACATATGTGTAATCTATTACATTACACTTTAAACACATTTTTCAAGCCTGAAAGAGGTTTCATATCATTCCTAACTTTAGAAAATATGGATTTGAATAATATTGAACTTTGTTTGGCATGATCCAAGATTAAAGACATCATCTTTTTAAAGATGTGAACTTTGAAAAACATTGATTAAAACATCTTTGAAAAATCATTTGAGATATCTTCAGAGCATTTAACATTGATATTCTAAGGCCTATGTCTAAACCTCTTGATTTCTTTCTTTGGTCTTGGTTTTCTTTTTTGTACTTGATTTCATCTTTGGCTTTGTTATCATCAAAAACCAATTGATATGCTTCAAGACACATGTATTCACACCTTCTTGATTATGCTAGAACATTCTTTAACTAAAATTTTAATGAATAACTAACTAGGTTTGTTCCATTTAGTTACTACTTAAGCACTTTGGATTAACTTAATTAGGTTTTAAGCTAACTTTCTTATGTTTTCTAATTAATAATCTAACAAGTCCAACCATTTTTGTGGACTTCCCTCCTATTGATTTAGAAATTCAAACCATTTTCGTTGACTGATTCTCATTGGCTTAGAAATAATTCAAGCCAGAAACGTTGACTGATTTCTATTGGTTCTTCAAATAGTAAGTCATAAAGACTTTACCGGTTCCTATTATCCGCTGGGCAGAAGCTACTGCTCTTAAGTCAGTAGGTACTATCCACCGGATAATAAAATAATATTATAATATAAAATATTTTTATTTTACAGATAAATTCTAAAAATCAAAAGATTGATACACGTATCACTCGGAATTAAGTTTACTAAGATCCCCCAGCTTCGAATAATCATATATAGATTTTCTCCAACCCGAAAATTATTATTTTCTTGACTTGGAGTAAACCACACACAATAAACAAATACAGTCACGAAACGGTCAAATTAATTTTATAGCACACTGAAAACATAAAACAGTACATTTTGGATAATATCGTAATTTAGCCAAAACTTAGGGTATTACAACTCTCCCCCACTAATAAAAATTTCGTCCCCAAAATTTATTGTACTTTAGAAAAGATGTGGGTACTGTTCCCTCATTTTATCCTCTAGCTCCCAGGTAGCATCTCCCGTTACCTCATTCCACATTACCTTTACTAACACAATCATCTTCTCTCGAAGCTGCTTCACTCTCCTGTCTTCAATCTTAATAGGAAGCGTCTCATATGTTAAATTATCTTTCAGTTGTACTTCATCAGGCTGAATGACATGTGTTGAATCGGGAATATATTTTCTTAACTGAGACACATGGAATATATTATGGAGATTGGAAAGAAAAGGTGGTAAAGCTATTTGGTAGGCTACGAGACCTATTCGACGAATGATTTGGTAAGGTCCGGTGAATTTAGGAGTGAGTTTTCTAGATTTGATAACCCTTCTGACACCAGTCATAGGTGTTACTCGCAAGAACACATGTTCACCTTCCTCGAACTCAAGAGGTCTCCTTCGCTTGTCTGCATAGCTTTTCTGTCGGCTCTAAGTCGTCCTCATTTTCTCTTGAATCATTTTCACCTTTTCCATAGTTTTGTTGCCCAAGGTCAGGCCCAATGGTCATACTTTCTTCATCCTGATACCAACATAAAGGTGTTCGGCATTGTCTCCCATATAGTGCTTCGTAGGGTGCCATCCCTATACTCAAGTGAAAACTATTGTTGTAGGTGAATTCTATCAAAGACAAGAATTCATCCGAACTCCCTTGTTGTTCCAACACACAAGCTCGCAATAGATCCTCCAACGATTGGATAGTTCTCTTGGTCTGACCATTAGTCTGCGGATGATAAGCAGAACTCAAACGTAGCTTAGTCCCCATGGCTTCTTGTAATCTTCGCTAAAACCTCGATGTAAACCTCGGATCTCTATCAGAAACTATACTTACGGGTATACCGTGAAGTCTAACAATTTCACTAATGTACACCTAGGTTAATCATTCCAACAAATACTTGATATTGATCAGTAAGAAATGGGCTGATTTTGTAAGCCTATAAACTATAACCCATATAGAATCATGACCCTTCCTAGTTCTTGGCAATCCGGTAACAAAATCCATTAAGATATTATCTCATTTCTATTCTGGAATAGTTAAAGGTTGTAATATACCAGCAAGTCTTTGATGTTCAACTTTTGCCTTTTGACAAACCAGGCAAGACGCCACACGTTTCGCAACATCTCTCTTCATTCTTGGCCACCAAAACATCTGCTTTCGATCTTGATACATCTTAGTCATTCCTGGACATACTTAACCTACTAGTAAGAGCTTCGTCCAAAATTGCTTGCTTAAGGTCGGGATCATCAGGTATACAAATCCTTCCTTCAAATCTTAAGACCCCATCAGATCCTTCCTCAACCATCGCCTTATGACCTTGCTTCAAAAATTCTTTCTCATTCTGTAAAAACGGATCATCTTCCTGTCTTTCTTTAATTTCTTCTAGGAAGTCATTCAAAATAGTAACTTTGTTTACATGAATCGTTCCTGGTGCCAATTCCACTGACAACCACAAATCTCTAAATTGATTTATCAACTCTTCCTCCTTTATCATCATGGTAGAAACACTAATCATCTTCTTACTTAAGGCATCTGCCACCACATTCGCCTTTCCTTGATGGTATTGAAGTCAAAAATCATAATCCTTTAAAATTTCTAGCCACTGCCTTTGTCTCATGTTCAATTCCTTTTGATCAAACAAGTATTTCAAACTCTTGTGATCATTGAAGACATTGAACGTGGCCCTATACAAACAATGTCTCCATACTTTTAACGCAAAAATCATTGCGGCTAGCTCCAAATCGTGCGTTAGGTAGTTCCTCTCGTGTACCTTCAACTGTCTTGACGCATAGGCTACCACATTTCTGTTCTGCATCAACACACATCCTAACCCCTAGTAAGAAGTGTCACAATACACCTCAAAAGTTTTGTTTGGATCTAGCAAAATCAGCATTAGTGTAGTTGTCAATCTCTTCTTCAACTCTTGGAAGCTTGCCTCACATTCTTCTATCCAATCAAAACCTTGACTCTTCCTTGTGAGTTATGTAAGAGGTCCTGCTATCTTAGAGAAACCTTCAATAAACCTTCGGTAATATCCGGCCATTCCAACAAAACTCTGGATCTTAGTCACTGTCTTTGGCCTTTCCCATTGTAGAATGGTTTGCACCTGCGATGGGTCCATCACAATACCTTCCCTAGAAATCACATGACCTAGAAACTGAACTTCTACTAACCAAAACTCACACTTCACCAACTTTGCATACAACTTCTTTTCTTTCAAAATTTAGAGAACTATACTAAGATGTTCAGCATATTCTTCCTGATTTTGAGAGTATATCAGAATGTCATCGATAAACACAATAACAAATCTATCTAGGTATGGACGAAAAATAATGTTCATGTAATCTATGAATATAGCAGGAGCATTCGTCACTCCGAACGGCATCACTTGATACTCATAATGCCCGTAACAATTTTGAAAAGCTGCCTTAGGTATATCCTCTGCCTTGACACGAATTTGATGATAACCTGATCGCAGATCTATCTTAGAGAAAATAGTTGCTCCTTTCAATTGGTCCATCAAATCATTAATCCTTGGAAGTGAATACTTATTCTTTATCGTGACCTTGTTCAGCTGGCGATAATCCACACAAAGATGAGAAGTTCTATCATTCTTCTTGACTAGGAGTACTGGTGCTCCCCACAGTGAAACACTAGGTCACACAAACTATTTTTCCAATAATTCCTCTACTTGCTTCTTTAACTCTACTAGTTCTGATAGTGACATTTGATATGGTGCAATTGAAATAGGACTTGCTCCTGGTACAAGATCGATAGAAAATTCTATCTCTCTCTCCGGTGGTAAACTGGGTATCTCATCGAGAAAAACCTCGGGAAACTCATTAACAACAAAAATAGAGTTCACGTCTTTTTCACTCTTGACTTCCAAAGAAAACAACAACATGTATCCTTGAGCTCTATCCCTCAACAATGATTTGACTTTAGCAGAAGTTAAAAATCCAGAATTCTCATCCTTAGGAAAAACTAAGGTTTTATTGGCACAATCTAATAGGATATAATTAGAAGATAGTCAATCCATTCCTAATATTATATCTATTTCAACAAGAGGTAAGCAAATTAAATTAACATAAAAGACTCGATCATTTATGGTAATAGGGTAGTTCAAACACACTTTAGATGTAACAACAAGCTTGGCAGTTAGTGTAGAAATAATCAATTGAAAACTCAGAGAAGACACTAGTAATTTCAACCGATCCACACAGTCATACGTAATAAATGAATGTGTTGCACCTGAATCATATAGTACAGTCAAAAGATTACCTTCTATGATAGCTTCTCCCTGAATAAGATCTTCAGACTAGGAAGCTTCAGCTCTGCTCATCGTGCATACTCGCCCTCCAGATCGCGGCTGAGTAGCACGAACATTACTCATAGTTGGCTTCCTTTCTTATTGGTTGCGTTCCTAGAAACATGTCCAGGTCTTCCACATTTAAAACAAATCGTCCCCTTGATTGAACAATCTTTGGATATGTGGCCACTTTTTCCACATTTAAAGCATCTAGGTGTAAACGCCACATTTGTACGAACTTTGTTACCACTAGGACTTCCCCCAAAAGATGGACGTTGGGGTTGATTCCCTGGCAGTCTCGAATACGATTTACGTTGAGACCGGTTCTTATTGTTGTTGCCTCCTCTTTGGAACCTAGTCAGTCCAAAGTTACGATTTCTTGGATCTCTTGATGGCTCCAGCTCCTCGAGTCGTCGGCATATATCCATCAAAGCAGGAAATTGATTCATCCTCATAGGTAGCACCCCCCTTTTCAATTCTACCCTTAGTCCCTCTTCAAACTTGCGGTATTTCTACTTTTCATCAAGCTGGATTTGGAAATACCTTAAGAACTGTGATAAGCTCTCAAATTTGGCAGCATACTCACCAACAGTCATATTGCCTTGACGTAAACCAAGAAATTCTATTTCCTTGGCATGTCGGGCACTGGCAGGAAAATATTTCTCCAGAAATACTTTGCATAATACCTCCCGGGTAACTTCAGTTCCCTCAGCTTGCAGTAATCACCAAGTTCCTCTCCACCAGTTCTCACCATCCCCTCTCAATATAAAAGTAGCATACGTCACCTTTTGATCATCTGCACACCTTATTCCTTCAAAGATCTTTTCCAGGTCTTGGATCCAAAGACTCGCTTTCTCAAGATCAAATTCACCTCTAAACTATGGCGGGTTATTACGTCTAAACTCTGATAAATTCAGAGCATCAACAATCGCTTTATGTTGCTAGGTTGCTTGTTGATTCTGCTGAGTAATCACCTCCGCCATACACTGCATAGCCTCAGCAACTCCAGTCATTGGAACAACATTACGTTCCACGTTTGCACGCGTTCTTCTACCACCAAACATCTTCTTTCTACAATCAATCAAATAAGACAAAACAAAGTCATATGTAACCTTCTGGAAAATAAATCACAGAGAATCACATAACACAAGCAAAATAGACCCAACCCCAACCCCAACCCCAAAAGACTCTAACTTGGTCTCTGATAATAACTAATGTAACAACCTACTGGGGATGTCACATTTTCGATAAATATAACAAACTTTTACCCAAGTTATAAATCATTTCTTAATACATAATAATATAAGTTGTGAAAATTTTCTTTTTTGTAAATTATATCATTAAATAAAATAAACAGAGCATGAAATAAAAATAAACTATTAAATACACACCATAATTATACATATGATTTTGTCTTCAATAGGTACAAATAATATACACTACAAACTATTTAATAAAGCAGTAAATTGTCTGTCTTAAAGTAAACCATAAACTAGCCCAAGTACAAAACTAAAAGTTCTGATCCTCCGAAGGATCCTCCTCAGGGAGATCATCGGAAGACAGAAACCCAGGGTGTCGTGAAGCTCTACGGACAGGAGCTTGCGCTGTTGACACACTACTAAGCTCACTAGGGGCATGGAAACGTCCACCCCAATTGTGCCTAATAGTCAAGGACAATTCTAGATGTAAATAAAAAGTAGTAGAGAATATCGGAGCACCATCAAACTCCCTACAAAGGGACACAGTCAAACATCCCACATAAACAACCGACTCCCTATCAGCTCGCAGAGTCAAAATGTCATGCACAACAGGCATTGTACCAGACAGTCTCCACTAGATCTTGATTACGAATAGTGCTTGTCGAGATCGCTAGTGCGTTGCCTGTTACCACAGCCCAGAAGAGTTACCAACTGTCCACATATGGAATCCTCCGCGCACTAACACCTCCAAGTTCACTCAATGAACTACACTACTCCTATCACACCCATACTATGGCATAATTCATCTCATCAGCCAATTGCCAATTTCAACCAAATTGACACATTTCTTGGCACATGTGCATGAACCAAAATACACAAATAATAATATTATCATTATTTGTCATAATAGTACGCCACCACTTGGCAGTACCATTTTTCAACATGTTCGGGTCCACCACTTTAACCTAACAGTAAACTACTATTTCTCTCAGTCGCATAAATATTTTATCGCATTTTCACAAACGCATCACCTTTTTCCAATGTTTTCAAATCGCGTAAATATTTTTTGATGTTTTTAAAATCGCGTAGTATTTTTAAATCATTTTCTCAATCGCATAACATTTTTAAATTATTTTCTCAATCGGTAATTTAAAAATCATTATTTTAAATACGCGTAAGGTATTTTTAATACTTTTCAACTACGTAAAATATTTCTTTACGTTCTAGATTAGATTTTTTTGAAATTTCCTTCATTATATATTTATTTCTAAATTTATTTACAGCATTTCATCAAGAAAATTTATTAAGTAGTATTTTCTACGTTTTCTCTTAAAAATTATCTTTCTTGATCATTACCAATATTTACATCTCGAAACTTGCTAACGCGTTTCAAAACCCAAAGAGTGAGCTATACGTTAGTATTTTTCAAGTGTTCAATTTATTTCTCATCCATACTTAATTTCTCTAATTAAGTTTCTAAAATAACTTCATTCATTTTATTCTCAAAAATTCATTCAAATTAAGTTCTCTTTAATTTAATTACATAGTTTACACTTAGAAAATAATTTTAAATCAAAGGTATCATAAAGGGCATATTAGCCGAAATTCTTCTATAAATCATCTTTAAATCATTTTCTACCATTTAAGTCCTTGTAAAATTATCACTCCAATTAAATTGATTAATCCATGCTTTAGAAAATATTTGAGAACATTTTGGTTCTCTTTGTGGTGGTGAAGCCATGAGCTTCATGTGTTCTTTGGAACACTCATGCAAATCCTCAACATGTTATTCACATCCTACAATAATTATCATGCATCCATAAACACATACCAAATATATTAAAGTTATAGACATGCTTGCAATTAAAATCAATCACAAATATGAAGAACTTTAAACAACCAAGTGAATGAATCCTTGTGGAATTCTTCACCACAAATACATCCATTTTCTCACCACCATACATGGTTGATGAGATTAAATCTCCCTCTTACCTATAAGGAAGACAAACTCCTCTTGGTCTTCCTCCTATGGATTTTGTATGGCTCCAAGAAAAGCCCCAACAAGCTTAAACAATTTACAAAGTCATAAACTATGGTTGAAAAAGAAAAACCATGGATCAATCAGGCTTAGAACTTCAAGAATAAGTTTAGAAATAAGAAACAAGAATTTTTACCTTGTAGGAAAGAAACTTTAAGGTTGTTTTCCAAGCTCCAAATGGATGATTTTGAAGAAACTCTCAAGATGAAAGATGTTTAGAATGGTGTTTAGGTTTAGGAAATGATGTTGGATGAAATTTTAGAAGAATGGAGGTATAATTTTGTGATGGTGGCCGTGAGCTTCACCAAGAAGAAAGGAGAGAATTTTTTGTTGTCTTGCTTAGGAGAATGGATGAAGATGAAAATGAACTTAGCAAAATGCCTTCCAACCTCTTCCTAAAGCCTTTGGCTGTGGGGCTCCCTAAAGGAGGTGGCCACCTTAGTTGACCTCTAAGGTCTCCTAATGGCCTTAGATGAGTTCAAGGGTGGATCTTCAATGTTTTATCTCCAAGTTTGCTTCCTATTGGCTTAGAGAGACAAGTCACCAAGTGTCTTGAACCTTCTTGAATGTGCTTAGCTGAATTGCACTTAGGTAGAGCAAATCAAGTCTTAATCCATTTTGTTTCCTAATTAGGTTTAGGTAAATTTAGTTAGGTTACTTAGTTATTTAGTTAATCATCTAGTTACTTAGGATAACTAACCACCTTTTTTATTATGCTAGAACATTCTCTAACTAAAATTTTATTGAATAACTAACTAGGTTTGTTCCATTTAGTTACTATTTAAGCACTTTGGATTAACTTAATTAGGTTTTAAGCCAACTTAGTTATGTTTTTCTAATTAATAATCTAACAAGTTCAACCATTTTTGTGGACTTCCCTCCTATTGGTTTAGAAATTCAAGCCATTTTCGTTAACTAATTCTCATTGGCTTAGAAATAATTCAAGCCAGAAACGTTGACTGATTTCGATTAGTTCTCCGAATAGTAAGTCATAAAGACTTTATCGGTTCCTATTGTCCATTGGGTAGAAGCTACTGCTCTTAAGTCAGTAGGTACTGTCCACTGGATAATAAAATAATATTATAATATAAAATATTTTTATTTTACAGATAAATTCTAAAAATTAAAAGATTAATACATGTATCACTTGGAATTGGATTTAGTAAGATCCCTCAGCTCCGAATAATCATATAAAGATTTTCTCCGGCCTGAAAATTATTATTTTCTTGACTCGAAGTAAATCACACACAACAGTCAAATTCAGTCACGAAACAGTCAAATTAATTTTATAGCACACAGAAAATATAAAACAATACATTTTGAACAATATTGTAATTTAGCCAAAACTTGCGGTGTTACACCTTTGGTGTTCTACAACACCACTATGATTGTCCTCTAACAAGATCTTGTGCATATAGATAGAGGGGCTAATGTCTTTAATATCGACAATAGTCCATCCTATAACATGTTTGTATTTCCTAAGCATACAGAGAAGTTTCTCCTCTTGATCATCTGAGAGGGATGATGATATGATTATCGGAAGGGTGGAAGTTGCTCCCAAATAAGCATACTGCAAATGGTTAGGAAGAGGCTTTAGTTCAAGCCTTAGTGGTTCCTTAATAGAAGGCTTAGATGCCTCTTTAGTTGCATCGGACTCTAAAGTTTCAAACTTGGGCGACCGATATTGCCTAGGAACCACATCAAGGCGCTTGATGAAATCCGATACATCAATCCTTGAATCTTCATCATCCTTAGTTAATGAAGTCAATGCCAAAACAAGGGAGTCTTCAGGATTATTGAAGTTCTCTCCTATGGCACAAGGGATTGTAAAGCTTCCCGGATCCTTCATCTTTGGGGGAAGCTTTTGCTGCAGAATAGCACTGCATTCTTCAGACAATGCTACCATTTCAAACTCACTCAACTTACGTTTCTTGGACAATATATCCTTCATAAACTTTACGTAACTATGTTTCTGTTCCAATGCTTCAGTAAAAAGGGATGTTTATATGAAGTTTCTTGAAAACTTCCAAGAACTTTTTAAACTGCTCATCCATCTTATGTTTGATTTGCTTACTAGGAAAAGGTAAAGTGTACCACCCCTTGATATAGTAACCACGGCACAATCGTCATTATACCACTGCCACTAAATCAAGACGTGTCATAGTCTCAAAACAGTATTTTTAAAATTAATTATTTCTATTATGCATAAATAGGAAATATAAGCCCTGAATGAATGCATATTTAGTCCTCAACCATTTAAAACACAACCACAGAAGGAAAACATATTCCATATATAGTATTTTCGTCCTTAACACAAAGCACTAATAACATGAAATATATATTACTTACATATTCAAATAAAATACAACAGGTACTAAAGCACAAAAGGGGAAAGTAGTAATCCTGGGATAGGTACTACTAGCAGACAAAGTCGCGACTCCATATATAGGTGACGCTCGGAGTCCCAATCGACATGTTAGGCATCAATGCCACTGCGAAGTTGCACCCGTGCGTAATTGAAGAAATCTCATCTAGACGCCATAACGAAAATAATGAATCAGCTCAATCCAATCAGTAAGGGTGTGGTCCCTCGTCTCCTTCCTCACGGTCTTTTAATAAATATATATATAACAAAAATACAAGGATACAGGAGAGAGGTGAGACATCTTACTTACATTACCAATTATGGCAGTAAAGAAACAGAACGGCGCAGAGCGCCCACATAGCAGAGCAATAACATTTAAGCAATAGTAATCACATACGGTAAAAGAAAACAACATCAGAATCTCAGATAATAAACAATTAAAAACATTTCAGATAATCATGACATCAATAACACAATAGTATAATCATCATATAAATGAGTGCCAAATGATATGTCGACTCATAATGCCAACTCACGATACTGACTCATAATGCCGACTCACAATGCATGTGTACTTAGTACCAAGATTTTCTATTCCATTTCAAAGATGAACGTTCCAGTAGTGTCTGTCCCCCTCAATGACAGTCTATGCTAGACCATGAAGAGAATAGTGCTTATCGGTTCCTCGTCAATGCATTGCAATTGGCTTTCCGACCAGGGGTATACAATGTGACAAAACAGGTCACTAGAGGGATCATCGTACCCTGACGCACCCAGAGATCCATCGTAGACCACACTATTCAATTCTCATTCATAAGCTCATACAGCCTTTTAACAGTCATCGACTGAGCAAATTGTTTAATGTGAATGCACATAACTCAAGCCATCATTGTACTATCCCCAATGATATTAAACAATCGTCCATACAATTGTCTAACACCATTAGTATCAATAATATTACATAACCGCCCATACAATTACATAATAACACTGATCCACCCAGTTTCAGCATATCGGCACAATAACCAACAATGTATGATGCTCAATGCATGTTGACTCCATGCACAATCATGTATATCTAACAATAATGATATATTTTTCATACATGCCACAATTTGGCCAAATAAGCATCAACAGAATTCTAGTCCCAAACACGGACCCATAATAATAAAGTATTAATTTCCCAAAAGTGATAGCACACTTTTAGAGATTTATTTCGGGCTTCACTTTAATAACATCTCTTATGAATTCATTCTCTAGAGGGACTCTCTTGTAGTCCTCATTAAATCTTCATTCCTTTAAGTTGTCAAGTTCCTTAATCTAATCAATTATGGTCACTTAAAAATTACTTGAATGTTTTACTAGCCTCACCACTCTCTTGTTCTTCCTTTATGTCAAAATCACTCCAATCCATAGGATAAAGTCTTTTCCTTTATTCTTTCCATTTTATGAACTCCTAAGGAATCTAAAATTTCCCAATGTTGCACCAAGAATCACAACTTGGACCATTAATTCTCCTAGAGGCCGTGAGCCTCTCTAGGGTAGAAGTCCCAAATCCCTTCCATTTCATGCACTAGTCTCTTGATACCTAATGACTTAAATTTTATTTCGCAACAATTTAATTCAATCTCTTAGGATCCATGGCCAAAACTGTGGCCTCACTTTAGGGTATTAAACCCTTAAAATTTTTCATCCATTAATTCTAACATTTAGTTACATAAGCTTCATTTTATTTGTACACAAAACTAATTTATATCCCAAAACCCTAGTCAAGACCGTGGCCTCACATTAGGGTAGAAAACTCCAAATTTTTCATTTAACAACCCTAACATAATCAAGCATTTTTAACACATCCAATACATTCAAGATCACCATTCAAGTGTTAATCCAAATCAAGAATATATAAGCATGCAAAATCACCAAACAAAGTAAGCATACAAATATGGATTTCTCCATCAAACAATCACACAAGGTCTCTTCATCACCAAGATAGGTTGAAGAGGATTATCTCCCTCTTACCTCTTGAAGACAACACAAGGAAGTAAGCCTCTTGGTCCCTTGCGGGGATTTTCATACTACACCTTCAAGAAAACCCTAAGGACATTAAAACTCATCAAAATCATCATCAAAGCTTAGGAAAAGGGATCCTTGATCACCCAAGAGATCAAGGATTACGAAAATGAGGAGAAAAGGTGGAAAATTCATGAACTTTACCTTAAAGTTTTTGACTTTGAAGCTTGATAGATCCAAAATGAAAATGGATGATTTTGGTGATGGTCACAACATGAAAGTTGCTTAGTGATGAGCGATGTCGTACTCGCCTCAAAATAGACTAGGATTTACAATTGAATATAGCATAGTGCATAACCTAGGTCATCTCCCAAGGATCAATTCAAAGTTCTCAAGCATATTAGAAATTATCAATAGGTAGGGGGTTTTGTTCATCAACATACTTTCCAATGAATTGCAAGAATGCTAGGTAGTGATCAAGATTCAAACACCCAAAGTATGAAGGAGTTAAGACAATCATGAATATATCTCTCAACATCTCAAGCAAGCAAGAAGACAAATCGAATCAAATGATGAATCAAAAGTGATAAGATCCTCACTAGGCATACTCTACTCTCAAGTGTTTAGGATTGTATTTACACTCAAAGCACCCATGAAAGCAAGTACTACCATAAGCTTGACAAGTCTCTAATTTTCACCACTTGAAACACATACAAATAAAGATCAATAGGACTTTATTCAAGGTTGTAATGGGGCCAAGGTAAGGGAAGGATCAATATGGATATGGCAAGTTAAGCACCCAAGAGAATAAAAGAGCAATGAGGAGGAACTCAAATGACAAGTAATGCACATTCTCTTACTTTGATCACCTTTCCTTTTGCTTTCACAACATTTCTTGAATTCATTCTTTTTCTCTTCATTTTTCGATTTTCAATTCATTTTTCAATTCATCATTCCTTTTCTTTTTCTTTTTCTTTTTTTTAATTATTTTTCATTTTTTTATTTTTTATTTTTTGACCTTGCATGCATATTACACAATTTGTATAATCCCCACACTTGAACTATTAATTGCCTACTGCCTACAAGCAAAAGAGCTCCTCAAATTAAATGAACCAATGCTCTCCTATTCCCTAAGGTAAAGTAAAATCATGGTTTTTCACAAAGGCATACAATGAGCTAAAACAAAGAATAGGTAAATAGGCTCAAGGGGGGGTAATCAAAGGGAAATGATGCAAGGTTGGCTATTTGGCCAAAGTAGCTAAACAAAGAAAGAAGGCCTCAATCTTCTCAATACATGCATGTGAATAAGGAGCTTCAAAAAGAATCAAGTCAAGTTCTAGGGTACCAACAAACACAACAAAGAAAGGGAATGGCATAATGCAATCCATCCATGTATAAGGTCCAAAATCTCACCAAGGACAAACCTATCACAATTGATGCAACACTTTAATTCTCAATGCCAGCTTGCTAAACCAAAAAAATGTAAGTAAATATTTATATCATGT
The DNA here is from genome assembly GCA_029884605.1 of Ormosia emarginata. Classification (NCBI taxonomy): domain Eukaryota; kingdom Viridiplantae; phylum Streptophyta; class Magnoliopsida; order Fabales; family Fabaceae; genus Ormosia; species Ormosia emarginata. The sequence continues at coordinate 5,815,506 of JAQQTP010000081.1, read as the reverse complement.
CATGAAACCTCTAACTAAGAATGATGAAATTACTCATAACCTGTACAAACCAAGAAATCCAATGAAAAGCACGCAAAATTTATCAAAATCGAAGTAAAAACAAAAACAAAAACAAAAAACAACAAAAACAGACAAAAAAAATAGAAAAACAGAAAAACAAAAAAGAAACAGAAATAGCAAAATTTCCTCCCCCACACTTAAATCACACATTGTCCTCAATGGAAACATAAAGCAAAAGACAAGTAGACATGTGAAATAAAAGAGCAAGGGAAGAGAACACCCTTATCAAGGTGGAAAGATTTGCACGTAGGGAAAGGTGGGCTTTGCCAAGGAGAGCTCCTCTACAGGTGCGGGGCTCTCGAGAAAGAGCTTAAGGTGGTAGCCATTAACCTTGAAACTCTTGTTGATGGCTTCATTCAAAATCTCCACTGCACCATAAGGAAAGATGCTAGTGACAACAAAAGGACCATCCCACCTAGAACGGAGCTTACCGGGCATGAGTTTAAGGCGAGAATTGAACAAAAGCACTTTTTGGCCAATGGAGAACTCCTTTCTAGAAATCATCTTATCATGAAAATGCTTAGTCCTTTCCTTATAGATCCTTGAATTCTCATAAGCCTCCAAGCGAAGTTCCTCCAGTTGTTGCAATTGAAGCTTCCTCTCCGAACTCGCTTGGTCAAATACTAAGTTACAACTCTTCACTGCCCAGTATGCACGATGCTTTATCTCCACCGGAAGGTGACATGCTTTACCAAAGACAACCTAAAAGGAGACATCCCTATAGGTGTCTTGTAAGCGGTACGATGAGCCCAAAGAGCATCTTCTAACCGGTGGCTCCAATCTATCCTATTCGGCTGCACCATCTTCTCCAAAATCTGTTTGATCTCTCTGTTAGAAATCTTGGCCTGCCCGTTAGTTTGGGGATGATATGCAGTAGACACTCTATGCACGACCCCATACTTCCGAAACAAAGCCTCCAAAGTCCGGTTACAGAAATGAGTCCCTTGGTCACTAATGATAGCTCGGGGCACTCCAAACCTGCAAAATATGTTAGACCTGACAAAATCCACAACAACTCGAGCATCATTAGTCCTGGTGGCCTTGGCTTTGACCCATTTAGAAACATAATCAACCACAAGCACAATATAAGAAAAACCAAAAGGAACAGGGAAATGGCCCATAAAATCGATACTCCAAACATCAAAAACCTCACAAAAAAGAATGGGCTACTGGGGCATTTCCTGTCAGCGGGTGATGGCCACTGCTGCTCTCTGACACTGCTCATAAGTACTGAAAACCTGATATGCATCTCTGAAAATGGTAGGCCAATAGAATCTAGAATCCAGCACCTTCCTAGCAATCCGCTATGGTCCAAAGTGTCCTCCGACTGGAGAGGAATGACAGAAGTGAAGAACTGACTGGATCTCATGGTCAGGGATGCATCTGTGAATCACCTGCTCACTACAAAATTTTCACAAATATGGATCATCCCACACATAGTATTTAGCATCATTCTTAAGCTTAGCTTTCTGTGATCTAGATGTATGAGGGGGAAAAACAAATGTAACTAAGTAATTAACTAAATTAGCAAACTAAGGGGAAAATGGGGTATCATGGAGCTACATGAGCTGCTCATCTGGAAAATCATCTCTGATAGGAGAAGGATCAGCAGCTCTTTTGATCCTGCTCAAATGATCTGCCACCAAATTTTTTATGCCACTCCTATCTCTAATCTCCAAATCGAACTCCTGGAGAAGCAGCATCCATCTAATTAACCTCGGCTTCGATTCTGCCTTCTTAATAGGAACTTTAAGGCTGCATGATCAGTAAAGACAACCACTATAGAGCTAAGCAAATATGATCTAAACTTATCAAGTGCAAATATAATGGCAAGCAACTCTTTCTCAGTGGTAGTATAGTTAGCCTATGCAGCATCTAAAGTCCGAGAAGCATATGAAATGACATGAGGTAATCTGCCAACTCTTTGTGCAAGGATAGCTCCCAATGCATAGTTAGATGCATCACACATGAGTTCAAAAGAAAGTGTCCACTCAGGTGGCTGAATGATGGGAGTGGTGGTTGTAACACCCCCAACTTTAGGATAAATGACTGTTATGTCCTTTTTGTACTGTTTGTTATTTTTTTCTGTATGAAATACAGTTTTATTTTACTGTCTGTGATTTTATTTGAACTTTTTGTGTGATTTGCTCCGGGTCAGGAAAGTAATAATTTTCAGGCCGAGAAAATCTTATTTTAATTATTCGGAGCTGGGGGATCTTACTAAACCCAATTCTGAATGATACAGTTATTAATCTTTTAATTTTTAGGATTTAACTGTAAAATAAAATAATTTTATATTATTATAATATTATTTTATTAGTCAATATAAATAAATGACAGTGGACCCGGAAATGTCTTGCGGGACCCACGTTTAGTGAAACAGTTAACGTTTTTGGGCTAGAATAATTTCTAAACCAATAAGAAATGGTTACTAAAAGTGGTTAGACTAATTAGTTTAGGATTTGATGACTTAATTAAGATGGATTAAAATTTAATTAAATTAAGTATGCTTAGAAACTTAATAGGATTAGTAGCTTAATTAAACATCATTAGTGGTGAGATATTTAAGAGCTTATGACAAGGCTTAATGACTAGGCTTAATGACAAGGCTTGGATTAGCCAATAGGAACTAAGCTTGGAGGCCAAGGGTTCATCTTGACCTTTGATCATTCCTAAGGCTTGGATGGAGCCAACCAAGGGTACACCTAGCCTTAGTGAGCTCCACGGCGATATTGCTTTAGGAGACCTTTCTTTGTTTCATTTTCTATCATTTACCTTAAGCTTTTCTCTTCCAAAAATACCAAATACCATTGAAGTTCTTTGAAGGAGCTATTCCGCCAAGCACCATTCTTCACCATCCATCCATCCAAAATTTCTTCTAACCTACTTTTCTAAACCTAAACACAATTCTAAGAACATCTCTAGTTGAGAGTTCTTGCAAAATCCATCATTTAAAGCTTGAAAAACTACTTTGGAGATTCTACCTTGAAGGTGAAATTTCTCGTTTTTCATTTCTAAATTCTTTTCAAGGTTCTAAGCCATGATTGATCCATGGTTTAAGCTTTCTTTCATGTTAGTAATTTGTAGAAATTGTTTAAGCTTGATAGGTGTCTTTGGAGGGTGAAACCGAAACCATTAGAAAGGAGTGAAAGAGAGTTTGTCTTCACTTAAGGTAAGAGGAAGACTTGAATCTTATCATCCTTGGGTGGTGGTAAGAAAATGGAGTTGTTTGTGATTGTAGAATCCATAAGGATTCATTTGTGTGCTTGTTATAGTTTTCTTATTTGTGATTTGTATTAATATGTATGTCTACAAGCTTTAAATATATTGTATGTGTTAGAAGATGCATGAATAATTAGTAGGATGTGAATAACATGTTAAGGTTTGCATGAGTGTTCCAAAGAACACAAATGAAGGCTCACGGCCTCAACACAAAATGGGAACCAAAATGTTCTCAACAATTTTCTAAAAGAGTGATTTAATTGACTTAGGTAAAATGACAAGATACAACATGATTTAAAATAAGAAAAAAATGAATTTGAAGATCAAATGACAATTTTGTGTATTTCGGCCAACATGCCTAAGTTGAATGTTTTGATTTCTAAAATTATTTTCATTCAAGGTTAAGGAATAATGCCAAAAAGGAATTCTATTACAATGACTTTTGAGGAATAAAAATGATTAGATTAAGTTAAAGAAGTTAAAACTAATGATTTTAATGTTTAGAAGAAAATACAGTAGCTTTTGTAAAATTTCTAACGTAGAGTTATGTTTTGAAGCCCGTTAGTAGTTTTCAAAAGTATAATTAGATGGTTGTAATATAATTAAAAGAAATTTTAAACAGAAAAATTTAGAAAACCATTGTTATAAATTTTCAAGGCAAAATACTGTCAACTTTTGTTAAAAATGGACAAATAAGATAGGAAAGATATCCAATATATTATATACGGTATGGGAAATATTCTACATAATTCAAATGTATTAAATATTATTTCTGTTTACTTAAAATAGTGATTTTTAAGGAAATCAGACAAGAAAATGATTTAAAAATCTTACGCGATTGAGAAAATGATTTAAAAACAGTACGCGATTTTAAAAATAGTAAAATATATTTACCCGATTTAAAAACGTTTGTAAAAATGATGAAATTGTGAAAACGCAATAAAATTTCTACGCGATTGACGAAAACAGTGAGTTTTACTATCGGGCCAAAGTGGTGGACCCAGACATGTTGAGATACAGATACTGTCAAATGGGACGAACTATATATCTATGATTTTGCCATTAAGGGCGTTTCCGTAAAAATGGATACTAATACCATTGAAGGTATTTTAGTAATTATTTTGGTTCATACATTTGAGTTGTGCCAATTTGGTTGATAATTGGTGATTTGATTGACGAGATGAATAACATCGTGTTGTCGGTGCGATAAGCGTAGTGTGGTTCATTTTTGTATGGACTTGGAGACATTAGTGTGCGGATTATTCCATTTGTGGACAGTTGGTCGCTCTTCTGGGCCGTGGTAACTAGTAACACACTAATGGTCTTGACACGCACTATACTTAATCGAGATCTTGTAAAATCTATGATAGTGCAATGCCTGTAGTATATGACGTGAGACTGTATGCTACTACACGACATTAGACAGTGGGTTATAGATGCAACGTGAGACAGCGGAATAGTTTGGTTGGGCAGCCTGGGGTACTAATAGATTTTTCGGATCATTCTCTCTGATGTCTGTGATTGTAGCTCCATGGAGTAGGGTTGAGTCGCATTATATATGATTTATGTGTTGTGTATTATAATATTATTATCTGTACTATTTTATCTGTACTAGTTTATCTGTACCATTTTATATATGACATTATGTGAAGCTGTTACACTTAATTTCTGTGTTACTTTATATTATTATTTATGCTGTTATGGTATGTTATATTGTATGAATTGCTATATCTGTTGTATTGTCATTTTCTTATTTCCCATGTTTGTGGTGATATAGATTATTTTACCTCTTTATTGTATGTGTTCCTGTATTTTAAATTATGTCTTTAAAAGAAGAGTTTGAGGAAGAGGAACAACCTCTTGAGTGTGTATACCCCGAGGACGAGGAGCAGCAGCAAGCCGAGGATCAATTTGAAGATCAAGAACCATTCGATCATCTATACCCATTGGATTGATTGTATGAGTATGACGCTACCAGGATTCTTTGGTTTCGTGAGGTTGGACTTCCACGGAGGCTCTGAAGCCTGGAGATTGCGAGAGGACAGAGATTCGGTTACGTACGTAGGGCGTCTGACTGTGACCATACGTACGGAGTTTGATGGAGTGCCTATCTTTTCTATTGTATTATATTTACATGTGGAGTTACCGCTATCTCTTAGGCGTCATTGGAGTGGTATGTTTAATGCGCCTAGTGAGATCAGCAGCGTGTCGACAACATGGACTAGAGTCCGTAGAGGGTCGAGGCATCCTTGATACCTATCACCTGAAGTTTCATCTGAGAGTGATCCTTCAGATGGTTAGATATTTATGATGTGTAATTGGGCGCGTCTGTGTTTGTTTATATAGACTTTTTACTGTTTTGTCTACTGTGTTGGTTTAAATATTTATAGCTGTAAATTATTTGTACTACTTAAAACAAAACCATATGTATATTATGTGTGATGATAGTTTGTTTATTTTATGTTCCATGTTATTTTATTTCGTAATATTCTGTTTAACCGAAAAAATTTTATAACCCGTATTACCATATAATAAATGTTTTACAACTTGGGTAGATTGTATTTATCTTTATTTTATTTTATTTTATTTTATAAATGTGGCACCCCCATAAGGGTGTTACAGTGGTCAAAGCCCCTTTGAGGCAATCAAAAGCCTCTCTACACCTGTCATCAAATTCAAAAACAACATCTTTCTGCAACAAGGTGGAAAGTGGAAGGGCCTTTTTACTGAAATCTTGAATGAACTGCCTGTAAAAACCTGCATGTCCAAGAAAAGAACGAACCTCTCGTACACAAGAGGGGTAAGGTAACTGGGAAATAACATCAATTTTAGCAGGATCTACTTCTATACCCTTCTGAGAGATGATATGGCCTAAGACTATGCGCTGGTCTACCATAAAATGACACTTCTCATAATTAAGAACAAGGTTAGTCTTAATGCACCTATGCAAAACTCTATCCAAACTGTCCAAGCATGCATCAAAGGAGGAACCATAAATAGTAAAATCATCCATAAACACCTCAATGCAATCCTCTAAAAAATCTCTAAAGATACTTACCATGCATCGCTGGAAAGTTCCAGGAGCATTGCATAGGCCGAAAGGCATCCTCCTGTAAGCAAAAGTGCCAAATAGGCAGGTGAAGGTGGTCTTCTTCTGGTCCTCTGGTGCTATATGGATCTGGAAGTACCCCGAAAAGCCATCAAGAAAGCAGTAGAACGACTTTCCAGCCAATCGCTCAAGCATTTGATCGATAAAGGCAAAGGAAAATGATCCTTTCTTGTCGCTTGGTTGAGCTGCCTGTAATCAATACAAACTCTCCAGCTACTCTGCACTCTAGTAGGAATCAACTCATCTCGATCATTCTTCACTACTGTGATTCCTGATTTCTTTGGAACCACTTGAACTGGACTCACCCAAGCACTATCTGATATAGGATAGATGATTCCAGCTTGCAGAAGCTTGGTCACCTCCTTCTTTACCACATCCAGGATCAAAGGGTTGAGACGCCTCTGTGATTGTCTCATTGGCTTAGCACCATCCTCAAGTAGTATTCTGTGCATGCACATGGAAGGACTAATGCTAGGAATGTCAGCCAAGGTCCAGCCGATAGCTTTTTTATGCTTTCTCAATATTTGCAGCAACCTCTCCTCCTGCGTAGCATGGAGGGCAGTAGAAATGATCACTGGCAGCTTCTTATCCTCCTCTAAGTATGCATACTTAAGGTGCTCTGGGAGTGGCTTAAGCTCCAGTGTAGGTGGATGCATTACAGATGGAAGGATTCTGGTGGTAGGAGCTATGCTTACAACCTGCAATCCAACAAAATCATATTCATATTATGACTCCATTAAATTCGCAGCTGCACCACCATTTAATTGTTCAGAACCCATACAATCTGTATCAAAATCACCATGTAAATAGGATGCAATCTCAGTACAAACACTGCACATTTCTGAACCAGTACAAGTAGCACATGTATAGGTGTCAACAAAATCAGAAAAGAATGGAAAATCAGCAGCAAAGAGCTCAGACAGGTTATCATTAACTACATCAGCCAGCAAATCTATATGGAAAACAGAATGTTCTTCCATGGGATGCTTCATGGCATCGAAGATGTTAAATCTAACCACACTATCTCCAAACTCTATGGAAAGAGTGCCTGCATGGACATCAATCTTGGTTCTGGCAGTTTTGAGGAAAGGTCTGCCAAGAATGATGGGAGCCTTGCTGGATTCAGATTCTCCATCCATATCCAAAATGTAGAAGTCTGCAAGAAAGATCTATTCATTAACTCTAACAAGGACATCTTCAATGAGTCCAGTAGGGTATGCATTACTCCTGTTTGTCAACTGAATGATAACTCTTGTATTCTGCAAAGGTCCAAGGGCAAGAGATTGAAACACAGACATAGGCATAACATTAATTGAAGCACCTAAATCCAACATGGCATTTTCGAATTTGTTGTTGCCTATGGTGAATAGGATAGTAAAAATCCCTGGATCTTTGCATTTTTGGGACATTGTAGGCTGAATAAGTGCAGACACATTTCTCCCCATACTGATCTTCTCATTTCCCTTTAGTCTCCTTCTGTGAGTGCACAAGTCCTTAAGAAACTTGGCATATCTTGGAATTTGTTTGATTGCTTCAATGAGAGAAATGTTCACCTCAACCTTCCTAAATGTTTCCAAGATCTCCCTGTCTGTGTCAGTCTCAAAAGTTTTCTTAAGCTGCACGACCCTCTGAGGGAATGGTAGTGGGATGGATTTTTCCTGCTCATTAGTAACTACAGGAGTGGGGACAGAATCTATTTTCTTATTTTTGCTGCTACATGGAAGTTCTGGTATGGCTTGCTGCTCCTTAGTCTCCTTATCTAATCCATGTTGCAACCTACAATCTAGTGCATCAACAGTCTTACCAGATCTTAGAGTGATGGCACTCACATTTCTTGGATTCACCACAGTTTGTGCAAGCAACTTGTCAGAATCTTATGACTGCAATTGATTCATCGAACTGGCAAGTTGTCTAATCTGATTCTCCAAATTCTGAATGGTAGCTTCTGTCCTCTGCTGGAACTGCAAGTTGTTCACTGCCATCTGTTTCATCAACTCCTTCAAGGTTGGCTCAGATTTAGGAGGTGCTGCATTATTTGGCTGCTGCATGAAAGGTGGCTGATAGGGTCTACTAGATCCTGCAGTGGACTGGAAGGGTAGCTGTTGCTGCTGCTGCTGCCTAAATTGAGTAAGGGCAAGCTGTGTAGAATTATTTCCCCACCTCAGATTGGGATGATTTCTCTAGCCTGAGTTATATCTGTTGGAGGACAAATCATAACTCTGTGGTTACTGCTGAGGCTGCTGAGGCCTGTTATTATAGATGTTTGCTGCATAGGCCTGTGGAGTACCATCAGTGTCAACCTTTTGTAGTGTATGATAGGCATCTGTGGGATGATCAGCAGAAATGCAGATGCCACACACTCTGGCAGGAGCTACTGCAGCAGGCTGTTGTTGAGTCACAGCCAATTGCCTCACCAAGGCTGCAAAGTCATTAATTTTGCTTTCCAATTTCCTGTGATCTGCAGCATAAGTTGCCTTAATTTCGTGGACACCTCTAGTCAATACCACTGAGTTACTTCTAGTGCCAAACTGTTGAGAATTAGTGGCCATATTCTCAATCAATTCTCGTGCAGCCATAGGAGTCTTGTCTACTAATGCTCCTCTACTAGCGGCATCAATCATGCTCCTATCCATAGGCACCAGACCTTTATAAAAATATTGGATCAGTAACTGGTCACTAATTTGATGGTGAGGACAGCTTGTACACATCTTCTTGAATCTTTCTCAGTATTTAGATAATGGTTCTCTGTCAAACTGCTTGATGCCACATATTTCTATTCGGATTGAGGTAGCCCTTGAGGCAGGAAAGAATTTCTCCAAAAACAGCCTCTTAAGATCATTCCAGCTAGTGACAGATCTTGGATGCAAATAATACAGCCAGTCCTTAGCAGCATCCTATAATGAGAAAGGGAATGCTCTAAGTTTGATGTGATCTTCTAAAATACCTTGAGGCTTCATGGTAGAACACACAATGTGGAACTCCTTAAGATGCTTATGAGGATCCTCTCTTGCATGACCATTGAACTTAGGCAGCAAATGAATCAATCCAGATTTAAGTTCAAATGGAACATCAACATCAGGATACTGAATGCATAAAGACTGATATGTAACATCAGGAGCAGCAACCTCCTTCAAGGTTCTATTATCCATAATATCAGTATTCTCAGTAGAATCAGAATGAAAAGATGGATCAATGACAGAATGTGTAGAATCAGAAAATTCAAAAGCAGAGTCACTAGTATGATAACTATGTGAAAAATCACTAGACACAGCAAGTGCATAATCACTACTTCTAAGTGCAGAATCAAATCTATTAAACCTATGCAAGGAATGAAAAGTCCTATCTATCTCAGGATCAAAATGATGCAATATACCAGGATTAGACCTAGTCAGATAACATGCAAAACACCAAAACTCAAAACAAGCAAAATGGAGTATCCAACACTAAAAATGCACCAAAATAAATCTAATTAACCTATCAAATGATTTTTAAAAAATATGGGACCACCACAAACTAAAAACTACACAAAAATGAAACTCAAAAATGCAATAAAAAATCTTCAAAAAATGAAAAAGTGATCTAAATGAAGGATTTAGGGCAAATCAGGGTTGCTCACAGTGTTACTGTGAGCCTTGTGGAGAAGGCCATTTTCCTTCAACCCACCAATTTTCAACTCATTCTGAGCATGTTTGCCTATATAAAAATTACAAAAATACCATTGTCTCACCTAAATTTGCTAAAAAACCCTACCAAACGATGGATTTTGGCCAAATTATACAGGAATGATCCTTTTAGGATTATTTTGCTTAGAATGGTAGTTTACCTTTGGGGACCAAGTTTCAGCTTAAGACTCTATTGCAACACCAAATGATTTCTACTAGTGCCTTTTTGAGATGTAGGAAAATGAAAACCAAGTAAATGTGAAGAATAAAACTGAAGGTGAAACTCAAGTGAAGATGAGCAACTTGCAAATATCAATAAGGTTGGTAAAAGGATGGTCAATAGCTGCAAAATGACATGCAATAACCGACAATAATGTAGTAGAACCAATGGAACAGTAACTGCCTCAGGAAAAATACAGCAAAACAGGTTATGCAGAACAGCAGGCTATGCAGCAGATGAAGGTGTTATTCGTGCAACAGAAGTATCAATTGTGTTGTGTGAAGCAATGCACAATCATAGGAGTCATGGAATGTAGGAAAATCTAATGTAATAGTAACAATGACAGTAAAACGAAAATTGTGCAACAGATGAAACAAGAGCCAATGGAACAGTGATTAATGCATCAAAGTGCAATGCAACAGGCAGGCACAAAATGTGAATTATGCAATGAATTCATACAAAATCCAATACAATAGTAAACCAATGCAGAATGTAGCAGAATGCGAGAATCGATGTAAAAAACAATTCTCACGGAATCGATGAGCGAAAAACAAAACAACAGAATGCACATAAGGATTTCCAGCAAAGTTGATCACGAATACACAGGAATTAGAAACTATTAGGAACTCCTAAAAAGCCTAAGAAACCGAAAATAGATCCCCGGCAACGGCGCCAAATTTTGATGAGCGATGTCGTACTCGCCTCAAAATAGACTAGGATTTACAATTGAATATATCATAGTGCATAACCTAGGTCATCTCCCAAGGATCAATTCGGATTTCTCAAGCATATTAGAAATTATCAATGGGTGGGGGGTTTTGTTCATCAATAGAAAACGAATTCAAACCGTAATTAGAAGAAAATTGAATTATGGAAACACCAATCCAAGGTCATCAATTCAAGTGGCAGAGTTAATCATAGTTCAAAAAGAGTATAATTCTAAATGCATTCACCTCTGTTAATTCGAATTCAACTAGATAATCACTTAGAATTTGATCAAGTAAAACAGAATCACAATCGTAATTCTTGATTAAGATTGATTTAGGTACAATTTCGAATTAACTTAGATTACCAATCGATGATCTATTCTCCATTTGATTCAATTTGATCAATCCTAATTCTATCTTCAATTTCGAAATCATAATTAGAAATCTATTGAAGAAGGAGAAGAGGAAAGAACACAATCAGAAATCACAGTTAAACAAAAGAATTCAAAACTCTAACCACAATCATTGAATTCCTTGGATTGATTGGATCTTTAGCCTTCCATGGCCATCACCATTGGAAAGTTACAGAACCTTCAGAGAAGAGAGAAAACGAAAATAGAGAAGATGAAAAGAGAGAAAAATAACTGTTTCTTCAATCTGTAAAACTCAAACAAAACAATTCAAAAGGTCCTTTTCGTATTCTGCCTTAACCTATTTGTAACTGAAAAGTCTTCTCAAATTCTTAATCTACTCTTAGCTCAAATTATAGCCCTTTGAATAAGCTTTTCAGAGACATATAACTTGCCTTATTTGGGCTTAAATTGAGAGAGTTAAGACCAAATCAGTGAAGGAAGGTCCAAGCTAGTAACAGCAACAACGTCCTGACTTTGAGGCTCAATTTCGCCTTGAATCCAGCTGAACTAGAAAACTTACATTAGATGTAAAATTGTGCATCTTCGTCTCAGCTTTCAGGGGACACCAAGATCATCCAAATGTGACATTTGTACCCCAAGTTATAGCCTATACAAGACAAAAAGGTCAAAATGAGCTAAATTCTAAAAATTAATGAAGTTTTCACAACTAAGCTCAATGAGGCCCAATCATCTAAAACTCACCTATAAACATAATATTGGATACAATTATCATCAATTAGGCCAAATATAAAGCAATAATGAATGCCTCAAAATTAATTGATCACTTAGAATGGTGTCTAGATTCAAGATCAAGGTTGGTTTAATGAAAAAGCTTGGGTGGCCAACAATGGTGGTTTTGGCCGTGGAAGAGAGGAGAAAATGGAGAGGAAAAGTTGAGTTTTTGAAGATGACTCCAACTCGAAAAGTGTTTAGAATGTAATGGAGATCAAGGAAATGTGGTTACTCGAAAGTTTTGCCATGGTAGGGGTGGGTGGAGATGGTGGTGCCGTGGAGAGGGTGAAGGAAAGTGGAGAAGAAAGGTGAGATTTTTAGAGAGTGATTCCTGTAACACCCCTTTGGAGGATGTCACACATAAAAGAAAATAAAATAAATAGAAATAAAATCTACCCAAGTTGCGGAACATTTGATAAATATTATTACGGGTTGTAAAATAATTCCTGATAGACTGAAGTATGTAATAAAAAGATAATACGAAATATACGAAAAAAAAAAAAAAACATCATCACTAATAATATACATATGATTAAGTTATAAACTGTACATATAATTTACAACTAAGATTATAACTCTTTAAACAAGAACAAGAAAGAAAGCAATAAAAGAGTTAATATATACAGTACATACCCGACGCGCCCAAAAAAAAAAAACATCATGATTATCTATTCCTCCGATGGATCACTCTGTGAAAATGATCATCGGGAGATAAATATCACGATGTCCCGACATACGGCGATAACGGGATCGCGCGGTCGACACGATGCTTATCTCACTAGGCTCGGGGTTTTCAGACACCCCAATAACGCCTAATGGATAAGGGTAACTCTAAATGCGAGAAAAAGCGTCGTCGTCGAAATCGGATCTCCATCAAACCGATGACGTAGAATCACATACGTCCAAAGATAGGTAATGAAGCACGATCTCTTCGCAAATGCCAAGCCAAATCACCTCCATGGAATACCAGCTCTACAAATCCAAAAATGCAGGCGTCGCCATCCTCACACAATCAATCCAGAGGGTATGGATGATCGGATGGTTCTTGCTCGTAAAATTGATCGTCGGTCTGGCCGATCTCCCTCTTCCTCAGGGTACACGATCTCAAGAGGTTGTTCCTCTTCTTCCTCTTCAAACTCTTTACCGTATAAAAATAAATAGACAATAGACACATACAATAAAGAGGTAAGACAACATAAAATCATCGCAACATGGCAAATAAGAAGACGACAAATAACAATTACACGGTTTATACAATATGAAGAAGCTATAACAAGAATACATATTAAATATCCTAGGGTTTCGAACATCATAGACAGATCACAAATAGAGAAAATCACACGATAAATCAATCTCACGATAAGATAAGATAAGAAATAGACAACTAACATCAAAATTATCGATAAATATAAATAGAGAAAATGTAAGAATATCCAAGATATTACCGTTAAAGATAAATAGAGAAAATGGAATATGATCCAAGATAAAATCAAATACACCAAAACACAACCCTACTCCATGGAGCTAAACCCAAACAGATATCGAGAGAATGATTTGCAAAATCTATTAGTACCACGGCTGCCCAACCAACTATTACGCGATCACACGTTGCGTCAATAGCCTACGACACTTAAGGAATCTACCATCCAGGCGTAGTATAGTTCACATCTCTCCGTTGTGGCACTATAGGCAATGTACTACTAGACTTTACAAACCTCGATTAAATATAGTGAATGTCGAGTACATTAGTGTGCTATCGGTTTACCACGGCCCAGGAGCTACCAAACTGTCACGTGGGATCCCGTAACTAAAGTCTCCAAGTTTATTAGAACAATAAACAACACTACACTTATCGCATCGACAACACGATGTAATTCGTCTCGTCAACCAAAACACCAAAAATTGGCATAAAGACAAAACATAATTCCAAATATATGAAATTACGAAAATGCCCTTAAGATAGAAATATATGCCCTCAATGGCAGAAAGCCTGTACGGGTTCACTTTTTCCCGACAAAGAAAATAACCTCAAAAACCTCATCGGGTTCACGTTTTCCGACAAATTAAATACGGTAACGTTCAATCGCGTAGAAATTTTATCGCGTTTTTGAAATCTCGTCGTTTTTATAAACGTTTAAAAATCGGGTAAAAATTATTTTTCTGTTTTTAAAATCGCGTAGCATTTTTAATTCATTTTCTCAATCGCGTAGGATTTTTAAATCATTTTCTTATTCGAATGCCTTTAAAATTACTGTTTAAACAGATAGAAATAATATTTAATACCTTTAAACTACGTAGAATAATTTTTCATACCGTATACTGTCATTAGGATATTTTGACTATCTTATAGGTTCATTTTTACTAAAAATTGACAGTATTTTGTTTGGAAACTTATAATAATGGTTTTCTAATTTTTTTTTTTCCATAAAAATTTCTGTTTACCTAATTTTTAACCATTTCATTAAATTCTTTTTGAAATCTCTAACATGCTTCAAAACCGAAAGTGAGCTATATGTTAGAAAATTTCTTAACATTAACTGTATTTCCTTCCTAATGATAAAATTATGAATTTTAACCCTTTAGACTTACTTCTAATCGATTGGTTCCTTCATAAATTTATTATAGAAAATTTTCTTCTTAACTTGTATTGTTTCTTTTTAATTGAAAAAGGTTTAGAAACAAGTTTTTAAAATCATGAATTCTATAGTGGCATGTTGGCCGAATTTTATAAAACTTTTGCATTTGATTTCCAAAATGTCTTTCACCTTTTAAATCATATCAAATGTATTCTATAGTCTAAGTTCATTAAATCATTTTAGAAAATAGTTATCTATATTCAATTTAATCCTTTAGGCATGTTGGCCCAAAATACTAAGTTTGTACCATTTGATTTCTAAATGCATTTTTCTTTGATCAAATCAATTAAAAACTTTCTTGATTCTCCTAGGTTAATTAAGCTACACTTTAGGAAAAATCAGAGAACATTTTGGTCCTCCAAACTTGTCATTGCCGTGAGCTATTGGATTGTGTTCTTTGGAACACTCATGCAACTTACACATGTTATTCACATCCTATGACTTATCATACAATTTCTAACACATGCATTATATTTCTAACATATGCAAAATATTTCTAACACATGCAAAATATTTTCTAACATATACAACCTAAATTAAAGCTTGTAGACATGCATTCAAAAGCTATTAGACATGCAAGATTATTACAATTACCAAATAAGAAAGCTACTAACACATAACACTTAAGCTACTAGCAACCACAAAAATTAACAAATACACACATAAATAACACATGACCACCGAATCCTTATGGATTCTACAACATCACAAATAACTCCATCTTCTTACCACCATCAAGGGATGATAAGAATTGTCTTCCTCTTACCTTAAATGAAGACAAAAGCTTGCTTTTTCACCTCTTTAGGTCACGGTTTTCACTCCTCCAAACACCTAAAATTTTCAAACAAAACCTACATGTTACTAACCATGAAAAAGAAGCTAAACCATGGAAAAATCATGGCTTAGAACTTTGAGAAAGAAGAGAGAAAAGAAAAGTATGAAATTTCACCTTCTAGGTAAAACTTCCAAGGTTGGTTTCCAAGCCTTAGATGGAAGAATTTGAAGAAACTCCCAACTACAAAGGTTCTTAGAATGGTGTTTAGATTAAGGAAACTTGGTTAGAAAAATTTTTGGATGGTTGGATGGTGTAGTTTGTGTCTTGGCCGAATATGGTGGAGAAAATGGGCAAGAATGGTGGCTAGGGTTCTTGATGAGAGAGAAGAGAGAAAAGTGATGAAGACAAAGTGATTTTAGGTCACCAAAGGCCTCTTGGCCGTGAACTTGATGTGGGGTGCAAGGTGGGCACCTTGCTTGGCTTCATCCAAGCCATTGGATGAATCAAAGGCTAAGATTAAGCCTTGGTGAGCAAGCCTTCTTCTCATTGGTTAGCTTATGTGACTCACATGCCGAGTCACACAAAGTATTTAATTTTCTCACCGAGTCACTAGCCGATGAGTCACTGTTCTCGAAAGTTCTACGACTTACGGTGATTAATTAAGCTACCGATCTAACTGTTCGGCTAATTGTGGGTCCCGCAAAATATTTCCTGTCCATCATTCACTAAAACGTCTTGACTAATAAAATAATATTATAATAATATAAAATTATTTTATTTGTGATTAAATCCTAAAAATTAAAAGATTATTTTTAGACTATTCAGAATCGGGTTAAGTAAGATCCCCCAATTCTAAATAATCAAATAAGATTTTCCCGGCCCCTAATATATTATTTTCTGCCTCGGAGCAAATCACACAAAAAGTTCATATAAAATCACAGACGGATTTTCTCGCATTAAATCAAGAAGAAAACAATTAAAAACAGACAAAAAAAGCAGAGAAAACAAGACGTTCGGGACGTAACGGTCATTTTCCCATTTTTTCCCACAACGTAGGTAATTATCCAAAACGTTCAAATAAAATATCCAAAGAGATTATTTAGTTCAGTATATCTTTCGATTAATACAAGAGGCTCGAAAAATTTTTATTTGACCGTCTCGAAGCAATTTACGTAAAACGATCAAATAAAATTTGAACCTGTATTATCGAAATCGTTTTCATACAAAAATCAAGAACAGGAAAACAGGGACACAACGGTCATTCATACAAAAGCATGAAAAACAGAAAACAGTACATTCAGAATATTTTCTAAAAATTGGGGCGTTACAATTCCAACAAGAAAGGAAGATCTTAAATGGAAGTGAAGATTCAAGCAAGATTGAAGCTTGAAATCAAGCATCCATAGAGTGTGGAAGGGTGGGGGCTTCCGTGGAGTTAGAGAGAAGGAGGAGAAGAGAAGAAGAGAAGAAGAGAAAGTTGAGAGAAAAAGATGAAGAGAGAAGATAGAGAGAGAGAGTTATAGTAAGGTGAAATGAAGTGAGATATATAATTAGGTGTATTATGTGTGTGTGAATTAAAAGTGTGGTCACAAAGACTCCTAAAAAATGTGTGGTGGAGAGGAGGAGAGAGGAAATAGGCTTCTCCTACAAGCTAAAAAGGAAGGTGCAAGGAAGCTTCCTCCAAGCTTCTTCAAGAAGCTAAGCTTCTACTTTTGAAAAGTCAAAGTGATGTCATGGTGATGATGTCATCATTGTGATGTCACTAAAGTGTTCTCTAGAATATGACTAACGCTGTATCAGATTTATTATCAGTGGATAGAAATTACAGTTAACAAAAATTGATATTTATTATCCAACGGATAATAAAATTATTCTGCAATTTTTATTTATCAAATAAAAATCTCAAAAAACATGAAACCTCGTAAACCGTGTCTGGTCTCAGGTTTAGTAAGATCCCCCGTCGACGTTTCTACAGCTCAAGGTTATCGAGAAAAATATCTCATTTTCTCGGCTCCACTCAGTGCGCATGCAAAATGAAGAATAATATTAAAATATTCCACGTTCACAGAAAAATACAAATTTTTTTTCAAAAATCACAAATATTATAAAACGACTATTTATCCTAAAATTATTAATTTTTGGGATGTTACAACTCTCCCCTTCAAATAGAAATTTTGTCCTCGAAATTTTTATTCCTTAGAATAAATATTGACATTATTTCTTCATCTTATCTTCTGACCTTCACGTCGTGCTTCTAATCACGTCAATTCAGATCACCCTTACCAATGTTATCTCCCTGCCTCCGTGTTGCTTTGCCCTCTTATTCTCTATTTTCACAAGATGCATTTCATAGATCAAGCTCTCTCTTAATTATACTGTGTCCCGTTCGATGACATGGCTGGATCGGGGATATACCATCGCAATTATGACCTATGGAAGATATTATGAATATATTAGGATGAAAAGGTAGTAAAACTAGTTGGTAAGCTACCAGACCAATCTGACAGAAATTTGATATAGTTCGTAGAATTTTGAAGTGAGTTTATTGGTAACTCAGACAAGACGACACTAAAGCTAGACGTCATACTCCTTCAAAAACTCTAATCACCTTCTCTGTCTCATGTTCAGTCCCTTTTTTTTCATCGAATGGATACTTCAGGCCCTTGCAATTTCTAAAGGTGTTGATGGCAACAAGTATCTCCATATTCTCAGAGCAGATACAATTACAGCCAACCCCAAGTCATTAGTTGGGTAATTCTCATCATGCACCATCGACTATCTCGAGGCGTAAGTCACAACTTCCTAACTTTGTATGAGCACACATCCTAGACCTTAATGCGAAGTATCACAAAGCATTTCAAATGTTTCCCCAAGATCAAGTAGAACCCAAAACTAGTGAGCATCCGAATATCTCCTCAATCCTTGGAAAACTTTCTCTATACGTGTTAGTCCACCAAAAAGTTTGATTCTCCGTTTGTAAGCTAAGTAAGGGATTCTACTATCTTGGAGAATTCATCGACATTCCTTCGATGGAAACCAACTAATGCAACCAGCTACGAATCTCTTTTACGGTCTCTGGTCTTTCCTTTTTGAGGAACTGCTTCAACCTTTTATGAATCCACAACAATTCCTCCATTTGAAATTTCATGACCCAAAAGTTTAACCTCCTCAACTAGCATTTGTACTTTGATAATTTGGCATACACTTCTTTTCCTTTGAGGTCTGGAAAAATTATATCGAGATACCCAATGTTGATAATCACATATTTTATACATTAATAAACCCTCATTTTTAGTCATTTACACTCTTCATGTACTTAATTGATTAAGTTTGGTTATATTTTGTAAGATCGAACTCAAATTGCACTTAATTGATTTTTTTTAGCAATATTTGGGTCTTACACTATTTTGTATTTTAGTCATATCTTGAGTTCTAGATATCTAGAAATTATGAATTTTACCTTGTAGGAAAGCTGAGAGAAAGCTCTACAACTTTGACGAAGAGCTCAAAGTTTCAGTCAGACATCTAGTAGAGCTAATTGGGCTTGGAAGACAAAACACAAGTTTTGTGTCTAGAACCTGAACAATGTACAGTAATTAGAGCATAACTCGGGCTGTAGGAATTATCTTGGGCTGAAATTTGGACATTTGATAAGATCCAGATCTACAACTTTCATGAAAAACATAAGAGCTCATTCGGACAACTTGGAGGTGATATTGGGTCTGGAAGTCAAAACAGAGGTGCTGAAACTAGGCCTGAACAGTATGCAATAATTGGGCCATATCTCGGGCTGCAGGTGATGAAATGAGCTGAAATTTGGACATCTGAAAGTTAAGATCTAGATATACAACTTTCATGTAAATGACTTTTCTATTTGATGACGTAATCCATGAGTTAAGCAATGAATGATTTCAGAGATAAGGAATCTTAATAATTTTTCACTCACCAACTTACCATTTGGCATTTTTCACTCATTCATCCGCTCATCCACCTACTCTTAATCAGCCCCCTTGCCATTTTGTATCCCTAATCCTCTATAAAAGGCACCATTGGCTGATCATTTGGGGCACTTGGTGTTAGGCTTAGTTTTTACAAGTTATGGTTATGCTTGTTTCTTATTTTACTTTGTTGTAATTTTCTCTTGTTCTAAAGTGAAGTTATGTTCATCTTTCTCTTCTTCTCTCTTTCTTTCTTCTTATCTATGAGTAACTAAATTTTCATCTTGCTTGGGTGAAAGAGTGAAGCTCTTAGTAATGAAATAAGGTTAGATTATTCTATTTCTTGTGCTTAAAAGATATATTATTAAATAGAAATTATATGTGTTGTATTTTGTTTCCAATTAATTTAGAAACCTTCTTTGTATAATGGAGATCTTGATTTATTGTAGACAATAGGATTGGCACAATGAATGCTTGAACTCATTTACAAATGTTGGTAGATAATTAAAGGAATCATAATATGATTGCATATATAATTGAACTTTGAATGTTATATTTTCCGATTGGAACCTCCGTTGTATGTGGATTTCAATTGAGTTATAAAGAGAAATAATCTTGCCTTTAATTTATTACCAAGAGTGGATCTTCTAACCCAAGCAAGTTCTTAAATTCATTTGTGAACATTTTCTATTACTTTTGGTGTTATGACAAATCCTTTCCTACCTCAATTAATTTTTCTTCATCAATTCCCTGTGGATCGACCTCGGACTCCTGAGAAATTTACTACTTGAGATAACCTGCACTTGGTTTTGCATCCTTAACTCCCGCAGTCAAGTTTTTGGTGCCGTTGCCGGGGACTTGATTTGAAGTTTTAATTTATTGAGGTTTTTTTTCTTTAATAAAATCTATTCTCTCTTCTCCCTTACTGGAGCAAAAGATCGGCTTGCCGATCCTTCAGTTTCTTTACTAACTCTCTAACTTTCTAACTATCTATCTTACTAACCTACTAACTTGCTAACATACTAACTTTCTAACTTTTATATTTCTGTCATTTATTTTCTGCTTACTAACTTTCTAATTTCTGTAACTCTAACTTTTTAATTTCTGCTTTCTAACGTTTTAATTTTTGTTATTTATTATTGTTTTCTAACATAACAAAATAATCTTTCTTCTTCTCTTCTCTTTCGCCGGCTCTATGGGGCTCTGCCACTCTTTAGTTTTCATATTTTAAATTTATTTTATGCAATTTACTTTCCGCAATTTACTTTCCACACTTTATTTTCTGTATTTTATTTTTAACTTTTTATTTGTTAATAGTTATTGGGTGGTTGGTTTATACCACATCCTTGTTAATATTTAATGGCGGGTTATACCCCCAGCTTGTACATTATTTTTGTTTATTTATTTTAAGTTATTTATGTATTTATGCTTAATTAGTATCATGATTTAAATTCTGGTCGCTTAGTTAAAATTAATCCTGGTACTTTATATATTGATTTGTTTGAATCACAATCACACACAATTGACACAACGGCTGACAATGAAAGTGTACATGATGAACATGAAAATT
The DNA here is from genome assembly GCA_029884605.1 of Ormosia emarginata. Lineage (NCBI taxonomy): Eukaryota > Viridiplantae > Streptophyta > Magnoliopsida > Fabales > Fabaceae > Ormosia > Ormosia emarginata. The sequence goes on along the minus strand of JAQQTP010000081.1, from coordinate 5,794,462 downwards.
AACTGTTGCGAACCATGCGTGAATATTTGCAACCACCTCAAAATTCTAGTCCATCATGTTTTATTTTTCCACTCAATGCCAACAATTTTAGATTTAAGCCAGGTATGATTTCTTTACTTCCTAATTTTCATGGTTTAGAATCTGAAAGTCCATATTTACATCTGAAAGAATTTGAGGAAGTATGTATTGCTTTCAATGACCAAAATTACACTGAAGAGATTGTTAAGCTTAAATTGTTTCCTTTTTCTTTAAAAGATAAAGCAAAATCTTGGCTTATCACTTTGAAACCAAGATCAATTGGCACATGGCAAGAAATGCAAGGTGAGTTCTTAAAGAAATTTTTTCCAACACATAAAACTAATGCTATGAAAAGTCAAATCCAAAATTTTTCCTAAAATTCAAATGAAGCATATTTTCAATGTTGGGAACGATTTAAAGATTTGTTAAATTCTTGCCCATATCATGGTTTTGAAAAATGGCACACTATAAGCTCCTTTTATGAAGGTTTAATACCTGAAACTAAACAATTTGTGGAAACAATATGCAATGGTGAGTTTCTTGATAAAGAACCTAATGAAGCTTTAGACTATTTGAACCAGTTGGCTGAAAATTCTCAATCTTGGCATAGTACTAACACTTCTGAAAATTCAATTAGATCTAATCTTGCAAGTGCTAATAAAGGAAAATATCACCTTAGTCAAGTGGAAGATCTAAATGCTAGATTTACCAGTTTGGCTAGAAAGGTTGAAGCTATTGAATTAAGAAAAGCAAAAAAAATCAAATCTGTGCAAAATGAAGAAATTTGTGGCATTTGTGATGACTTAGGATACTCAACAGACGAATGTCCTAACATTCCTGTTTTTAAAGAAGTTGTACATGAGCAAGTAAATGCAATGAATAATTTTAAAAAGCCATTTACTTCTTCTTTTTCAGATACATACAATCTGGGATGGAGAAATCACTTGAACTTCAGCTAGAGGAATAATAATCAGTCACAATTCGTGTAACCACCACCTCCTCAGGCACAATAAAACTCTCAAAATTCTCTAGGATATGCACCTTATGTCCCACCATATAGGAAAAACCTTGAAGAAACAATGCATGTATTCATAGAAAAGCAAGAGGCCATTAATAAACAAAACAATCAAACCATGAATGACATAAAAGACACTCTTGCTAAACTTTCTTCTGCACTCACCATTCACGAGAAAGGAAAATTTCCTTCTCAACCTCAACCAAATCCCAAGGGTCAGTACAGTCTAAATGAGGGGAGTTCAAAACCAACAAATGGACTAAGTCAAGTCAGTGATAACTCTTAGGAGTGGAAAGGTTGTTGAAAAACAAATCCCCGAATCTTATGAGAAAGAAGATGAACCAATTCCCCAAGAAAATGAAGAAGTTGACCAAACTCTCGCCTTCACCCCCATTTCCTCAAGCATTGAATAATCCAAAGAAATTGGACCACCACACTGAAATTTTTAAAATTTTGAAACAAGTGAAGATCAATATTCCTCTGTTAGATGTTATTAAATAGATTCCTTCTTATGCTAAATATTTGAAGGACTTGTGCACTGTTAAAAGGAAATTAAATGTGAAAAAGAAAGCATTTTTGGCTGAACAGGTAAGCTCCATTCTTCAGAATAATAATGTGTTGAAATATAAAGATCCTGGTTGTCCTACAGTTTCATGCATTATTGGAGAACATAAAATTGAAAAAGCTTTACTTGATCTTGGTGCTAGTGTCAATTTGCTTCCATATTCAGTTTATCAGCAACTCAACATGGGTGAGTTAAAACTAACTTCTATAACTCTTCTACTTGCCAATTGATCAATTAAAATTCCAAGAGGAATAGTGGAAGATGTGTTGGTTCAAGTTGATAAATTCATATATCCTGTGGATTTTATTGTGTTGGATACTAAACCTATGGTTGATAGTTGCAAGTCAATTCCTGTTATTTTAGGCCATCCATTTTTAATAACATCAAATGCTTTGATAAATTGCAGAAATGGAGTGGTGAAGCTAACATTTGGAAACATGACACTGGAACTCAATGTTTTTAACATGTGCAAGCAACCACAGGAAGTCCTTGATAAAAAGGAGGAAGTTGAAGGGATTGAAGCCATTGTAGATGATCATCTTCATATAAGGAGTTCTTCTGACCCATTAGAAATTTGTTTAGTCAATTCATTTGATTCAGGCATGCAATTAGAAGATGATATCTCTGAAATATGCTCTTTGCTTGATTGTACACAGGCAATGGAGTACAAAAAATAGAAGCCAAGATTTGAAAAGCTAAAACCCATGAATGATAATGCCCATGAAGAAGTACCCACACTGGAACTAAAGCCATTACCTGCTGGGTTGAAGTACACATTTTGGGAGAAAAGCAAAACTTTCCAATGGTAATTTCCTCGTCTCTTACTGAAGAACAAGAAGGTATGTTAACAGAAGTACTTAAAAGGCATAAAAGTGCAATTGGATGGACATTAAAGGACATAAAAGGCATTAATCCATTAATTTGTACACACATAATACATTTAGAGGATAATGCTAAAACTTCTCAACAACCTCAAAGAAGATTAAATCCACACATGAAAAAGGTAGTTAGAGTTGAAGTCCTTAAATTGCTTGATGTTGGAATTATCTATCCTATCTCTGATAGTCAATGGGTAAGCCCTACACAAGTTGTGCCAAAAAAATATGGAATAACAGTGGTTGAAAATGATAAGGGTGAATTAATACCTACGCGAGTCTCATCTAGTTGGCGTATGTGTATTGATTTTAGAAAATTAAATGCTGCTACTAGGAAAAATCATTTTCCCTTACCATTTCTTGACCAAATTCTGGAAAGGGTAGCAGGACATCCATACTATTATTTTCTTGATGGTTATTCGGGTTATAATCAAATACCAATTGCATTGGAAGATCAAGAAAAGACCACTTTTACATGTCCCTTTGGTACTTTGCATATAGAAGAATGCCTTTTGGCCTTTATAATGCTTTGGCAACATTTCAAAGATGCATGTTAAGCATTTTTAGTGACATGATTGAGCATTATTTAGAGGTTTTCATGGATGATCTGACAGTTTTTGGAAATTCTTTTGAAAATTGTCTTGATAATTTGGAAAAAGTTCTTAAAAGGTGCGAAGAAAAAGGATTTGTGTAAACTGGGAAAAATGTCATTACATGGTTACCTCAGGAATAGTGTTAGGTCATGTGATATCTTCTAAAGGAATTGAAGTTGATAAGGCTAAAGTTGAATTAATTGCTCATTTTCCTTCCCCAAAAATAGTCAGAGAAGTTTGTTCCTTTTTAGGACATACAGGATTTTACAGAAGATTCATTAAGGACTTTAGTGCCATATCTAGACCATTATGTAATCTTCTGTTGAAAGATGCACCATTTGATTGGACTCAAGAATGTCAAAAATTTTTTGAAAAATTAATTGGTCTTCTGACTTCTGCTCCTATCATGCAATCTCCTAACTGGTCTTTACCTTTTGAGTTAATGTGTGATGCTAGTGATTTTGCTGTGGGCGCTGTTTTAGGCCAAAGAAAAGAAGGTAAGCCTCATGTGATTTGTTACGCAAGTAGAACTTTAACAAATGAATTACACTACTACTGAAAAAGAACTACTTGCTGTAATTTTTGCACTGGACAAATTTTGATCTTACTTAATTGGTTCTTCTATTGTGATTTTCACCGATCATTCTGCAGTTAGATATTTGATGTCTAAGCAAGATGCCAAACCAAGATTGATAAGGTGGATCTTATTGCTTCAAGAATTCAACATCACAATAAAAGATAAGAAAAGAGCCGAAAATGTTATTGCTGATCATTTGTCCAGACTTACAATAGGCTCACCTTTTGATAGCACACCTATCAATGATTCTTTTCCTGATGAATTTTTATTTTTTGTCAATTCCATGCCTTGGTTTGCTAACATAATCAATTTTTTTGTAACAGGAAAGATGTCGCCTCAATGGACGCACCAAGATAGAAGGAAATTTTTGACAGAGGTGAAAAATTTTTATTGGGATGACCTATACTTGTTCAAATATTGTGCTGACCAAATCTTTCGGAGATGTGTGCCCAACAGTGAGGTAGGTAGTGTCATTAAATTTTGTCACTTAGAAGCATGTGGAGGTCACTTTTCTTCAAAGAAAACAGCTGTGAAAATCTTGCAATGTGGATTTTATTGACCCACTTTATTTAAGGACTGCTATACTTTTTGCAAAAGTTGTGAAAATTATCAAAATTTGGGCTCAATTTCAAAAAGAAACATGATGCCTCTGAACCCCATCCTTGTCATTGAAATTTTTGATTGTTGGGGAATTGATTTCATGGGTCTATTTCCATCTTCATTTGGATTTATGTATATCTTGGTTGCAGTTGATTATGTCTCAAAATGGATTGAGGCGATTTCATGCCGACACAATGATCATAAAACTGTTCTCAAATTTTTAAAAGAAAATATCTTGTGTCGATTTGGAATCCCTCGAGCTATCATAAGTGATGGGGGAACACATTTTTGCAATAAACCATTTGAATCTTTAATGAAGAAATATGATATTACACACAAAATTGTCATCCCTTATCACCCTCAAACAAGTGGACAAGTTGAATTGGCAAATAGGGAGATTAAACAAATTTTGGAAAAAACGGTTAACCAAAATCGTAAAGATTGGTCATTATGACTAAACGATGCACTTTGGGCTTTCCGTACTGCTTTCAAAACATCTTTGGGCATGTCACCCTATCGGTTAGTCTATGAAAAACCTTGTCACTTGCTTGTAGAATTGGAACATAAAGCATTCTAGGCCATTAAAGCTTTCAATCTAAATCTTGATGATGCTTGCAAGATACGCAAATTGCAATTAAATGAACTTGAGAAATTGAGAAATGATGCATATGAGAACTCAGATTTCTAAAGCCAAAACAAAAGCTTTCATGACAAGACAATTTTGAGAAAATCTTTTGAAATTGGTCAAAAAGTTTTGCTTTATGATTCTCGCCTGCACCTATTCCCTGGAAAATTGAGATCTAGGTGGAGTGGTCCTTTTGTTGTCAAACATGTGTATCCTCATGGGGCTATAGATATTGAGAATCCTAGGAATGGTAATATGTTTAAAGTCAATGGATAAAGGCTCAAACCATTTCTGGAAAACCAAGTTGATGAGATAGAATTCATCTCTCTTTTTTATCCTTGTTATGAATAGAATTCATTCTAATTTTGTTGCCTTTGTTTTTGCAGTTCTTTGTGTTGCCAGTTAAGTAGCAGATACGGTACTCCGTGACTCTCAAGTTAGTTTGTTTTTCAGTTTCCTAAAATAACTGAATCCTTCTTCTCCTTTAAAATGGATGCCATTCTTTCAAACCTGAGAAAACATTTTCCTTCTCTCCCTCAAAATGCTCTGAAAAAAATCTACAAAGTTCGATGTGAAAGATTAAGACTGTTAATGCACAAAGGTATACTAGAAGATGTACGCTGGATAATTGAAGCAAAGGTCCGACTAGCAGGTGAGTCTTCAATTTCATTTGACTCATACATGCCAGGTCTTGGAAGAAGTTCGTATTCTAAAAGGAAAAGAGCAAAAAGGTTACAAGTCTGTTACAAATGTGGACAATGAAATTGTAACAAACGATGTCGTTCTTTGGGTATGGTTTCCGCAAATAGAGAAGATAAAATTTTCTTTATTAAGAATGGACTGAGTAAGGAGTCATTAGATGATATTTTATTAACTCTTGAGACGCATTCTTGTGGAATGGTGCATCGTGAACTTCTTAATTTGTGGAATCTCTTCAAGGATGAAGAAAAACGCTACAGTCTTGGGAATCTGACTCTAAAAGACCCTGTTTGCCAATTTATAAGAAAATTGGATGGGAAGCTTATCCTCGACTCATAGAAGGCGTTTAAGTTGTTATTGGATGTTAAACCAGAGGCAGATGTGAGCCATATCTACAAACAATCTATACATATCATCCTCTTCTTCTTCATGTCATCTTTCAAAAAAAATATTTAAAAAAAGAAAAAAAATTAAAAAAAAAGAGAAAAAAATGTTTGAACAAGGGCAATCCGGAAGGAGTACCATGGCTATAATTAGTTGTGGAGCCCCAGCCTTTGGCTGACCCGTCATTAACTCGGGTGGACCTTTGCACGCTGGTCCTTAAAAAAGTTCGTGTACCATGCTCTGTAGAGAGCCGCACTCCATAACCCAATGTTTACCATCTAGGCACTGTGGAGTTGATGGACAGGTAGAAGTGTCCCACTCTAGTTATTAGTGAGAAGTAACTCGTGGCTGCCAAAGCGTGTGAGGCATCTAAGCTTGATCTTCTCTTTTATTATAAGGCACTCTCAGTGCCCTGGGATGGGATGTTTTGGATCTTGGACATTACAGGTTTCAAATTTTAGCATCTTTGTTGATGTTACGAGCCCAAGTGTGAGCGCTCCAGATTCCAGACCCAGGATGGAAACCCACGATGGTTTCTTCTTTCTCCTTTCTTCGAATAGACGGATGTGAGTGTCTACTGCACTGGTGACATGCAGTATAAAGATATACCACTACTGCATTCACGACGCGCAATATAAAGATACGCCATGAAAGTTGTACATACATGTATGTCATCATTTGCTATTATATTTCTTTTATCTTTGTATGATTTTGTTGTGTTTTGGTTTTGGACAGACGATCCTTCGAGCAGGGTCCTTCAGGGGTTTCTAGACTTCTTTACCCTGATGGTTTTCTTAAAGTAAAAAAAAAACAAAAACAAACAAAAACAAAAGAAAATTAAAAAAAATAGATTCTGTGTTTCTTATTTTCAAAATTTTCTGACAACAGCTAACCTACCCTTATAGATGCAATTATTACCCTTTCCATTCTTTTTCCTATTTAAACACTTCATTTTCTCTACTTTCCTCCAACTCAAAATCATTCAAAAGGAAGGTGAGAATATAAATGGAAGGTGTTTCTGTTCGTCAACTTAAAAATATTTATGTATTTTGTGGATCTAAGTATGGGAAGGGTTTAGAGTTTGTAAATGCAGCTATCACTCTTGGTCGATCACTTGCTGCGAGGAATATCCATCTTGTATATGGGGGAGGTTGCCGTGGGTTAATGGGGGCTGTATCACTTTAGGTGTCATTCCTGAACCTTTAGCTCAACAAAATATCACTGGAAAGACAATTGGAGAGGAACTTAAGATATCATCAATGCATGAACGAATGAAGATAATGCTTGAAAACTCTGATGCATTCATTGCCTTACCAGGTGATTTCGGTACCTTGGAAGAAGTTTTTCAAATTCTCTCTTGGGCCCAACTGAACATCCACCATAAACCCATAGGTTTGTTGAATATAAATAATTTCTTTGATATTTTGTTAATCTTTCTTGACCATGTTGTGGAACAGAAATTTATCACACCTTCGACAAGACAACTTCTTATCTCTGCTTCCACTGTTGATGAGTTGATTGATAAATTAGAAGCTTTTGTTCATAAACCTGACCTAGCAATAGCTTAGATAGATTAGTCAGCAGGAAGCAGTGAGAGAAACAGGATGAAAAAAGAGCCAGATTTGACACTTCGTTTATAGCTTTTCTTTACTTTTGATTTTATTTATCATACTTTGTGTTTGTTTAAATTTGTGTCAGATTTCTCTAATAGGTAATATCTTCTATCTTTTACTCATCTATATTTTAACATTGAGGACAATGTTGTGATCTAGTTGGGGGGGAAGGATAGTTGACTAATTTTTTTTTTCTTTTTTAGGAAGTATGATATGATTGTCATGGACTTACTAAACTAATGAATGATGGCAAAGTAAGGAGTAATTTTACTTCTGAGACACATCTAAATTAGGAAGTATGTTTAGTGATATGACTATCAGAAACCTATTTGTAGTAAAACCAATTAAGGATGGCAGAGTAAGGAGTAAATTTTGGAAACAATTTATTACTCTTGAGACGCATCTTAGTTGAGGAAATAATTATTTTGTGTAGAAGTAGCAAATGAATTCTTGGATCTTAGTATAAATTGTCTTCTTTCTTAAAAATCACAAGCTTGGATATGAATGTTGATATGATGGATTGAGAATGATAGAAATATGTCTTGTGAGATTTTGAGCCTATTGATGAATGGATTGAATATCTATATCATTCTCTTCTTTCTTGTGTGATTTTCACTCATGGAATTGTTACTCTAGAACTTGCTTTGATTCTTTTTGAGGCTACATTTTCACATGCATACATTAATATGATTGAGGTATTTTGAAATAGCTACTTTGACCAAATAGCCATCCTTATATATTTTCCATTGTGTAACTCCTTTGAACTTATTTGACCATTCTTTGTTTTTAGCTCATTTCGTACCTTCAAAAACAAAAAACAAAAAGAATGTAAAAAAAAAACATGTTTTTACTCAACCTTAGGGAATAAGAAAGCATTGGCCTTGTTCTTGAACAAGTGCGGGGATGTGTGTGCAAAATGATCAAAAAAAAATTGACCACCGTTGCAATCAAATGATCATCAGAGTCTAGAATAAAGGTGCGTGCTTGGAAACAACAGGAAGAAAAGGAGAATGTTCAAGTCTAACAATGAATTCAATTCACCAATTTGGGATTGATCTTTAACAAAACATTAGTCAAATATTGGTGATTGTCCTTTATGATGAATGTTCTCAAACATTTTCTTCACTCTAATTATACCATAATGCTCTTTTATTCTCTTTGGTATTTATCTTTTCATATGCATATTATCCCCTCTCTTTTACCATGACCCAATTACAACCTTGAATAAAGTCCTCTTGATTTTTGTATGCATGTGGTTTGAGTAGCGGAGAAGTAGAAGATAAGCAAGCTTATGGTAGTACAATTGTTCATGGGTTGAATAGAGTGAAATACTTACCTTTTAAACACTTGAGAGATTGAGAGTGAATTCTGTAATGATCTATCATTCTTGATTCATTCTTTTCAACTGAAGTTTCCTTACTTGTTGGTTTGAGATGTGAAGAAATGTTACCTCATTAATGCTTTGATCCCTTGAATTTCTAATTGCTCTTCTTGCTTCATCGAGTCTTTTAGAGTTTTTAGCTTTTGAGTCTATGTCATTTTTCTTTGTTTCCTAGCTTTGGTCTTATGTGTTTTGCCCAGGAGTGCAAAAAGCTAAGTGTGGGGGAATTTGATAATCACATATTTTATACATTAATAAACCCTCATTTTTAGTCATTTACACTCTTCATGTACGTAATTGATTAAGCCTGGTTATGTTTCGTAAGATCGGACTCAAATTGGACTTAATTGATTTTTTTCAGCATTATTTGGGTCTTACACTGTTTCTGTATTTTAGTCATATCTTGAGTTCTAGGTGTCTAGAAATTATGAATTTTACGTTTGTAGGAAAGCTGAGAGAAAGCTCTATAACTTTGATGAAGAGCTCAAAGTCTCAATCAGACATCTAGTGGAGCTAATTGGGCTTGGAAGACAGAACACGAGTTTTGTGTCTAGAACCTGAATAGTGTATAGTACTCAGAGCATAACTCAGGCTGTAGGAATTATCTTGGGTTGAAATTTGGACATTTGAAAGTTAAGACCTAGATCTACAACTTTCATGAAGAACATAAGAGCTCATTCGGACAGCTTGGAGGTGATATTGGGTCTGGAAGTCAAAATAGAGGTGTTGAAACTGGGCCTGAATAGTCTGCAGTAATTGGACTATATCTCGGGCTGCAGGTGATGAAATGAGCTGAAATTTGGACATCTAAATTAAGATCTAGATCTACAACTTTCATGAAGATGATTTTTCTATTTGATGACGGAATCCATGAGTTAAGTAATGAACGATTTCAGAGACAAGGAATTTTAATAATTTTTCACTCTCCAACTCACCATTTGACATTTTCCACTCATTCATCCACTCATCCACCTATTCTTAATCATCCCCCTTGTCATTTTATATCCCTAATCCTCTATAAAAGGCACCATTGGATGATCATTTGGGGCACTTGGTGTTAGGCTTTGTTTTTACAAGTTATGGTTATGCTTGTTTCTTGTTTTACTTTGTTGTAATTTTCTCTTGTTCTAAAGTGAAGCTATGTTCATCTTTCTCTTCTTCTCTCTTTCTTTCTTCTTATCTATGAGTAACTAAATCTTCATCTTGCTTGGGCGAAAGAGTGAAGCTCTTGGTAATGAAATAAGGTTAGATTATTCTATTTCTTGTGCTTAAAAGATATATTATTAAATGGACATTATATGTGTTGTATTTTGTTTCCAATTAATTTAGAAACCTTCTTTGTATAATGGAGATCTTGATTTATTGTAGACAATAGGATTGGCATAGTGAATGCTTGAACTCATTACAAATGTTGGTAGATAATTAAAGGAATCATAATATGATTGCATATATAATTGAACTTTGAATGTTATATTTTTCGATTGGAACCTCTGTTGTGTGTGGATTTCAATTGAGTTATAAAGAGAAATAATCTTGCCTTTAATTTATTACCAAGAGTGGATCTTCTAACCCAAGCAAGTTCTTAAATTCATTTGTGAACATTTTCTATTACGTTTGGTGTTGTGACAAATCCTTTCCTACCTCAATTAATTTTTCTTCATCAATTCCCTGTGGATCAACCTCGGACTCCTGAGAAAGTTACTACTTGAGACAACCTGCACTTGGGTTTGCATCCTTAACTCCCGCAGTCAAACATGTTTCTCCATATCTTCGAGAAAGATCAGAATGTCATCATTAATGACAATGACAATTTTGTCCTAGGTAAGGATGGAAGATCCAATTCATGTTATCCATGAATACGACATGAGCATTTGTCACTTCGAACGACATCATGAGATACCCATAATGTCCAAAGTGCGTTCGAAAATCATTTTGGGAACATCCTTAAATTCCGACGAATCTGATGGTGACCAGTACGTACATCTATCTTAGAGAAAACAACGACTCCCTTCTCACCAGTCCATCGAATCATTTATCTTCTTTTGAGAATTCTCATCTTCGATCGTAATCTTGTTCAATTGGCGACTGTCCTCATCTCACCGAGAAGTTCCATTCTTCTCCTTAACTGACAGCACTATAGCTCATCATGCAAAACTCATTGACTACGAGAGTGGAATTTATATTTCCCTTGCTTTTTGTCCCCCACAAAAGATAACATGTATCCTCAGGCTCCTTTTCCTCACAAAGCTTCAACTTTATTGGCTGTTACGAATTCAAAAGTCCTAGTTTCAGAAATCACTAAGGTTTTCATTGGAACGATCTAGCAGGATATAACTAGAAGGTGACCAATCAATTTCTATAATCATGAATTCTAATAGGTGTGATTTTAGGTAAGCAAGACAAATCAACAAAAGATTTGATCTTTAGTAGAAATAGGATAGATTAAACAAACTTAAGTATCAACAATAAGTCTTAGTAACAGAAATGGAAACAACTGAGTCGAAGATAATAAAGACACAGATAAATTCAAATGATCCATACGGTCATACACTATAAGGAAATGGGTGGCCCCCAGAACTTTATGGCACAGTTACGGGATCATCGTTTGCGGCACAATCTCTATCGTTTGGATTTTCAGTCTGGGAAACCTTCGCTCCATCTAGGGTGTAATTTTTCCCTTCAGATTGGGATGTTAAAGCACACGCATCATTAACAGAAGACTTCTTCTTTGCTAAAGCACATTGTTTAGAAACGTGTCCGGGCTTTCCGCACCTGAAGCGGATTATCCCTTTGATCTTACACTCCCTTGTGAAGTGGTTCTTTCCACATTTCTTACATCTAGGCAGAGATGTCGAGGTCTGACTGGATCTACTACCACTAGCACTTTCTCCATGAGTTGGGTGTTGTTGTTGTTTCCTTGACAATTGTGAATAAGGTTTCTGCTTAAACTAATTAACCTTTCTATTATTCCTTCTTTGGAATCTAGGCAGTCCAATGTTGCCCCAATTCTGATTTTCCTCCAACAGATTCTGAACCTCAACTTCCAATTCTCGTTGCTGCATGGCCCCTTGACCTTGGTGAGTTGTCACCTCAGCTATCCTTTGCCGTTCTTCTGCAGTCGCAGCCATACTTCCATTGTCTCGTCCTGCGCTCACATGCGTATGTTTGCTACGAGCCATTGACTTTCTTCAAAGACGGACAAAACATAACACAACAAAACAAACGTAATTATTTCAAACAACATTGTTTCCTCTCGGAAAACAAACACAAAGAATCACACAATCCAAACAATATAGGTCCAATCCACGAATTCTAACAGTCTCCAACTCGAGCTTCTTCATCCTGCCTCCTATGGTGTAACCTCTTGCAAGTCGTCAACCCCCAAACAACTTCTTAAACCAAACTTACACCAGTTATTCCTTTATCCAGAAGATCGGTTCCCCAAAACCTTTTGATCTCCTTACTAAAAGAATTCCTATTCCCCTAATATAGTACGCCTAGGCGAAGTCATAGTTTCCTGTACACACAGAACATTACATATTGAGTAGGTCAGTCCTCAATATCATGCAACTGTATAACAGTAGCTACTAAACATTCAACCTATAGCAAGCCATCTATTCCTTTCCCATCATCTCAATCAAGAGACAAGAAAGTGCACAACATACAAAAACTCTAACATGCCTAAACATAGCAAGTCCATACCCCAGCTCAACAGGATAAACTGCTCTGATACCACCTAATGTAACACCCCTTGATATAGTAACCACGACACAATCGTCATTATACCACAGTCACTAAATCAAGATGTGTCACAGTCTCAAAACAGTATTTTCAAAATTAATTATTTCCATTATGCATAAATAAGAAATATAAGCCCTGAATGAATGCATATTTAGTCCCCAACCATTTAAAACACAACCACGGAAGGAAAACATATTCCATATATAGTATTTTCGTCCTTAACACAAAGCACTAATAACATGAAATATATATTACTTACATATTCAAATAAAATACAATGGGTACTAAAGCACAAAAGGGGAAAGTAGTAACCCTGGGATAGGTACTACTAGCAGACAAAGTCGCGACCCCATATATAGGTGATGCTCGGAGTCCCAATCGACATGTTAGGCATCAATGCCACTGCGAAGTTGCACCCGTGCGTAATTGAAAAAATCTCGTCCAGATGCCATATCGAAAATAATGAATCAGCACAATCCAATCAGTAAAGGTGTGGTCCCTCGTCTCCTTCCTCATGATCTTTTAACAAATATATATATATAACAGAAATACAAGGATACAGGAAAAAGGTGAGATATCCTACTTACATTATCAATTATGACAGTAAAGAAACAGAACGACGCAGAGCGCCCACATAGTAGAGCAATAACATTTAAGCAACGGTAATCACATACGGTAAAAGAAAACAACATCAGAATCTCAGATAATAAACAATTAAAAACATTTCAGATAATCATGACATTAATAACACAATAGTATAATCATCATATAAATGAGTGCCAAATGATATGCCAACTCACAATGTCGACTCGCGATGCCGACTCACAATGTCGACTCACAATGCATGTGTACTTGGTATCAAGATTTTCTATTCCATTTCAAAGATGAACGTTCCAGTAGTGTCTGTCCCCCTCAATGATAGTCTATGCCGGACCACGAAGAGAATAGTGCTTGTCAGTTCCTCGTCAGTGCGTTGCAATCGACTTTTCGGGCAGGGGTATACAATGTGACAAAACAGGTCACTAGAGGGATCACCGTGCCCTGACACACCCAAAGTTCCATCATAGACCACACTATTCAATTCTTATTCATCGGCTCATACAGCCTTTTAACAGTCATCGACTGAGTAAATTGTTCAATGCAAATGAGCATAACTCAAGCCATCATTGTACTGTCCCCAATGATATTAAACAATCACCCATACAATTGTCTAACACCATTAGTATCAATGATATTACATAACCGTCCATACAATTACATAATAACACTGATCCACCCAGTTTCAGCACATCGGCACAATAACGAACAATGTATGATGCTCAATGCATGTTGACTCTATGCACAATCATGTATATCCAACAATAATGATATATTTTTCATATATGCCACAATTTGGCCAAATAAGCATCAACAGAATTCTAGTCCCAAACACGGACCCACAATAATATAGTATTAATTTCTCAAGAGTGATAGCACACTTTTAGAGGTTTATTTCGGGTTTCACTTTAATTAACATCTCTTATGAATTCATTCTCTAGAGGGACTCTCTTGTAGTCCTCATTAAATCTTCATTCCTTTAGGTTGATCAAGTTCCTTAATCTAATCGATTATGCTCACTTAAAAATTACTCGAATGTTTTACAAGCCTCACCACTCTCTTGTTCTTCCCTTATATCAAAATCACTCCAATCCATAGGATAAAGTCTTTTCCTTTATTCTTTCCATTTTATGAACTCCTAAGGAATCTAAAATTTCCCAATGTTGCACCAAGAATCACAACTTGGACCATTAATCCTCCTAGAGGTCGTGAGCCTCCCTAGGGTAGAAGTCCCAAATCCCTTCCATTTCATGCACTAGTTTCTTGATACCTAATTGTAACGCCTCTTTTTCATAGTCATAACGGGTAAGAAGTGGGAACATCACACTATAGTAAAACGATAGACAAATAAATATGAAAAATTTAGACATATTTTTTTTTATTTTAAAATGAGTCCAGTTGAAATTTCTTTTAATATACGTATATACCTGTTCATGAAAATATAGTGTTAAATGAATTAAAAATTAAAAGTTCCTTTTCAAATGAAACATCTGTCAAAATGATAGAAGTGAAATCAGTGTGGAATAAAGCATACAATCAAACGCAATATGGATGATTACATACATTGTACTAGAAATATAAGCCTGTTTAATTACATTTCCAAAATATACCAAAAGAAGCAAAATGTGTACCTACCCCAAAAGATACAAATATACCCCAACATGTACAGACATCAGGCTTCCCAAAAAATATAACTAGTTAGCCATCAGTAGCTACTAATAACTTAGCCCTTAGGACTGACGAGAAGGAACCGTAGCCGGGTCCTCCTCAGGATCCTCTTCGTCCGAGGAAACCTCCATCAGAACGACAGAGCAACGAGTAGGAGCCCGAGCAGTGGACAAAAAGGAATCCTCCTGCGAGGTGTAATACATATCAGCCCACATGTCCCTCACGAGCAGGTAAAATTCCAGGCATACAAAAGCATGGAAATAAAAAATAGAAGCATCATAACGTCCCCATGTAACACCCAAAAAAGTGTTTGTTTAATCATGGATGATCATTTTATAATATTTTTTATTTTTATGAATTTTTCTAGAATTTTTCAAAAATGTCGAATATTTTAATATATTCCTCGTTTTACGTGCACATTGAGCGGAGACCTGCAGATGTCAGTGTAACGTTCCGGAAATCATTTATTTTATCATGAATAGTCATTTTCTAATATTTGTGATTTATGTAAATTTTCTGGGAATTTTTTGGAAACATCGAATATTTTAATATATTTCTCGTTTTGCATGCGCGCTGAGCGGAACTGAAGAAATGAGATGTTTACTCCGAGAACCTCGAACTATGGACACGTCAACGGGGGATATTACTAAACCCGAGGCTGGACATAGTTTACAAGGTTTCACGATTTTTGAGAAATTTTAACAGATAAAAAAAAATAATACTGCGTAAAATTTATCAGTCAGATTAATTGATACTGACTTCTGTCAACTGTAACTATTATCCATTGGATAATAGCATGTAATAAAAATTTTATCACATTATCCTAATGTAATCTACTTTTTGTCCAATTCAGTCACTTTAATTCAAATCTAATATATTATAATCAAAGCTTCTTTGAGAAGCTTTGACCAACTAATGACCCCAATGCCCTTAGCTTCCAAGGGAAGCCAAGAATCTTCTCTCTTCCCTCTCTCCTCCCTCACGGCTGCAGCCCACTTTTGGGGGGGGGGGAGAATTACTCTTCATTTAATTAATTACATTACATCAATTTTCATTTTTCCTAAAGCACTTCTCTCTCTTCTTCTTCTTCTTCTTCATTAAAAATTTTTTCTCCTCCTTCTCTCTAGAGTGCTACGGCCAGCAGCCCTTCCTCACCCTCATCCATCACAAAAATTCCAACCAACACCATTTTCTTAATCCTCTCCACCTCCTAAACACTTCTCTTGCTTGTGGCATCTTGAAAATCCACCATTTTCACTATCTTCTTCAAGCTTCAAGCTTAGGGTTTTTGGGTAAGTGTCTCCATTCTTCACTTTCTTCTACCATTTTCGTTTTTATGGTCCTCTTGGTGACCATCCATGCCTTATTTTTCAAGCATTGGTGCTATTTTGATGAGGTTGAATATCTAGGGTTCTTGGAGGTGCCCAATCCGAATTTGCAAGGAGCTCTTGGAGGTTCCTTTTGTTCTCTTCACTTTGGTAAGAGAAAGGCACTCCTCCTCAATCTCTATTAGTATTTAGGAACCTTGGTTGTGGTTGATTGTGAGAAAACCCTAATGAGGGTTATTCTTTGATTGTGTGATTAGTATGTTTGCATGTTGGATGTACTTGGTTTATGTTATTGGATTGATTGTTAATGTATATTGGTAAATTAGAATGGATTGGAAGACATGTAATGGAAGAAATTGATGTGGGATTTCCTTTGGGTGGCCACAGTTTTGGGGCTAAGAAGATGGGATCCTTGTGAACAAATTTTAATAAGTGAATGACTTAATTAATCAAGTATGTAATATAAAATCAATGGAATAAAAAAAATTGGGAATTGAATCCTCTAGGGAGGCCACGGCCTGTAGGCCTCTTTGGGGTTTAATCATGCAATTTTAGGTAACCTTGAAACTTAGATAATTAAACGATTAAAACATAGGTAATAGGTTAGGAAATTAACAAATTCGGAAGAATTAGATACAATTGGAGATTCATAAATTTTAAAGAACCAAGAATGAAACTTGTCATAAAATTTTAAATAATTTTACAAGAGTAAGAACAAGAGAGTGTGAGACTTTGAGACCTTAGAATGACCTTCTAAGTGTATGAGGATAAATTGCATTAGAAAATTGAAATTAGTTATAGAAACTCATTTAGTGACAGATCTTGTGAGAAAAGCAAATCTTAAATAAGAATTCATAATGGACCTTAAAAATGTATTACCTTATTTGATTTCAATATTATGATATTGTGGGTCCATGTGAGTGACCAATGACGTGTTGATGCTTATTTTGGCCAATTGTGGTATATTATGGAATAGTATGTGATGATGACCATACATATTCATGCATAGAGTCTTATGCCTTGTGAATGTCCTATGGACTGTGGTAAGGCCAAGTTGCCTAGGAGATTGAACACACCTTAGTGCGGGTGCGAGTAGACTAGTGTAGGTCATGTTACGACCTTGGGGGCATCGGGGTGCGGGTACCTCGCAATGGGCAGTTGGTAGCTCTCCTGTCCGTGGGGCAAACCGATGCAAACGCACCGACGATCCGGACCGAGACACTGTCCTATATCGTGATCTAGCGTAGAATGTCTATACAATGCCTAGATGTGCACGTGAAAACTGTTGAGTTATAGCACTTTGGCCTCGGCAGCCGAGTTACAGACGTGTCTCCTGATCTTTCTCTCCGACTATTTGTGTCTAGCTCCATGGAGTAGGAAATTGAGTACTGTGTGCATATGCATCATGAGAAGTCATACTATCTGATAAGTATTGCCTTACGTGGGTTTGAACTGTGTATTTAGTATTATGATGGATGTCTGTCTAGAACTATTTACCTATTTACTGATGTATTTACTGTCTATCATTATTATTATTGTCTTTGAGATGCTATCTGGGTACGTTGCGCCGTATTGGTTTCTGACTGCTATAATTGGTAATGATGGTAGGATGTCTTACCTCTTTTCTGTATTTCTGTTATTCTCTACCCATTTATTGTGTTCCATCGAAGACGACAACAAGGAGGTTGAAGCTCCTGATTTCCCCGGCTTCTGGCCTGATCGCGATTAGTACCTACTAAGGAGCATGGAGGCACGTATGCGCGGATTTTTGGGTGATGTGCATCTGACCTTCCTTGGAGGGCCAAAGTGCTGGCACATTAACCTGAGTTATAACCGCTGTGTCTACCTTGGAGACGTATCAATCTCTTTGGCCTGGAGACGTCATGAGAGACCGATGTTTACCTGCTACATCAGCATGTGTTTGGAGTTTTATCTGCCCATCCGGGAGATGTGGGGTGACCGCTACTACACCCCGCAGGAATACTCTTTTGATTCCACTGCTCGGGCTCTTGCCCGTGGCTCTGTGGTCCCTATGGAGGTTTCCTCGGATGAGGAGGACCCCGCGAAGGATCCTGATATGATCCCTCCTCATTTGAGAGATTGACATTACTGGTAGCTGCTGATGGCTGCCAGTGTTTTATTTTGGGGGCCTGATGTTTTATTTTTGGTGGACTGTATATTCTGATATCTGAGGATGTATATGTATGATCCTTTGGGCAGGTGTAGTTTTGCTTTTTGGGAATTCCAGGCTTGTATCTAAAACACATTGATCTCCAAATATATATACATGTATTTTGTTCAGTTGTGAGTTTTACTTTTTGTCTTACTCTTTATTGTTATCTACATTTCGACACAACGTTTTGTTGATTAAAAATATATATATATATATATATATATATATATATATATATATATATATATATATATATATATATATATACATACAAATATATATACCGTTATTTTACTCACGTACTAATGAATCGGACAAATTAATCCTAACTAAAATGAACCGGGTCTTAATTTAGTAAAATTTTATTTTTTGCATCTTTATTTGACAATGTGACGTCCCCTCCCAAAAAGGGACGTTACATTAAGTTGGTATCAGAGCCCCGATTTGTGTCTCTTTGGGTCTTGTGTGTGAGTCTGTCTTGTTTGTGCTGTGTGAAATCTCTGTGATTGGTATTCTGAATGGATACATCTAACTTTCCTTGTGTTTTTCAGTTAATCTGATTTAAGAGACAGCGAGATGGGGAGAGGTGGAGATATGGCAGCTGCTATAGAGGCAATGCAGAGGATGACGAAAGTCATTGCACAACAGAATGAACATGCTGCTCAGCAATAAGAGAGAGCAACTCAACAGCTCGAGGCAACTACCAATGCATAGAATTTGGCAAAATTTCGTCGCCATCACCCTCCACATTTGAAAGGAGAATTCGATCTGGACAAAGCTAGTTTGTGGATAACATAACTGGAGAAAGTTTTTTGTTGTATGAATTGTGCTGAAAACAAGAAGGTGAACTATGCAACCTTCATGCTTGTCGGCAATGCCGAAGATTAGCGGAATGGAACTCAGAGAGTACTGGAGGCCGAGGAACGTGACATCACATGGGACTTGTTCAAGGACAAATTTTTGGATATGTACTTTCCTGCGAGCACGAGACATGCGAAAGAGATGGAATTCCTCAACCTGAGGCAGGGGAACATGATCGTTAGTGAATATGCGGCCAAATTTGAGAACTTGGAGAAGTTCTCAATGCATTATTAGTATCAAATAGATGAATCTTGGAAGTGTTGGAAGTTCATTGAAGGACTGAGGTACAAGGTGAAGAAGGCTATTATCACCTTGAAAATTAAAGTGTTCTCGGAGCTGTTGGACACATGTTGTAAAGTGGAGGCCTTGGAACAAGCTAGAGATTTGAGGAGCAAGAACTTTGGGCCTACAAGGTTCCAAAGAGGTAGAGGTAATAGCTCGAATCACTTTCAAAAGAAGCCTTATTCCCGACCAACAGGGAGTCAACAACAAACTGGCGGAAGTTCTGGTGGAGGTTCTGCTGGGAACCGGACTGGTCAGAATGTGGCGTATCCCTCTAAATGCCTAAAGTGTGGGAAAGATCATCCCACGAGAGAGTGCACAATCAAAGGATTTATCTGCTTCAGATAAATTGGGCCACATGTCCAGAGATTGCAACCAAGCGAAGACTGAACCCTCAGTCAACGCAACTCAAGCCAAGAAACCGCAAGCTGGAGGTCGAGTCTACACCATGAGTGGAGTTGAAGCCTCCGAATCTGAAGATTTGATTCAAGGGGAAGGCACTATAGAAGGTAATCTTTTAAAAGTACTGTATGACTTTGGAGCAACCCATTCTTTCATATCATATGATTGTGTGCTACGACTTGACTTACCAATGTCTACCCTACCTTTTGATTTGACTGTCTCAACCCCTACTGACAAACCAGTAGTTACTACCAAAGTCTGTTTGAAGTGTCCCCTGATTGTTGAAGGTCGGATCTTTTCTGTCAATTTGATCTGTTTACCTCTTTCACAACTAGATATAATCTTAGGGATGGACTGGTTGTCTTCCAACCAAGTTCTATTAGATTGCTCTAGAAAAACCATAGTTTTCCCTGTGGATAAGGATTCTAGATACTTGACGGCCAACCAAGTTCGAGCGTTCTTGAAAGAAAGAGCTCAAGGATACATGCTATTGTCTTCCTTGACAATTGAGAGCGAGGTTGATCTGAGTATTATTCCAGTGGTGAAGGAGTTTCTTGAAATCTTTCCCGAAGATGTACCTGGTTTACCACTGACGCATGAGATAGAGTATGCTATTGACCTTGTACCAGGAGCTGGTCCCGTGTCTATAGTACCTTAGCGGATGTTGCCAACAGAAGTGGCAGAACTTAAGAAACAACTGGAGGAGCTTTTGGAGAAACAGTTCGTCAGACCGAGTGTATCACCCTGGGGAGTACCAGTGTTATTGGTTCGAAAGAAGGACGGTACCTCAAGATTGTGTGTGGATTATAGGCAGTTAAACAAGCTGACGATCAAGAACAAGTATCCACTCGTAAGAATCGACGACTTAATGGACCAACTGAAGGGAGCAATGGTGTTCTCAAAGATCGATCTGAGATCTGGATACCATCAGATAAGAGTGAAAACGGAGGATATACCCAAGACTACTTTTCATACCCGATACAGACATTATGAATACCTTGTGATGCCGTTTGGTGTGACGAATGCACTTGCTATCTTCATGGATTACATGAACAGGATCTTTCGTCCTTATTTGGACAAGTTTGTTGTCGTCTTCATTGATGATATCCTGATATATTCCTAAAATTAGGAGGATCATGCTGAACACCTCAACATAGTTCTCCAGATCCTAAGGGAGAAGGAACTATATGCCAAGCTGTCGAAGTGTGAATTTTGGCTAGATAAGGTCAAGTTTTTAGGCCATGTGATCTCAAAGGAAGGGATTGCAGTGGATCCGTCAAAAGTGGAGGCAGTGCTACAATGGGAAAGGCTGAAGTCAGCGATGGAGATTCGTAGCTTCATGGGTTTGGTCGGATATTACAGAAGGTTCATAGAAGGGTTTTCCAAAATTGCTGGACTGCTCACTTAGCTGACAAAGAAGAACCAGGCTTTTGAGTGGACTGATAGCTACGAGCAAAGTTTCCAAGAGTTGAAGGAACGGCTAACCACCTCACCAGTATTAGGGCTACCTGATCCAAATGAGCCATTCGAGGTGTACTATGATGCTTCATACTAAGGATTGGGATCTGTTCTGATGCAACATAGAAGAGTGGTAGCTTATGCTTCGCGACAGTTGCGAGTGCATGAAAAGAACTACCCGACGCATGATTTGGAACTAGCAGCTGTGGTTTTTGCTCTGAAGATATGGAGGCATTTCCTCTATGGAGCAACATTCAACATCTTCAGTGATCACAAAAGCTTGAAATATTTGTATGATCAGAAGGAGCTGAACATGAGGCAACGGAGATGGTTAGAATTCCTGAAGGACTATGATTTTCAGCTATTGTATCACCCTGGCAAAGCAAACGTCGTGGCAGACGCCTTAAGTAGAAAGACCATCAGTGTTTCTGCCCTGATGATCAAGGAAAGAGATCTCATAGAGCAATTCAGAGATATTTGGTCATTTGTAGAGTTGAAACCAGGAAAGATCTATATGAATATAGTCACCATCTTAAGTGAGCTAATGGACAACATACGGAAAAAGCAGAAGGTCGATGAATTCTTACAAGAAGTGAGAGAGCTGATGAGGCAAGGCAAAGAAACGGAATTTGAGGAAGGAACGGATGGAATTCTGAGATTTCGGGGTAGAGTCTGTATTCCTCGTGACCAAGAACTTAAAAGGTATATTATGGATCATGCTCACACAAGCAAGCTGAATATGCACCCAGGCATAACGAAGATGTACCAAGACTTGAAGAAGTTCTTCTGGTGGCACGGAATGAAGAGTGATGTCACTAGATGCATATCGACTTGTCTAGTCTATCAGAAAGCCAAAGTGGAACATCAAAGACCTGCAGGATTTCTGCAACCATTGTCTATTCCTGAATGGAAATGGGACAACATTGTAATGGATTTTGTTGTGGGTTTGCCAAGAACAAGAAGAGGACACGACTCGATTTGGGTGATAGTAGATCGACTCACAAAGTCAGCTCATCTCCTCCCGATCAATATAAGGTACAGTCTGGAGAAGTTGACCCAACTGTATATTGGAGAGATTGTTAGACTGCATAGTGTGCCTACGAGCATTGTTTTGGATAGGGATCTGAGATTTACTTCAAAATTTTGGCAGAGTCTACAGGCATCGTTGGGGACAAAGTTACGTCTAAGTTCGGCGTATCACCCACAAACCGTTGGTCAATCAGAAAGAACGATCTAATCTTTAGAAGCTTTGCTTAGAGCTTGTACTATAGAACAGACTAAAAGTTGGGATGAAGTCCTGCCATTAATAGAATTCACCTACAACAACAGTTACCATTCAAGTATAGGGATGGCACCCTATGAAGCTCTATATGGACGACGGTGTCAGACACCATTATGTTGGTACCAAGACGGTGAGCGTCTCACGATTGGACCGGATATTATTCAGCAGACAACAGAGAAGGTCAAGATGATTCAAGAGAAGATGAAGACTGCTCAGAGTCGGCAAAAGAGTTATGCGGATAAGAGGAGAAAGCCTCTTGAGTTTGAGGAAGGTGAGCATGTATTCTTGAAAGTCACACCCACGACTGGGGTCGACCGGACTTTGAAATCTAGAAAACTCACTCCAAAATTTCTTGGACCTTACCAAATTCTTCGTCGGATAGGTCTAGTAGCCTACCAGATACCTTTACCCCATTTTCTGTCCAACATACACAATGTCTTCCATGTTTCGCAACTGCGTAAATATTTACCTGACCCAAGTCATGTCATAGCACCAGACATAGTACAGTTAAAAGAGAACTTGACCTATGAGACGCTTCCTGTGAGAATCAAAGACCGACGGATAAAGCAGCTTAGAGGCAAGGAAATTCCATTGGTAAAGGTGATCTGGAATGACACAACTGGCGATGCAACTTGGGAACTGGAAGACAAAATGAGGGAGCAACACCCACAACTATTCTGAGGTACGTAAATTTCGAGGATGAAATTTCTTTTTAGTGGGGGAGTGTTGTAACACCCCCAAAAATTATTTTTTTAATCATGAATGATCATTTTATAATATTTTTTATTTTTAGGAATTTTTCTAGAATTTTCTGGAAATGTCGAATATTTTAATATATTCCTTGTTTTACGTGCACATTGAGCAAAGACCTGCAGATGTCAGTGTAACGTTTCAAAAATCATTTTTTTTATCATGAATAGTCATTTTCTAATATTTGTGATTTATGTGAATTTTCTGGGAATTTTCTGGAAACGTCGAATATTTTAATATATTTCTCATTTTACGTGCACACTGAGCGGACCCGGAGAAACGAGATGTTTTCTCCGAGAACCTCAAACTATGGACACGTCGACTGGGGATCTTACTAAACCCGAGGCTGGACACAGTTTATGAGGTTTCACAATTTTCGAGAAATTTTAACAGATAAAACAAAATAATACTGCGTAAAATTTATCGGTCAAATTAATTGATAATGACTTTTGTCAACTGTAACTATTATCCATTGGATAATAGCATGTAATAAAAATCCTATCACATTATCTTAATATAATCTACTTTATGTCCAATCAAGTCACTTTAATTCAAATCTAATATATTATAATCAAAGCTTCTTTGAGAAGTTTTGACCAACTAATGACCCCAATGCCCTTAGCTTCCAAGGGAAGCCAAGAATCCTCTCTCTTCCCTCTCTCATCCCTCACGGCTGCAGCCCACTTTTGGGGGGGGGGAGAATTACTCTTCATTTAATTAATTACATTACATCAATTTTCATTTTTCCTAAAACACTTCTCTCTCTTCTTCTTCTTCTTCTTCATTAAAAAATTTTTCTCCTCCTTCTCTCTAGAGTGCTATGGCCAGCAACCCTTCCTCACCCTCATCTATCACAAAAATTCCAACCAACACAATTTTCTTAATCCTCTCCACCTCCTAAACACTTCTCTTGCTTGTGGCATCTTGAAAATCCACCATTTTCACCATCTTCTTCAAGCTTCAAGCTTAGGGTTTTTGGGTAAGTTTCTCCATTCTTCACTTTCTTCTCCCATTTTCATTTTTATGGTCCTCTTGGTGACCATCCATGCCTTATTTTTCAAGCATTGGTGCTATTTTGATGAGGTTGAATTTCTAGGGTTCTTGGAGGTGCCCAATCCGAATTTGCAAGGAGCTCTTGGAGGTTCCTTTTGTTCTCTTCACTTTGGTAAGAGGAAGGCACTCCTCCTCAACCTCTATTAGCATTTAGGAACCTTGGTTGTGGTTGATTGTGAGAAAACCCTAATGAGGGTTATTTTTTGATTGTGTGATTAGTATGTTTGCATGTTGGTTGTACTTGGTTTATGTTATTGGATTGATTGTTAATGTATATTGGTAAATTAGAATGGATTGGAAGACATGTAATGGAAGAAATTGATGTGGGATTTCCTTTGGGTGGCCACGGTTTTGGGGCTAAGAAGATGAGATCCTTGTGAACAAATTTTAACAAGTGAATGACTTAATTAATCAAGTGTGTAATATAAAATCAATGGAATAAAAAAAAATTAGGAATTGAATCCTCTAGGGAGGCCACGGCCTCTAGGGCTCTTTGGGGTTTAATCATGCAATTTTAGGTAACCTTAGAACTTAGATAATTAAACGATTAAAACATAGGTAATAGTTTAGGAAATTATCAAATTTGGAAGAATTAGATACAATTGGAGATTCATAAATTTTAAAGAACCAAGAATGAAACTTGTCATAAAAATTTAAATAATTTTACAAGGGCAAGAATAAGAGAGTGTGAGACTTTGAGACCTTAGAATGACCTTCTAAGTGTATGAGGATAAATTGCATTAGAAAATTGAAATTAATTATAGAAACTCATTTAGTGACGAATCTTGTGAGAAAAGTAAATCTTAAATAAGAATTCATAATGGACCTTAAAATTGTATTACCTCAATTGATTTCAATATTATGATATTGTGGGTCCATGTGAGTGACCAATGATGTGTTGATGCTTATTTTGGCCAATTATGGCATATTATGGAATAGTATGTGATGATGACCATACATGTTTATGCATAGAGTCTTATGCCTTGTGAATGTCCTATGGACTGTGGTAAGGCCAAGTTGCCTAGGAGATTGAACACACCTTAGTGCGGGTGCGAGTAGACTAGTGTAGGTCATGTTACGACCTTGGGGACGTCGGGGTGCGGGTACCTCGCAATGGGCAGTTGGTAGCTCTCCTGTCCGTGGGGCGAACCGATGCAAATGCACCGACGATCCGGACCGAGACACTGTCCTATATCATGATCTAGCGTAGACTGTCTGTACAATGCCTGGATGTGCACATGAAAACTGTTGAGTTATAGCACTTTGGCCTCGGCAGCCAAGTTACAGACATGTCTCCTGATCTTTCTCTCTGACTATTTGTGTTTAGCTCCATAGAGTAGGAAATTGAGTAATGTGTGCATATGCATCATGAGAAGTCATACTATCTGATAATTACTGCCTTACGTGGGTTTGAACTGTGTATTTAGTATTATGATGGATGGATGTCTGGAACTGTTTACCTGTTTACTGATGTATTTACTGTCTATCATTATTATTATTGTCTTTGAGATGCTATCTGGGTGCGTTGCGCCATATTGGTTTCTAGTTGCTATAATTGGTAATGATGGTAAGATGTCTTACCTCTTTTCTATATTTCTCTTATTCTCTACCCATATATTGTGTTCCATCAAAGACGGCGGCAAGGAGGTTGAAGCTCCTGATATCCCCGGCTTCTGGCCTGATCGTGATTAGTACCTACTGAGGAGCATGGAGGCACGTATGCGCGGATTTCTGGGTGATGTGCGCTTGACCTTCCTTGGAGGGCCGGAGTGCTGGCACATTAACCTGAGTTCCGACCGCTGTGTCTACCTTGGAGACGTATCGATCTCTTTGGCCTGGAGACGTCATGAGACGCCGATCTTTACCTGCTGCATCAGCCTGCGTTTGGAGTTTTATCTGCCCATCCGGGAGATGTATGGTGACCGCTACTACACCCCGCAGGAAGACTCTTTCGATTCCACTGCTCGGGCTTCTGCCCGTGGCTCTGTGGTCCCTATGGAGGTTTCCTTGGATGAGGAGGACCCCGCGGAGGATCCTGATATGATCCCTCCTCATCTGAGGAATTGACATTACTAGTAGTTGCTGATGGCTGCCAGTGTTTTATTTTAGGGGCCTGATGTTTTATTTTTGGTGGGCTGTATATTCTGATATCTGAAGATGTATATGTATGATCCTTTGGGCAGGTATAGTTTTGCTTTTTGGGAATTCCAGGCTTGTATCTAAAACACATTGATTTCTAAATATATATATGCATTTTGTTCAGCTGTGAGTTTTACTTTTTATCTTACTCTTTATTGTTATCTACATTTCGACACAACGTTTTGTTGATTAAATATATATATATATATATACTGCCATTTTACTCACGTACTAATGAATCAGAAAAATTAATCCTAACTAAAATGAACCGGGTCTTAATTTAGTAAAATTTTATTTTTCGCATTTTTATTTGACAGTGTAACGTCCCCTCCCAAAAAGGGGCGTTACACCCCACGCCAAGGACATAATCAATTCGCCATGGTATACACAACGATCAGTCTGCACGTTGATGTGCCAGCAATCAGGACCACTATGAAAGTTATTCCGCACATAGCCAAAAAAATCCACTGGGGTGATATGACATCCTTGGCAGCTTCAGTTTTCAGTCAAGATAGGGCTAGAAGCCAGAAAACTTAGAAGTTTTCTTCTCTTCCTCACGAATGTCTTTAGTAAATCATACAAAAACATAGGATAACAAAATATATAATAAAGAGGTGAGATACTCGTCCTTCATTACTAGTAATAGCAGCAAGAAACTGAACGGTGCAAAGCGCCCACAGAATACAACAGGGTAATAAACAACATAAAATCCAGGCATAGGGCAATTTAATAATAATTTCCAGCAGTTACAACATCGATAAAATCATGAATACATATATGAATACAGAATAGCAATTTAGTCGGCATATGAGTACATGATAGAAAATATGTGACTCAAAATACATATGCATATGATAACAAGATCCCACATTGGGTACTGACAAATTCCTACTCCATGGAGCTAGACATAAACATTGGAGTGAATGATCAAGGAGACGTGCCAGTATCTCGTCAGCCATAAAAACAAGTGCTTCTCATAAAAATAATATTTTTGCACATCAAGGCTTTATACAGCGGCATTCTCACAAGATTGCGATCATAGGACAGTGCCTCGGTCCGGATCGTCGGTGTGTTGCATTGGTCTATCCGACGACGCAGAAGAGCTGCCAACTGGTCACATGATGGAATATCCACACCCCGACGTCCCCAAGGTCAACGAAGACCTACACTTGTCTATTCGCACCTGCACTAAGGTGTAATTCAACTCCTAGGCAACAGAGCCTTTTAACAGTCACAGATTGAGCAACTATTTAATGCATGATGACTCCATGCATCCTCATGTGAATATTTGCAATAATGTACTTCCTCATCAATAAATAGTCATGCATTATTAATAAAAGCACAACATTCTGGATTATGCCACATATGGCTCAATCAATTATCAATGAGGTTTAGGTCCCGATTTTGGACCTATAACGATATAGCGTTCGTCTTAATGTCTCGCTTTAATTAACGTTACTCATAGGATTATGATTGACTTTTTACTTTGATTACATCTCTAATGACATTACTATGATTATGTAATTACTTTAATTGCCGTTGAGTGACATTATTATTATGGTTTATCTTAATTGCCTTTTAATAGTATTAGTATTATAGCTTATGTAATTACCTTAATTACCTTTTAATAGCTTTATCATTATAACTTACCTTAATTAATTTTTAATGACATTATTATTATACTTACCCTAAGTACTTTTCCAAAATGAATCTTTATCTTTAAGAAAATTCTTTTATGTTTTCTATTCAATTATTAACCCTTTGATAAATTCACATTTCCCCTTAATCTTAATTATAGTTTACTTAATATGTTTATCTCAATTCCTCCAACTCACACACTCATGGTCTTCCTCTTAATTAAAATTTTCTAGGTTACCAAATTAAGTCTTTGATTAATTGTTCTTATAAATTATGGATCCCTAATTACTTTCTAATGTCCAATTTAGTAATTCCTTATCCAAGTCACAATTTTTCACCATTCTTCCTCCCCATGGCCGTGAGCCATCATAGGGTTAGGGTCCAAGTTCTCAATTTTTTTTTCTTCCATTAGTCTTTGTCCACTCAATTATCACCAATCAATTAGGTTACAAAAATTTTGAGCATCCCCACCCCACCAATGGGGACTTGGCTGTTGTTGGTGTATGCCCTAGTGGCCAATACATTTTGTTTGTATTTACATACATTATATTATGTTATTTTATATGAGGCATTTCATTTATTGTGTTCTTTTTGGTAGACATAATAAAGTCCTTAGAATAGTAAGTTTGATACCATAGGACATCAAGTGGATGACTTGATCGTGAGATCCTATTGAATAAAACACTATTCTTAAATGTCCCTAGTCAAGTATTATTGTTAATTATGACAACAATAATGCATTGAGACTAGTATGTGCGTAGAATGATGACCACATCTCACGGGTCATGGATATGAGATATCAAGTCTACACATGGATACATATTAGAGTAATGATGTATTGGACAGACCCGCCATGAGAACACTACGTGGATCGTTACGTGAGTGTCATAAGCGATTCTCATAGTGATAATGGTGTATGTGGTCCTTTGACCTGCAATCACTACGATTCCTACATGAGGAGTTGTGTGTTTTAATGCCATCAAACGTCATCTGTAACAAGATGATTATAAAGTTAGTTATTAGACATACCGCGATACATGTGGAGGGATGTGAGTGACCTAGATGGGATTTGTCCCTCCTACATAACAGGAGTGATATCTTCGGGCCCCCTGATTGAGTGAGACTACGAATTGCATGGCCATGCTTAAATGAGTCAATATAAGATATTGATCTCATTTGTTATTACTATGTCTACTCAGGAATCAGGAAACTGAAGATTGAACTAAAGAAGGGTGACACATTCCATGCCTTGTGTTCAATCTGGATATCTAGACAAAGGGACTAAACTACACGGAAACATTGGTCACGGATAGATTATGTCAAATCACTGACATTCTCATTACTTGGGTAGCAGTGATGTGTTGCTAGATACTGCTCACTGTTTGTAATATTAAAATGAGATTTTAATATTACTACCAATGTCATGAGAACCTGTAGGGTCGCACACTTAGAACAGACTAAATTGGAGTAATCAGAATCCAAATTGGACTCAGATTCAATTATGGGCCTAACTCATGACGATGGGTTTAGGGTTGCACCACTTACCTTGCTACACGCTCACATTCACTTAAGGCAGCCATTGTTATAAATAATACTTGCTAAGGGGGCTGTTACTAGGTTACATCACAACCCTAGCCGCACCTACAGAAAGTGAGTGAGAGATAGTGAGGTCTTCTTCTCCTCTCTTCGCAGCTAGCACTACGAAACAGAGGCGTGACTCCTTTTTGCAAGTCTATTCATGTGGATACCGCAGAGACATCGTCACTATTACGGTGTTGGTGATTCACCTCGCTTGTGATTATCACGCTTCAAGAGGTAAATTTTTAAAGACTCAGATTATGGATTTTTTGCATGGATCCTATGAGGGAATTCTATTATTCCGCTGCGAGACTTTTGATCCGCAATTCCCAATAGTGGTATCAGAGCCACTTGCGAAACCATGATTCGGTTTTCTGCTTTTCTTGTTATATGCAATAACATGATTCGTTGCTTTCTTTTAATAAAAGATATGATCTTTATATGTTATTTCTGAAATCGAAATAATGATGTATGAAACCGTGTTCTGTTTTATTTGTTGTTTACGAAACATGTTGATGTTTCTGAAACCATGAAGATGTTCATATGTTTTTGTGAAAACTATTTTGAAAGCTTTCTATTTCTGCGTTTTTGTGGTATATACATATGTCATATGTATGATTCTGCGAAAACTGTTTTGAATGCTTTCTGTTTCTGCACATTTTTTGTATGAATGCGATATACACAGCAGCGCGACACAAGGTTTTGGAAACCTTGTTTCTGTTTTGTGGCGGCTATGAAGCTTTCTCATGACATGAAGTGTTCATGTCTTCACGCATTCTGGAAACCTTGTTTCTGGATAGGTGATGACGGCTGTGAGGAACCCCTGCGGCGCATGAAGTGTTCATGTGTTTGCCGGCCTTAGGGTTCAAGTGTTGTTGCCCTAGCCGTCATAGAGGCAGAAGGGGTCCGACTCGAATTTTTGTTCAAGTAACCAGCGGGAAACCCCATCGGGGCGCTGCCCCGAACCCCGTTTCGTGGTGTGTGATATTCGAAAGTGCAATATTCAAAATTGTTTTTATAATTCACAAAAATAATAATGTGTTATTGCTTTGTGTTTATGTATTCTTAGAGATGCATGTTGCATGGTTATGGCCTTAGTCTTTATTTTATGCTATTTTGGTTATTTTAAATACGACCTGCGTGTCGTGCCTTTCTCTCTACATTATGATTGTACATTCTCTTCTCATCTAACTCCCCTCGAATGTAAAAGAGGTTTCTATAATGTAATCTTCATGTGGAGACAAGGAGATGACATCAAGTGAGGACGTTGGTGGGAGACGCTTGGTGAAGCTGGCATTCATTAATGCTACTCTCTTAGAGGCCATAACCATGTCACGTTTATTATATGCTTTATATGTATAAGATGCATGGATGATATTTATGGTATGTCAAACAAGTTTAATAAATGGTGAGATCTAATAATAAAATCCCCTCAAAGAAAATATTAAGTCATTATGTGATGCCTTCCAATGCGTGGCACTCATCAAGACTAATATCGATTAAGCGTAGGTCTGCCAAAGCAGGGTGCCTTTATCTATATTAGTAAGATGCGATGGGATAAGAGTAATATCCAAATGCCAACCATTGGGTCTGACTTAACTAGGCCATTTCAATAGGATTGAAGGCTTAGAGGCATGAAGTTGGGCTTTAGTCCATTAGATAGATTAGAATAAGTGTTATTTACCCAACTATCCAAGAGTTGCATGTGATGTAATTGGAAAGGGTTTCCTACCTAAATAACTAAATTTTGGGCGATCAGCCAAAGCTGACTCAAAACTAGGTGAAATATGGATCTTGTGTAATACCCTTAAGTACATGTTAGACTGGTAAATGGTTACGAAAGGTAGCATTTAACTTGTTTAGCATGTCAGTCAAGTTTTGTGACAAACTGAGTTCATTTAGGCACTTAGTTGCAACACGAACGTTGTAAAAGTGGCTTAAAATGACTCGGATAATAGCATAAGTTGCTAAGTTGAAGGAAATAAACATAGAGAGTTTATTTCTAGGTCAAAATGAGCCATGTAAGATGTGGCAAAAGTTTCAAGAGAATCAAGTCAATTTGGTATTTTGAGGCATCTTGGTTGTGCATTTTAATACCAAATGACTAGCACAGAATATAGAAAATAATGAGAAAAGAGAAACAACAACTTGGATGAATCTTATGATTTATTCTAAGGTTGTTGAAGCACGGAAACTCGAATTAGCATGATTCGGGTATCCATAGCAGATAGAAGTTTCGGTATTAATCTTTTCCCGTAATTCCTCGCACGTCCCTTCCCCTTTATATTTGGTTCTCCTCGGCGAGAGAAGAAGAGAAACCGAAAACCAGAGAAGAAAAGAGAGAAAGGGGAGAGGAGAGAAGGGAAGAAGAAGGGAAGAGGAAGATCAAGCTTCAAGATTCAAGGCTTCAATCTTCAAGAGGTAGGGGTTTAGAGCTTTTATTCATCTCTATCCTCTATGTATGCATATAGATACATAATATGCTAATTTGAGTTTTAGAGATGTTAGAAGAGTTTGGCTTGCATAGAAGTGTTCCTTGGGTCATTTATGACTTGTCTATAACATCAACTTAAGAAAGAAGACCATGGAATCACAAAGTGAGTCTTAAGTTAAAGAATGGAGAATTCTAGCCATAATCCAAATTAAGAGATTTAAGAGAGTAATTGATGTTCCTAAAGGTTAAAGAATTGATTAGGAACTTAGAATTACTTAGAATTTGGATTGAAATGGCTTGGAATCAGCAGAAATGACCAATAGAACAGTAAACCCGTAGGCTGCTGCAGAACCGGGGTTCTCACTGGCGATGGCGCCGCGGCGTGGAGATAGTCACGCCGCAGCGCGAGAGTTTTCGCTGGGAATGCCGCGGCGTGGAGGAAGCATGCTGCGGCGTGAGGTTAAAAAATTAGCCCAGTAGTAGTAGCCCTCGAGAGAAGGACGCCGCGGCGTGCAAATGCTGTGCCGCGGCGTGAGACCCTGAAGCTCCAAAATGATGTTTTTGGATGTTCTGAGGTGCTATAGTTAATGGAATCATTGAGACATGTTTCCTAAGTGTGTTAAAGCACAAGTTGGGATATTTTCAAGTGGAAAATATCTATCTATCAAGTATGAGAAAGCATAGGCTTTTAAGCATCCTAAAGGAAAGGTTTGCTTTAAGTAATGATATTGCACTTTAGGCAACTTAATGTTGCAACTGATATCACTTAAGATGTGATGAGATAGTGCAATAGAGACGAATAATAGTATTCACTCTAGTAGAGAATGATGAGAAAGGTATGAACCTTAGGAAATCCAAGAATAGTGGATTACCTTAGGAAGGTACCTAGAAGCTTAGGCAACAAAGAGTTGCAAGTAAGAGTCACTCTAGAGTTAGATTACATGAGTGGAGATAAGATTGTGTATGAGTTCCACAGAGGGGACGTTTAGGTACTTAGTCTCAAGTTAAGTGAGACTTAGTACATTGTTAAATACACAAGAAGAGGAATTATGACTAAGAAGATGTCATAAGCGAAAAGTAGAACGCAAATGTACAACAACTCAAGTATAAGTTAAGATGAGTTAGAAGTACAAGATAAAGAGAAGATACTTCCTTAGATGCAAGTAAAGCATGGAAGTTGAGTTTAGAATAAGTATGTTAGCACACAAGTGTAGTTTACGCTACTACCAGAAGTGTGATAGAAAAGGAAAGTTAGATGCATGAACTACTCTCTTTAGACAAAGTTGAGTTAATTATGCAAAGTTTTAGAGAAATGCTCTCATTTCCTTAAGCAAGGTTAGATGAGGCATTAGTTAAGATAGACTCTTTCACTAGGATGAGTTGAGTCTATAGAAAAGAGTGAGATGGTGTTTATGTAAGAGATAAACATAACACTAAGCTCTTCACACACTAGAGAGTTAAGCTAGTGTGAAGATGAAGAGAAAGGACCTTAGGGTAACCAAGATTAGTGGTTCGCCAAAGGTAAGTACCTAACACCTCAGCAACGTAAGGTTGCATTAGAGATCACTTAAGAGAAAGGAGTGATGAGGTGAAGTTTAGGTACAAGTAAGAGACATAGTTTAGTAATGTTTACCTGAGAATGTAACGTTTTATGACGTGAGGTCATTCAGCCAGGAGGTAAGGGATCAGAGAAGTTCCTAAGGGAACAAGTATTCCTAACCAAGTGCTAAGGTTACATATAGTATGAGGTTACAGATTCTCCTCATCACAAGGGGTAAACATAAGAAGACTAGAATATGCTTAGCTCTTAGAGGAACTAAGTATATAAGTATGTACGAAAGTCTATGAATTAGTCAAGTAGGATCGATCTAGTGAGTATCCTTTGATGTTAATCATGAAGGCAAAAAGGAGATAGAAGGGTGTCCGAAGGACTTTTGAGAAGGACATAACCCTGATGTCTCGATGTGCCAAGGCCTAAGGAGATAAGTGGGAAATCCGAGAGACGCTCTTTGAGCAAGGATGAAGCCCGAATTTCTCAATGAGCCGGGATACGTGTAAGGTGAGGATGAGGTTTCCTCTATTTACCACTAGATGATATACTGACTAGTTCCTAGCAAATTCCTTCGCTCCAAATCAAAACTCTGCATTTGCATTTCATTCACATGCACTTAGGATTCCTTAGGCATATTCATTACATATCATTAGCATTGCATTTACGGACAGTTGTATGGGCATTGTCCGTCACTGTTGGTATGTATAGATGTATGGGCGCTGTATATATTAGCAGTGTGTTCACTCTTGATTGTTATCACACTATTAGAAAGTGTTTAAGTTAAGAGGATAGAGGAGGAAACTCCTAAGTTAAGAGAATAGAGGAGGCAACTCCTAAGTTAAGAGAATAGAGGAGGAAACTCCTAAGTTAAGAGAATAGAGGAGGAAACTCCTAAGTTAAGAGAATAGAGGAGGAAACTCCTAAGTTATGAGAAAAGAGGAGGAAACTCCTAAGTTATGAGAAAAGAGGACAAAGCTCCTAAGTTAGAATTATAGCATTTGCTATATATTTTGTTATATACAATGTTATAGAGAACTGGTATTGGAATTGCTTATACTGAGAATGTTAATTCTCACCCCGATTCTATTCCATGTAAATCCGGATGCGAGTTCGGATGCAGTACCGATGCGGTTCGGATACGAGGCAAAGGCTCGGTACGGAGATGCAAACCCCGCTAAGGATGAGAAGATAAAGCATGAAGACTAGAATAGTTTTATTGCTTTAAGTAGGCGAACTCATGTAATAAGTTTATGTTTGTTCGTAAGTTTTATGTTATATGTATTACAATAAGCCCTCGGTGGCTAAGTTGTATATGTATATGTATGAGTTTAAGTTTTTTTTTTCGCAATCTCTCAAGGCTTTCTATAATTACTCGGTTGTGATTATAGATATATGTTAGTATGTAGTATAGAAGTGACGTCTCTAGTACTTGGTTATCTTTATATATCTCTGTCTATCTAGGATATATCTGGATATCGTATTAGGGTGTTACATTATGGTATCAAAGCAGTTCATCCTGTTGAGTCGGGTATGGACTGACTATGCTTAGGCATAAGAAGCAGTTTAGTAGAAAGTTATGCATTCTTTTATCTCTTTTTGAGATATGCAGATGGAATTGCATGACTAGGAGACTGGTAAAGAAAGAGAATACCAGAGCTTTTAGAGAAATGGCTGCTGTGTTGAGAGAGCAGACTGCCATTAGTAGAAGTCTATCAGAAGTGATAGAATAGAACTCGCTTAGCTAGTAGCGAAGACGAGAGAGAACTTTTGAGGAATCAGTGTTTCTCCGAGTTCAAGAAAGATACTCCTTTGTTTTCAAGGGAGCGTTTAGTTCAGCCAGAGTTAGAAGATGGTTTCATGTGATGGAAGAGATCCTCGAGACCATAGCAAGCGCTGATGAATAGAAGGTAACCTTGCTTCGTAAGGGTTAGTAGGTGAAGCCGAAAGCTGATGAGATGAAGCAGAGAGGTTACTAGAGATGGTTAGTACTCGAACCACATGAGAGGTGTTTAGAGTTATTTTCCTAGATAAGTATTGTTCCCTTGAGTTAGAGAAAGCAAAGGAAAGAAGAATTCCTAAAGTTAGAGCAAGGGGATATTACTGAAGATCAGAATGCAAAGCAATTCAAAGAATGTCAAGAGTTCTTTTCTTATTTTACGTCCAATCCAGATAAAGACTGGAAGTGAGTAAAATTTGAAGTAGAACTTGGAGAAGACATTAGAAGAATTGCGATGCAAAAAGGAGGTTATAGACTTCTGCGCTCTAGTCAGTGCATGCAGAGTTGTAGAAGTAGCCTCGATGGAACAAGAGTTAGAAAGTTCCTAATGAGGAAAAGATCAGATGTTGAGGTCAGTGAGAGTGTCTTTTGATCTCAAGTTGTATCAGAGTTGCACAGTGGAAGCTTGGAGTAATGATAAGTATAAGAAGAGTGCTTGTAGAGGAGCAACTCTAAGGAGAAAAGCAAATCAAGCTTCCAGTAACCAAGATGTGCTAGATGTGGTAAGATACATGGATGTAGACCGTGCTAGACGGAAATTCCGTGTGCTGCATAAGTGAGTAACCAAGATATCGTAAGAGAGACGATTCTTGGAAAAGAAAGCAACGAAATCATCCAACTTGGTATGAGATAAGAACACATGTGAGGTGTGTATAAGCAGAGAATAGATTTACTTTGTGAATCTAGCTACGTACCTTGTTGGTATGGTTTGGTTGGTTTAAAGAGCAGGATGACCAGGTAGATCAGTTGAGAGAAGCTTTGACTTTTCTCAGGAGAAGATCAAAGACTTGGTTGTCATAGAAATAGAGTAAAGAAGAAGCGAGGTCTTCAAGAGTTTTCCGGATTACGAAAGGACATGATGAGTATGTCAAAAGTAGTTTTGGAAACTTTTGGACAAGAAGTGGTTAAGTACCAAGTGACCCAAAAGTCGGTTTTGGATTACAAGTGGTACGGTTTAAGAATTCTGCAATTTCTCAAGACAGAAATTGTAGAGAACCCTAGTATAGTTTAAGTAAAGGTACAATGGGTAGAGTAGCCATTGTATCCAAGAGCCGAGAATCTATTAGTAGATTTTCTAAGTTAGTGCTACCTGGTTTAGGCCAGTTAAGGAAGGTAGTACTCAGCAGAGGACTCTAGATAGTGAGTTTGTTTCCCGAGAATAGAAGAAAAGGTTGATTACTACATTAGTTTTGGTAATTCCAAATTCCGAGAGAACTTTGAGGTAGCCAGATATACTTCGAAGATGGGACTAGGGTATGTTCGATGCAATAGAGGTAGGTTGATGCCTACGCATCAAGGCAGATAAGTCTGCAAAAGAGGAACTACCCTAAGTATGTTTTGGAATTAGCCAAAGTAGTGATTACCTTATAGTTTTGGAGACATAACTCATAAGGAGTCTAGTTAGAGAAGTTCAGCGATCATAATAGCTTGAGATGCTTGTTGATCAGAGGAAGCTGAATATGAAGCAGAATAGATGGATAGAGTTTTTCAAGGCTCATAACCTTGAGTTGAGATATCATTTGGGTAATGCCAGTTTAGTGGTTATCCCAGATGATAGTCCGAGAAAGAGCAACTTTCTTGAGAGTTTTCGAGAATTTGAGTCTAGCGGTGACTATGATTCTAGATAGTATCTCAGTGAGCAAGGTGAACATAGTAAGAGGCCTAAAGACTCGAAATTCTTTGAAGCTCAGAAGGAGAATGAAGCTCTAAGGGACAAGTGTGAGCAGATTTTCAAGGGAACCCCTAAGGATTTTGTTAGGACTAAGAGGGAATGACGAAGTTTAGAGACAACTTTGTCTTCCAAGAGGGTCAAAAATCAAGAAAAGGATTCCGAGGAAGCTCACCGAGAAAGTGTACCATCTATCAAGAGGCTACTAAGTTTTTCCAAGAGTTAAGGAAGATGTATAGTAGCATAGTATGTTAAAGAACATAAGAGAATATGTTGAGCGACAGATAAAGGTGGCAAGATTAAGTAATCCGCCCATCTCTTGCCAGTAAAGTTAGCTATTTCTAGAAAAAGTAGTTCAACTACTGTTAAAAAAATAGCCAAGATTAGGTTTTAGTATAGCTTACCATCCATAAGTAGAGAGATCAAGAGCTTTCAAGTAAGCAGGTCTCCTCGAGAGAAGATGGTTGGGAGAAGCTAGTACAGAAAAAGGTTAGCATGGAAGCGAAGTTCCATGTAAAGTTTTGTTTAGCCAGAATGGTTTGCGTGAGGTGAACAATTTTGGGGACAAAATTTTAAAAAGGAGGGGAGAAATGTAATACCCTTAAGTACATGTTAGACTGGTAAATGGTTACGAAAGGTAGCATTTAACTTGTTTAGCATGTCGACCAAGTTTTGTGACAAATGAGTTCATTTAGGCACTTAGTTGCAACACAGAAGTTGTAAAGTGGCTTAAAATGACTCAGATAATAGCATAAGTTGCTAAGTTGAAGGAAATAAACATAGAGAGTTTATTTCTAGGTCACAAATGAGCCATGTAAGATGTGGCAAAAGTTTCAAGAGAATCCGAGTCAATTTGGTATTTTGAGGCATACTGGTTGTGCATTTTAATACCAAATGACTAGCAGCAGATATAGAAAATAATGAGAAAAGAGAAACAACAACTTGGATGAATCTTATGATTTATTCTAAGGTTGTTGGAAGCAGGGAAACTCGAATTAGCATGATTCGGGTATCCATAGCAGATAGAAGTTTCAGTATTAATCTTTTCCCGTAATTCCCTGCACGTCCCTTCCCCCTTTATATTTGGTTCTCCTCGGCAGAGAAGAAGAGAAACCGAAAACCAGAGAAGAAAAGAGAGAAAGGGGAGAGGAGAGAAGGGAAGAAGAAGGGAAGAGGAAGATCAAGCTTCAAGATTCAAGGCTTCAATCTTCAAGAGGTAGGGGTTTAGAGCTTTTATTCATCTCTATCCTCTATGTATGCATATAGATACATAATATGCTAATTTGAGTTTTAGAGATGTTAGAAGAGTTTGGCTTGCATAGAAGTGTTCCTTGGGTCATTTATGACTTGTCTATAACATCAACTTAAGAAAGAAGACCCGGAATCACAAAGTGAGTCTTAAGTTAAAGAATGGAGAATTCTAGCCATAATCCAAATTAAGAGATTTAAGAGAGTAATTGATGTTCCTAAAGGTTAAAGAATTGATTAGGAACTTAGAATTACTTAGAATTTGGATTGAAATGGCTTGGAATCAGCAGAAATGACCAATAGAACAGTAAACCCGAAGCTGCAGAATTCTGCAGAACCAGGGTTCTGCTGATGGCGCCGCGGCGTGGAGATAGTCACGCCGCAGCGCGAGAGTTTTCGCTGGGAATGCCGCGGCGTGGAGGAAGCATGCCGCGGCGTGAGGTTAAAAAATTAGCCCAGTAGTAGTAGCCCTCGAGAGAAGGACGCCGCGGCGTGCAAATGCTGTGCCGCGGCGTGAGACCCTGAAGCTCCAAAATGATGTTTTTGGATGTTCTGAGGTGCTATAGTTAATGGAATCATTGAGACATGTTTCCTAAGTGTGTTAAGGCACAAGTTGGGATATTTTCAAGTGGAAAATATCTATCTATCAAGTATGAGAAAGCATAGGCTTTTAAGCATCCTAAAGGAAAGGTTTGCTTTAAGTAATGATATTGCACTTTAGGCAACTTAATGTTGCAACTGATATCACTTAAGATGTGATGAGATAGTGCAATAGAGACGAATAATAGTATTCACTCTAGTAGAGAATGATGAGAAAGGTATGAACCTTAGGAAATCCAAGAATAGTGGATTACCTTAGGAAGGTACCTAGAAGCTTAGGCAACAAAGAGTTGCAAGTAAGAGCCACTCTAGAGTTAGATTACATGAGTGGAGATAAGATTGTGTATGAGTTCCACGAGGGGACGTTTAGGTACTTAGTCTCAAGTTAAGTGAGACTTAGTACATTGTTAAATACACAAGAAGAGGAATTATGACTAAGAAGATGTCATAAGCGAGAAAGTAGAACAGAAATGTACAACAACTCAAGTATAAGTTAAGATGAGTTAGAAGTACAAGATAAAGAGAAGATACTTCCTTAGATGCAAGTAAAGCATGGAAGTTGAGTTTAGAATAAGTATGTTAGCACACAAGTGTAGTTTACGCTACTACCAGAAGTGTGATAGAAAAGGAAAGTTAGATGCATGAACTACTCTCTTTAGACAAAGTTGAGTTAATTATGCAAAGTTTTAGAGAAATGCTCTCATTTCCTTAAGCAAGGTTAGATGAGGCATTAGTTAAGATAGACTCTTTCACTAGGATGAGTTGAGTCTATAGAAAAGAGTGAGATGGTGTTTAAGAGATAAACATAACACTAAGCTCTTCACACACTAGAGAGTTAAGCTAGTGTGAAGATGAAGAGAAAGGACCTTAGGGTAACCAAGATTAGTGGTTCGCCAAAGGTAAGTACCTAACACCTCAGCAACGTAAGGTTGCATTAGAGATCACTTAAGAGAAAGGAGTGATGAGGTGAAGTTTAGGTACAAGTAAGAGACATAGTTTAGTAATGTTTACATGAGAATGTAACGTTATATGACGTGAGGTCATTCAGGCCGGGAGGTAAGGGATCGAGAGAAGTTCCTAAGGGAACAAGTATTCCTAACCAAGTGCTAAGGTTACATATAGTATGAGGTTCTGATTCTCCTCATCACAAGGGGTAAACATAAGAAGACTAGAATATGCTTAGCTCTTAGAGGAACTAAGTATATAAGTATGTACGAAAGTCTATGAATTAGTCAAGTAGGATCGATCTAGTGAGTATCCTTTGATGTTAATCATGAAGGCAAAAAGGAGATAGAAGGGTGTCCGAAGGACTTTGAGAAGGACATAACCCGATGTCTTGATGTGCCAAGGCCTAAGGAGATAAGTGGGAAATCCAGAGACGCTCTTTGAGCAAGGATGAAGCCCGAATTTCTCAATGAGCCAGGATACGTGTAAGGTGAGGATGAGGTTTCCTCTATTTACCACTAGATGATATACTGACTAGTTCCTAGCAAATTCCTTCGCTCCAAATCAAAACTCTGCATTTGCATTTCATTCACATGCACTTAGGATTCCTTAGGCATATTCATTACATATCATTAGCATTGCATTTACGGACAGTTGTATGGGCATTGTCCGTCACTGTTGGTATGTATAGATGTATGGGCGCTGTATATATTAGCAGTGTGTTCACTCTTGATTGTTATCACACTATTAGAAAGTGTTTAAGTTAAGAGGATAGAGGAGGAAACTCTAAGTTAAGAGAATAGAGGAGGCAACTCCTAAGTTAAGAGAATAGAGGAGGAAACTCCTAAGTTAAGAGAATAGAGGAGGAAACTCCTAAGTTAAGAGAATAGAGGAGGAAACTCCTAAGTTATGAGAAAAGAGGAGGAAACTCCTAAGTTATGAGAAAAGAGGACAAAGCTCCTAAGTTAGAATTATAGCATTTGCTATATATTTTGTTATATACAATGTTATAGAGAACTGGTATTGGAATTGCTTATACTGAGAATGTTAATTCTCACCCCAGTTGCTATTCCATGTAAATCCAGATGCAGGTTCAGATGCAGGTACCGATGCAGATTCAGATACAGGCAAAGGCTCAGGTACAGAGATGCAAACCCTGCCAAGGATGAGAAGATAAAGCATGAAGACTAGAATAGTTTTATTGCTTTAAGTAGGCAGAACTCATGTAATAAGTTTATGTTTGTTCTGTAAGTTTTATGTTATATGTATTACAATAAGCCCTCAGGTGGCTAAGTTGTATATGTATATGTATGAGTTTAAGTTTTTTTTTCGCAATCTCTCAAGGCTTTCTATAATTACTCAGTTGTGATTATAGATATATGTTAGTATGTAGTATAGAAGTGACGTCTCTAGTACTGGTTATCTTTATATATCTCTGTCTATCTAGGATATATCTGGATATCTGTATTAGGGTGTTACATCTTGGCCCACTAGGAAATCTTTCAATGGGATTTTCTGAGTCAATG
This sequence comes from Ormosia emarginata, assembly GCA_029884605.1. Lineage (NCBI taxonomy): Eukaryota > Viridiplantae > Streptophyta > Magnoliopsida > Fabales > Fabaceae > Ormosia > Ormosia emarginata. The sequence goes on along the minus strand of JAQQTP010000081.1, from coordinate 5,752,597 downwards.
CTGAGGGTCGTTGATTTGAATAAAATAGTGGGAGACGTATTTAATTAAAAGACCTTGTTAAATATGTTTATAGCATAATACTTATATTTTGCATATTTCTGTTGATAGATTACCATGGCAACAAACACATCAAGTAACTTATCATTGCAATCGGTCCTTGAGAAGGACAAGTTGTCTGGGACAAATTTCCTAGACTGGTACAGGAACTTGAGGATTGTCCTCAAGCAAGAGAAAAAGTTGTATGTTTTAGAATAACCTATTCCTGAGCCACCTGCTGCTAATGCCCCTAGAGCTGAAAGAGATGCTTATAAGAAGCATCAAGATGATGCCTTGGACATTGGATGTCTAATGCTAGCCACCATGAACTCTGAGCTCCAAAAGCAACACGAGAACATGGAAGCCTACGATATGATCGTACACCTCAAAAAGCTTTATCAAGAGCGGCTAGACATGAGAGATATGAGGTCTCCAAAGCACTCTTTCGGTGTAAGGTAAGCCGGTAGAGGGAAGCCCTGTTGGTGCTCATGTACTCAAGATGATTGGGTACATTGAAAACCTTGAGAGACTCGGTTTTCCTATGGGCCAAGAGTTGGCCACTGACTTAGTCCTGCAATCGTTGCCGGAGAGTTTTAGTCAATTTGTCATGAACTACAACATGAATGAAATTGACAAATCACTACCAGAGCTGCTAAGCATGTTGAGAACTACTGAGCAGAACATAAACAAAGGCAAAGGAAAGGCCATAATGATGGTCCATAAGAATAAGGGCAAGAAACAGCAGAAAAAGCCCCAGGACAAGTGGAAGGGTAAGGGCAAGGAAAAGTCCAAGCCTAGCACTTCTAGCTTGAAACCAGTGGGTGGAGTGGCTAAGGAAGGTACATGCTTCCACTGCGGTCAGACCGGACATTGGAAGAGGAACTGTGCCAAGTACCTAGAGGAGCTCAAGAAGAAGAAGGGAAGTGAGACTTCCACTTCAGGTATTTTTGTTATAGAAGTCAATTTATCTACTTCTGCATCATGGGTATTAGATACTGGATGTGGATCTCACATTTGTGTAAATGTGCAGGATCTAAAGAGTAGTAGACCATTGACTAAGGGTGAAGTCGACCTACGAGTGGGAAATGGAGCAAAGGTTGCTGCACTAGCCGTAGGGACTTATTTATTAGCTTTGCCAACTGGGCTTGTAATTGAATTGGATAATTGTTATTTTGTGCCTGCTATTAGTAGGAATATCATTTCTGTTTCTTGTTTGGACAAGAAGGGTTTTACTTTTATAATTAAGAACAAAAGTTGTTCTCTTTATTTGAATGATATTTTCTATGGTAGTGCACATTTGAGTAATGGACTTTATGTCCTTGATCTCGAAACGCCCATTTATAACGTAAATACAAAGAGGTTCAAGTCAAATGATATGAACCCGACTTATCTCTAGCATTGTCGTTTGGGCCATATAAATGAGAAACGCATTTCCAAACTCCATAAAGATGGATTCTTGGACTCGTTTGATTATGAATCATATGAGACATGTGAATCTTGTTTATTGGGAAAGATGACTAAGGCCCCATTCACTGGACAAGGTGAAAGGGCTAGTAATCTTTTAGGCCTCATACATAGTGATGTATGTGGGCCACTAAACACACTAGCTAGAGGCGGTTTTCAGTATTTTATTACATTTACTGATGATTTCAGTAGATATGGATTTGTATATCTTATGAAGCACAAATCAGAATCATTTGAAAAGTTCAAAAAGTTCAAGAATGAAGTACAAAACCAACTTGGCAAGAGTATTAAAATCCTTCGATCAGATCGAGGAGGTGAATACTTAAGCCAACAGTTTGATGATCATCTGAAAGAGTGTGGGATAATATCTCAACTCACTCATCCTGGAACACCACAATGGAATGGTGTTTCTGAAAGGAGGAACCAGACCTTGTTGGACATGGTCTGATCTATGATGAGTCATGCAGACCTTCCAGGCTCCTTCTGGGGACATGCTCGTTAACAGAAACTTTCACACTTAACTGTGTTCCATCTAAGACGGTTCAACAGACACCATATGAGATGTGGACTGGGAGACGACCCAGTATGTCTTTTATAAAGATTTGGGGTTGCGAAGCTTATGTGAAACGTCAAGTTTCTGACAAGCTTGGCCCAAGATCAGATAAATGCTTCTTTGTGGGGTATCCCAAGGAAACCAAGGGATATTATTTTTATAATCCTACCGAGGGCAAAGTGTTTGTCGCACGGACTGCTGTATTCTTAGAAAAGGAGTTTATCTCCAAAGGAATCAGTGGGAGGAAAGTAGAACTTGAAGAAATTCAAAGTTCACAAAGTAGCAGCGAACCAATGGTGGAAATAGAGCAGCCTCCACAAGTCGTTGTGGAACCACAATCTGCTCTAGTAGCACAAGACCCGCGTAGGTCTAACAGGATACGTCATCAACCAGAGAGATATGGATTTCTCATGACTCAGCAAGGTGACGTATTGCTCATGGATCAAGATGAGCCTGTGACTTACCAGGAAGCCATTATTGGCCCAGAATCTGAAAAATGGCTTGAGGCCATGAGATCTGAAATGGAATCCATGTATGCCAACCAGGTATGGACCTTGGTTGACCCACCTGAAGGGGTAAAACCCATTGGGTGCAAGTGGGTTTTTAAGAAGAAAACCAACATGGATGATAATGTGCATACCTTTAAGGCGCGATTAGTGGCTATAGGTTTCAAGCAAATTCATGGTGTAGACTATGATGAGACTTTTTCCCTAGTTGCGATGCTTAAATCTGTTCGGATCTTGCTTGCTATTGCAGCATACCATGATTATGAAATCTGGCAAATGAATGTCAAAACTGCTTTCCTTAATGAAAATCTTCTCGAGGATGTGTACATGACACAACCTGAGGGTTTTGCCACTTCACAGGATGCTACAAAGGTATGCAAGTTGCAACGATCTATTTATGGATTGAAGCAAGCTTCCAAAAGCTGGAATCTTCATTTTGATGATACAATCAAACAGTTTGGTTTCATCAAAAATGAAAAAGAATCTTGTGTCTACAAGAAGGTTAGTGGGAGCACAGTTGTCTTTCTAGTATTGTATGTAGATGACATACTACTAATTGGAAATGGCATCCCTACCCTACAGTTTGTAAAGACTTGGTTAGGGAAGTGCTTTTCTATGAAGGACTTAGGCGAAGCCACCTATGTATTAGGTATCAGGATCTATAGAGATAGGTCGCAGAGATTGCTTGGCCTAAGTCAGAGTACATACATAGACAAAGTGTTAAGACGATTTAACATGCATGAATCCAAGAAAGGACTCTTGCCTATGTCACATGGTATAAGCCTATCTAAGGCTCAATCCCCTTCCACCCAGGATGAGAGGGATCGCATGAGTAAGATTCCATATGCATCTGCAATTGGATCTATCATGTATGCCATGTTATGTACTCGACCAGACATCTCGTATGCTTTGAGCATGACGACGGTGTACCGATCCGATCCCGGTGAGAGTCACTGAGTCTTTGTCAAGAACATCCTTAAGTACTTGAGAAGAACTAAGGATTCGTTTTTGGTATATGGAGCCGAGGAGGAACTAGTAGTAAAGGGTTACACTGTTGCTAGCCTCCAAACTGATAAGGACGACTCCAGATCGCAATCGGGTTTTGTTTATTGCCTGAATGGTGGGGCATGAGTGAAAGAGTTCAAAGTAGGAGACAGTCGCTGATTCTACCACAGAGGCTGAGTATATTGCTACCTCCAATGCAGCAAAGGAGGCCGTTTGGATTAGAAAGTTCATTATTGAGCTTGGTGTAGTTCCTAGCATTATGGACCCAGTGGACCTCTATTGTGATAATAATGGAGCCATTGCACAAGCTAAGGAGCCCAGACCTCACCAGCCGATCCAAACATATACTTAGGCTCTTCCATCTCATTCGAGAAATCATCGATAGAGGAGATGTGAAGATATGCGAGTACCAACAGATGATAACATTGCTGATCCACCGACGAAGCCTCTTGCACAAAGCGAAGCATGAGGGTCACACTAGGTCTTTAGGCATTAGAAATATGCCTGATTGGCTCTAGTGCAAGTGGGAGGTTGTTGGTGTATGCCCTAGTGGCCAATACATTTTGTTTGTATTTACATACATTATATTATGTTATTTTATATGAGGCATTTCATTTATTGTGTTCTTTTTGGTAGACATAATAAAGTCCTTAGAATAGTAAGTTTGATACCATAGGACATCAAGTGGATGACTTGATCGTGAGATCCTATTGGATAAAACACTATTCTTAAATGTTCCTAGTCAAGTATTATTGTTAATTAGGACAACAATAATGCATTGAGACTAGTATGTGCGTAGACTGATGACCACATCTCACGGTTCATGGATATGAGATATCAAGTCTACACATGGATACATATTAGAGTAATGATGTATTGGACAGACCCGCCATGAGAACGCTACGTGGATCGTTACATGAGTGTCATAAGCGATTCTCATAGTGATAATGGTGTATGTGGTCCTTTGACCTGAAATCACTACGATTCCTACATGAGGAGTTGTGTGTTTTAATGCCATCAAACGTCATCTGTAACAAGATGATTATAAAGTTGGTTATTAGACATACCGTGATACATGTGGAGGGATGTGAGTGACCTAGATGGGATTTGTCCCTCCTACATAACAGAAGTGATATCTTCGGGCCTCCTGATTGAGTGAGACTACGAAATGCATGGCCATACTCAAATGAGTCAATATGAGATATTGATCTCATTTGTTATTACTATGTCTACTATGGAATCAGGAAACCGAAGATTGAACTAAACAAGGGTGACACGTTCCATGCCTTTTCAATCTAGATATCTAGACAAAGGGACTAAACTACACAAAAACATTGGTCACGGATAGGTTATGTCAAATCACTGACATTCTCATTACTTGGGTAGCAGTGATGTGTTGCTAGATACCGCTCTCTGTTTGTAATATTAACATAAGATTTTAATATTACTACCAACGTTATGAGAACCTACAGGGTCGCACACTTAGAACAGACTAAATTGGAGCAATAAGGATCCAAGTTGGACTCAGATTCAATTGTGGGCCTAACTCATGATAGATGGGTTTAGGGTTGCACAACTTACCTTGCTACTGCTCACACTCATGTAAGGCAGCCACTATTGTAAATAGTACTGCTAAGGGGCTGCTATGTACATAACATTACAACCCTAGCCACACTTAAGAAAGTGAGTGAGAGACAGTGAAAGGTTTTCTTCTCTTCTCTTCACAGCTAGCACCGCGAAATAGAGGCATGACTCCTTTTTGCAAGTCTGTTCGTGTGGATACCGCAGAGACATCGTCACTATTACGGTGTTGGTGATTCACCTCGCTTGTGATTATCACGCTTCAAGAGGTAAATTTTTAAAGACTCGGATTATGGATTTTTCGCGTGGATCCTATGAGGGAATTCTATTATTCCACTGCGAGACTTTTGATCCGCAATTCCCAACAGCTGTAAGCCTCCTTGCATAAAGCAAGGGGCTTTGGTCTCAATTCCATTAATTCCAACCCATTAGAATTATTACAAGATTATCAAGAATCAAATCCATACAAAAATTAAAGAAAGTCATAGAAATGTAAAGAACCAAATAGAAGACAACAAAATTAAAAGAGTAACACATATTAGGGTTTCTTTCAAATCCTTAAATGAACAAGTTTCCAACCACCATTATAGGTTGAATAGAGTGATCTCCCTCTTACCAAAGAGGAGAGCACGAAAATGGCCTCCAAAGTGCTCCTTGTGATTTCGGTTTTGGCTCCTCAAAACCCTAGAAAACAAGCTCAAAGAATCAACACCATAACTTGAAAAGAAAAGCATCCTTGACCATGAAAATGGTCTTGGAACACGAATAGGAGAAGAGAAGAGGAGAAAGTTGTGATTTTTACCTCAAAGTCTCAAACTTTGATCTTGAAGAAGGATGGTGAAGATGATAGATTTTGATGTAGGGTATGAAAGGAAAAAGACTTAGAATGGTGAAAAGAAGCTAAGAGTGGGATTTGTAAAGCAAGAAAACAAAATGGTGTGGGTGGAAGAGACAACCTGAAATGGAGAGGAAGAGAAAAAGGAAGATTTTGGTGAAACTTTGTGAATGAAAGTGGTAGAGATGATGATGGAAAGTAAGGAAATGTGATTGATGAAGAGAAAAGGTGAAGGAATCAAGTGTAGAAGGAGCTGGAATTTTCGAATGGCTATGGAGTTTCGGAGAGAAGGGAGAGCAAAGTAGAGAAGAAGAAAGAGAAGAGAGAGAGAGTGGGAGGTTAAAAATGAATTAGGGTTAGGATGCGTGTGAGTAAGTGATAGAAATTTTAGTCACTTTAGGCTCCCATAATGGCCTGCCACCGTAGCCCTTAGAGAGAGAGAGAGAGAGGGTGATTTGGTCCATTCATAAAATTAGAGTGGGTCGTTAGGCCATTTTAGGTCAAAGTTTCTATAAGCTTGATTAAAATAGCATGATATTTGAATTAAAGTAGATTTGTTATGACATAAAGTAGATTGCCTTTGGATAAGGTGATAGGATTTTTATTTGTTGCTATTATCCAATGGATAATAGACACAGTCGACAGAAGTCAGTATTAATTCATCTGACGGATGAATTTTACACAGCATCTTATTATTTTATCTGTAAAATTTTTCTCGAAAAATGTGAAACTTTGTGAACTGTGTCCGACCTCGAGTTTAGTAAGATCCCCCGTCGATGTTTTCATAGTTCAAGGTTCTCGGAGAAAATATCTCATTTTCCCGGTTCTGCTCTGAGTGCACGCAAAACGAGAAATATACTAAAATATTTTACGTTTCCAAAAAAATCCCAGAAAATTCCAAAAAATCACAAATATTATAAAATGAATATTCATCATAAAATTTTCTAACTTTCGAAGCGCTACAGTCGTTTTCCAGAGTCTGCTCAATGTGCACGCAAAATGAGGAATATATTAAAATATTCTGTGATTTCAGAAAAATCCAAAAAAATTTCAGAAAATCACAAATATTATAAAATGAATATTTATCACGAAATAAATAAAATTTGGGGTGTTACAACTCTCCCCAAGAAACAGAAATTTCGTCTTCGAAATTTTCATACCTTAAAACAATTCTGGATATTGCTCCATCATCTTGTCCTCAAGTTCCTATGTTGTATCTCCAGTTGCTTCGTTCCAAACTACTTTCACCAACGCAATGTCCTTCCCTCTGAGTTGCTTCGTCCTCCTTTCCTCAATCCTCACAAGAGTTGTCTCATAAGTCAAGTTTTCCTTTAATTGTACCGAATCAGGTCCTATGACATTATCAGGACTTAGAATGTATTTTCTGAGTTGTGGCACATGAAAGACATTATGGAGATTTGAAAGAAAAGGGGATAAAGCTATTTGATATGCAACAGGACCCACCCGACGAAGAATTTGGTAACAAGGAATTTTGGAGTGAGCTTTTTAGATTTGAGAACCCGACCATGTAACACCCTCCTCAGGGTATCACATTTCCGACTCCCAACTCATAATCTGTAAAGAAGTTCATAAAAGGTTTGAGTTATAAAAAGTGAGTTTTAAAATTTATTTTTGCAGATACATAGATGGAAACATAAACTTACTATAATCCATAAGTATTACTGCAAATACATTTAAACTTATTAATATACAATATTGACACCAATTAATATTTAACAATTTAGAGAGAAATGTAAAACTAACAGACTCTCTTTTTTAATAGTAGCAAACCTCATCACGGGTCCTACTTAATAGTACGGTACAACACTAACGAGAAAACTTAATATACGTATTCCTTCTTGTATCCATCTTGATGCATCAGACATCTGTTCCTTGTCAACACTGCACGCTATCAAATCTGAAATAGTCATTCTCTGATGTTGTCTCCGATCTCAGAGTATTTATCTCCCGTATGTCTAAGACAACTCGTTCCATCTACTATTCAATTTTAATAATACAAACACAACAAAACAATATAACAAAGAGGTGAGATCACCTATGCCAATACCAACATAGTAGCATAGAGATAACACAAACAACATATCATACAGATATATCATACCATAATTCCTATAATGCAGTCAACATTAATCAACTATCATCATCATGCCATTAACATTATTATCATCACACAATAATCACAATAATGCCATCAACATGATTATCATCATCATCATCCAATATTCCTCAATTATTATATCATGCAGATATAAATACTCAGATTTATGCATATGTTATGCATGTAGACTCAATGTCCTACTCCATGGAGGTTTTCACAATTTCGAGAAGAATGCTCTGTTAATTGTCAGCCTTAGCCCAAAGGCAATCTTCCAGTCGTTGAAAAGAATCATGTTATTGTCGGGTATCGTCAATGCATTGCAACGGACTGCATCGCCAAGTGGCATATGGTCCAGCCTTAGCCCACAGATAGATATCCATTGGTCGACCGCCGCACCTTGACGTCCCCAAGATCCATCATAGACCTCACTATCAATTCTCATTCCCTCTTCAACCACAAGGGTCACAATAGCATCAGCTATCAAATTTTTGTTCAATGCACGAATATCTCAATGCAGTTTTGTTCAATTTCCTCATATGCCACAATGTATATTTTTCCAATGTATATTCAATGCACCAATGCCAATCACAGGTAAAATTCACCATTTCTAATGCATGTTCAATGCACCAATGCCAATCACAGGCAAAATTCACCATTTCATATTCAGGGTCCACACATTGGCCCATTCTCAGTTTAATTTCATAATCTCATAATCAGGGTCCACACATTGGCCCAACAGTAATCATACTGTATTTTTCATTGAAAAATCATATTATCGCATTTTCATAGTCACAAAATACTTTCGTCGTGTTTTCACAAGTGCGCAACATTTCTGTTATGTTTTCATAATTTCACAATATTTCTGTCACATTTTCAAATCACATATTGATTTTTCAACGTTTTCTCAATCGCGTAAAAATATTTACACGTTTCTTAAATTGCATAGTGATTTTCCACCATTTTCATAATCACGTAAAAATATTTCATCATTTTTCAATCACGTAGTGATTTTTCAATAATATTTCAATCACGTAAAATATTTAATCGTTTTTCAAATCGCGTAGAAATATTTAAACATATTTCAAATCGCGTAGCTTAAAAATCACGTTTTTAAGATACGTAAAATATTTTTTACCATTTTACAACCACATAAAATATTCCTCAATATTCCAAACATTATTTTGTACTTCCAAACAATTCAATATCATTTCTAACATCATTTTTCCATTACGAAAAATATTTCTCAACCTTCAAAAATTCCATTTCAACCTTTCTCAAAATAATATGACTTCGTACTTCCTTTTCTACATTTTCTTACACAAGAAAATCCTTTTCACAATATATTCCACAAATTCACAATTCCATTGAATTAAATCAATGTTTCTAACTTTAAAAATTACTAACGTTCTTCAAAACCCAAAGGATGAGTTACACGTTAGAAAATATCAAATCACTATTATATTCTCCATTTTTCTCAAATAAATTCTAAAAATCAATTCTCTTTAAAACAAATTGAGGCTCAAACACTTGCAACCTCTCTTTTCCATTTACATATGAAAGTTCATTTCTTAAGTGATAAAATACTCTGATTCCCTTTCCAAATTCCGTGTACTAAATCAAATTATATTTCCACTTTATTTCCATAAAATCAAGGCATTACAGGCCTTCAAAAACGTGGACATGACTATTGAAATCATCAAAACATTTTTCCTTCTAAGTCAATATGGTTTTACACAAAAAAAATCATTAAAAATCCTTTACAAAAACCGTGAGACTCATGGTCTTTAAAATCAAATCATTTGTTCATTTTCATTTTTCACTTTCTTTGCAAATCCTTAAAATCAACATTGTCCTTTTCATTTAAAACTCATGTTTAGTAAAATGCTTACAAACTTTTTACACAAAATAAATCAATAAAAATCCTTCTCAAAACCGTGAACACTACTTCTTGAAAAACAAACCCTTTGTTTATTTTCCTTGCTTTTCTAATCATCTAATTTTATCATTCATGAAAATATTAATTTATGAACACCTATTTTGAGGTGTCTTGGCCGAAATTTCTCTTGGTCTTTGGAACCAAAAATCAATTTCCTTTCCATCATCAAATCATGGCATACACATACATATTCAAATATATATCACAAGCATGCCATAATCAAAGCAATAAATTATGCAAATCATACCAAGCATAGGCAAATAATCAAAGCACATAAACACTCACAAATTATTACATGACCATGGATATGAATCCTCACATGGATTCACCATCCATCAAATACACAAACCATCTCTCACCACCATACTTGGTTGGTGAGATGAATCTCCCTCTTACCTCTTGAAGATCCTCAAAAACTCCTTGTTTTGCTTCTTTTTTCAAGTCCTTCACCACCAAAAGTTTCTTAAATACACAACAAAATACAAAGTTTATTAGTATATTAAGTTTGAACTAGGGGAACCATGGATCAAACATGGCTTAGAACTTGAAAATCAAAAGAAAAGTGAAGATTAACAAACTTCACCAATAAAGCTTCAATCTTTAGCTTGAAGAACAAGGTTGAAGATGAATGATTTAGAGAAAGTCTCCAACATGAAAGTTGCTTCGAATATCATGTAGATTCAAGACCTATGGTTGGATGAAATTAAAAGAGATTGGATGGTAATTTTAGATGTCTTGGCCGAATGGTTATTCTTGAAGAACAAAGATGGAATTTTTTATTTTTGTAAGGGAAAGGTTTCTTAAACTTGGTTAAGGCAAAGAATGAAGTGAAATCACTTGGTTTTCCTTCCTATCAATTTCGTAGAGCTCTTGGAAAATCCCTAAAAATCATAAACAAATCTCAAAATCAATAACAAGTGTAGAAATAGATAAACCATTGTTTAGATCATGAAAAAGAAGAGAAGAAATGAAGTTTTCCATAACTTCACCTTAAGAACCCTAGAACTTACTCTTGGAAAAACTCCTTGAAGATGAAAGATTTAGGACTTGGTGTAAACTACAAAGTGTCTTAGAATAAGGTAAAGATTCAAGAAATATGGTTGTTTGAAATTAAAAAGTGATGGAAGGCTGTTTTGGAGTGCTTGGCCGTGAGCTTAGAGAAGGAGAGAAATGGAGAGAAATTTTGATAACTTTGTTTCTTGAAAATGTTCAATGAAAACCAAGGTGACCAATAATGACTAAAGTGATCAATTATGGTCTTCAACTTGTGCTTTAGCTCCTACATGCAGCCATCATTTTAGGCAATCTTGACCATTGATTAGATCAATGGTTAGGATTAATATAGGTTTTGGGTTTAGGCTTTAGAAAGAAGACTTAATTTAGGCCATTGGATCTTTTCTCCTTGAAATCCTAGCCATTAGATGTGTCTCCAAAATGAAGGGTCAAGATTACTCCTTCAAACTTTACATCCAAGGGCTATAAATGGTCCTAGCCACTTTGTAAGACTAAATCTCAACCGTTGATTAAATCAAGACCAAGTCTCCACCGTTAATTACATCTATGGTGGATATCCAAGCCACTGATGTTGACTTCGCAGTACAATATTTATTTTTGTATCTGCTATTGTCCTTTGAATAATATTTTTACTGTATTTTTATCACCCGATAATTAAATACAGTACAAAACACAATAAAAGAAGATTTTAAAAATTGTTTCCGGATTCAGGTTTAGTAAGATCCCCCGTCTCCATCTAAACAGTACAAATTTTTCTATACATAGAAAAATTTTCATGTTTTAGGACTCACCCAAGGCCCACGTAGGATCACTAGGGCCCACAAATAGTCCAAAAATGATTAGAGAAATATAAAAATTTATAATCATCCACAAAAATCACAAATATTAGAAAACACACAAATATCAAATCAGATTACGTAAAATAATTAAGACTTAACAGTAATAATTAAATTACGTAAAATTTTCCCCAGCCCGAAAATTATTATTTTCCTGACATGAAGTAAATCACTCAAAACGATCAAATATGTTGACGGAATACTCAAAATAATTTTATAGTACACAGAAATCACTAAACAGTAGAATTCTATTAACTGTCAAAATTACTGTTAACTATTTAGGAAATTTGGGGTGTTACAGACCGACCCCAATCGTAGGTGTGACTTTCAAGAACACATGCTCTCCTTCCTCAAATTCAAGAGGTTTCCTCCTTTTGTCTGCATAACTCTTTTGTCGACTCTGAGCCATCCTCATTTTCTCCTGAATCATTTTGACCTTCTCAGTTGTTCGTTGAATAAGCTCAGGTCCAACGGTAAGTCGTTCTCTATCCTGATACCAACACAATGGTGTTCAACACCTCTATACATATAGAGCTTCATAGGGTGCCATCCCTATACTTGAATGATAACTGTTGTTATAGGTGAATTCTACCAATGGTAAGATTTCATCCCAACCTCCAGTTTGTTCTATAGCACAAGCTCTCAGCAGATCCTCTAATGACTGAATTGTTCTTTTTGATTGACCATCAGTCTGTGGATGGTATGCAAAACTTAATCGCAACTTCGTTCCCATGGCCTCTTGAAGACTCTGCCAAAACTTTGATGTAAACCTTGGGTCTCGATCAGAAATAATGCTCGTGGGCACACCCTGAAGTCTGACAATCTCACCAATATATAATTGAGTTAACTTATCCAATGGATATCTTATGTTGATCGATCAGAAGTGTGCTGACTTCGTAAGTCGATCTACAACTACCCATATTGAGTCATATCCTCTTCTTGTCTTTGGCAACCCCACAACAAAATCCATGACAATACTATCCTATTTCCACTCGGGAATAGCTAATGGTTGCAGCATTCCAGCTGGTCGATGATGTTCAATCTTCATCTTCTGGAAAACCAAACAAGATGACACGCATCTAGCAATGTCTCTTTTCATCCCATGCCACCAAAATAATTTCTTCAAGTCTTGATACATTTTGGTCATTCCAAGATGCATACTCAACTGACTCGAATGAGCATGTTCAAGTATGTACTTTCTGAGTTGCTCATCTTTAGGTACACAAACTCTACCTTTGAACCTCAGAATTCCATCACTTCTTTTCTTCAACGTCGATGTACTGCCCTGTTTTATCAGCTCTCTTTCCTCTTGTAAGAACTTGTCTTCCTTTTGTTTCTCCCGGATATCTTCCAGCAAATTATTCGAAATAGTAACCATATTCATGCAGATCTTACCCGGCATTAACTCCACAAATGACCATATGTCTCGAAATTGTTCTATTAAATCTTGCTCTCTAATCATCATGGCAGAAACACTGACCGTCTTCCTACTCAAAGCATCGATCACCATATTTACTTTTCTAGGATGATAGTGAAGTTGGAAGTCGTAGTCCTTCAGGAATTCTAACCATCTTCGCTGTCTCATGTTTAGCTCCTTCTGATCATACAAGTATTTCAAGCTCTTGTGGTCACTGAAGACATTGAATGTGGCTCCATACAAATAGTGTCTCCATATCTTTTACACAAACACTACGACAGCTAGCTCCAAATCATGTGTTGGGTAGTTCTTCTCATGCACTCGTAATTGTCTTGAGGCATAAGCCACCACTCTTCCATTTTGCATAAGAACACACCCCAAACCTTGATATGAAGCGTCATAGTACACTTCAAATGGTTCACTTGGATTAGGCAGAACTAACACGGGTGAAGTAGTCAATCTCTCTTTCAGCTCTTGGAAACTTCCTTCACAAGCATATGTCCATTCAAAAGCTTAGTTCTTTCTGGTGAGTTGAGTGAGTGGTCCGGTAATCTTAGAAAATCCTTCAATGAACCTCCGATAGTATCCAGCTAATCCAACAAAACTTTGAATTTCTGTCACCGTCGTTGGTCTTTCCTGTTGTAGAATAGCCTCTACCTTCGACGGATCTATAACAATTCCTTCTTTTGAGATCACATGACCTAAGAATTTCACGTCATTCGGCCAAAACTCACACTTGGACAATTTAGCATACAACTCTTTCTCCTTCAAAATCTGAAGAACTATACTGAGATGTTCGGCATGATCCTCCTGATTTTGTGAATAGATTAAGATATCGTTGATGAAGACAATGACGAATCTGTCCAGGTATGGACGAAAGATCCTATTCATATAGTCCATGAATATTGCAAGTGCATTAGTCACACCAAAAGGCATCACCAGGTACTTGTAATGTCCATAACGAGTACAAAAAGCTGTTTTGGGAATGTTCCCTACTTTTACCCTGATTTGGTGATAACCCGATCGCAGATCGATTTTTGAGAACACAGCTGCTCCCTTTAACTGATCCTTCAAGTCATCTATCCTTGGCAGTGGATACTTGTTCTTGATCGTGATTTTATTCAACTGACGATAATCCACGCACAATCTTGAAGTATCGTCCTTTTTCTTCACCAATAACACAAGCGCTCCCCAAGGTGACACACTAGGCCTCATAAATTACTTCTCCAAAAGCTCTTCCAGTTGCTTCTTGAGCTCAGATAGCTCTGCTGGCGACATACGGTAAGGCGCTATGGAAATAGGGCCAGCTCCAGGTACCAAGTCAATAGCAAATTCAACCTCTCGTTCCAGTGGCAAGCCAGGTATATCTTCAGGGAAAACTTCAGGAAACTCCCAAACCACAGAGATTGCGTCCACGTCAACCTCGTTCTCGACCTTTAAAGAAGATAACAGCATGTATCCTCGGGCTCCTTCTTTTAAGAAAGCTTTCACTTAGCTGGCGATCAAAAATCTAGAATTCTTATCCAAAGGGAAAACTATGATTTTTCTAGAGCAGTCTAATAGGATATGGTTAGCAGATAACCAATCCATTCCTAAGATCACATCTAATTGAGACAATGGCAAGCAGATCAAATCGATAGAAAAGATTCAACCTTCAACAATCAAAGGACAACTCAGACAGACTTTGGTAGTAATAACAGGTTTTGCAGTAGGAATCGAAATAGTTAAATCAAAAGGTAAGGAAGACACAGGTAAACCAAGTCTTTTCACACAGTCATATGAAATGAAAGAATGAGTTGCACCAGAATCATATAGTACAATTAAAAGATTACCTTCTATGGTACCTTCCCCCTGTATCAGATATTCGGACTTATAGGCTTTAGCACCACTCAAGATATAGACTCTGCCTCCAGCTTGTAGTTTAGAGGTCCTAGCAGCATTAACAAACGGTTCTGCCTTAGCTTGATTACAGTCACAGGAAACATGTCCTGGTTTTCCACACTGAAAGCAAATAATTCCCTTGATCGAGCAATCCCTAGTGTAGTGCTCCTTTCCGCATTTCAGGCATCTTGGTGTAGACGTTGTAGTTTGGCCAGCTCTACTCGAATTTCCTCCAGAATTTCCACCTTGTTATCGTTGTTGTTAATTTCCAAATCGTCGGGAATAAGGCTTCTTCTGGTAGCGACCAGCGTTACTACTTCCGCCTCTTTGCTACCGAAAAGGTCCAAAGTTCTTATTTCTTGCATCACGTGCCTGGTCTATTTCTTCCACTTTCCGACATGTGTCCAATAGCTCCGAAAATTGATTAATCTTCAGAGTGACAATGGCCCTCTTCATGTCAAGCCTCAGACCTTCCTCAAACTTTCTACACTTCCACGTATCATTCGTTTGACCTTGCACATAGGATGAGAACTTCGATAAGCTTTCGAACCTCGCAGCATATTCGCTTACATTCATACTTCCTTGACGAAGACCCAGAAATTCCATCTCCTTCGCATGTCTTGCACTCTCAGGAAAATATTTATTCAGGAATCTCTCCTTGAATACTCCCCAATTGATCTCCCGGTGTTTGGCTTCCAGCAGTCTCCGTTCTCCGGTCCACTAATTCTCAGCATCGCCTACCATCATGAATGCAGCATAGGTCACTTTCTTATTATCAGTACAATTCATCCCTTCAAATATCTTCTCTAGTTCTTTGATCCACAAGGTCGCCTTTTCAGGATCAAATTCTCCTTTAAACTGTGAAGGATTTGTATGACGGAATTCCACTAAGTTCTGGGCATCAACGGTTGCCTTTAGTTGTTGTGCAGCTCGTTCTTATTGTTGAGCAGTCTATTAGTTCTGTTGTAGCATAACTTCAGCCACTCTTTGGATTGCCTCAATCGCAGCAGCCATATCTCCTCGACTAGCCATAATCTCTCTCAGATTAAACTATACAGAACACAGAGAAAAGTTAAATGTATCCTTACAGAATACTAAACAAGGTTCACACAATATGCACAAGCAATTCAACACCACAAGACCCAAAAGAAAACTCAAATCGGAAGCTCTGATACCAAGACAGTGTAACGCCCCTTTTTCATAGTCATAACGGGTAAGAAGAGGGAACATCGCACTATAGTAAAATGACAGACAAATAAATACGAAAAATTTAGACATATTTTTTTTGATTTATTTTAAAATGAGTCTAGTTGAAATTTCCATTAATATACGTATATACCTGTTCATGAAAATATAGCGTTAAATGAATTAAAAATTAAAAGTTCCTTTTCAAATGAAACATCTGTCAAAATGATCGAAGTGAAATCAGTGTGGAATAAAACATACAATCAAACGCAATATCGATGATTACATACAATGTACTAGAAATATAAGCCTGTTTAATTACATTTCCAAAATATACCAAAAGAAGTAAAATGTGTACCCACCCCAAAAGATACAAATATACCCCAACATGTACAGACATTAGGCTTCCCAAAAAATATAACTGGTTCGCCATCAGTAGCTACCAATAACTTAGCCCCTAGGATTGACGAGAATGAACTATAGTCGGGTCCTCTTCAGCATCCTCTTCGTCCGAGGAAACCTCCATCGGAACGACAAAGCAACGGGCAGGAGCCCGAGCAGTGGACAAAAAAGAATCCTCCTGCGGGGTGTAATACATATCAGCCTACATGTCCCTCACGGGCAGGTAAAATTCCAACCATACAAAAGCATGGAAATCAAAAATAGAAGCATCATAACGTCCCCACGCCAAGGACATAGTCAATTCGCCATGGTATACACAACGATTAGTCTGCACGTTGATGAGCCAGCAATCAGGACCACCATGAAAGTTGATCCGCACATAGCCAAAAAAATCCACGGGGGCGATACGACATCCTTGGCAGCTTCAGTTTTCAGTCAAGATAGGGCCAGAAGCCAGAAAGCTTAGAAGTTTTCTTCTCTTCCTCACGAATGTCTTCAGTAAATCATACAAAAACACAGGATAGCAGAATATACAATAAAGAGGTGAGATACTCGTCATTCATTACCAGTAATAGCAGCAACAAACTGAATGGCGCAAAGCGCCCACAGAATACAACAGGGTAATAAACAACATAAAATCCAGGCATAGGGCAATTTAATAATAATTTCCAGCAGTTACAACATCGATAAAATCACGAATACATATATGAATACAGAATAGCAATTTAGTCGGCATATGAGTACATGATAGAAAATATATGACTCAAAATACATATGCATATGATAATAAGATCCCACATTGGGTACTGACAAATTCCTACTCCATGGAGCTAGACATAAACGTTGGAGTGAATGATCAAGGAGGCGTGCCAGTATCTCGTCACCCATAAAAAAAAGTGCTTCTCATAAAAATAATATTTTTGCGCATCAAGGCTTTATACAGCGGCGTTCTCACAAGATCGCGATCATAGGATAGTGTCTCGGTCCAGATCGTCAGTGTGTTGCATTGCTCTATCCCACGACGCAGAAGAGCTACTAGTTGGCCACATGATGGAATATCCACACCCTGACGTCCCCAAGGTCAACGAAGACCTACACTTGTCTATTCGCACCCGCACTAAGGTGTAATTCAACTTCTAGGCAACAGAGCCTTTTAACAGTCACAGACTGAGCAACTATTTAATGCATGATGACTCCATGCATCCTTATGTGAATATTTGCAATAATGTACTTCCTCATCAATAAATAGTCATGCATTATTAATAAAAGCGCAACATTCTGGATTATGCCACATATGGCTCGATCAATTATCAATGAGGTTTAGGTCCCGATTTTGGACCTATAACGATATAGCGTTCGTCTTAATGTCTCACTTTAATTAACGTTACTCATAGGATTATAATTGACTTTTTACTTTGATTACATTCTTTAATGACATTACTATGATTATGTAATTACTTTAATTGCCGTTGAGTGACATTATTATTGTGGTTTATCTTAATTGCCTTTTAATAGTATTAGTATTATAGCTTATGTAATTACCTTAATTACCTTTTAATAGCTTTATCATTATAACTTACCTTAATTACTTTTTAATGACATTATTATTATACTTACCCTAATTACTTTTCCAAAATGAATCTTTATCTTTAAGAAAATTCTTTTATGTTTTCTACTCAATTCTTAACCCTTTGATAAATTCCCTTTTGCCCTTAATCTTAATGATAGTTTACTTCATATGTTTATCTCAATTCCTCTAACTCACACACTCATGGTCTTCCTCTTAATTAAAATTTTCTAGGTTACCAAATTAAGTCTTTGATTAATTGTTCTTACAAATTATGGATCCCTAATTACTTTCTAATGTCCAATTTAGTAATTCCTCATTCTAGTCACAATTTTACACCATTCATCCTCCCCATGGCCATGAGCCATCATAGGGTTAGGGTCCAAGTTCTCAATTTTTTTTTCTTCCATTAGTCCTTGTCCACTCAATTATCACCAATCAATTAGGTTACAAAAATTTTAAGCATCCCCACCCCACCAATGGGGACTTGGCCATAAGCCTCCTTGCATAAAGCAAGGGACTTTTGTCTCAATTCCATTAATTCCAACCCATTAGAATTATTACAACATTATCATAAATCAAATCCATACAAAAATTAAAGAAAGTCATAGAAAAGTAAAGAACCAAATAGAAGACAACAAAATTAAAAGAGTAACCCATATTAGGGTTTGTCACAAATCCTTAAATGAACAAGTTTCCAACCACCATTATAGGTTGAATAGAGTGATCTCCCTCTTACTAAAGAGGAGAGCACGAAAATGGCCTCCAAAGTGCTCCTTGTGATTTCGGTTTTGGCTCCTCAAAACCCTAGAAAACAAGCTCGAAGAATCAACACCATAACTTGAAAAGAAAAGCATCCTTGACCATGAAAATGGTCTTGGAACACGAATAGGAGAAGAGAAGAGGAGAAAGTTGTGATTTTTACCTCAAAGTCTCAAACTTTGATCTTGAAGAAGGATGGTGAAGATGATGGATTTTGATGTAGGGTATGAAAGGAAAAAGACTTAGAATGGTGAAGAGAAACTAAGAGTGGGATTTGTGAAGCAAGAAAACGAAAGTGGTGTGGGAGGAAGAGACAACCCGAAATGGAGAGGAAGAGAAAAAGGAAGATTTTGGTGAAACTTTGTGAATGAAAGTGGTAGAGATGATGATGAAGAGTAAGGAAATGTGGTTGATGAAGAGAAAAGGTGAAGGAATCAAGTGTAGAAGGAGCTGGAATTTTTGGATGGCTATGGAGTTTCTAGAGAGAAGGGAGAGTAAAGTAGAGAAGAAGAAAGAGAAGAGAGAGTGTGGAAGGTTGAAAATGTATTAGGGTTAGGATGTGTGTGAGTAAGTGATAGAAATTTTAATCACTTTAGGCTCCCATAATGGCTACCACCGTAGCCCTTAGAGAGAGAGAGAGGGTGATTTGGTCCATTCATAAAATTAAGGTGGGTAGTTAGGTCATTTTAGGTCAAAGTTTCTAGAAGCTTAATTAAAATAGCGTTATATTTGAATTAAAGTAGATTTGTTATGACATAAAGTAGATTGCCTTTGGATAAGGTGATAGGATTTTTATAACTTGCTATTATCCAATGGATAATAGACACAGTCGACAGAAGTCAGTATTAATTCATTTGACGGATGAATTTTACACAGCGTCTTATTATTTTATCTGTAAAATTTTTTCTCAAAAAATGTGAAATCTCGTGAACTGTGTCCGGCCTCGGGTTTGGTAAGATCCCCCGTCGACATTTCCATAGTTCAAGGTTCTCGGAAAAAATATCTCATTTCTCCAGTTCTGCTCTATGCGCATGCAAAACGAAAAATATACTAAAATATTTGACGTTTTCGAAAAAATCTCAGAAAATCACAAATATTATAAAATGAATATTCGTCATAAAATTTTCTAACTTTCGAAGCACTATAGTCATTTTTCAGAGTTTGCTCAATGTACACGTAAAACGAAGAATATATTAAAATATTCTGCGATTTTAGAAAAATCCAAAAAAATTCCAGAAAATCATAAATATTATAGAATGAATATTTATCACGGAATAAATGAAATTTGGGGCGTTACAGTAATCACTTAAATTTTATTTCGCATTAATTTAATCCAATCTCTTAGGATCCATGGCCAAAACCATGGCCTCACTTTAGGGTATTAAACCCTTAAAATTTTCCATCCATTAATTCTAACATTTAGTTACATAAGCTTCATTTTATTTGTACACAAAACCAATTTATATCCCAAAACCCTACTCAAGACCGTGGCCTCACATTTGGGTAGGAAACTCCAAATTTTCCATTTAACAACCCTAACATGATCAAGCATTTTCAACACATTCAGTACATTCAAGATCACCATTCAAGTGTTAATCCAAATCAAGAATACATAAGCATGCAAAATCACTAAACAAAGTAAGCATACAAATATGGATTTCTCCATCAAACAATCACACAAGGTCTCTTCACCACTAAGATAGGTTGAAGAGGATTATCTCCCTCTTACCTTTTGAAGACAACACAAGGAAGCAAGCCTCTTGGTCCCTTGTGGGGATTTTCGTGCTACACCTTCAAGAAAACCCTAAGGACATCAAAACTCATCAAAATTATCATCAAAGCTTAGAAAAAGGGACCCTTGATCACCCAAGAGATCAAGGATTACGAAAATGAGGAGAAAAGGTGGAAAAGTCATGAACTTTACCTTAAAGTTTCCAACTTTGAAGCTTGATAAATCCAAAACGAAAATGGATGATTTTGGTGATGGTCACAACATAAAAGTTGCTTGGAATGGTATCTAGATTCAAGAACAAGGGTTGGTTTAATGAAAAAGCTTGGATGGCCAACAATAGTAGTTTTGGCCGTGGAAGAGGGCAGAAAATGGAGAGGAAAGGTTGAGTTTTTGAAGATAACTCCAACTAGAAAAGTGTTTAGAATATAATAGAGATCAAGGAAATGTGGTTACTTGAAATTTTTGCCATGATAGGGGTGGGTGGAGATGGTGGTGCCGTGGAGAGGGTGAAGGAAAGTGGAGAAGAAATGTGAGATTTTTAGAGAGTGATTTCAATAAGAAAGGAAGATCTTCAATCGAAGTGAAGATTCAAGCAAGATTGAAGCTTGAAATCAAGCATCCATGGAGTATGGAAGGGTGGGGGCTGTCGTGGAGTTAGAGAGAAGGAGGAGAAGAGAAGAAGAGAAGAAGAGAAAGTTAAGAGAAAAAGATGAAGAGAGAAGATAGAGAGAGAAAGTGATAGCAAGGTGAAATGAAGTGAGATGTGTAATTAGGTGTATTTTGTGTAAGTGTGTGAATTAAAATGTGTGATGACAAAGACTCCTCAAAAATGTGTGGTGGAGAGGAGGAGAGAGGAAATAAGGCTTCCTTCAACCTTCTTCAAGAAGCTAAGCTTCTACTTTTGAAAAGTCAAAGTGATGTCATGGTGATGATGTCATCATTTTGATGTCACTAAAGTATTCTCTAGAATATGACTAATGCTGTATCAGATTTATTATCAGCGGACAGAAATTACAGTTAACAAAAATTGATATTTATTGTCCAACGGATAATAAAATTATTCTGTGATTTTTATTTATCAGATAAAAATCTCAAAAAATACGAACCTCGTAAACTGTGTCTAGCCTCAGGTTTAGTAAGATCTCCCGTTGATGTTTCCACAGTTCAAGGTTCTCGGGAAAAATATCTCATTTTTCTAGCTCCACTCAGTGCACATGCAAAACGAGGAATAATATTAAAATATTCCACGTTCACAGAAAAATACAAAAAAAATCTCAAAAATCACAAATATTATAAAACGACTATTTATCCTAAAATTATTAATTTTCGGGATGTTACATAAAGGGTGTATATATGGCTTATTCACTACCTTATTTTCTTTCTCCATTTTGTCATCCACCTTCTTGTGGACAACTTCTTCATTCTTCACACCCACCATCTTTTGACCTTGCTTCTCTTCCTCAAATATCTCTTCCTAGTCTTTTCTTTCTTTGATCTCATTCTCCAGCAGTTTTGTCTTGGGATTTCCCTTAATGTTTATCTCACTTTTTAGTGAGATGACCTTACAGTGCTCATTTGAGACACCCGTCGGATTATTAATTATATCGTTAGGGAAGATGCCTTGCTTAGCAAGGAGCCTCGAGCTGCAGCATCTACTATTGGGCGGTGGTGCAGTAGTAGGCCCTTGTGAAATGAGTAGATTTGGTGCCAAGGTGGTATCTTATGATATGGGCACCTTCTCAATAGACCCTTGAACCTTTCCCATGATTCGTGCAAGGATTCTATGATGGGGCCTGTTACTGATGGCATTAGCCAACTGCCCGACGTGTGTTTCTAACACTCTCATCGAAGCCGTCTGACTTTGAATCATAGAATCATTCTTTGCTAAATGATCATCCATCTTTATCATGTAAGAATCAGTCTTAACCATAAGCTGCATAAACATATCCTCCAAAGAGGGCTTTTTATTTTGCATTGGTTGTCTTGACTGGGAGGGGAATCCAGGAGGATTATAAGGTCGTTCATTCCCAGGAGCTGAGGAGGAAGCTCCTTGATTATCTCTCCATGAGAAATTGGGATGGTTTCTCAGGATTATGCTGGTTGGAGTATAGGTTATTTTACTAGGAGCGATAGTTACTAACATAATGTGCACTTTCTGATATAGAAGCGCACCTATCACTCACGGGGTTATCTTTACATTTATTGCACAACACAAATGGGCTATGGTGCGGATTTTGTCCCATACTATCCATCTTGCTTGTTAATGCTGCAACCTGTGCTGACAGCGAGGTTAATGCATCTACATCATGCATTCCAGCTACCCTCCTTGGAGTGTTCCTTGCAGATGGCCACTGATAGCTGTTAGCAGCTAATTCCTCCAACAACTGGAAGGCATCATCGAAATATTTGCTTAGCAAAGAGCCTCCAACTGTAGCATCTACTATTGGGCAGTGGTGCGGTAGCAGGCCCTTGTGAAATGAGTAGATTTGGTACCAATGTGGTATTTCATGATGTGGGCACCTTCTTAGTAGATCCTTGTACCTTTCCCAGGCTTTGTGCAAGGATTTTGATTCAATTTGAGTGAATGATGTAATATCATTCACCATCTCCGTAGTCTTGGCAGGGGAAATATTTATTCAGAAATTTAGTACATACTTCTGCCCAAGTTGTAATTGACCCTGCTGAAAGAGAATGCAACCAACTTTAGGCTCTATCTTTTAAAGAAAATAGGAAAAGTCTTAGGCGAATAGCATCCTCAAATATTCTGTTGTGTCTAAACGTATCGCAAATCTCTAGAAAGTTTGAGAGATGTGTGTTGGGATCTTTATTGGACAAGCCACCAAACTACACAGATGTTTGAATCATTTGGATGAAGGCTGGCTTTATCTCGAAGTTGTTTGCTCGAATGCTAGGACGTCTAATACTGGACTGTAGATTATCCATTTGAGGAGTAGCAAACTCCCTTAATGGCCTTGTGCGACTATTGTCCTCCACCTCTTGCATAGCATTTTCTTTTGCCATATTTTAATTACCTGAAACAATAAAAGAATTACAACTTAAATTAATATGCACTAAAGAAACTTAGATTAGAACTAATTAAACTCGTTGTTAATATTCGTTCTACTGAAATTATGCCGTAGTCCCTGACAATGATGCCAAAAACTTGTTCGCTCTTTTATTTACCGCAAGTGCATGGATCCCACGAGGACTATTGCTAATTCAGAACTAACTATTAACTAATAGCTTAATAATTTCTATCTAAGAACATTTAAATTAAAAGAGTTGAGTTTAAACTAATTCAAAAACTTAAAAGCTATCTAATTAGAATTAAAGTTGACAATTAGAGAATAGGGAATCCTTCTTCACCTCCTACTTCAATTAGTAATAAGTAATCCTTACGAGTAATATAAATGAACTGATTAGGTTAGCTTGAGAATCTATTTTAGTTAACAACCTATGTCTAGGTCAATCAACCTTATTTCAATTACCTAATTCATTGTGTTTGCATGAGAACTAGAGTAAAATTCACTCCTTAAAATCTATTCTCAATCAATTACTATGCATGGCTACTAGGTATATTTCTATCCTATTAACGAATCATCTTACCCAAACCAATTGAATGAAATAGATCATGCATCAATCATACATACGATCTCAAATCCAAATTTCTATGTCTAGGTTTATTAGATTTTATCAAATCACTTAAAAGTTGATCAAACATTCAAGAGCATTAAGGACTATATGATTGAATAAAACCAAATCTTGTATATAAACTCAAAGGGTTACAATGTTACTCAATATCCATTGGAGGATCCAAAGAAAACCCTACACACAGCTTAGTTAGCCATGAAATACGAAAATATAGCAAAATACATCATGTTCATGGAGAAGAAATGAGGAAGTAAAAGAAAGAGAAGAGAAAGCTCAATGGTGATGATCCTCCAAGCTTCAATCCTCCTCCAACCTGAAGATAGCCTTCAATCTTAGTTGATTATACTTCCTTTTAGTCTAAAGTGCGAAACCCTGGCCGCAGCTGCCTAAAAATAACCTAACCTCCTCAAAAAATTAATACAACAGTATTTATAGGGCTCAAAAAATAGAGTCACGCCACGACATTCAACTTCCTATGCTACGATGCGTGTACATTTTAGAGGTCACCATGTCATGGCATTGATTCCCTTGCGCCGCGATGTGCAAATTGTGTAGTTCTCTGTCTGAAACAGGGAAGCACTACGCCGCGACATTGATATGCCTGCGCTGCAGCGTAACAAGTTGATCCTTACTCTTGGCTTTCTATTGCAATGTTGATCCAAATCTTCTAAATTTCACTTGGTTAGAACCCTACCTGCCATAGAGAAATCACCAATTCAATAATAAGTGCAATTGTACATAATCTATCAAAGAATCAAAAACATTTTCTTATAATCATGATGGAAGACATCAAAATTGAATCAAATGAAAATGAAGCTAGAGTCTTCCATTCATGCATCAAAACAAGGAGTAAGCAATCAATATAGCACATATATGGGGCACAAAATAACTACAAATTATGGAGTTATCACATATCCAAATAAGACATTTATCAATTACTAATAGATATACGCTATATTGGATGCAACAAAGAACAATTTGCACATTTTCATTTATATAGAATCAAATCCAATATTAATTTAATGTAACTCATACAAGATATTATTGGAAATATTCTATAAAAGATGCTATAAAGAATATGCATGATTCTTATATGAAATATAACAAGATGGAGTGCATGATCATGCATGATCCAATATAATCTATTAAGCACATCTATGTAGCATAAACATCATTCTTTTAGTCTTGTGTTTGTCATCATCAACACTTAACATATTAAACCATTGGGGCAAACTTATTTCCACACTCTCCCCCTTTTTGACGATAACAAATCACTGAAGAAAAATATGTTGAGTAATATACATGAATAGGTATTCATGTAAGCATATCAAACAATAAGCACAAGAACATACATGCTTGCTTGCACAACCAACCTTATTTCTTGCATCTACTCATCACCTTGAAGCTTTTTCCTTTTGTGACCATCACTTGATTCTTCCATCTTCATCTATTTCCATGAAGCCCAAAACTTGAAGCTTTGAGGTAAGGTTCTTGATTTTCTATTTTCCTTCCTCCGTTTTTGTGATTCTTGGTCACCTTGGTGATCAAGGACTTCTCTTTTCAAGCTTTGTTTGCTGATTATGTGAGTTTAATAACCCTAGGATTTTGGTGGAGGAGTTGGACGAATTTCAAGAGGCACAAAGGAGCTTGCTTTTCTTGTTATCTCTTTAGGTAAGACGGAGATCATCCTCTTCAACCTATCATGGTGGTGAGGAACATGTTTTTGTGTTGATAGTGAGGAATCCATGAGAGGGCTACTCACTTTGTTGTATGATTTTTGGTGATTCTTGATGATTTTGTGTTAGTCTTACCTTGTATGACTTTATGATTTGCTATTGTATATCTTGATGGATTTGGATTGATTAGAATCATGTATGGAAAGCAAGGATTCTTTGCCCCTTTGTTTGAGGCTCACGACCAAGCACCTATAAATGGGGTGTCCAAGATCAAAACTTTGTAATAATTTGGGGACTAACTAATTAAGTGATTAATGATGAATGGAATGATGAGAATTTTAGGTTCCTAGACCCTTAGAGCTCACGACCCCATATTGTACCCAATGGTAAAATTTTGTGTTAAGATTGAAACTAAATTAATTAGATGATTAGATGTTGATTAGGGATTCATAAAATGGAAAGAATAAGGAACAAAATTTTATCCTACAACCTAAAGTGATTTTTGGCCAAAGAAAAAACATGAGTGTGAGTGAGGTTTTGAGAAACTTGAAATAATAACTCTAAGTGAGTTATGTTTAGAACTAAGTAAAGGACTTGCTTAATTAGAGTAACAAAGATTAGGTGAAAAATACTAGTAAATTCCCCTAGAGAGGCTTAATAGGAAAAGTGTTGAAGTTGAAACATAATTTTATATCAAACCTTAAAAGTATGTTTTCACATTTGAGAATCGGACAATGAATTGTTGTGGGTCCATAAGTGGGACCAAGGATTTGTTGATAATTAATTTGGCCAATTATGGCATGTGATTATGGAAAAAATTATATTATTAAAGAATATATGTGTATATGCATTGAGTCATCATACATTGTGAAAGTCCAGTGGACTATGTTTGTAAGGCTTTATGCCTAGGAGATGAGCCACACCTTAGTGCGAGTGTGAATAGACTAGTGTAGGTCACTTGTTGACCTTGGGGGGCGTCGAGGTGCAGGTATCTCACAATGGGTAGTTGGTAGCTCATCTGTACCATGGGACAAACCAATGCAAATGCACCGACGATTTGGACCGAGACACTGTATTATATCACGATCTTGTGAAGAATGTCTTGTATAAGCCATGTTATGCAATTTGTTGATATTGAAACACTTGATTTGAGGCTGACGAGATACAGACATGCCTCCTTGATCATTCTCTCTGAAGTTGTCTTTAGCTCCATGGAATAGGATTTTGGTACTTTGTGCATGTGAAGAGTCGGTCAACATATTTACCTGGCACAGACACACACACACACATGTATGTATATATATATATATATATATATGATTATGAAACTATTTTTTTTTACTAATATTATGACTGCCTAGATTATTAAACTGTTTATTTTTAGAATCTTGATACTGCTTATTATTTTTGTTGTTTTTTTTTTACTAATATTATGACTGCCTAGATTATTAAACTGTTTATTTTCAGAATCTTGATACTGCTTATTATTTTTGTTGTGTTGTATGGTTTCATGCGTCGTTTCTGTTTCTTATTGCCATAATTGGTAGTGATGTTGGATATCTCACCTCTTTACTTTGTTATTGTATGTATATCTATGCTTCTTCAAAGACCAAGGCGAGGAAGAGCCCGAGTTTCCTAGTTTTTGGTCAACCTAGTCTTCGATTTTGTGATGGCATCTCGGTGAGGTTTTCTTTGGTATGCCAGGCTGAGGTTTCACGGAGGCATCGACTATTGGTACGTTGACTTGAACATAGAGCGTTTCATCTACGTGGGAGATGTGACTGTATCTTTGGCTTGGGGTCGTTATGATCCACTTGTTTTCTCTTTTGATGTTGTTGAATCGCTAGAGTTCTACATGCCGATACGCAAAGTGTGGGGATCTCGTGAGTATACCCCACATGAGGATTTGTTCCTGTCCTCTGCACGAGCCCCTACTCATGAGTCTGTTGATCCTATGAGGATTTCCTCTTCTGAGGAGGATCCTGAGAAGGACCCATCTGAGGCTCCTTCTCAGTAGTTGTGAGGCATAATACTTTTTGTAGTCTTGGTGGCTGTCTGTATATATCTTTTTGGGCATGTAAAACTTCTGCTTTCTTTTGCTAAAATTATTGGTGTATCTAAATACTTATGTCATGTATCTTTTGTATAAATGTGTGGTTTGATCTTCATGTTAATTTCCGCTAACTTTATGTTTTTCGCTTACCAAAAAAAATTGCCAAGTTATTATATGCTTTATAAATGAACAGGTTACTATCTATATGTATATAAACCGGGTCTTAGTGTTATCTTTTGAGTTTCATTTTTGGTCTGATGCCCTCATGAAAGGGACGTTCCATTAGTTTGGTATCAGAGCCCTGGTTTAAGTTTTCTTTTGGGTTTTGTGGTTAGGTCTGTCTTATTTGTGCTGTGTGATTCTCTGTGTTTAGTTTTTGAAAGATTACATCTAATTTTCCTTATGTTTTGTTCAGTCTAATTCTGAAAAAGAGTGATGGCTCGTGGTGGAGGTATGACTGCAACAGTTGAGGCAATGTAGCGGATGACAGATGTCATAGTATAGTAAAACGAGAGGGCTGCTTAACAATAAGAGGCAACGATTGAGGTTTAGAACTTGTCAGAATTTCACCGTAACAACCCACCTCAATTCAAGGGAGAATTCGATTCGGAGAAAGCAAGCCTTTGGATCAAGGAGCTAGAAAAGATATTTCGAGGAATGGGATGTGCTGATGATAGAAAGGTAACTTATGCTACCTTCATGCTTGTTGGAGATGCTGAAGATTGGTGGAATGGAGCCCAACAATTAATGGAAATCGAGGGAACAATGATCACATGAGAAGTCTTCAAGAACAGATTTCTGGAGAAGTATTTCCCAGCTAGTGCAAAGCACGCTAAAGAGATGGAATTTCTTGGTCTTAAACAAGGAAGCATGACTGTTAGCGAGTATGTAGCAAAGTTTGAAAGCTTATCGAAGTTCTTGAGATATTTCCAGCTACAGCCTGATAAAGAGTGGAAATGCCAGAAGTTCGAGGAAGCATTACGCCATGACTTGAAGAGAGCAGTACTACCATTGGGAATTGACCAATTCCCAGCCTTGCTAGACAAGTGTCATAGGATTGAAGAACTAGATTGAGCACGAGACATGAGGAATCGCAACTTTGGACCTTCTAGGTTCCAAAAGGGAAACAGCAGCAACGTAAATCGCTTTCAGAAGAAACCCTATTCCTGACTGCCAAGGAATCAACAACAACAATCACATGGTAGAGGTTCGAGTGGCAATTCTGGTGGCAACAGAGTTGGCCAGACCTGGACATCTTCGTCGAAGCGTGTCAAATATGGAAAGGACCACCTAAAAAGGGATTGTACAATTAAAGGGATCATCTGCTTCAGATGCGAAAAACCTGAACATATCTCCAAAAATTGTAACCAACCCAAGGCGGAGCCTTTTTGTCGGCAACGTGCGAGTTGTCAAACCTCAGGTAGGAGGCAGAGTTTGCACTATGAGTGGAGCAAAAGCCTCCCAATATGAAGATTTGATAAAGGGAGATGGTACCATAGGAGGTAATCTTTTAACTGTAGTGTATAACTCAGGGGCAACCCACTCTTTTATTACTTATGACTGTGTGTGTGGTGTCCCGGGGTTGATGAGGGCGGGGAGTGGATGCCGGTGCGAATTGAAGCATGTACAATGGGCGGCTCCTGGCATGCTTATAGGCGAAGGGTCCCATGAATGAACTGAATACGCACCGGAATGAGAGGGATTCAGAGACTGTGCAGGTATGGGACTGCATAGTTGAGGATGGCTTAAAGGAATTGATTAGGCGTAACCATATCAACAAGTTGCAACTTCTTTTCGGGAGCCTAGAACATAAGAACTCTATTGTTAAGCGTGCTTGACCTGGAGCAATTGTGGGATGGGTGACCTCTTGGGAAGTTTCCTAGGATGCGTGTGAGTGAGGACAAAGCACGCTGAAAAGACCCGTGTTGGTTTGTGGAGACACTTGTCAATCCTGTAGGCAGTCCCGGGATGTTACAAATGGTATCAGAGACGGGACCTCTCCCAGTACGGTGTGGTTCGGGGACGAACCAGGCGGAAGCTGGTGGGCATGTGGTGTCCCGGGGTTGATGAGGGCGGGGAGTGGACGCCGTGCGGGTGAAGCTTGTACAATGGGCGGCTCCTGGCATGCTTCTAGGCGAAGGGTCCCATGAATGAACTGAATACGCACCGGAATGAGAGGGATTCAGAGACTGTGCAGGTATGGGACTGCATAGTTGAGGATGGCTTAAAGGAATTGATTAGGCGTAACCATATCAACAAGTTGCAACTTCTTTTCGGGAGCCTAGAACATAAGAACTCCATTGTTAAGCGTGCTTGACCTGGAGCAATTGTGGGATGGGTGACCTCCTGAGAAGTTTCCTAAGATACGTGTGAGTGAGGACAAAGCACGCTGAAAAGACCCGTGTTGGTTTGTGGAGACACTCGTCAATCCTGTAGGCAGTCCCGGGATGTTACAGTGTGCGTCGATTAGGTTTACCTATGTCTTCTTTGCTTTTTGATTTAAGTGTTTCTACCCTTACTGTTAAACCTGTTGTTACTACCCAAGTTTGTTTGAACTGTCCTTTATCTATTGAAAGTCGAATCTTTTCTATGATTTGATCTGTTTACCTCTTTCTCAAATAGACGTAATCTTAGGAATGAATTGGTTATTTTCTAACCATATCCTGTTGGATTGTTCCAACAAAACCTTAGTTTTCCCTAAGTCTAAAGTTTCTAGATTTTTGATGGCCAACCAAGTTAAAGTTTTCTTAAGAGAAGGAGCTCAGGGATACATGTTATTGTCTTCCTTAGAAGTTAAGAGCGAGACGGATGTGAATGCTATTCAGGTAGTCAAAGAGTTTCTCGAAGTCTTTCCTGATGATGTATCTAGTTTACCGCTGGAGCGGGAGATAGAGTTCACTATTGATCTTGTACCTGGATCTAGTCCTGTATCCATAGCACTGTACAAGATGTCGCCATCAGAATTGGTTGAACTTAAGAAACAGTTGGTAGAGCTTCTAGAAAAGCAATTTGTTAGGCCTAGTGTGTCACCTTGGGGAGCGCCAGTGTTGTTGGTCAAGAAAAAAGATGGAACTTCACGCTTTTGTGTAGATTATCGCCAGCTGAACAAGGTCACAATCAAGAACAAGTATCCACTTCCAAGGATAGATGATTTAATGGATTAGTTGAAGGGAGCCGCTATTTTCTCCAAGATAGATCTGCGTTTTGGCTATCATCAGATCCGAATGAAGGTAGAAGATATCCCTAAGACAGGTTTTCGTACACGTTACGGGCATTATGAGTATCTTGTGATGTCGTTTGGAGTGATGAATGCACCTACCATATTCATGGATTACATGAATAGAATCTTTCATCCTTGCCTAAATAGTATTGTCTGAATTATACTGTTTTGTATTTTTTGTATGCTATAAAATTATTTTGACTATTTCGTGACTGTATTTTATTGTTGTATGTGATTTACTCCGAGTCAATAAAATAATAATTTTCGGGTCGGAGAAAATCTTTATCTGATTATTCGGAGCTGGGGAATCTTACTAAACCCAATTCCAAGTGATACATGTATCAATCTTTTAATTTTTAGAATTTATCTGTAAAATAAAAATATTTTATATTTTAATATTATTTTATTATCCGGTGGATAGTACCTACTGACTTTAAGGCCATAGCTTCTGCCCAGTGGACAATAGGAACTGGAAAAATTCTTTGTAACTTACAATTCTATGAACCAATAGAAATTGGTCAACAAAATTGGCTTGAATTTTCTAAGCCAATAGGAAGGAGTCAACAATAATGGTTGGACTAGTTAGTAAGTAACTAGAAAACCTAAGTAAGTTAGCTTAAACTTGACTAAGTTAATCCAAAGTGCTTAAGTAGTAACTAAATGGAACAAACCTAGTTAGCTACTCATTAGAGCCTTGGTTAGAGAAGGTTCTAACATGATCAAGAAATGGAGGAGTCATCCTAGGTAACTAGATGGTTAATTAAGTAACTAAGAAACCTAACTAGATTTACCTAAACCTAACTAGGAAGACAAATAAATCAAGACTTGGTTTGCTCTCCCTTCAAGCAATTCGGCCAAGCACTTTCAAGAAGCATCAAGAAGCTTGATGACTTGATTCTCTAAGCCAATAGGAAACAAACTTGGAGACAAAGCTTTGAAGATCAACCCTTGATCTCATCTAAGGTCATTAGGAGTCTTGAGTGGTCAACCAAAGCGGCCACCTCCTTTGAAGCTCCATGACAATGCATAAGGGGAGGAGACCATTTTCACTTCATCATCATCCTTTCTATCACACAAATTTATTCTCTCCTTTCTCTTTCTTCCAAGAACACAAGAAACTCCATTCTTCTTTGTTTTTGAAGCTCACGGCCACCATCTCCAAACCATACCTCCACTCTTCTAAAATTTTATCCAACACCATTTCCTAAACCTAAACACCATTCTAAACACTTTTTGTGTTATAACTTTCTTCAAAATCATCCATTTAAAGCTTGGAAAACAACTTTGAAGTTTCTTTCCTATAAGGTAAAAATCCTTGTTTCTTGTTTCTAACTTGATTCTTGAAGTTCTAAGCCATGAATGATCCATGGTTTTCTTTTTCAACCATAGTTTATGACTTTTTAAAATTGTTTAAGTTTGTTAGGGTTTCTTTAGAGCTATACGAAATCACTAGGAGGAAGTCTAAGAGGAGTTTGTGCAACACCCCAATTTTTGACTAATTACAATTTTGCCCTTTTGCGCTATTTTTTCTGTTTTCTGTGTGTTATACAATGAATTTGACTGTTCTGTGACTGTATTTGATTGTTTTGTGTGATTTGCTCCGGCCAAGAAAATAATAATTTTCGGTAGGGAAAACCTTGTTTGAATTATTTGGAGGTGAGCGATCTTACTAAACCAATCCGAATAATGCGTATATCAATCTTTTATTTTTGCGGATTTTTCGGTGTAATAAAATATTTACCATACCGAAAAATCTGTGGGACCAACTTTTGTCTTGTGGGACCCATTTTTGTTTTGTGGGACCCACTTTTGTTTTGTGGGACCCACTTTTGGGAAAAGTTTACCAACGTAAAAAATGCTTGTATATTTTTAAATTATTTTTACTTAATGGATTTTCCCTATAGCAATTTTGTCCTAATGCATTAATTATTATTATTTTTACTTAATGGATTTTCCTATAGCAATTTTGTCCTAATGCATTAATTATTATTATTTTTACTTAATGGATTTTCCTATAGCAATTTTGTCCTAATGCATTGATTATTATTTTTTTTACTTAATGGATTTTCCCTATAGCAATTTTGTCCTAATGCATTAATTATTATTTTTACTTAATGGATTTCCTATAGCAATTTTGTCCTAATGTATTATGCATCCACTAAACTTAGCACTAGGTTATTATTAATATTATTATGCATCCACTAAATTTAGCACTAGGTTATTATTATTATTATTATGCATCCATTAATTAAGCACTAAACTATTATTAATATTATTATGCATCCACTAAATTTAGCACTAAGTTATTATTATTATTATTATTATTATTATTATTATTATTATTATTATCCATTAATTAAGCATCCATTAAACACTAAACTATATATGTTTTATTATACATCCACTAAATTAGCACTAAGAGCAATGTCAAAAGGAGGGCTTCTTTTCATTAGTATTCTATGGCCATAATGCATGCTTATGCAAACCATTAAGCAATCAATAGATGTTTTATTACTTAATTAATGTATCATGCAAATTACCAAACCCATAATGGAACAAAAACATAAAAAAATGGGGGCTGCATTTGGAAGGAGAGTTCACGACCATGCTTAAGTCTTAAGCCATCATTCACTCCTAAATCAATGATTCTATCACTCTAAACTTTCATTATTCTCTCTTCCTAACAAGAAACCAAAGAAAATTTCCTAAGTCCACAAAAAACCACCCATTCGGCCAAGCACCACAAATCCTACTTCCACCCATCAAAAAATTTATCCAACCTACTTTTCTAAACCTAAACCATATTATAAGAACATCTCTAGTTGTGAGTTTTTGCAAAATCATCCATTTGGAGCTTGGAAAATCACTTTGAAGTTTCTTTCCTATAAGGTGAAAATTCTTCTTTCTTGTTTCTAATTTGATTTTTGATGTTCTAAACCATGATTGATCCATGGTTTATCTTTTTCATCCATAGTTCATAACTTTAAAATTTGTTTAAGCTTATTAGGATTTTTGTTGAAGCTACACAAGAATTTCTAAGGAGGAGTTCAAGGAGATTTTGTCATCTAAATCGGTAAGAGGAGATTTAATCTCATCAACCATGTGTGGTGGTGGGAGAATGGAATTTGTTTATGGTGAAGAATCCATAAGGATTCATCCATTTGATTGCTTGATGTCTTTTTATTTGTGATTGATTTTGTGTGTATGATTATTCTCTTGTTTATTGCAAGTATGTCTATTGCTTTATTATATGATATGTGTTCATAAATATATGTATGTGTTTATGAGTTTATGATAATTGGTTGGATATGAATATTATGTTGAGATTTGTAAAAGTGTTTCAAAGAACACAAGATGATGAGTTTATGGTTTTATTATGAAAAAGAGAACCAATGTGTTCTCAATCTTTTTTTTAAGGATGACCTAATTTATCTAATTAAGTTAAAGGATTTTACAATGATTTTATAGATGAAAAATAATTTGAATAATGATTTTTAAGAAAAGGTGATTTTCGGCCATCATAGAATTTTTGGAGTTTAATTGATTCAAAAATTGTTTTCTAAGTGTAAATGACTTTGTTAACCTAAAAAGAATTCAATTTTTAATAAATTTTCAAGAATCAAGTAAGTAAATGAATTTTTGTAGAAGTCTAGTATATAAAAGAAATGAATTTTTGACTCTTGAAAAATATTTACTTTTGAGTTATAAAGTATGTTCATAATTTTTGAAGGGTATTTTATGGATATAACCAAACAAATGAATTTTATACAGTGAAAAACAGTAGAAATAACTTACACGTATTTAAAACAGTAATTTTTGAAATACGCCATTGAGAAAACGTTTGAAAATATTTACGCGATTGAAAAACGTTTGTAAAAGGCAACATATTTATGAAAAGGCGATAAATTATTTATGTGATTTATGAAAACAGCGAGTTTTTACTGTCGGGCCAAAGTGGTGGACCCGGACGTATTGAGAAATGGTACTGTCAAGTGAAAACGTACTGTATTTGGAAATTATCAATACCAAGGGTATTTTTGTAATTATGAGTTATGGTGGATATGAACGTATTTTGGAGATTTTGGTTCATTACGTATTTTTGAACATGCCAACTTGGTTGCAAAAGGCATTTGGTGATGAGATGAATGACAACGTGTTACGGTGTGATAAGCGGAGTTGTTCGTGTGTTTGAACTTGGAGGCGTTAGTGTGCGGTATATTCCACTGTGGACGGATGGTAGCTCCTGGGGCCGTGGTAATCGATCACACACTGACGATCTCGACAAATACTCATCTTAATCAGAATCCATGGGGACTGTAGTGCGCATTGCCTGGGTCGTACACGACGTATTTGACTGTGTACCATCTACACGACGTATTTGACTGTGTAACAGTTGGTTGAGGCAGCCATTGTTTTTGATGTGCAGACATGTCTATCCGGATTATTCTCTCAGATGTTGATGTCAATGTTGATGTTATGGTTATGTTTAGCTCCATGGAGTAGGTATGTGTATGTGTGTATTTGCATATGTAGTCTCGCATTATAACATGATTGAGTTTATTTATGTTTGATATTATGTATGATCTGATAATATGAATGGTTATATTAATTGTTATATCTGCTTGTGTTTCTTATCTGTTTGTATTGTCGTTTTCTTTACTGCCATACTGGTAATGATGTAGATTGTCTCACCTCTTTTGTGTATATTTTCTGTGTTATTATTTATGTTCTGTAAAATAGTTGAGAAAGTAGAAGAGGAACAACCGCTGGATTTTCAGTACGAAGGAGAGCAACAACCGAACGAGCAGTTTGAGGAGGGTGAGCCTCGAGATCACCCATATTATATGGATTGATTTCAACGTGAGATAACATTGACCGAGGTTTTCTGTATTATAATGATTTTTCCGAGGAAGATCCTTTGGAGAATCAAAACTTTTAGTGTTATGCTTGGGCTAGTTTATGGTTTGCTTTAAACCGAGACGGGTTTACTATTTTATTAAATATTTTATATTATGTGAATTATTTGTACCTATTAAAAACATAATCATAACTATAATTATGGTGTGTATGTAATAGTTGTTTTATTTTATGTTCCGTGTATTTTATAATATAATGTTTCAGACAAAAAAAAATATTTATTACGAAATGATTTATAACTTGGGTAAGGGTTTATATTTTAATTATTGTTTTCGATGAATGTGACATCCTCCAGGAGGGTGTTACAATTTAGTTGGTATCAGAGCCCAAGTTAGAGTCTTTTGGGGTTGTGGTTGGGTCTGTTTTTGCTTGTGTTGTGTGATTCTCTGTGATTGGTGTCCGAAAGGATACGTCTGACTTTGTTTTGTCTTGTTTGATTAGAAAAAAAAAAGATGTCTAGTGGAGAGGAACCCGACGCTTACTGCACACTGAGGGAACTGAAATTACTTGGGAGGTATTCTGTGAAGTATTTATAGAGAAATACTTTCCTGATAGTGCTCGACATGCCAAGGAGATGGAATTTCTTGGTTTGCGTCAAGGTAATATGACTGTTGGTGAGTATGCTTCTAAGTTTGAAAACTTGTCACAGTACTCAAACTATGTTCAGACTCAACGAGATGATACGTGGAAATGTCGTAAGTTTGAGGAAGGACTGAGGGTAGAGTTGAGGAGAGGAGTGCTACCCTTAAGGATGAACCAGTTTCATGCTTTGGTGGATACATGTGTGCGACTTGAGGAGTTGGAGCCGTCACGTGATCCAAGAAACCGTAACTTTAGACCGACTAGATTCCAAAGAGGAGGCAACAGCAATAACAACCAGTTTCAGCGCAAACCGTATTCAAGACCACCAGGTAATCAATCTCAACGTCCATCAGTTGGGGGAAGTTCTAGCGGTAATAAAGCTGGTAAGAATGTGGCGTTTACGCCAAAATGTTTTAAATGTGGGAAGAGTGGCCACATATCTAGAGATTGTTCAATCAAAGGACCGGTTTGTTTCAAGTGTGGAAGACATGGACATGTTTCTAGGGAGTGCAATCAGCCTGAAAGGAAGCCAGTTGTGAATAATGTTCGTGCTACTCAGCCGCGATCTGGAGGGCGAGTGTACACGATGAGCGGAGCTGAGGCTTCTCAGTCTGAAAATCTTATTCAAGGAGAAGGTATCTTTGCAGGTAATCTTTTGACTGTACTATATGATTCGGGTGCAACACATTCATTTGTTGCATATGACTGTGTGGATCGATTGAAATTACCTATGTCTTCTTTGAGTTTTCAATTAATTGTCTCTACACCCACTGTTAAGCCTGTTGTTACATCTAAAGTATGTCTAAACTGTCCTATTACCATAAATGATTGAGTCTTTTCAGTCAATTTGATTTGTTTACCTCTTGTTGAAATAGATATAATATTAGGAATGGATTGGTTATCTTCTAACCGTATCCTATTAGATTGTGCCAATAAAACCCTAGTTTTTCCTAAGGATGAGGATTCTGGATTTTTAACCGCCGTCAAAGTCAAATCTTTGTTGAGGAATGGAGCTCAAGGATACATGCTACTATCTTATTTGGAAGTCAAGAGTGAAAAAGATGTGAATGCTATTCCAATTGTGAATGAGTTTCCGGAAGTTTTTCCTGATGATGTACTTGGCTTACCACCAGAAAGGGAAATCGAGTTTGCTATCGATCTTGTACCAGGAGCAGGTCCTATTTCAATTGCACCATATAGGATGTCACCATCGGAATTGGTGGAGTTGAAGAACCAATTGGAGGAATTGTTGGAAAAACAATTTGTGCGACCGAGTGTTTCCCATGGGGGAGCACCTTGCGCTAGTCAAGAAGAAGGATGGAACTTCTCGTCTTTGCGTGGACTATCGCCAGTTGAATAAGGTCACGATAAAGAACAAGTACCCACTTCCAAGGATCGATGATTTGATGGATCAGTTGAAAGGAGCAACTATTTTCTCTAAAATAGATCTGCGATCTGGTTATCATCAAATTCGTGTTAAGGTAGAGGATATACCTAAAACGGCTTTTAGAACTCGTTATGGACATTACGAGTATCAAGTGATGCCGTTCGGAGTAACGAATGCTCCTGCAATATTCATGGATTATATGAATAGGATTTTTCGTCCATACCTAGACAGATTTGTCGTTGTTTTTATCGACGACGTTCTGATCTATTCTCAAAATAAGGATGAGCATCTGAACATCTCAGAATAGTTCTCCAAATTTTGAAAGAGAGGAAGTTGTATGCAAAATTGTCAAAGTGTGAGTTTTGGTTGGAAGAAGTTCAATTTTTGGGACACGTAATTTCCAAGGAAGGAATTGCGGTGGACCCATCAAAAATAGAAACCATTTTGCAATGGGAGAGGCCAAAGACGGTAACCGAAATCCGAAGTTTTGTTGGATTGGCCGGATATTATCGAAGGTTCATTGAAGGATTTTTTAAGATAGTTGGACCTCTTACAAAACTCACAAGGAAGAGTCAAGCTTTCGATTGGACGAAAGAATGTGAGTCAAGTTTTCAGGAGTTGAAGAAAAGATTAACAACTGCACCAGTGCTAATTTTGCCAGATCCTAATGAAGCATTTGAGGTGTATTGTGACGCTTCTTACCAAGGGTTAGGATGCGTGTTGATGCAGAACAGAAATGTGGTGGCATATGCTTCGAGACAGTTAAAGGTTCATGAGAGGAACTATCCAACGCATGATTTAGAGCTTGCTGCAGTGGTTTTTGTATTAAAAGTATGGAGACATTTTCTGTATGGAGCTGTGTTCAATGTCTTCAGTGATCACAAGAGTTTAAAGTACTTGTTTAATCAAAAGGAATTGAACATGAGGCAGAGGCGATAGTTGGAATTCTTAAAGGACTACGATTTTCAACTCCAATACCATCCGAGAAAAGCGAATGTGGTAGCGGATGCCTTAAGTAGAAAGGTGATCAGTGTTTCTACTATGATGATAAAGGAGGAAGAATTGATCAACCAGTTTAGAGATTTGAGGTTGTCAGTGGAATTGACACCAGGAAGGATTCGCCTAAGTAAAGTTACTATTTTGAATGACTTGCTAGAGGAAATCAAGGAAAAGCAAAATGAGGATCCATATTTGTTGAATGAGAGAGAATTTTTAAAGCAAGGTCATAAGGCAACGGTAGAGGAAGGATCTGATGGAGTCTTAAGGTTTAAAGGAAGGATTTGTGTACCTGATGATTCCGACCTAAAGCAAGCAATTTTGGATGAAGCTCATGCTAGTAGGTTGAGTATGCATCCGGGTATGACAAAGATGTACCAAGACTTAAAGCGGATGTTTTGGTGGCCAAGGATGAAGAGAGATGTTGCGGAACGTGTGGCGTCTTGCCTGGTATGTCAAAAAGCAAAAGTGGAACATCAAAGACCAGCCGGTATGTTACAACCTTTGACTATTCCGAATGGAAATGGGATAGTATATCAATGGATTTTGTTACCGGATTGCCAAGGACTAAAAGGGTCATGATTCTATATGGGTTATAGTTGATAGGCTTACGAAGTCAGCGCACTTCTTGCCGATCAATATCAAGTTTTCGTTGGAACGATTAACCCAAGTGTACATTAGTGAAATTGTTAGACTTCACGGTGTGCCCTTAAGTATAGTTTCTGATAGAGACCCGAGGTTTACGTCAAGATTTTGGCGAAGCTTACAAGAAGCTATGGGAACTAAGCTACATCTAAGTTCTGCCTATCATCCGCATGATCGATGGTCGACGGAGAGAACAATCCAATCATTGGAGGATTTGTTACGTGCTTGTGTGTTGGAACAACAAGGAAGTTGGGATGAATTTTTATCTTTGATAGAATTCACCTACAACAATAGTTTTCACTCAAGTATAGGGATGGCACCCTATGAAGCGCTTTATGGACGAAGATGCCGAACACCTTTGTGTTGGTATCAGGATGGAGAAAGTATGACCATTGGACCTGATCTTGTGCAACAGACTACTGAAAAGGTAAGAATGATTCAGGAGAAAATGAGGACAACTCAAAGCCGACAGAAAAGCTATGCTGACAAGCGGAGACGACCTCTTGAATTTGAAGAAGGTGAGCATGTGTTTTTGCGAGTAACACCTACAACTAGTGTCGGAAGGGTTATCAAATCCAGAAAATTCACTCCTAAATTCATCGGACCATACCAGATCATTCGTCGGATAGGTCCTGTAGCCTACCAAATAGCTTTACCACCTTTTCTATCCAATCTTCATAATGATTTCCATGTGTCTCAGTTGAGAAAATATATTCCTGATCCAACACATGTCATTCAACTTGTTGAAGTACAATTGAAAGAGAATTTGTCATATGAGACGTTTCCTGTTAAGATTGAGGACAGGAGAGTGAAACAGCTTCGCGGGAAGATGATTGTTTTGGTAAAGGTCATTTGGAATGATAGAACGGGAGATGCTACTTGGGAGCTGGAAGATAAAATGATGGAGCAGTACCCACATCTTTTCTAAGGTACGATAAATTTCGGGGACGAAATTTCTATTAGTGGGGGAGAATGTAACACCCCAATTTTTGACTAATTAAAATTTTGCCCTTTTGTGCCATTTTTTCTGTTTTCTGTGTGTTATACAATGAATTTGACTATTCTGTGACTGTATTTGATTGTTTTGTGTGATTTGCTCCGAGCCAAGAAAATAATAATTTTCGGGCCGGGGAAAACCTTGTTAGAATTATTTGGAGCTGGGCGATCTTACTAAACCCAATCCGAATAATGCGTATATCAATCTTTTATTTTTGCGGATTTTTTGGTGTAATAAAATATTTACCATACCGAAAAATCTGTGGGACCCACGTTTGTCTTGTGGGACCCACTTTTGTTTTGTGGGACCCACTTTTGGGAAAAATTTACCAACGTAAAAAATGCTTGTATATTTTTAAATTATTTTTACTTAATGGATTTTCCCTATAGCAATTTTGTCCTAATGCATTAATTATTATTTTTTTTACTTAATGGATTTTCCTATAACAATTTTGTCCTAATGCATTAATTATTATTATTTTTACTTAATGGATTTTCCTATAGCAATTTTGTCCTAATGCATTGATTATTATTTTTTTTACTTAATGGATTTTCCCTATAGCAATTTTGTCCTAATGCATTAATTATTATTTTTACTTAATGGATTTCCTATAGCAATTTTGTCCTAATGTATTATGCATCCACTAAACTTAGCACTAGGTTATTATTAATATTATTATGCATCCACTAAATTTAGCACTTTATTATTATTATTATTATGCATCCATTAATTAAGCACTAAACTATTATTAATATTATTATGC
Source organism: Ormosia emarginata (assembly GCA_029884605.1). NCBI lineage: Eukaryota > Viridiplantae > Streptophyta > Magnoliopsida > Fabales > Fabaceae > Ormosia > Ormosia emarginata. The sequence goes on along the minus strand of JAQQTP010000081.1, from coordinate 5,710,879 downwards.
ATCCACTAAATTTAGCACTAAGTTATTATTATTATTATTATTATTATTATTCTTATTATTATTATTATTATTATTATTATTATTATTATTATGCATCCATTAATTAAGCACTAAACGATATATGTTTTATTATACATCCACTAAATTAGCACTAAGAGAAATGTCAAAAGGAGGGCTTCTTTTCATTAGTATTCTATGGCCATAATGCATGCTTATGCAAACCATTAAGCAATCAATAGATGTTTTATTACTTAACTAATGTATCATGCAAATTACCAAACCCATAATGGAACAAAAACATAAAAAAATGGGGGCTGCATTTGGAAGGAGAGTTCACGACCATGCTGAAGTCTTAAGCCATCATTCACTCCTAAATCAATGATTCTATCACTCTAAACTTTCATTCTTCTCTCTTCCTAACAAGAAACCAAAGAAAATTTCCTAAGTCCACAAAAAACTACCCATTCGGCCAAGCACCACAAATCCTACTTCCACCCATCAAAAAATTTATCCAACCTACTTTTCTAAACCTAGACCATATTCTAAGAACATCTCTAGTTGTGAGTTTTTGCAAAATCATCCATTTGGAGCTTGGAAAATCACTTTGAAGTTTCTTTCCTATAAGGTGAAAATTCTTCTTTCTTGTTTCTAATTTGATTTTTGATGTTCTAAACCATGATTGATCCATGGTTTATCTTTTTCATCCATAGTTCATAACTTTAAAATTTGTTTAAGCTTATTAGGATTTTTGTTGAAGCTACACAAGAATTTCTAAGGAGGAGTTCAAGGAGATTTTGTCATCTAAATCGGTAAGAGGGAGATTTAATCTCATCAACCATGTGTGGTGGTGGGAGAATGGAATTTGTTTATGGTGAAGAATCCATAAGGATTCATCCATTTGATTGCTTGATGTCTTTTTATTTGTGATTGATTTTGTGTGTATGATTATTCTCTTGTTTATTGCAAGTATGTCTATTGCTTTATTATATGATATGTGTTCATAAATATATGTATGTGTTTATGAGTTTATGATAATTGGTTGGATATGAATATTATGTTGAGATTTGTAAAAGTGTTTCAAAGAACACAAGATGATGAGTTTATGGTTTTATTATGAAAAAGAGAACCAATGTGTTCTCAATCTTTTTTTTTAAGGATGACCTAATTTATCTAATTAAGTTAAAGGATTTTACAATGATTTTATAGATGAAAAATAATTTGAATAATGATTTTTAAGGAAAGGTGATTTTCGGCCATCATAGAATTTTTGGAGTTTAATTGATTCAAAAATTGTTTTCTAAGTGTAAATGACTTTGTTAACCTAAAAAGAATTCAATTTTTAATAAATTTTCAAGAATCAAGTAAGTAAATGAATTTTTGTAGAAGTCTAGTATATAAAAGAAATGAATTTTTGACTCTTGAAAAATATTTACTTTTGAGTTATAAAGTATGTTCATAATTTTTGAAGGGTATTTTATGGATATAACCAAACAAATGAATTTTATACAGATGAAAAACAAGTAGAAATAATTTACACGTATTTAAAACAGTAATTTTTGAAATACGCCATTGAGAAAACGTTTGAAAATATTTACGCGATTGAAAAACGTTTGTAAAAGGCAACATATTTATGAAAAGGCGATAAATTATTTATGTGATTTATGAAAACAAATGAGTTTTTGTCGGGCCAAAGTGGTGGACCCGGACGTATTGAGAAATGGTACTGTCAAGTGAAAACGTACTGTATTTGGAAATTATCAATACCAAGGGTATTTTTGTAATTATGAGTTATGGTGGATATGAACGTATTTTGGAGATTTTGGTTCATTACGTATTTTTGAACATGCCAACTTGGTTGTAAAAGGCATTTGACTGATGAGATGAATGACACTGTGTTACGGTGTGATAAGCGGAGTTGTTCGTGTGTTTGAACTTGGAGGCGTTAGTGTGCAGTATATTCCACATGTGGACAGATGGTAGCTCCTCTGGGCCGTGGTAACTGATCACACACTGACGATCTCGACAAATACTCGTCTTAATCAGAATCCATGGGGACTGTCTGGTGCGCATTGCCTGGGTCGTACACGACGTATTTGACTGTGTACCATCTACACGACGTATTTGATGTGTGTGTTGTTTACACGACGTATTTGTATGTAACGCTTGGTTGAGGCAACCATTGTTTTTGATGTGCGACATGTCTATCCTGGATTATTCTCTCAGATGTTGATGTTAATGTTGATGTTATGGTTATGTTTAGCTCCATGGAGTAGGTATGTGTCTGTGTGTATTTGCATATGTAGTCTGCATTATAACATGATTGAGTTTATTTATGTTTGATATTATGTATGATCTGATAATATGAATGGTTATATTAATTGTTATATCTGCTTGTGTTTCTTATCTGTTTGTATTGTCGTTTTCTTTACTGCCATACTGGTAATGATGTAGATTGTCTCACCTCTTTTGTGTATATTTTCTGTGTTATTATTTATGTTCTGTAAAATAGTTGAGAAAGTAGAAGAGGAACAACCGCTGGATTTTCAATCGAAGGAGAGCAACAACCGAACGAGCAGTTTGAGGAGGGTGAGCCTCGAGATCACCCATATTATATGGATTGATTTCGACGTGGGATAACATTGACCGAGGTTTTCTGTATTATAATGATTTTTCCGAGGAAGATCCTTTGGAGAATCAAAACTTTTAGTGTTATGCTTGGGCTAGTTTATGGTTTGCTTTAAACCAGACAGTTTACTATTTTATTAAATATTTTATATTATGTGAATTATTTGTACCTATTAAAAACATAATCATAAGTATAATTATGGTGTGTATGTAATAGTTGTTTTATTTTATGTTCCGTGTATTTTATAATATAATGTTTCAGACAAAAAAAAATATTTATTACGAAATGATTTATAACTTGGGTAAGGGTTTATATTTTAATTATTGTTTTCGATGAATGTGACATCCTCCAGGAGGGTGTTACAATTTGTCTTCCTTAGAGGTAAGAGGGAGATTTAATCTCATCAACCATGTACGGTGGTGAGAAAATGGATGTGTTTGTGGTGAAGAATCCATAAGGATTCATTCACTTGGTTGTTTAAAGTTTTTCCTTTTAGTGATTGATTTTGTTTGCAAGCATGTCTATAGCTTTAATATATTTTGGTATGTGTTTATGGATGCGTGATAGTTATTGTAGGATGTGAATAACATGTTGATGATTTGCATGAGTGTTCCAAAGAACACATGAAGCTCACGACTTCACTACTACAAAAGGACCCAAGATGTTCTAAATATTTTTCTAATCATGGATTAGGTGATTTAACAATAATAAATTAGGTTAAGAATTTTTATAAGAGATTAGATGAAGGAAAATAAATAAATATGATTTTTAAAGCAAAGAAGGATTTTTGGCCAACATGCCTACTCATGATGTTTTCAATCTAAAATTAATTCCTAAGTATGGACTTATGTAATTAATTCAAAGTAATGAATTTTGGAGACTAGAAGAAAGTGAAATTATTTTAGAAGCTTAAGTAGGGAAATTAAGTAAGGATAAGAAATTAAATGAACACTTGAAAAGTACCAACGTAGAACTCACCATTTGGGTTTTGAAGCGTGTTAGCAAGTTTCAAGATGTAAATATTGGTTATGACTAAGAAAGGTAATTTTTAATGGAAACAATAAAAAATATTACTTAAAGGATTTTCAAAAGGAAATGCCGTAAATAAAGCTAGAAATAAATATTGAAAGGAGAAAGTTTCAAAATTTAATTTAGAATGCAAATAAATATTTTACATAGTTGAAAAATATTAGAAATACCTTAGGCGTATTTAAAATAATGATTTTTAAACTACGCGATTGAGAAAATAATTTAAAAATGTTATGCGATTGAGAAAATGATTTAAAAATATCTATGCGATTTTAAAAATGTTGAAAAATATTTACACGATTTGAAAACATTGGAAAAATATGACGCGATTGTGAAAATGAGATAAAATATCTACGCGATTGAGAAAAATAATAGTTTACTGTCGGGTTAAAGTGGTGGACACGGATATGTTGAGAAATGGTATTGTCAAGTGGTGGCATACTATTATGAAAAATAGTGATAACATTGTTATTTAGGTATTTTGGCTCTTGCATATGCATAGAGAAATGTGTCAATTTGATTGAAATTGGCAAGTGGCTGATGAGATGAATTACACCGTAGTGTGGGTGCGATAAGCGTAATGTGGTTCATTGAGTGAACTTGGAGGCGTTAGTGTGCGGGAGATTCCACATGGGGATAGTTGGTAGCTCCTCTAGGCCGTGGTACCCAGCAACGCACTAACGATCTCGACAAGCACTATTCTTAATCATGATCTAGCTTTGACTGTCTGGAACAATGCCTATTGTACACGACATTTTGACTGTGTAATATTTGGCCGGGGCAGCCGAAGCTACAGGCAGATCTACTAGTTCATTCTCTCTAATGTTTGTGTTTAGCTCCATAGAATAGGAATGAGTCTATGTACATTTGCATATGTGGTCTGCATCATGATGTGATATTTATATTTAGTATGAGATATTATATATGCTGTGATAATATGAATTGTTGTATTAATTGTTATATTTGTATGTACTATCATTTTCTATACTGTCGTGCTGGTAGTGATGTAGATTGTCTCACCTCTTTGTATGTATTTTTGTATTATTATTTATGTTTGGTAAAGAATATGAGGAAAAAGAAGAGGAGCAACCTCCTTACGATCAGTATGAGGAGGAACAACATCCGAGTAAACAGTGCAAGGAGGGTGAGCCTTTAGATCATCCATATCATTTGGATTGATTTGGTTGTTATGGTTGTGCCAGATTTTTTGTTTTCGTGAAACTAGAGTTTCATGGAGGCTCTGAAGCCTGGCATCTACAAGTAGATAGAGAGTTTATTGCTTATGTGGGACAAGTGACTTTGTCCCTTAGTAGAGAATATGAGGGCGTTCCGATGTTTTCTACTACTGTATATGTGCATCTTGAGTTGCCCTTATCTATTAGGCATTATTGGGGTGGTCATTTCTATGCCCCAAGTGAGCTTAGTAGTGTGTCGATAGCCCAAAATCTTGTCCGTAGAGCTTCACAACATCCGAGGTTTCTGTCTTCTGATGATCTCCCTGAGGATGATCCTTCGAAGGATCAAAATTTCTAGATATGCACTTGGGCTAGTTTATACTTTGTATAACTCAAATAGTTTACTGTTTTATTAAATAGTTTGTTGTATGTACATATTTGTATCTTTAAAGACAAAAATTATATGTATAATTATGGTGTGTATTTAATAGTTTGTTATATTTCATGTTCTATTTATTTTATTTATTAATATAATGTACAAAACAAAATTTTTATAACTTATATTATTATATGTTAATAAATGATTTACAACTTGGGTAAAGTTTTATTATATTCATCATAAATGTGACATACTAAGGAGGGTGTTACAAGATTAGCCGGTTATTATCGAAGATTCATTGAAGGATTTTCGAAGATAGCAGGACCTCTCACTCAACTTACTAGGAAGAACCAAGCTTTTGAGTGGACCGATGCTTATGAAGAAAGTTTTCAAGAGTTGAAGAGACGACTGACTACTTCACCAGTTTTGGTTCTACCTGATCCAAATGAACCCTTTGAGGTGTTTTGTGATGCTTCACATCAAGGTTTAGGATGTGTGCTCATGCAGAATAGGAAAGTGGTGGCGTATGGTTCAAGGCAGTTGAGAATACACAAAAAGAATTACCCTACACATGACCTAGAGTTAGCAGCTGTGGTGTTTGCTTTGAAAATATGGAGACACTTTCTATATGGAGCAACGTTCAATGTCTACAGTGACCATAAGAGTCTGAAGTACCTGTTTTAGCAAAAGGAGATGAACATGAGGTAGAGAAGGTGGTTGGAATTTCTGAAAGACTACTATTTTCAACTCTAGCATCATCCCGGAAAGGCAAATGTCGTGGCAGATGCTTTGAGTAGGAAGATGCTTAGTATGTCTACTATGATGATTAAGGAGAAGGAATTGATAGAGTAGTTAAGGGATATGTGGCTATCTATTGAATTGGCACCAGGAAGGATTCGTTTGAATATGGTTACTATTCTGAATGATTTAATGGAAGAAATTCGAGAGAAGCAAGAAGGTGACGAATTTTTGCAAAAGGAAAGGGAGCTAATGAAGCAAGGCAATGTGTCAATAGTAGAGGAAGGACCTAATGGAATCTTAAAGTTCAAAGGTAGGATTTGTATACCCAATGATCTGGAGCTTAGGAAAACAATTCTTGATGAAGCTCATACTAACAGGTTAAGTATGCATCTTGTAATGACTAAAATGTATCAAGATCTGAAACGGATGTTTTGGTAGCCTGGAATGAAGAGAGATGTAGCTCAACATGTGCCATCTTGTTAAGTCGAGAAGCTAAAGTTGAACATCGAGTAGTTAAATGTTGGATCTAACTATTCCCAAATGAAAATGGAATAGTATTGAATTTCGGCATTGCCAAAGACACGAAGGATTATAATTGATATGGGTAATTGTTGATTACTATTTCTTACCGATTAACATGATATTCAATGGAAGTTAACCCAATTGTATATTGGTGAAATCGTTACATTGCATGGTGTGCCTTACAGTATTGTTTCTGATAGAGATCTGAGGTTCACATTGTAACACCCTACTGGGGATGTCATATTTCCAAACAATTCTTGATGAAGCTCATACTAACAGGTTAAGTATGCATCTTGTAATGACTAAAATGTATCAAGATCTGAAACGGATGTTTTGGTAGCCTGGAATGAAGAGAGATGTAGCTCAACATGTGCCATCTTGTCTAGTTTGTCAGAAAGCTAAAGTTGAACATCGAGGAAGGAATGTTGCAACATCTAACTATTCCCAAATGAAAATGGAATAGTATTGCAATGGATTTCGTGGTTGGATTGCCAAAGACCTGAAAGGTTATAATTCGATATGGGTAATTGTTGATTAGCTTACGAAGTCTGCACACTTCTTACCGATTAACATAAGGTATTCAATGGAGAAGTTAACCCAATTGAATTGGTGAAATCGTTACAATTCTTTCGATGAAGCTTGTAACACCCTACTATTTCCAAACAATTCTTGATGAAGCTCATACTAACAGGTTAAGTATGCATCTTGTAATGACTAAAATGTATCAAGATCTGAAACGGATGTTTTGGTAGCCTGGAATGAAGAGAGATGTAGCTCAACATGTGCCATCTTGTCTAGTTTGTCAGAAAGCTAAAGTTGAACATCAGAGACCGTTAGGAATGTTGCAACATCTAACTATTCCCAAATGAAAATGGAATAGTATTGCAATGGATTTCGTGGTTGGATTGCCAAAGACCTGAAAGGGTTATAATTCGATATGGGTAATTGTTGATTAGCTTACGAAGTCTGCACACTTCTTACCGATTAACATAAGGTATTCAATGGAGAAGTTAACCCAATTGTATATTGGTGAAATCGTTACATTGCATGGTGTGCCTTACAGTATTGTTTCTGATAGAGATCTGAGGTTCACATTGTAACACCCTACTGGGGATGTCATATTTCCAAACAAAAATAATAAACCTTTACCTAAGTTATAAATCATTTTCTTAATATATAATAATAGAAGTTGTGAAAATTTTCTTTTTGAACATTATATCATAAAGTAAAATAAATAGAACATGAAATAAAATCAACTATTACATACACACCATAATTATACATAGGATTTTTGTTTTTAATAAGTACAAATAATTTACAAACTATAAATTATTTAATAAAATAGTAAACTGTCTGGTTTAAAGCAAACCGTAAACTAGCCCAAGCATAATACTAAAAGTTCTGATCCTCCAAAGGATCCTCTTCGGGAAGATCATCAGAAGACAGAAATACTCCGATAATGTCATACCACGCCGTAATCAATCCATATGATATGGATGATCTCGAGTGTAACACCCCAAAATTTATTTATTTTATCATAAATGTTCATTTTATAATATTTGTGATTTTCTGAAATTTTTCTGAGAACGCGAAATATTTTAATATTATTTTTCATTTTACGTGCAAATTGAATGGAGCCAGGAAAATGAAATATTTTTCCCGAGAACCTTGATCTGTGAAAACATCGACGGGAGATCTTACTAAACCCGAGGCTGGACACGGTTTATGAGGTTTTACATTTTTCGAGAAAATTTAACAGACAAAATAATAAAACGCTATGTAAAATTTATCTGTAAGATAAATTAATACTGATTTCTGTCGACTGTAGTAATTATTCATTGGATAATAGCATGAAATAAAAACTCTATCACATTATCCAAATGCAATCTATTTTATGTCTAATCAAGCTCACTTTAATTCAAATTTTTACCCTAATTAAGAAGCTTCTTTGAGAAACTTTGGCTCAAATAACCACCTTGCCTCTGGCTTGCATGAGAAGCTAAAAATTTCTCCCCTCTCTCCCCTTGAAGCCGCGGCAATGCATGGTCAAAGGAGGCAAATTTTTGCCTCCTCACTTAATGCAAAATACCCAAAATCATTTCATTTCACCAAAACACTTTCTCTCTCTAAAACTTCATCTTCTTCATTTGCTCTTCCTTCTCTCTACTCCTCCTCCATAGCTACGAAATTTGCAGCCCCATCTCCACCCATTTTCCTTCACTTATCTCTTCACAAATACCATTTCCATACTCACCTCCATCTTCTTTACACTTTCTCTTTAGAAAGTTTCTTCAAAAATCCAACCTTTCTCCATTGTCTTCCAAGGCAAAGCTACTAACTTTGAGGTAAAGCTTCAACCTTTCTTTTTCTTTCTCTTCATTTGCGGACTCTAGGGTCTCAATGGAGACCAAAGAACCATTCTTTTCCATGCTTAAGGTTGATTCTTGATGATGGAAATTTCTAGGGTTTTGAAGGCTTCAAAATCGAATTCTTCAAGGAGCTTGAAGGAGTCATTTTCGTGATCTTTCCATAGGTAAGAGGGAGATTACTCACTTCTATCAATAATGGTGGTGAGGGAACCCTTGTATGTTCATATTGTTTTGTGATTTTTGCTTGTTCATGTGCTTTTGGATTTGATTAAATTTTGATTGGTGATCTTGAGTAAATTGGAAGTGTTAAATATGCTTGGTCATGTTAGGGTTGCTAAATGGAAATTTTGGAGGTTCCTACCCTAACATGATGGCCACGGTTTTTGGATGGAATTTTTAGGTTGAAAATTGTTTTTGTGAACAAATAAATAATACTTATGTAATTAAATGTTGAATGATAACATTGAGGTTAATAAATGGAAAATTTTAAGGACTGAACATCTTGAAAGGGAGCCACGGTTTTGGTTTGAAACCATAAGGGATTGGATTGATCTTATTGAATTAAAATTTAAGTAAATTGATACTAAGAAACTAATACATAAAATGGAAAGAAGGATTGGACTTTGAAGACCATTGAGGGCCACGGTTTTAGAGAGAAAACCTTGAGGCTAAGTGATGCATTGGTGCATCTTTGGGAATCTAAGACTTAGGGACATGTATAATTCATAATGAAGTGAAAGAATTGAAGTAGACAATAACACTTAGAAGGTCACAGTTTTGAAGGGTTAAGTAACCCAAAAATTATCATAATTAATCAAAGCTTGAGACTTTGGAAATGTGGACGCCTAACGTGGACTTGTGATAATGAATGAACACTAGAAATATATATTGACATGAAGATTGCTTCTATGCTATTGTGGATCCCTATGTGGGCTAAGTATTGGTTGATTATGTACTTGAGAATATCATGATGGAATGATGTTGAGAAATGAATATGTATGTGTATATATATAAATACCATTGTGGCATGCTTATGGTGAATGCATCGTTGATGAACATACATGATTGAAATTGAGTCGTCATGCATATGAGTTGTCCATTGGACATTATTAGAAAAACGATGTATGCCTAGGAGTTTGAATAACACCTATGTGCGGGTGCGAGTAGACTAAGCATAGGGTCATAGTGGTTGGGGGCATCGGGGTGCGGGTGTCTCACAATAGACAGTGGTAGCTCCGCTGGGGCCGTGGGATAGACCAATGCAACACACCGACAATCCTGACTGGGACGTTGTCCTATATCGCGATCAACTGTCGAGGTGCCATGTATAAGCCAATTGCGCAAACATTTTTATGAGATAAAGCACATCATATTTTTAAGGCTAACGATATACTGACATTACTCCTTGATCATTCACTCCAAAAATGTTTATGTCTAGCTCCATGGAGTAGGAATTTTGGTACCCTTTGCATTGTGAACTGTCAGTCATGTAATTCATTGAGCATAAGCATTTATAATTGTAGAATATGTTTACTATTATAACTGCAATAACTATTTGATCTCTTGGACTGTTGATACCCTCTGTCTGTTGTTAATAATACTTACTGTTATTAATTTTTATTCGACGCTTATTGTTAATTTCTATTATTACTATAATTGGATGTATGAACTATGTTATATGTGGGCATCCAGTGCCGTTTTGTTTTCTTACTGCCATTTTGGTAATAAATGCTGGGTGTCTCACCTCTTTCTGTATTTTCTCCATTTTTGTATTCTGTTGGATTGTGTACTTCTGAGAAGACGTTTGTGAGGAAGACAAGGAAGCTCCTGAGTTTCCAGGTTTCTGGCCAGATTATGAATGAAGTTTATCGAGGATGACGTCACGCCCTTGTGGATTCTTGGGCTACACACGGATCATTTTTCACGGAGGCCCTGACTGCTGGCACATTAATGTGCAGATGGACCGTTGCGTGTACCATGGGGAGTTTGTAACACCCTCCATAGGGCATCATATTTTCGACTAAAATTTAAAACTTGAAAACCATTTAACAAAAGACTTTGAGTTATAAAATATGGATTCTTAAAATTTCTTTTTGCTGACAATATAAACTTACCGAAAATATAAGTAATACAGGAATTAGACTAAACTAATTAATACATATGTTTATTATACCATAAAATATTCGACAACATTAAAACATAATTTGAAGACTCAAGAAACAGTAGCAAACCCAATGACGAGTCCTACTTGATAGCACGGTAACAACACTAATGGAAAAATTTAACATACATGTTCCATTTCTCCACCAAACTGCACACTGTTGAAACTGAGAAGATTCCTCCTTGATGCCATCACCGAACTCAACAAATAATGCAGCAAAGAGATGAGATCCCCTTTCACCAATACCAAGATGGTAGCAAAGAATGATACGAATGACAAAGTCATTCCATATACACAAATATCACAAGTATAATCATGTTAACAATTATCATTTTGTTCAGAAAACATATATCACAATAATATAAATATCAACAATATATCAACAATAGATATCAATAATATACATATGTAATGAGTATGCCACCAAGATATGGACCTTGACAATGTCACAACAATATACTCAACTATGCATGTGCACAATGCATCACCATCCTACTCCATGGGGCTAAACAGTTTCGGATATGAATGGTCCAGAAGATCTGTCACCCACAATGACAGTCTAAGCTAGACACGAGACATAAATATTGTATGTCGGGACAATACGCCAGTGTGTTGCAATGGTATATCATGGCCAGGCATATAAGGTGACACGCAGGTCACTATGAACAACCGCGCCCTGATGTCCCCAGTAGATCTCCCACTTGGATCACAATATTTAGCTCTCATTCATTCCTAAACAACAAAAGCCATCACAGCCATCGACTATGCATACCCACTTGATGCATATATATGAACCATAATTATATAAATACCCTCAAATCTCAACAAACCTCAAATATAGTATGTTCCATCTGACAATACTATTCCTCAATCTGTCCGGGTCCACCACTTTGGCTTGACAGTAAAACTCGCTGTTTTAGTCAATTGCATAGAAATTTTATCGCGTTTTCACAATCTTATCGTTTTTACAAATATTTTTAAATCCCGTAAATATATTTTGCTGTTTTTAAAATCGCGTAGTATTTTTAAATCGTTTTCTCAATCGCGTAAGATTTTTAAATCATTTTCTTGTCCGAACTCCTTAAAAATCACTATTTAAATTAAACATAGATAATATTTAATATGTTTAAACTACGTAGGATAATTTTCATACCGTATACAATGTATTGGATATCTTTTCTATCTTATTTGTCTGTTTTTAACAAAATTGACAGTATTTTACTTAGAAAATCTATAACAATGGTTTTCTAGATTTTCTGTCAAAAATCCTTTTGTTTATATTAAAACCAATTAATTACACTTTTGAAAACCACTAACATGCTTCAAAACATAAAGTGAGCTCTACATTAGAAATTTCACCAAAGCTACTGTATTTTCTTATAAATGGTAAAATTCTTAGTTTTAGCTCTTTAAACTTAATGTAATCATTTTTATTCCTCAAAACTCATTGTAATAAAATTCCTTTTGGCATTCTTACTTAACCTTGATTGAAAACAATTTTATAAACTAAAAACATTTAAATTTGGCATATTAACTGAAATCCACAAAATTTGTCATTTGATCTTTAAGTTCATTTTTCTTGCTCTAAATCAATTTGTATCTTGTCAATTTACCTAAGTCAATTAAATTACTCTTTTGGAAAATTGTTGAGAACATTTTGGTTCCCTTTTTGTGGTGAGGCCGTGAGCCTTGGATTTGTGTTCTTTGGAACACTCATGCCAACCTTAACATATTATTCACATCCTACTAATTATTCATGCATTTACTAACACATACAATATATTCAAAGCTTATAGACATATATTCAAAGCTTATAGACATGCATATCATTACAAATCACAACTAAGAAAGCTTTTAAAAACAATCCACACAAATGAATCCTTATGGATTCTCACACACATATAAGTCCACTCCTCACCACCAACACATGGTTGATGAGGGTAATCTCCCTCTTACCTTAGATGTAGTCCACAAGTTCCTTGTATGCCTCCTTCAAGTAAACTTTCGCCACCAAGAGTTTCTTGAAAATCAAAGAAAACATGCAATATTAATACCTAAGGCTCTAAACTAAAATAATCATGGATTAAAATTATGATTAGAACTTTGAAATGGATAGAAACATGAAGATTAAAGAACCCTACCTTCAAGGCTTCAAACTTGAGCTTTGAAGAACAATATAGAAAATGGATGATTCAAGCTTAAGTTTCAACTACAAAGTATCTTGAGATGAATTAAGGAAGCAAGATATAAGGTAGTTTAGAATTATAGAAGAGTGAATAATGAAGTTGGGTGTGGAGGCCGTGAGGTTGCTTAGGAGATAGGAAGAATGAAGATATACTGAGATAGCTAATTGTAGAATATTTTCCTCCACCAAATGTGCATAGCCGTGGGAATCAAATGGATAGCCACCAAAATTGACTAGCTTTATGAAATTGAAATTAAACTTATCTCCTTTTACTATGCATGGTCGTAAATGCATAGGAATGGGGATGAATTGAAATGTAAAAATTTACCTTCCTAAAGGCATGCATTGCCATAAATGCACATGAAGAGAAGCCACCAAAATTGACTTTGTCTTACTTGTTCAATTAATGAAACATAATAAGAATTAAATTGTGATATTTTGCCTTACAAAAATTTATTTGACCGTGGGATACAACAAAGAAAAGCTATCAATATTGACTAGTCTTCATTTTATTCAACTTAGGCTTTCTACGTGAATTTCACAAGTGAATTAGTCATTTAGAGCAATTTGCTCTTCTCCTTCACCGTAGAATCAATAAATTTCAAGAAGTCCAAATTTGTTTAATAGCTTGTTTCCTATTGGTCCTTAAAGAGTCAAGCCATTATTCTTGACCAATTTCTATTGGTTGAATATTTACTAACTTGATTCCTATTGTTCGCTATTTTTGTTGACCAATTTCTATTGGTGCACACTATATATTTTCTAGTATACTTTAACCAATGAACAATAATTACTGTTTATAAAGTCAGTGTCTATTGTCCAATGGGTAATAAAATATACATAGATTTTTCTCTTGCTCCAGTTGGGTAGCAACTATTGTTGATCATTTTCTACTGATTGCCCTTGATAAGTCACAAAGCGAGTCATCGAAGAGAAATTTCTAGAATAAGTGACTCACTATGATGAGTCAGTATGATGAGTCACCGTGGAGCTTTCTAGAATGGGTGAGTCAGCATGGCGAGTCATCAGCTGAGTCACCAATGGTGAGTCATGATGCTGAGTCAGCATGGTGAGTAGTCAGAGAAGCTTCTGGAACAGGTGACTCACTGTGGTGAGTCACAGGGCGAGTCACCGCTTCTGGAACCTTCTAGAATCTGCTGAGTTACAGGTGCTGAGGTGTCACGCCACATGTCGAGTTTCTATTGGCCCTTCGTGATGAGTCACAACCACCAATATTGACCAGCTCCTCATTGGTCCACGTGTAAAGCATTCGATGACTAGGTGCGTTGACGAGGCGTCTTCCAGAGTTTTCTAGAACAGTCTAGAACATGTGAGTCACTAGGCTAGTCACCAAACGATGAGTCATCGTCTAGAACATTCTAGAGTGAGTGATTAGGCTCGCGTCTAGAATGATCCACTAGATATTTTTTAAGAAAGATATTATCCAATGGATAATAAAACATACCCCGATTTTATTTGTCAGATAAAATCGTAGGAAAATAAAACTTCAAAAACTGTTTTCGGTTTCGGGTTTAGTAAGATCCCCCGGCTCCGAATCAACAGTACAAAGCTTTCTGGCCAATAAAAATTTTTACTTTTCCGAGCCCGCCCCGGGCCCGCATACAGCCCAAAAATATCAGAGATATATTAAATATTCAAAATATATCAAAAATATAATATAATATTCAAAATATCTCAAAATATCCTAAAATATCTTAAAATATCTAAAATATAATAAAATATTCAAAATATCTTAAAATATCTAAAATATATTATAATATTCAAAATATCTGAAATATCACAAAAATTCACAAAAATCATATTAATTGTGAAACTCATGAAAATCAAATCAGATTAATAAAAATAATTAAGGATTGAGAGAAAGAAATAAAATACGAAGGCTTATATATATACCGCCTAAAATAATATTAAAATAAAAAAAACGTAAAAACTCCCAAAAATTCTTAAAAATCACATAAATCATAAAATTCACAGAAGTCGAGTCAGATTACTCAAAATAATTCGGAATCAACGAAAACAAATAAAATACGTATTTTTGGGGTGTTACAGAGTTGATTGTGTCCTTAGCATGGGGTCGTTATAACGCCCCTGTTCTAGATTTTCATGCTTTTGTTTAGCTGGAGTTTTATATGCACGTTAGGGACATGTGGGCTAACATGTATTACACCCCACGTGATGACTCCTTTTTGTCCACTGCACGGGCTCCTGCCCGTTACTCTGTCGCTTCGATGGATGTTTCATTGGACGAAGAGGACCCTGAGGAGGACCCCTCTACGGTCCCTTCTCGTCAGTCTTAGGGACTGATTCTATCAGTAGCTACTGATGGCTATCCGTTATCTTTTTGGGGGAGCCTGACGTTTTGCTAGATTGATGGATGTAAATTTGTAATCACCTTGGGTGGGTAAAGATTTTGCTCTTTTTGTATATTTTATGAATGTAACTAAACAGGCTTATGCATATAAACATGAATATATATATATATATATATATATATATATATATATATATATATTGTGTATAGTGTATTTTACGTCGATTTTATTATGACTATTCTAATTATTATCTCTATGCGCAATGGATTTTTAAATTAACTCTTTGACGCCACTTGGTAATGAAATAATTTATAAAAAATAATAATAATAATAATAATAATATAGTGACATTGTAAGGGAATTTAAATAACCATAAAATGAACTGGGTCTATAAGTTTAAATACAAACACTATTTTTCGCAGTTTAATTTATTTCGCATTATGTTTCAAAGTATTACAGTATGACGTTCCTTCTTCGCGGGTATTGGAGAAAAAGGGACGTTACACTGTCTTGGTATCAGAACTCCCAGTTTAAGTTTTCTTTTGGGTCATGTGGTTTTGGACTGTCTTGTTTATGCTGTGTGAACTCTCTATGTTTTGTATTCCGTAAGGATACATCTGACTTTTCTCTATGTTTTGTGTAGTTTGATTTGAGAGAAAGTATGGCTCGCAGAGGAGATATGGCTGCTGCTGTAGAAGCGATACAGAAAATAGCTGAAGCAATACTGCAGCAGAATCAGCAAACGGCTCAACAGCAGGCGAGGACTGCACAACAATTGTAGGCTACAGCTGATGCCCAGAATTTGATGGAGTTTCGTCGCGTGAACCCTCCGCAATTCAAAGGAGAGTTTGATCCTAAGAAAGCTACTCTCTGGATCAAAGAGCTGGAAAAGATATTTACTAGCATGAATTGTGCCGATGACAAGAAAGTGACCTATGTGGCATTTATGCTAATTAGAGACACTGAGGACTAGTGGACAGGAGAGCAAAGGTTGTTGCAAGCTGAGAATTGGGCGATTACTTGGGAAGTGTTTAGAGAGCGGTTCTTGAATAAGTATTTCTCCGAAAGTGCTAGACATGCAAAGGAAATGAAATTTCTAGGTTTGCGACAAGGAAATATGACCGCAGGCGAGTATGCTGCTAAGTTCGAGAACTTGTCGAGGTTCTCAACTTACTTTCAACACCAACCCAATGAAGCTTGGAAGTGCTGAAAGTTTGAAGAAGGCCTGAGACATGACGTGAAGAGAGCCATCATAACATTGAAAATTACTCAATTTTCTGAGTTGCTTGATACATGCTACCGAGTGGAAAGTTTGGACTAGGCGCGTGAGGCGAGAAACAGAAACTTTGGGCCAATTCGGTCTCAAAGAGGAGGAAGTAGTGGTGCTGGCCGTTACTAGAAGAAACCTTATTCCAGACCATCTGGAAATCAACAACAAAGACCACAGGGTGGAAGTCCTAGTGGAAGCCTGGGAAGGACAGGTCAGAATGCGGTATCTACGCCGAGGTGCATGAAGTGCGGGAAGGAGCACTATACAAGAGACTGTACTATTAAGGGGATCATTTGCTTTAGGTGCGGGAAACCTGGACACGTTTCCCATGACTGTAATCAAACTAAGGTGGAACCCTCCGTCAATGCTGCTAGAACCACCAAACCACAGGCTGGAGGTCGGGTTTACACCTTGAGTGGTGCTGAAGCCTCCGAATCCAAAGATCTTATACAAGGGGAAGGTCTCATCAAAAGTAATCTTTTAATTGTACTGTATGATTCTGGTGCAACTCATTCTTTCATTTCATATGACTGTGTGAAAAGACTTAGTTTGCCTGTGTCATCTATGCCTTTTGATTTGACTGTTTCGACTCCAACTACTAAACCTGTCGCTACTACTGAAGTCTGTTTAAATTGTCCATTGATTGTTGAAGGTCGAATCTTTTCTGTCGATTTGATCTATTTGCCCTTATCTCAATTAGATGTGATCTTAGGAATGGATTGGTTATCTGCTAACCATGTCCTATTAGATTATTGTAGAAAAACCATAGTTTTTCCTTTGGATGAGAATTCTAGATTTCTGATGGCCAACTAAGTGAAAGCTTTCTTGAAAGAAGGAGTTCGGGGATACATGCTGTTATCTTTTTTGAAAGTCAAGAATGAGGTAGATTTGGACGCGATCTCCGTGGTTCGAGAGTTTCCTGAAGTTTTCCCTGAAGAGGTACCTGGTTTGCCACCGGAACGGGAAATCGAGTTTACTATTGACCTTGTGCCTAGAGCTGGCCCTATTTCCATAGCGCCTTACCGAATGTCGCCAGCAAAACTTGTGGAGCTCAAGAAGGAACTAGAAGAACTTTTGGAGAAACAATTCGTGAAACCCAGTGTATCACCTTGGGGAGCACCAGTGTTGCTAGTTAAGAAGAAGGACGGTACTTCGAGGTTATGTGTGGATTATCGTCAATTGAATAAGGTCACGATCAAGAACAAGTATCCATTGCCAAGGATAGATGACCTAATGGACCAACTGAAAGGAGCGGCGGTGTTTTCCAAAATTGATTTGCGATCGGGTTACCATCAGATCAGAGTGAAAGTGGAAGACATTCCTAAAACGACTTTTCGTACTCGTTATGGACACTACGAGTATTTGGTAATGCCTTTTGGTGTGACTAATGCACCTGCTATCTTCATGGACTATATGATTAGGATCTTTCATCCTTATTTGGACAGATTCGTCGTTGTTTTCATCGACGACATCTTGATTTATTCACAAAATCAGGAAGATCATACTGAACATCTCAGTCTAGTTCTTCAGATTTTGAAGGAGAAAGAGCTGTATGTTAAATTGTCCAAGTGTGAGTTTTGGTTGGATGAAGTGAAATTCTTGGGCCATGTGATTTCAAAAGAAGGGATTACTGTAGATCCATCGAAGGTAGAACAGCTTCTACAATGGGAAAGGCCGAAGACGGTGACCAAGATCCGAAGCTTTGTTTGATTAACTGGATATTACCGGAGGTTCATTGAAGGATTTTCTAAGATTGCCGAACCACTCACTCAACTCACCAGGAAGAATCAGGCTTTTGAATGGACAGATGCTTGCGAAGGAAGTTTCCAAGAGCTGAAGAGGAGATTAACTACTTCACCAGTGTTAGTTCTGCCTAATCCAAGTGAACCATTTGAAGTGTATTGTGACACTTCATATCAAGGTTTGGGTTGCGTCCTTATGCAAGACGGAAAAGTAGTGGCTTATGCCTTGAGACAATTGCGAGTGCATGATAAGAACTATCTAACGCATGATTTGGAGTTAGCTGCAGTGGTGTTTGCTTTGAAGATATGGAGACATTATCTGTATGGAGCAGCGTTCAACGTCTTCAGTGACCACAAGAGCTTGAAGTATCTGTACGATCAGAAAGAGTTGAACATGAGACAGCGAAGATGTTAGAATTCTTGAAAGACTATGACTTCCAACTTCAGTATCACTCTAGGAAGGCAAATGTTGTGGCCGACGCCTTAAGCAGGAAAACAATCAGTGTTTCCACCATGATGATCAGAGAGAAAGACTTGATAGAACAATTCCGAGACATATGGTCTTTTGTGGAGTTGGCGCCGAGTAAAATCTGCATGAACATGGTCATGATCTCGAGCGAATTAATGGATGACATCCGAGAGAAGCAAAAGGTTGACAAGTTCTTGTAAGAAGAAAGAGAGTTGATAAAGCAGGGCGGTGTTTCAACATTAGAAGAAGGAAGTGGTGGAATTTTAAGATTCCAAGGTAGAGTATGTATACCAAAAGATCAAGAACTGAGAAAGTATATTCTTGAACATGCTCATACAAGCAAGTTGAGTATGCATCCTGGTATGACCAAAATGTACCAAGATTTGAAGAAACTCTTTTGGTGGCATGGAATGAAAAGAGATATTGCTAGATGCGTATTTTCTTGTTTAGTTTGCCAGAAAACAAAGATTGAACATCAACGACCAGCTGGACTGTTACAACCCTTGACTATTCTCGAATGGAAATGGGATAGTATTGCCATGGACTTTATTGTCGGACTGCCAAAGACTAGAAGAGGATATGACTCAATATGGGTAATTGTGGATCGACTTACGAAGTCAGCGCATTTCTTGCCGATCAACATAAGATATCCATTGGAGAAGTTGACTCAGTTGTACATCGGTGAAATTGTCAGACTACATGGAGTAGCTACAAGTATTGTTTCTGACCAAGATCCCAGATTTACATCGAAGTTTTGGTAGAGTCTTCAAGAGGAAATGGGGACAAAGCTACAGTTGAGTTCTGCATATCATCCTCAGACGGACGGTCAATCTAAAAGAACAATTCAGTCATTAGAGGATCTGCTTAGAGCTTGTGCTATAGAGCAAACTGGGGGTTAGGATGAAATCTTACCGTTGGTAGAATTCACCTACAACAACAGTTATCACTCAAGTATAGGGATGGCCCCCTATGAAGCTCTGTATGGGAGAAGGTGCCGAACACCTTTATGTTGGCATCAAGAAGGAGAACGGCTTACAATCAGACCTGATCTTATCCAACAGACAACTAAGAAGGTCAAAATGATTCAGAAGAAGATGAGAACAGCTCAGTGTCGACAAAAAAGTTATGCGGACAAAAGAAGAAAATCTCTTGAATTTGAAGAAGGGGAGTATGTGTTCCTGAAAGTCATGCCTACGACTGGGGTCGGTCGGGTTCTTAAATCTAGAAAGCTCACTCCAAAATTTCTTGGACCTTATCAAATCCTTCATCAGATAGGTCCTGTTGCTTACCAAATAGCCTTATCCCCTTTCCTTTCAAATCTCCATAATGTCTTTCATGTGTCACAGCTCCCAAAATACATTCCAAGTCCTGATCATGTCATAGCACCTGATTCGATAAAATTAAAGGAGAACTTGACTTATGAAACAACTCTTGTGAGGATTGAGGATAAGAGAACGAAGCAACTCAGGGGGAAAGACATTTCATTGGTGAAAGTGATCTGGAACGAGACGACCAGAGATGCGACTTGGGAACTAGAGGACAAAATAAAGGAGCAATACCCAAAGTTATTTTAAGGTATGAAAATTTCGAGGACGAAATTCTTATTTGTTGGGGAGAGTTGTAACACCCCAAAATTTATTCATTTTATCAAAAATTTTTATTTTATAATATTTGTGATTTTTTGAAATTTTTTTGGATTTTTCTTAGAACGTAAATATTTTAATATTATTTCTCATTTTACGTGCAAATTGAACGGAGCCGGGAAAATGAAATATTTTTCCGAGAACCTTGATCTGTGGAAACATCGATAGGAAATCTTACTAAACCCGAGGCTGGACACGATTTACGAGATTTCACGTTTTAAGAAAAAATTTAACAGACAAAATAACAAAACGCTATGTAAAATTTATCTGTCAGATAAATTAATACTGACTTCTGTCGACTGTATTAATTATCCATTGGATAATAGCATGTAATAAAAATCCTATCACATTATCCAAATGCAATCTACTTTATGTCTAATCAAGCTCACTTTAATTCAAATTTTGTACCCTAATTAATGAGCTTTTTTGATAAGCTTTGGCCCAAATGACTACCTTGCCCTTGGCTTGTATGAGAAGCTAAAATTTTCTCCCCTCTCTCCCCTTGAAGCTGTGGCAATGCATGGTCAAAGGAGGCAAATTTTTGCCTCCTCACTTAATGCAAAATACCCAAAATCATTTCATTTCACTAAAACACTTTCTCTCTCTAAAACTTCATCTTCTTCATTTACTCCTTCTCTCTACTCCTCCTCCATAGCTACGAAATTTGCAGCCCCATCTCCACCCATTTTCCTTCACTTTTCTCTTCACAAATACCATTTCCATACTCACCTCCATCTCTTTTACACTTTCTCTTTAGAAAGTTTCTTCAAAAATCTAACTTTTCTCCATTGTCTTCCAAGGCAAAGCTACTAACTTTGAGGTAAAGCTTCAACCTTTCTTCTTCTTTCTCTTCATTTTCGGACTCTAGGTTCTCAATGGAGATCAAAGAACCATTCTTTTCCATGCTTAAGGTTGATTCTTGATGATGGAAATTTCTAGGGTTGTGAAGGCTTCAAAACCAAATTCTTCAAGGAGCTTGAAAGAGTCATTTTCGTGATCCTTCCATAGGTAAGAGGGAGATTACTCACTTCTACCAATAATGGTGGTGAGGGAACACTTGTATGTTCATGTTGTTTTGTGATTTTTTCTTGTTCATGTGCTCTTGGATTTGATTAAATTTTGATTGGTGATCTTGAGTAAATTAGAAGTGTTAAATATGGTTGGTCATGTTAGGGTTGCTAAATGGAAATTTTGGAGGTTCCTGCCCTAACATGATGGCCACGGTTTTTGGATGGAATTTTTGGGTTGAAAATTGTCTTTGTGAACAAATAAGTAATGCTTACCAAATTCAAAAAAATTTTGGATGATAAGCACAGGAGACCTTTTGAATTTGAGGAAGGTGAGCATATGTTTTTGCGAGTAACACCTACGACTAATGTTAGAAGGGTTATCAAATCCAGAAAACTTTCTCCTAAATTCATCGGTCCTTACCAATCATTCGTCGTATAGGTCCCGTAGCCTACCAAATAGCTTTACCACCTTTTCTATCCAATCTTCATGATGTATTCCATGTGTCTCAGTTGAAAAAATATATCCCTGATCCAACGCATGTTATACAGCCCGATGAAGTACAACTGAAAGATAATTTGATGTATGAGACACTTCCTATTAAGATTGAAGACAGGAGAGTGAAGCAGCTTCAAGGGAAAATGATTGAGTTAGTAAAGGTAGTATGGAACGAGGTAACAAGAGATGCTACATGGGAGCTAGAAGACAAAATGAAGGAGTAATGCCCTCAACTTTTCTAAGGTACGATAAATTTCAGGGACGAAATTTTATTAGTGGGGGAGAGTTGTAACACCCCAACTTTTCTTAACTTTTAGCTAAATTATGATTTTATCCTTATTGTACTATTTTCTGTTTTCTGTGTATTATAAAATTAATTTGACTATTTCATAACTGTATTTGATTGCTTTGAGTGATTTATTCCGAGTCAAGAAAATAATACATTTTTGGGCCCGGGAAAAATCTTTGTTTGATTAGAAAGTAAAGATTTGGGACCCATATTTGGAAAACTAGTCAATATAAATGGCTTGATTATTTCTAAGCCAATAAGAAGGAGTTAATAAAAATGGCTTGAATAATTCTAAACCAATAGGAGGAAAGTCCAGAAAGATTTTTCCCGGGCCTGAAAATTTATTATTTTCTTGACTCGGAATAAATCACACAAAACAATCAAATACAGTTACAAAACAGTCAAATTAATTTTATAATACACAGAAAATAGTACAATCAGGACAAAATCATAATTTAGCTAAAAGTTAGGAAAAGTTGGGGTGTTACACACATCAAGGTTTTGGCAGAGTCTTCAAGAAGCAAAAGGAACAAAAATTCATTTGAGTTCTGCTTATCATCCTTAAACCGATGGTCAATCGAAACGGACGATCCAATCATTAGAAGATCTGATTAGAGCTTGTACTTTGAAACATACTAGAAGTTGGGATGAACTTTTACCTTTGATAGAGTTCACCTATAATAACAGTTATCACTCGAGTATAGCGATGGAACCTTATGAGGCTCTATATGGACGACGGTGCATAACACTTTTATGTTAGTACCAAGATGGAGAGCATCTTACGATTGGACCTGATCTTATGCAACTAACAACGGAAAAGGTCAAAATGATTCAGGAAAAGATGAGGATGACTCAGAGTTGACTGAAAAACTATGCGGAAAAAAAGGAGAAAACACCTTGAGTTTGAGGAAGGCGAGCATGTGTTTTTGAAAGTCACACCTATGACTAGGGTCGGCCAAGTTCTTAAATCTAGAAAACTCACTCATAAATTCATTGGACCTTATCAAATTTTTCGTCGGATAGGTCTAGTAGCTTACCAAATAGCCTTACCACCTTTTCTTTCTAACCTTCATAATGTCTTTCATGTGTCGCAACTGCGAAAGTATATTCTTGATCCAAACCATGTCATAGCACTGGATACATTACAATTGAAAGAGAATTTAACCTATGAGGCACTTCCTATAAAGATCTAGGATAGAAGAGTGAAGCAACATAGAGGAAAAGAAATTTCATTGGTGAAGGTGATCTGAAATGATATAACCGGAGACGCAACATGGGAGTTAGAGGACAAGATGAAGGAACAATATCCAAATCTATTCCAAGGTATGACAAATTTTGAGGATGAAATTTCTTTTAGAAGGAGAGAGTTGTAACACCCCGAAAATTGTTTGTTTCATGATATATGTTCATTTTATAATATTTGTAATTTTGTGAATTTTTGTGAATTATTTTGGTGATTTTGATTATTTTAATATATTTTTCATTTTGCGTGAGCGCTGAGCGGGGCCGAAAAAATAAATATTTTCCCTGAGGCCGAAAAACATTAGACTGTGGAAAGGCTGATAGGGGATTTTACTAAACTCTAGACTGGACATAGTTTATGAAGTTTTGTTTTTTGAGATTTTATCTGGTAAATAAAATTGTGGAACGTTTTATTATCCATTGGACAATAAATGCTAGTTTTGTTAGCTGTAACTTTTGCCCATTTAATAATAGCTTTAGTAGAGTGTTAGTTATCTTTTCTAGAGAACACTTTATTGACATCACTAAGATGACATCATCAAAGTGACATCACCCTTGACTTTTTGAAAAAGTGCACAAAGCTTCTCAAGGAAGTTTTGTATCAAGCTTATCAAGGAAGCCAATTTTTCTCTCTCCTCCCTTGGAGACCCCACGATAATGAAAGGGAAAAGATGACACAAATTGCCATCTTTTCACCTAAATACACATTCACTTTTCAATTTTCAAAAGTTTCTATCACTTTCTCTCTCAACTTTGCTTTTCTCTCACTTTTTCTCTCATCTCCATTTTCTCTATTCACTTTCACGACCATACACACCATTGTTGGCCATCCATGCTTGCTTGCTCAACTAACCTTATTTATTGCATCTACTCATCACCTTGAAGCTTTTTCCTTTTGTGACCATCACTTGATTCTTCCATCTTCATCTTCTTCCATAAAGCCCTAAACTTGAAGCTTTGAGGTAAGGTTCTTGATTTTCTATTTTTCTTCCTTCATTTTCATGATTCTTGGTCACCTTGGTGATCAAGGACTTCTCTTTTCAAGCTTTGGTTGTTGATTATGTGAGTTTGATCACCCTAGGGTTTTGGTGGAGGAGTTGGACGAATTTCAAGAGGCACAATAGAGTTGCTTTTCTTGTTGTCTCTTTAGGTAAGAAAGAGATCATCCTCTTCAACCTATCATGGTGGTGAGGAACATGATTTTGTGTTGATAGAGAGGAATCCATGAGAGGGCTACTCACTTTGTTGTATGGTTTTTGGTGATTCTTGGTGATTTTGTGTTGGTCTTACCATGTATCACTTTATGGTTTGTTATTGTATATCTTGATGGATTTGGATTGATTGGAATCATGTATGGAAAGCAAGCGCTCTTTGCCCCTTTGTTTGAGGCTCACAGCCAAGCACCCATAAATGGGGTGTCCAAGATCAAAACTTTGTAATAATTTAGGGACTAACTAATTAAATGATTAATGATGAATGGAATGATGAGAATTTTAGGTTCCTAGCCCCTTAGAGCTCACGGCCCCATAGAGTACCCAATGATAAAATTTTGTGTTAAGATGGAAACTTAATTAATTAAATGATTAGATGTTGATTAAGGATTCATAAAATGGAAAGAACAAATAACAAAATTTTATCCTACATCCTAAAGTGATTTTTGGCCAAAGAAAGAACATGAATGTGAATGAGGTTTTGAGAAACTTGAAATAATTACTCTGAGTGAGCTATGTTTAGAACAAAGTAAAGGACTTGTTTAATTAGAGTAACAAAGATTAGGTGAAAAATACTAGAAAATTCCCCTAAAGAGGCTTAATAGGAAAAATGTTGAAGTTGAAGCATAATTTTATATCAAACCTTAAAAGTATGTTTTCGCATTTGAGAGTCGGACAATGAATTGTTGTGGGTCCATAAGTGGGACCAAGGATTTGTTGATATTTAATTTAGACAATTATGGCATGTGATTATAGAAAAAATTATATTACTATTGAATATATGTGTATATGCATTAAGTCATCATATATTGTGAAAGTCAATTGGACTATGTTTGTAAGGTTTTATGCCTAGGAGATGAATCAGACCTTAATGTGGGTACAAATAGACTAGTGTAGGTCACTTGTTGACCTTGAGGGGCGTCGGGGTGTGGGTATCTCACAATGGACAGTTGGTAGCTCCTCTGTGCCATGGGACAGGTCAATGCAAACGCACAGACGATCCGAATCGAGACACTGTCCTATATTGCGATCTTGTGAAAAAAGTCTTGTATAAGCCATGTTGTGCAATTTGTTGATATTGAAGCACTTGATTTGAGGCTGATGAGATATAAACATGTCTCCTTGATCATTCTCTCTGAAGTCGTGTTTAGCACCATGGAGTAGGATTTTGGTACTTTGTGCATGTGCATAGTCAGTCAACATATTTACTTGGCATATATATATATATATATATATATATATATATATATATATATATATATGACTCTGGATTACTAAATTCTTTATTTTCAGAATCTTGATACTGCTTATTATTTTTGTTGTGTTGTATGGTGTCATGCGCCGTTTTTATTTCTTACTTCCATAATTAATAATAATGTTGGATATCTCACCTCTTTACTTTGTTATTATGTGTATATCTATGCTTCTTCAAAGACCAAGGCAAGGAAGAGCTCGAGTTTCCTGGTTTTTGGTCAACCTAGTCTTCTGTTTTGTGATGGCATCCCAATGAGGTTTTCTTGGGTATGCCAGGATGAGGTTTCAAAGAGGCATTGACTGTTGGCACGTCGACTTGAACACCGAGTGTTTCATCTACGTGGGAGATGTGACTGTAACTTTGGCTCGGGGTCGCTATGATTCACCTATTTTATCTTTTGATGTTCCTGTATCGCTAGAGTTCTACATGCTGATATGCGAGGTGTGGGGTGATCGCGAGTATACCCCACATGAGGATTCATTCTTGTCCTCTGCACGAACCCCTACTCGTGAGTCTGTTGCTCCTATGAGGATTTCCTCTTTTGAGGAGGATCCTGAGGAGGAACCTGAGAAGGAGCCATCTGAGGCTTCTTCTCAGTAGTTGCGGCACATGATACTTTTTGTATCCTTGGTGGTTATCTGTATATATCTTTTTGAACATGTAAAGCTTATGCTTTCTTTTGCTAAAATTATTAGTGTATCTAAATACTTATGCCATGTATCTTTTGTATAAATGTATGATTTGATCTTCATGTTAATTTCTGCTAAGTTTATGTTTTCTGCTTACCCAAAAAAAAAAGAAATTACCAAGTTATTATATGTTTTATAAATGAACAGGTTACTATCTATATGTATATAAATTGGGTCTTAATGTTATCTTTTGAGTTTCATTTAGTGCGACGTCCTCACGGAGGGGGTGTTACACCCCCTATAGATAAAACTCATTTTTCCAAAAAGAGTAGGATCATCAAAAATAAAAACTTCTTCAAGTTATTCAAAACATAATAATCTCCCTCTATTTGATTCAAGAATAGAGAGATGAAACAAGTATGCTTTCAAGATATGAAAGATTATTCATGCAAAGCTTGTCATATTTT
Organism: Ormosia emarginata; assembly: GCA_029884605.1. Taxonomy (NCBI): domain Eukaryota; kingdom Viridiplantae; phylum Streptophyta; class Magnoliopsida; order Fabales; family Fabaceae; genus Ormosia; species Ormosia emarginata. Next base: position 5,683,636 of record JAQQTP010000081.1, on the reverse strand, counting down.
GGTACATCAACATTTAGCATATGATAGCAATAAAACATTTTATGTCAAACAATGATGTAAGCCAAGAGATATAAACAACTTAGGAGCTAGCCTCCCCCTTAATGAAGCATAAGATGGATAAAGTGAAATATGTATGTCAAGGCCATATAAGTACATTATCATAAAGTAAAGCAAGGAAAAAGATATTTATTCTTAATCCGTCAATCAAAAATCATTTTAAAACTTTTTCCCCTTTCAAAAAGAATTTTGTAAGATCACATTACATTTTCAAAAGAATTTTAGAATGGTCGAGATGTTTTATATCAAACCACATATTCCTTGAGAGTGATCAAATCCAAGTCAAAAGAACATTTCCTCTCTTTCTCTTTGAATAAGAGCCTTAAGAAAATAAAACACTTTGAAGAATAAGACTTATCTTTTGAAGTATTAATATGAGATCTATAGAACATTTCAAAAGATTTATTTGGAAGCTTTCTTAAACTTTCTCTCCATATTTAATAAAGCTTTTCAATGCAAATGAAGAGAATACTACATTTAGCATATATCCAATGATTTTCAATTTTTCAAGACAATTAGGAGGTGAGAAAATATATTTAAGGCTTTAAGACAAGTTCAAAAGATTCTCAAGGATATGAAACTTGAAAAACTTCTTTCAAATATGATAAGGGATTTTGCTTTAAAAAACCTTTTTTTTAATCAAACTAGAAACTTTTTTTAAAACAAGATCATGATTCTCATAGTTGTTATACAACTAAGAAACCACAGATCAAAAGAATCATAGATATCAAACATTCATTTGATGAAATATGCTATAGGGATCAAAGCATGTATAGAACTAACATCATCCACCCTATATGCAATGACAAAATTAGCAAGTTAATATCCAGTTAGACATTTTGTTAATGCTAAGCATATTTCTCATATAAGAAAAAAAGCATCTAATCATTTAAGATCAATTTATTAACAAGTATCATACAATCTATAACATATAGAATACCACAATAGCTTAGAGATAGAGATACTTATTGAGTTAGATAGAAAGTAATGCTGCTTTATAATGTTCATCATTTATTAATCTTTTGAGTATTCCATTCCATTGCACTTGAAGAAAGTCTCCTCATGTCTCTCTTCATTTAACTATTTTCTTTATCCATTTATGCTTGACATTTCAATATTTGATGGCTATATTTGAAACACATAGAGACGCTTGCAAAGCTAACTCTGAAAGTTCTCTAAAATATAGGTTAGCATCAAATATCATTTAAACCCATTTACAAGCATAATTTAGGTTGCTATATATAATGTAAAACATATACTGCATTATCAACCATGCAATGTTAGCTCTAACAAGAACAAAAGGACATATGCACTTGAATCCAAAAGCATAGTTTAATCATTTTCAAAGCAAGATTCAAGTTTATCAAGAAAAACTTGGTCATCATCAAAACATATATAAGCATTTTGGAACAAACAATGATCATGTAAGGCATGTAATAGCAAGTAAGGAATTCTAGTATGCACACATGCCAATCAAGAACAAAAAGTCCCTTATTGTAATGGAAGAATTGAAAAACCATGGAACGATAACTTTTAAAGCCATTTATGATTCATTTCAAAATATACTTCATTGTAAAAAAACCATTGAAGTTCAAAGACAAGTTCAAGACACTAAAAGAATAATTTACTTCTTGTTTTCAAGATATGAACATTTCAAGCAATTTCAAATAAGAAAACATATAATCTTTAACTTTCCAATCTCCAAGTAAGTATATATGACAATTAGCATTCAAAGAGAAATGATTAAAACTACTTATGAGCATGTGAATTTCCATATTTGAACAAAAAGAATTGGTCACAAGTTCAAAAACAAAGATATTACCATAAAACATATCATTCTAAACGTAGTGTGTACATATCTAGCATGTTAGCATATGTAAAGACATTTTCGAGACACAATGTTAAAAAAGCACAACTTAAGGCATGTTAAGGCATAAAAGCAACTCTATACTTCTCTAAATATCACATGTTATTCAATTTAAAGTATAAATAAGGATAATAGCTGATATCACCAAAAGTGTACTCTTTGAGTTTTTGTAGGTGAATCTAACTTCTATGCCTTAAGCTCCTTGAGAATGTTGTGGTTCTCCATGCCATTCTTTTTATGTTTTCATCACTCTTGGAGAACTTGGACCATTTCAAATTTTCCCAACTTCAAGTAACATAGTTGTATTTCACTTCAATGCATGCTTAAGCTAATAGTCACCCTACGACACCATTCAAATTACTTTTTTTGGTATCCACCAATTTTGGATCCATAGAGGTTAGTCATTTATGTAAATTGAGTACAACAAATTAAATAATCAATTACCATTAAGCACATAGCTAATAGTATGCTTACTTTCATGATATCTAAACAATTCAAAACATAGCAAGCATACCTAGGCATTGTAGAACCTTATGTACCAAGATATATAAAAAAATTAATGAGCTATGGTATAATAAGAATGAACATAACCATGTGCTAAACATAATATTTAAATTTTACCAAGTACACATAATTCTATCAATCACTTAAGGCCTACAAGGAATATACCTCAAATTCATTTACTTTACATGTGAATATGCATAAGAGATAAAATCTTTTGATACTTGGCTTTGGTAATCAAGGAAATACTTTTTCTTACCCATTGCTTCTCTTTTGGAGTCTTGAATTTTATAAGTTCTACATTTTATACTTGAGAAGCTTTGGTTGAAGTCATCTTCCTTCTTTGACCAAAACTTCTACCATTGGGCTATGGAAGCATTCTCCTTGATAATTTCTCTTTCCTTTGACCAATTAGTCTATCCTTTTGAGAAATTTTTTGCATAATTGAAACACTAGGAGGACATTTTGATACCCACTTCATCTTGGGTCATTCAATGTTAGTACGAAAGCTTTTAAGACTTTTAGGAACCCACACTAAGCTATTTCTCATATAAAGATTTCTTCTATAATTGCACAAATGAGAAATATGTCCTAAATGACCACAAAAATTGCAAAAAATTGAATTTAATGATGGTTTGGTCCTTTGAAGATCATTTTTGGAAAACTTAAGCCTTTTGTTGTTATTATATTCTATACTATTTTTGCCATAAGCCTTGCTTGAATTTTTATGTGAATAACATTGATTTTATTCTCATTAACAAGCATGAAATGTAAGCAATTAGAATCATTAGCTTTGGAAAATTCAAAAAATAAGTCCTCAACTTGATTTTCTAAATCAATGCATTTTTCACAAGAAGTTGAGGTTTCATATTTCAAAGGCATTTCATCATCAAGAAAAGCATATTCATATTTTAAAGTCTTAATTTCGTTTTCAATGGAGGAAATGTTTTCCAAACAAGATAAGTTTTTCTTTTCTAAATTCAACAAACCATCATGCAATTCATCATATGCACATTGTAGCTCATCATGGGAAGGACTATAAACTAGTTTAGCATTATTTACCTCAAAGTCCTTTTTAGCCATATAGGAAGTAGTCTCAATTTCTAGCATAATTGGCTCTTTAAAGGAATCATCATCTTCCTCATTGTTGTCCATCAAGGATTCAAGAACATCTTCCTTCTTAATTTTGTTTTGCACTGCCTCTTCTTCAAATTGAGCATCATCATCATGAAGAGGTATTGAACTCATTTTCTTACTTTGAACATTTTCTTGAGGACATTTTTTATGACAAGTTTCCTTCAGTGACTTTTGCTCTTCTTGCTTTCTATATACAACTTTATACACAAAATCATTGTTAGTAATATAAAGAGCATCAAGGATGTCCACAATTTCTTTGGCACTAGAGCAATTCTTAATTCTAGCAAAAGTATCAGCATTTAAACACTTCTCAAGATTTGCATTACTCTATTGTTCAAGGAAAAACATTTATTGCCATAAGCATTCCAAGTTTATTTTCATTTACAAGTAAATCCATCAAGCATAATATCCCACAAATCAAGATCAATAGATTACATATAAAATCACATTCTAGCTTTCTAATAAACAAAATGCACACCATCAAAGAATGTTAGTTTATCATTTTCAAAACCTTCCATTTTGAAAAGCTTTCAATAGTTGCCAACAAACAAGGATCCTTAACTCTAAGCAGTTAAACTTTCAACAAAGCACGATGCTCTAATACCACTTGTTAACCATGGCAACCATAACCCAAGAGGGGGGATGAGTTGAGTGATTACAAATTTTTTTATAACAACATTAAGAAATTAAGTATTTTGAATCGCTCAATTAATAAATGTAGCGGGACATGCATAACAAAGATACAACTATTAGAGATTACTTAAATACAACTTGGGATATAGGATAAATTAAGCAAATAAGCTAGATATCAAGTTCAACTCAAGCATATATAACTAAAGCACAAATGTAAAGGAGATAGAGTCGAGAATAGCAAACACAAGAGTTTATCCTGGTTCAGCCACCAAACACTTGTGGCCTACATCCGGTACCCAAGCTTAACTTGAGATTTCTTCACTATCTCCTAGATTTCATGGATTCTAGGAATACCTTTGTACAAACAAGAGCACTCCTCGCACCTTGGGATCCTCCACCCTTGCACTAGAGCCTCTAACTCTTCAAGCATCACAGGTGCTTGAAAATCCTTTACAACCAAGAGCACTCAATATACCTTGGGATGTCGCACCCTTGTGCTTGAGCCTCAAAACAGGGATACCTCGCCCTTTACAACTTTAGAGGGATATCTCACCCTCTTTACAAACAAGGGATACCTCATCTTTTACTCTTTCAAGGGATACTTCACACTTTTTATCTCTTGAGGGATACCTCACCCTCACTTATAGGAAATCAAAGAAAGATTGAATGATAAACTCTCAAAAGAGTAGACATTACAAATTGAAGCTCAATAGGTATCAAGGAATCACACACTAAAGCTCAAAACAGAGGTTTATGAGAAAAGAAAGTTAAAACTCGTGTTTAATGCTCAAGAATGATTTTCAGATTGTTTCCAAACTTTTATTTAATGCTTAAACACTTGTATTTATAGCATAATGCATTTTAGAGCCATTGGTGGTGGTTGGGAGCATTAAATATCAAAAACTAGCCGTTATTCACGTTTTTTGGTTGCCCAAATAATCAATTCTTACTGTTCAACAACTGGTTATTAGTTTCCAATAACAGGTTATTGGTTTCGAATAATCGGTTATTTTTTTTGCATAACTAGTTATTGCTTTTACTAGTAAAGACTATACAGAGCTAATAACTGGCTATTGAAATCTCATAATCAGTTAGAATCTTTTAAAAGCAAAGGGATACGTTCTGACTTAGTGAATAACCAATTATGGATATTCCATAATCAGTTATTACACACTTTGTTTTGAAAGATTGACTTTTGAATAGTCATAACTTCTTCATTTCTTATCCGTTTAAAACAAATAACCACTCATTGAAAATATTTGAGTCTATTTTCATATGAAACAAGTGTTAGAATAAAACTCAAAATATCTTAAAAGATATCATTAAAAGAGTAACCAAATGTTAGTTTTGCAAAACACAAACTAGACTATTTTTCATAGATATGAATTACCACCAAGACTAGTTTTCCAAAAATAGTTTATTGGACATTTTAACAAGTAAGAAACACTTGTAAAGATTTAAAACATATATGAGCTCAGTGTGATTCTTATTTACCTTTACACAAGATCTAAGTCCTATAAGCTAAACTTGAAGAATCTTAGGACTTGATCTTTTGTTTTCTTGTTGCAATGCTCACTCTTGGTACTTGGACTATCCTATAAAGTATTACTCACTTCAAACAAACATAGTTAGTCTAGGTTCATAATTCAATATCTTCATATGCATGATTCATAAATGTATAACTCTAGTTAGTCTAATATGCATATGAGAATTTCATAGACACATCCAAATAAGACATTTATCAATTATTAATAGATATATGCTATATCAGATGCAATAAAAAACACTTTGCACATTTTCATTTAAATAGAGTCAAATCCAATATTAATTTAATACACTCATATATGATATTATTGGAAATATTGTATAAAAGATGCTATAAAGAATATGCATGATTCTTATATGAAATATAACAAGATGAAGTACATGATCATGCATGATCTAATATAATCTATTAAGCACATCTATGTAGCATAAACATATTTCTTTTTGTCTTGTACTTCTCATCATTAAAAAACTTAACATATTAAACCATTGGGGCAAACTTATTTCAACACGTTAGAATCTAATTGTACCCGGTGTAACACCCACCATAGGGTATCACATTTTAATGTTATTATTATCAAATTACCCTAAGTTATAAAATAATATTGTATAATATAAATATGAGTTATAAAATTTATTAATATTGATAAAATAAACTTAGCGAAATATAAATAAAATAATAAATAGTATCACAAATAATTTACATCATATACATAATCTCAGTACTGACAGATTTAAATAAATACAGACAAATTTCTCAAAAGTATTTAAACATTACTACATTACCATACTGGCCCAGGTACACCTAAACAATAGAACCCTCAGACAGGTCCTCCTCGGGATCAGCCTCAGATTCCTCAGAAGGTAGGAATCCTAGTTGACATGTCATCCTACGAACAGGTGTCCGAGCAGACGATACAATGCTGATCTCAGATGGTAACGACTGCCCCAATATTACCTAATAGATAATGAAAATTCTACATGTACATATATAGTAACAGAAAAGAAAGGATCTCCATGAAAGATCCTACTCATATTAACTGTCACATGTCCCTGATAGATAAGTCCCTCCTCATTAGGACTAATACGCCAAGCACCAGCTCCTCCATGAAACTGCAATCTCACATACCCAAAGAAACTAGATCTAGTTGCCATCAAATCAGAACTCAGCCTCCTTAGTAGGAATCTGCTCCTCTTCGCCTTCTTGCTCAATACCTTGCTCAGCGTCTTTACCAAATATAAATACAATACAAGAATAGGCATACAAAGAGGTGAGATTATCTATGTCAATACCAACATGATAGCATGGAGGCAACAAATACAACATATCATATAGATATATCACACAATAATACAGGTATAATAAACAATAAACATAATCATTTCATCCAACATTTCTCAACATTCGACAGATAAAATATCTCAAAGGTATACATATATGTACAAGTTATGCATATGCTCATTGACTCATTTCCTACTCCATGGAGCTAAAACTCAAGTCGGAGAGATTGATCTAAAAGGTCTGTCTGTACCAACATGCCTCAGACCACGTGCCACAACTCTCATGAGTTTTTGCACATCTAGCATATACACAATAGTCTTTACAAGATCTTGATTAAGAATAGTGTCTCGATCCAGATCGTCGGTGCATTGCATCAGTCCGATCCATAGTATAGAAGAGCTACCAATTGCCCATTGTGGAAAACTCGCACCCCGACACCCCTAAGGTCATCAAGTGACCTACACTACGCATATTGCACCCATTCAAGAAGTATAAGTCTCTCCTAGGCCATTAGCCTTAACATAGTCCATCAGACTTTTTCCAATGCATATTCAATGCATACATGCCAATCACAGTCTAAAGTCATGATCTCATATACAGGGTCCACACACTTGCCCAACAATATCTTTACTGTATTTTCATTCGCGTAAACATTTTACTACATTTTGACAATCGCGCAACATTTTTGTCGCATTTTCAAATCGCGTATTGATTTTTCAACGTTTTCTCAATCACGTAAAAATATTTAAATGTTTTCCAAATCACGTAGCCATTTTTCAATGTTTTTGAAATTGCATAGCTTAAAAATCACATTTCTAAGTAGGGAAATGCATTTTTCATCATTATTCAATTGCGTAAAATATTTCTCAATATTTTAAACATCATTTTAGTCTTTCTAAAAATTTACATGACTTCTACTTCATTTTTTTTTCATATTTTCTTACTTAATAAATCCTTTTCATAATTTATTCCATAAAATCACTTTTTCAATGATTTAATCAATGTTTCTAGCTTAAAATTTCTTAACGCGCTCCACAACCCAAAGAGTGAGCTATACGTTAGTAAATTTCAAGTCACCAATATATTTCTCATTATAACGTGATTAATCTAAAAATTAATTCACTTTATAAAATAATTTTGAGGTTCAAACACTTTCAACCTCATTCTTTCCTTTTCATAAAACAAAATCTCATTTCTACAAGTAATAAATTGTTTTGTTTCCATTTTTATTTCTTATTTCGTCAAATCAACTAAGTTACCATTTACAAATCATATTTTTTACACAAACAAAACTATTAAAGCCTCCATGACCGTGAGGTGCTTGGTCTTTGAAGCAAAAGCATTTGCTCATTTTCCTTGCTCTTCTAAGCATCCAATTTTACCATTCATGAAAATATTAACTTGGAAACACCTATTTTGAGGTGTTGAGATCGTCAGCCTCATGGTCTTTGGAACCAAAATTATTTTCCCTTCCAACATTAAACATGACATACATGGCATATAATCATCAATATATATCACAAGCATACCATAAAAGCAATAAAAGCATAAACAAATGAATTTAAAACACATAAACATCATAAATAAATTTACACAACCATAGATATGAGTCCTCACATGGATTCACCATCCATCAAATACAAGTTCATCTCTCACCACCATACTTAGTTGGTGAGATAGATATCCCTCTTACCTCTTGAAGAAACCTCCAAAGCTCCTTACTTTGCTTCTTGTACAAGTCCTTCACCACCAAGAGCTTCTTAAACATAAAACAAACACAAGTTTATTAGCATCTAAAGCTTGAACAAGAAAGACCATGGATCAAAACATGGCCTAGAACATGAAAATGAGACAAGTAGTGAAGTTTCCATAAACTCCAGCTTAAAACCCTAGAACTTGACCTTGAAGAAAGTCCTTGAAGATGAATGATTTAGGACTTGGCCTTAACTACAAAGTGTCTTGGATTTAGGTAAAGATTCAAGAAATAAGGTTGGTTGAAATTTTTGGAGAGTGAAGGTATGATCTAGGCCTCTTGGCTGTGAAGTTAAGTTGAGAAAAAAGTTTTGTGAAGCTTGGCTTTAGGAAATGATAAAGATGAGTGATAGAAATGAATTGAAATTTTCCTATAGTTATTTAGTCTTCGAAACCATGAGCCCCCCTTGTACACCAAAGAAATGTCTAAATTCATCTAGCCACTTTTTGAGGCTTCAAGAGCCATTGATTGAATCAATGGTTGATCTTTGGTGTAGGTTTCCAAATGATAAGATTGAATTTGAACCATTGGATCCTTCCTCCATGAAACCTTAGCCATTAGATACATCTCCAAAATGGAGGGTCAATAACTTCTCTTTATACTTTCCATCTAAGGGTCATAAAAGGTCCATGCCACTTTGAGAGACCAATCTCCACCATAGATTAAATCAATGATGGATATTCAAAGCCTTCATCACCAAGCTTGCTTCCTATTGGTCCTCCATAAAGTTGTCATAACCACTTAATTTAACTAACTAGCATAATATTTTTTTTCTAGCTGCTATTACCCTACAAATAATATTTATTGTATTTTTATTGCCCAATAAATAAAACAGTACAAAACACAGTAAAAGAAAATTTTGAAAACTATTTTCGATTTCAGGTTTAGTAAGATCCCTCGTTCCCATCTCAATAGTAGAAAATTTTCTGGCTCCGAAAAATTTTTACTTTTCTGGGCCCGCCTAGGCCCATAGACAGCCCCCTGGACCCACAGACAACCCAAGAATAATATTAAAATAATCAAAAAAATATAAAATCTCACAATAATCCACAAAAATCATAAAATTTATAAAATTTATGAAAATCAAATCAGATTAGTAAAAATAGTTAAGAATCAATAGAAATAATCAAAATAAACAAGTTTTTTCCTAGCCCAAAAATTATTATTTTCCTGACATGGAGTAAATCACACAAAATGATCAAATACAATCACAAAATAGTCAAAATAATTTTACAGTACACAGAAATCATAAAACAGTAGAATTTTGTTATTACTGTCAACTAGCTAAAATTTGGGGTGTTACACCCAGAGTATGCATCCATGAATGACAGTAGACGGAAACCTGAGGAGTTGTCTACTAATTTGTCCACATTAGGAAGTGTGTATGGATCTTTAGGGCAGATTTTGTTCAAGTCTGTATAGTCTACACATATTCTCTATTTCCCATTTGAATTTTTCATCAGGACCACGTTGGATAACCATGTGGTATATGGTACTTCCCTAATGAAATCGGCACTGAGCAACTCCTCCAACTATTCATCAATAACCTGTTACCTTTTTGGGCTAACCTTTCTTTTCTTCTAGGAGACCGGCCACGTATCCCCCCTGATAGACAGGTGATGGTAGATGAAGGCGGGGGTTAAGCCCAAACATATCTGAGGATGTCCAGGTGAAGAGGTCTTTATTTTTTAGCAAGAGCTCAATCAACTGGCATTTCTGTTCAAGTTGGATGCAAGTTGGATGGGTTGTAATTCACCTTTTGGATGGGGTTTGGTACCCTAGATCTCTTCTTGAACATCTAGCTCAGTCATAAGGATGTTGACCTGATCTAGGACCGAGCTAGATGTGCCTGCTTTTACTTTCTTAGGAACGCTGCAAATTTTGAGGCTCTCGTTATAGCATCTCTGGTCTGCAATTTAGTCGCTTTTTACTATGACAACTTCATCATTCTTATTGGAAAACTTCATGACTAGGTGGGTAGTGGATACCACGACGCCAAGAACATTTAAGACGGGGAGACCCAAGATGATGTTATAGGTTGAAGGGTAGTCCACAACTAAAAACCTTACCTTAACTATCCTGAAGAGCTTAGGGGACCCCAGGGTCAAGTGAGTCTCATAATATCCTGTCGGGGTGATCTTCTCACCAGTGAACCCAGTAAGCTCTCCATCATAGGGATTTAGCTCCGTACGTGGGAGTTATAGCTTCTGCTAAAGGTCTATGAATATAATATCTACCGAACTTCCTTGGTCCATGAAAATACATCAGACATCGGCATTGAAAATTATTCCTGAAATAACTAATAGGTCATCATGATCTCGGATAATACCACCATAGTCCTCATCTGAAAAAGTGATAGGGGGCGTCTTCTGTTCTATGACCCATGATTTGGGTTCAAAGTGAGAGACACTCAGCACTGCCATCTTGAGGGCTTTCTTGCGGGCACCATTAGACGAACTACTGCTGGCAAATCCACCAGCAATAGTATTAATAGTTCTATTAGGTTGGGCATTGCGATCGTCATTGTCATCAAATGGAGCACCTGTAACATCCTCTTTAATATGTTAGTAATGTTTATGGATAGAAATGAACCATAATACTTGCTTAGCATGTCTACGTAATTTTGCAATTTTCTGAATTAGTTTAGGCACTTTGCCGCAATACAGAATGTGCAAAATAACTATTTTAACTCAAGAGAATAGCATAAATTACTTAGATAAAAGAAATAAATATGAAAAATTTATTTCTAAGTCACAAAGGCATGAAACAAGGTGTAGTTAAAGTTTCAAGATAAACTGAGTTGATTTGGTATTTTTAAGTACACTAGTTGTGCATTTTAATACCGAATTAACTTGTTGCTATAACAACCCAATTTTTGGTTAATTACGTTTTTGCCCTAATTGTACTATTTTCTATTTTTTGTGTGTTATAAAATTAATTTGACTGTTTCGTAACTGTATTTGATTGTTTTGTGTGATTTACTCTGAGTCAAGAAAATAATAATTTTCGAGCCAGGGAAAATCTTGTTTGATTATTTAGAGCTGGACGATCTTACTAAACCCAATCCGAATAATACATATATCAATCTTTTAATTTTTAGACTTTTTTTGTATAATAAAAATATTTATCATGCAGAAAAATCTATGGGATCCACATTTGCCTTGTGGGACCCACATTTGGGTTTGTGGGACCGCCTTTTAGGAAAAGTTTATCAACGTAAATGGCTTGTAAAATTCTAAACCAAGAGGTTAAAAATCTATAAAAATAGTTAGATTTAATATATTAGTTAGTTTAAAACTTAATTTAATAGATTAGTTAATTTAAAACTTAATTAAGTTAATCTAAAGGGTTTAAGTAGTAATCAAATTGATTAAAATCTAGTTAGTTATTCATTAAAATTTTAGTTAGCCAATGACCAAGTATAATTAAGAAGGAGATTAGTGTTTCTAAATAAATGGATGATTAACTAAAATACAAGGGAATCTAACTAACTTTTAATTAAACCTAACTAGGAGGACTTAAACATAAATAAGCTATTAAAATCAATCAAATTTTGATTGAATTTCCTATGTGAAATTTTGGCCAAAGCTCTGCAAGAGCAATCAAGAAGGTGCTAGACACTTCAAGATCCACCATTGAATCCATCAATGGCCATTAGTAAGTCTAGTTGGTCAACAAAGGAGACAAAGCTCCATAATTGATGCTATATGGCCATGCATGATAGAATAAGGCTATTATTAAGCCAAATTTGTTAAAAAAGGAGGTTGTAATTGTCTTGGAAGCTCACGGCAAAGCTAAATGATTTAGGCAATCATTCATCTCCTAAATCATTCATTCTATCATTCTCATCTCTCACTCTTTTCTCTCCTACCCAAAGAACTCAAAGAAAATCTCCTAAGTCCTCATTTTCCTACCATTCGGCCAACACCACTTCACCTACTTCCATCCATCAAAAATTTCATCCAACTTTATTTCCTAAATCTAAACCATATTCTAAGAACATCTCTAGTTGTGAGTTTTTGCTAAATCATCCATTTGGAGCTTGGAAAATCACTTTGAAGTTTCTTTCCTATAAGGTGAAAATTCTTTTTTCTTGTTTCTAATTTGATTTTTTGATGTTCTAAGCCATGATTGACCCATGGTTTATCTTTTTCATCCATAGTTTATGACTTTATAATTTGTTTAAGCTTGTTAGGATTTTTGTTGAAGCTACACAAAATTTCTAAGGAAGAGTCCAAGGAGATCTTGTCTTCCTTATAGGTAAGAGGGAGATTTAATCTCATCAACCATGTGTGGTGGTGAGAAAATGGATGTATTTGTGGTGAAGAATCCATAAGGATTCATTCACTTGGTTGTTTGTTGTCTTCTCTATTTGTGATTGTTTATGTGTGCATGTTATTTAATTTTTTTATTTGTGATTTATTATGCATGCAAGCATGTTTATAGCTTTGATATTTGGTATGTGTTTTATTATTGTTTTAATATATAGTATGTGTTCATAAATATATGTATATGTTCATGGATCTATGATAATTATTGTTAGATGTGCAAATATGTTGAGACTTGCAAAAGTGTTCCAAAGAACGCAAGATGAAGAGCTTATGGGTTTTACTATGAAAAGAGAACCAATATGTTCTCAACCATTTTCTAAAAGGATAACCTAATTGATCTAATTAAGTTAAAGGATTTTTCAATGATTTAATGGATGAAAAATAATTTTAAACATGGTTTGTATAAAAATGGTGATTTTCGGCCAAAATATATTTTTAATGTTTAATTGATCCAAAATTTATTTTCTAAGTGTAAACTAGTTTATTAACCTAAAATGAATTCAATTACGATGGATTTTCAAGAGTCAAATAAGTAAATGAATTTTTACTAGAAGTCTAGTATGGTAAAGAAATAAATTTTAACACTTGAAAAATACTTAACTTTGAGTTTTTAAAGTATGTTAGCAATTTTCAAAGTGTATTTTATGGTTATAATTAAATAAAGAAATTTTTAAAGGAAAACGTAGAAAATGTCATTTAGTAGATTTTTCTAAACGAAATGCTGTCAAAATTGATTAAAAATGAGCAAGTAATGAAGAACGTTTCAAAATGATATTTAGAAAGCAAGGAAATATTTTACATAGTTGAAGAATAAAAATAACAGTAGAATAATTTATTAAATTTGAATTTTTGAGAAAAACATCAGAAATCATTACTTAGGGTAATTTTTGTAAGATAAATGGAAAATAATGTCTAAATAATATTTTTAATTTTGGAAAGTTTTCAAAATTTAATTTGAAACATTAAGAAATATTTTATACAGTGAAAAATTGTAGAAATAGCTTACGCATATTTAAAATGATGATTTTTAAACTACGCGATTGAGAAAACGTTGAAAAATATTTACGCGATTGAAAAACGTTTGTAAAATGTGATGTAATTGTGAAAATGAGATAAAAATTTTATGCGACTTATAAAAATAGTAAGTTTTTACTGTCGGGCCAAAGTGGTGGACCCGGACATGTTGGAAAATAGTACTGTCAAGTGGAGACATACTATTTTTTGGAATTATTAATACTAAGGGTCTTTTTGTAATTATGGTGACAATGAGGATATTTATGATTCATGGTGATACTGAGGGTATTTTGTAATTATGGATCATTACATACATAGAGTGGTATGTCAATTTGGTTAAAATTGATGATTGACTGACGAGATGAATTACACCATGTTGCGGGTGTAATAGGCGTAGTGTGTTCATGTGGAGAACTTGGAGGCGTTAGTGTGCAGTAGATTCCACATGTGGACAATTGGTAGCTCCTCTAGGCCGTGGTAACTGAAAACACACACTAGTGATCTTGACAAATACTATTCTTAATCAGGATCTATTGGGGACTGTCTGGTACTATGCCAGAACGTACACGACATATTTGACTGTGTACTATTCACACGACGTATTTGATTGTGTGTCATTCACATGACGTGTTGTTGTGTGTCTTTGTTTACATGACGTATTTGGTATGTAACGTGTAACACAGCTGGTTGAGGCAACTGATGTGCGGACATGTCTACCGGATCATTCTCTCTGATGTTTGTGTTTAGCTCCATGGAGTAGGAACGAGTCTGAGTACATGGCATATTTAATCTGCATCACTGTGTGAATAGTTATAATTTGATTTATGATATTTTGCATGTGTGATAATGTGAATAGTTATAATTTGATTTATGATATTTTGCATGTGTGATAATATGAATTATTATATTAACTATTATATTTGTTTGTATTGTCGTTTTCTTACTGCTATGCTGGTAATGATGTAGATTGTCTCACCTCTTTGTATATATTTTATGTATTATTATTTATGTTCCGTAAAGTCGTTGAGGAAGTAGAAGAGGAGCAACTGTTGGATTGTCAATACAACGAGGAGCAGCAACCAAGTGACCAGTTCGAGGAAGGCGAACCTCAAGATCATCCATATCATATGGATTGATTGCAACGTGGTATCTGTTACCAGAGTATTTCTGTCTTCCGATAATCTTCCCGAGGAAGATTCTTCGGAGGATCAGAACTTTTAGTGTTATGCTTGGGCTAGTTTATGATTTGCTTTAAACCAGACAGTTTACTGTTTTTAATTAACTAGTTTGTAATATGTAAATTATTTGTACCTATTAAAAACAAAATCATATGTATAATTATGGTGTGTATGTAATAGTTTATTTTATTTTATGTTCTGTTTATTTTATTTTATAATATAATGTTAAAAAAAATATTTTTACAACCTATATTATTATATATTACGAAATAATTTATAACTTGGGTAAAGGTTTTATTATTATTGTTTGGAAATGTGACATCCCCAGTAGGGTGTTGCAGTTGCAGATATGAAAAATTACGAAAATGGAACTTAGATGAATCTTAGGCTTTATTTTGATATCTTTGGAAGTTAGAAAACTTGATTTAGTAAAATCAAAGTGTTCCTGACAGATATAAATTTAAAGTACTAATTTTAAATGGTTATCATTTTCATACAACCTTATCTTTTAGTCTTGATTGTTATGTGTTTCATCCACCAAAACACGTTTCCAGCAACCACACAAATTGGAAGGGCAGAAACGAAGCAGCTACAAGGATACCAAGAGAGGAAATCAAAGATTGAAGAGGAAGAGGAAAGGAAAAAGAAAAGCAAAGGCATGACCAATCTTGAAGCTTAAATCCGAGAGTAAGGTAGGGGAAAAGTTCTCATTTCACCCTCTTTCTTTCATTGATGTTTCTTATGTGTGTGCTGAAGATGGAAACTAATATTAAGAAATCAAAATTTATACCACAATGGAAAAAGGGTTGGTCCTAGGTTCATTTGTGTGATTGTTTATGTGAAGTTATCATTTTACATGCTGATTAGTTGATTGTTGGTCATGCAAGCTGGTCACGGTTTGAGAGTTTAAAAAACAAACGAAGAAAGTAGATTCATGCTGTCATAATACAACCATGTAAAATATGCATTTGATAGGAATAGAGGCTAATTTATGCTGTCATGGTACAACAATGTGATGAATATATATAATATACATTTGATAGGAATAGAGGCTGATTTATGCTGTCACAGTACATCAATGTGATGAATATATATAATATGAATTTGATAGGAATAGAGAATGTTGTCACTGTACAACAATGTGAAGAATATATACTAATATACATTTGATAGGAATAGGGGCTGATTTATGTTGTCATGGTACAACAATGTGATGAATATATATAATATGCATTGGATAGGAATAGGGGCTGATTTATGCTATCACGGTACAACAATGTGATGAATATATATATAATATGCATTTGAACCAAATAAGGGAGAGGTTGATACAACATATACCGTAGCTGTCTTGTGAAATCTCTAAATAATTTATGTGTTCCTTAAAAGTGTATCTCCATGTTAGTTACGGTTTTAATCAAATAGAGGAACTGGTCCAACATTTGAGAAATGTTATATATAGGTAGTATATTATTAAGTGTGAAGTTGCATGCTGGTTGGTTTCATTTAGATATGCTATTTGCTGGTTCTTTATGTGAAGTTATTCACTTGCATGTTAATTATAGTGGTCATGGTTTGAAAGGAAGTAAATGAGATGGTCGCAGTTTGTATGTTGGTTATGTTGATCATATTAAAGAAACAATGGGCACAGTATAGCCATGTATACATAAATATATGATATGAAATAGGCATAATGGTAGGAAATGATGGTTATAAATTATACAGAGAATGAAAACGTGAATTCACCTTTAGAAGGAAATAATGGCTATTCAAGAGGATATATATATATATATATATATATATATATATATATATATATATATATATATATGTAAGTATGTAAATGTATACATGGTTGTACGAGACAACTTTCCTTAATTTTTCAATGCCTTCATTTGTAACACCCCAAATTTTCTAACTATTTAACAGTAATATTGACAGTAATAACAAAATTGTACTGTTTAGTAATTTCTGTGTACTGTAAAATTATTTTGAGTATTACGTGAATACATTTGATCTTTTGTGTGATTTACTCCGTGTCAGGAAAATAATAATTTTCAGGTCGGAAAAAATCTTACGTAATTTAATTATTGTTGTTGATTCTTAATTATTTTCCATAATCTGATTTGATTTTCATAAGTTTTATAATTTTTATGATTTTGTGGATGATTATGAAATTTTTATATTTCTCTGATTATTTTAATATTATCCATGGGTTGTTTGTGGGCCTATGGTGGCTGTACGTGGGCCCAGGCAGGCCCAGAAAAGTGAAAATTTTTTCAAAGCCAGAAAATTTTGTACTGTTGAGACGAGGACGGGGGATCTTACTAAACCCGAAACCGGAAACAGTTTTTGAAATTTTCTTTTACTGTATTTTGTACTGTATTTAATTATCGGGTAATAAAAACTACAGTTAATTGTGTCTGTAGGGTAATAGCAGATAAAAATAAATATTATATTACTTAGTCAACATTAGTGGTTATGACAACTTTATGACAGACCAATAGGAAGCAAGCTTAATGTTGAAGCCTTTGGATATCCACCATTGATTTAATCAAGGGTGGAGATTTGGTCTTACAAAGTGGCAAGGACCATTTGTGACCCTTGGATGTAAAGCATGAAGAGGAGATCTTGACCCTTCATTTTGGAGATACATCTAATGGCTAGGATTTCAAGGAGAAAGATCCAATGGCCTAGATTTAGTCTTATCAATATAGAAGCTATACGTAGAAGCTACATTAATATTAACCATTGATCTAATCAATGGCTAACAATGCCCAAAATGGTGGCTAGTGAAATTGGTCACTCATTGAGTGTACAAGAGGGGGGTTCGGTTTTTGATGGCTTAAGGCCATAGCAAGGTTTCAAGACACAATTATTACTCATTTTGACCATTCTTGATCATTCCAAAAAGCTAAGCTCATCAAACTTTTCTCTCCATTTCTCTTCAAGCTAGCTCACGGCCAAGAGGCCAAGAACCCACCATCACTCTTCAAAAATTTTAAACAATCTTACTTCTTGAATCTATACCTCAATCCAAAAACCTTTGTAGTTTAGACCAAGTTCTAAATCCATCATTTTCAAGGACTTTCTTCAAGAGCAAAGTTCTAGGATTTTTAAGGTGACGTTATGGAAACTTCACTTCTTATCTTTTTTTTCATATTCTAAACCATGTTTGATCCATGGTTCTCCTTGTTCAAGCTTGATATGCTAATAAACTTGTGTTTTATTTTGTTTTTTTTAGAAGCCTTTGGTGGTGAAGGACTTGAAAAAGGAGCAAACCAAGGAGCTTTTGAGGTTATTCAAGAGGTAAGAAGGAGATCCATCTCACCAACCAAGTATAGTGGTGAGAGATGAATCTTGTATTTGATGGATGGTGAATCCAAGTGAGGATTCATATCCATGGTTGTGTAATTATTTGTGGGTGTTTATGTGCTTCAAATTATTTATTTGTGTTTGCATGCTTTAGGTGATTTTTATTGCTTTAAGGTATGCTTGATTATATGATATGATGAATATGTATATGTATGCCATGATTTGATGATGAAAAGAAAATAAATTTTTGGTTCCAATGACCATGAGGATTTCGGCCTCAACACCTCAAAATAGGTGTTTCCAAACTAAAATTTTCGTGAATGGTAAAATTGAATGATTAGAAAGGAAAGGAAAAAGAAAAGATGGGTTGGTTTCAAAGACCAAGTGTTCACAGTTTTTGGAGGAATTTTAATGATTTTGTTTGTGTAAAAACATGAATGGAACTTAGTTGATTTAGAAGGAAAAATATATGATGGTTTCAATGGCCATGTACCACGGTTTTTGAAGGCTTGTAATGCCTTGGTTTTATGAGACAAAGTGATTTCAAAGTGGAAATAAAATTGATTAAGTACAAGGATTAAAGAAATGGAAATAAAGTGTTTTGTCATTTGAAAAATGGAATTTCGTATATAAATAGAAAAGAGAGGTTGAAAGTGTTTAAACCTCAATTTATTTTAAAGAGGATTGATTTTTAGAATTAATTTAGAATTATAAAGAATACGTTGGTGACTTGAAAATTTTCTAACGTATAACTCATCCTTTGGGTTTTGAAGCGCGTTAGGAAATTTTAAGTTAGGAACATCGATTTAATTCAATGAAATGGTGAATTTATGGAATATATTGCGAAAAGGATTTCTTGAGTAAGAAAATGTGAAAAATGAAGTGAGAAGTCATATTATTTTGAGAGAGGTCAAAATGGAATTTTGAAGGTTGAGAAATATTTTTCGTAGTGGAAAAATGATGGAAAATGCTTTTCGTAACTTAAAAACATGATTTTTAAGTTACACGATTGCAAAAATGATGAAAAATCACTACGCGATTTGAAAACAGTTTAAATATTTCAATGTGATTTGAAAAACGTTTAAATATTTTTATGCGATTGAGAAAACGTTGAAAAATCAATACATGATTTGAAAATGCGACAAAAGTGTTACGCGATTGAGAGAACGCGATAATATGATTTCGCGACTGAATATACAGTAGGATTACTGTTAGACTAATGTATGGACACTGTATGAGAAAATGATGAATTTTGCCTGTGATTGGCATTGGTGCATTATACATGCATTGGAAAGGTCCAATGGACTAGATAAGGCTAATTGCCTAGGAGAGAAAGTACACCTCTTAAGTGGGTGCGATATGTGTAGTGTAAGTCACTTGTTGACCTTGGGGGCATCGGGGTGCGGGTTGCCTACAATGGGTAGTTGGTAGCTCTTCTGTACCATGGGTTAAACCGATGCAACACACCGATGATCCTGACCGAGACACTATTCTTAATCAAGATCTGATAAAGATTGTTGTGTATATGCTAGATGTGCAAATACGTATGAGAATTGTGGCATGTGGTCTGAGGCATGTTGGTACAGATAGATCTTTTCGATCACGCTCTCCAACCTGAGTTTTAGCTCCATGGAGTAGCAAATTGAGTCTATATGCACTTGCATAATTATTGATTATTGATATCGGTGTGATATTTAAACTGTTGAATATTTGGAAAATATTGAGGGTATTATCGTAATTATTATTTATGATAATTGAATTGTTGAATATTTGGATATTGTTGAGGGCATGATCATAATTATTATTTATTACATCTGTTGTGATGATAAATAATGTTGATGGCATAATTGTAATTATAGTATAATGTATTTATATGTGTTATTCTCCATGCTACCATGTTGGTATTGGCGTAGGTGATCTCACCTCTTTGTATGCCTATTTTGTACTATATTTATATTTGTAAAGACGCTGAGCAAGGAATTGAATAAGAAGGTGAAGAGGAGCAAATTTCTGTGGAGGAAGCTGAATTCTGAGAAGATGGCGATGCCTAGTTTCCTAAGATATATGAGGTTGCAATTTCATGGAGGACCGGAGGCATGGCATGTTGACCTAGATAGAGAGTGTATTTTCTATATAAGAGACTTGAATGTTACCCTAAGTAGGCTTTATCAAGGGAACATGAAAATGTGAATTCACCTTTAAAAGGATTATATAGAAATGTAGGCATTGTAAAATTAAGGAAAGTTGTCTCATACAACCATGTACATGTATACATACATATATATAGGAATGAAGACATTGGTTAATGTTGTCTTGCACATGTAATGGGGTTGCTATCCATAATGTTGGTCTCGGTACATCAGATTAATTGACTGTTTAGCACATATAAAATATGTAATCTTGCTTGCTGATTTAGGTGCACAATAGTACTGCATATTTGCTATATTTAACATGCATTGCACTTCTTAAATACACATTACTTACTATTTATATTGGTCTCGGCCAAACTGAGATACTTGATGTTATCTCATGTGAAAATATATCTTTTTATATTGGTGATATTTGTCATGGTACAACTGAGATGTGTGCTGTTTTGTATATTATTAAACAAACTTTTGTATGAAAATTGAACTTTGAAAAGTGAAAGTAGCCACTAAGATAATTAAAGTGGTAGTAGTCACCAAAATAATTAAAGTTGTAGTAGTCACTATGATGATAAAAGTGGTCGTAGCAACTAATGAGACACTATGAGAAATAAGTTGTAGTCAAAAGTGGATTAACCTACTTATGTATGTTAAGTAGTGTTAACAAGTTGTTGCTCTATTATTTACAAATGTAAAAGAAATTAAAGGTAATGTTAATGGGTTGTTGTCCTCCTATTTAGAGAGAAAATACTCGAGTAGTGCTAATGAGTAGTTGCCCTGCTACTCTGGAAAAATATAAGGAATAAATGTTAAAGTACTCTTAGAAGTATGTAAGTTAATTGTTTATTAACAAATGTTTTATGTAGTGTATGTAGCTGTATTTTTTATAATTAAATGAATTGTCTACTTCAGGAAAGGAATAGGCTAAATTTGGTTGTGCCACTTTTCTATTATTTATTTATGTAACTTATTTTTACTCGAAGTAGCTGGATTTATTATATTGACATGTTTTGTAAACTTACTATTGAGAATTTCAAATTCTCACCCCAAATTTTTATTTTCATGGTAAATCCAGCCAATGATCAAAGTAGGAGCAAAGGAAGATAACGAAGATTTGGCATAGTTGTTTTATATCTGTATATATATATGACTGATGTATTTAGCTTATTAGTTTTGTATTATGCCCTCGTGGCTTGTTCTAGTAATTTTGTACATCTCAAACATATAATGTAATCTCGTGGTAAAGAGAAAGTTTCTAGTTATGTAAAATTATCTTGTCTCTTTACTTTTTGTTAAATGCTTTATATGTGTAAATCAATGCGTTATTAGGTATTATACAGATTTTATATTTAAGTTTTACACTTTAAAAGTGACTATTCTATTACTACATTTTAGGTATATTGATAATATACACCATAGTAGTTTTAGGGTATTACATTTTCGTATTAGAGCAGTTCATCCTGTTGAGCCGAGGAATGGACTGACTATGCTTTAATGCATGTTTAAATGTTTATGTTTGAGTTGCGCATTCTTTTATCTCTTATGTGAGATATCTAAATTGTATTCATGACTTGCCTTAGGATTGGTTCTCAATAGTTACTAACACATTGTTACATGATATTGAAACTGATCAACTCAATATATATTGTTTTGTGTGAACAAAAAATTATGGCACCACCTAAGCGAACAACACAAGAGAGTAGGGAAGCTACTAATAGAAGTAATAATGATATGTCTAAGATGGTTAGAATGATGGTGGAGGCAATGAGGGAACAGACTAAGGCTACCACCAAAATGGTGGAGAAAATGAGACGAAATCAAAATCCACCGGTTGAAGATACAACGATAGTAAGGAATCAGCAATTCCATGATCTCTTAGAGTTTAGAAAGATGAACCCTCCAATGTTCCGAGGAGAGCCTGATCCAGTAAAAGCTGAAGAGTGGCTAAGTGAGAAAGAGAAAATATTTGAGGTGATGAAATGTTTAGATGAACAAAAGGTGTCGTTCGCTTCTTTTATGTTAAAGGGAGAAGCAAAGAGTTGGTGGAGGAGTTCAAGAAGATTATTAGAAGTTGCACGTACTCATGTAACGTGGGAGGTATTTAGGGTGACTTTCCTAGATAAGTATTTCACAACAAATGTACAAGATGACAAAGAAGTGGAATTCCTTGAGTTCAAGCAAGGAAATATGTCTATAAAACAATATGAAGCAAAGTTTGAAGAACTCTCTGAGTTTTCTTCATACTTTCAGCTGAACCCAGATGAAAACTGGAAGTGTCTCAAATTTGAATCTAGATTGAGAGATGAGATCAAAATGTTTGTCAGGCACCTGGAAATTAGGGATTTTTCTACTTTAGTTAAGAAATGTAAGATTATGGAATTTGGTGAGTCAAAGTTTTTGATGGAGCAGAAAACCATAGATTTTCAAAAGAGAAAAAGGATGGAAGATGAGGATGAGGAATGAGATTCTGCATCCAGTGATTCACAAGATGGAAGTAAGCAAAATCAGATGGAAACTATGGAACCTAAATGCCCTAGGTGTGGAAGGAGACAACATGGCGACAGATCTTGTTTGGTATGCTTTGTTTGTGGCCAAGTAGGGCACTTTGCCAAGAAATGTCGACAGAGACATGAAGTTACACCTGACCCTAAACTACTAACTATAATGAGGTGTATACTTTAAGAAGACAGGAGGAAGCTCAATCTTCTGACCCTTTACAAGGTAACTTTCTAATTAAGTATTAATTAAAGATTAGAATAGATAAGATGAATACAAGTAAAGATGGCTATTAGAGGCCTCCAAATATAGAAAACTAAATTTTGGGGATAAAATTTTTAAAAAAGGGGGGGGGGGGGAAATGTAACATCCTCCTTAATATGTTAGTAATGTTTATGAATAAAAATGAACCATAATACTTGCTTAGCTTGTCAAAGTAATTTTGTGATTTTCTGAATTAGTTTAGGCACTTTACCGCAACACAGAATGTGCAAAATAGTTAATTTAATTTAGAAAAATAGCATAAATTACTTAGATAAAAGAAATAAATATGAAAAATTTATTTCTAAGTCACAAATGCATGAAACAAGGTGCAATTAAAGTTTCAAGGTAAACTGAATTGATTTTGTATTTTTAAGTACACTAGTTGTGCGTTTTAATATCGAATTGACTTGCCGTAGATATGAAAAATTATGAAAATGGTAGAAATAGAACTTAGATGAATCTTAAGCTTTATTTTGATATCTTTAGAAGTTATGAAACTTAATTTAGTAAAATTAAAGTGTACCTAACAGATATAAATTTAAAGTACTAATTTTAAATGGTTATCATTTCCAGACAACCTTATCTTTTAGTCTTGATTTTTATGTGTTTTATCCACCAAAACACGTTTCCAGCAACCACACAAATTGGAAGGGCAGAAATGAAACAACTACAGGGAAATCAAGAGAGGAAATCAAAGATTGAAGAGGAAGAGGAAAGGAAAAAGAAAAGCAAAGGCAAGACTGATATTGAAGCTTAAATCCGAGAGTGAGGTAGGGGAAAAGTTCTCACTTCACCCTCTTTCTTTCATTGATGTTTCTTGTGTGTGTGTTGAAGATGGAAATTGATATTAAGAAATTAAAATTTATACCACAACGGAAAAAGGGTTGGTCTTAGATTCATTTGTGTGATTGTTTATGTGAAGTTATCATTTTACATGCTGGTTAGTTGATTGTTGGTCATGCAAGCTGGTCACGGTTTGAGAGTTTAAAAAACAAACAAAGAATGTTGATTCATGCTATCATAATACAGCCATGTAAAATATGCATTTGATAGGAATAGAGGCTGATTTATGCTGTCATGGTACAACAATGTGATGAATATATACAATATACATTTGATAGGAATAAGGGCTGATTTATGCTGTCATGGTACAATAATGTGATGAATATATATAATATGCATTTGATAGGAATAGAGGCTGATTTATGCTGTCGCGGTACAACAATCTGATGAATATATATAATATACATTTGATAGGAATAGGGTCTGATTTATGTTGTCATGGTACAACAATGTGATGAATATATATAATATGCATTTGATAGGAATAGAGAATGTTGTCACGGTACAAAAATGTGATGAATATATATAATATACATTTGATAGGAATAGGGGTTGAGTTATGTTGTCATGGTACAACAATGTGATGAATATATATAATATGCATTTGATAGGAATAGGGGCTGATATATGCTGTCACGGTACAACAATGTAATGAATATGTATATATAATATGCATTTGAACTAAATAAGGGAGAGGTTGATACAACATAAATCGTAGCTGTCTTGTGAAATCTCTAAATAATTTATGTGTTCCTTAAAAGTGTATCTCCATGTTAGTTACGGTTTTAATCAAGTAGAGGAACTGGTCCAACATATGAGAAATGTTATATATAGCTAGTATATTATTAAGTGTGAAGTTGCATGCTGGTTGGTTTCATTTAGCTATGCTATTTGCTAGTTGTTTATGTTGAGTTATTAACTTGCATGTTAATTATAGTGGTCATGGTTTGAAAGGAAGTATGGTCACGGTTTGTATGTTGGTTATGTTGATCATATTATGTTGAAAACAAACAATGGGCACGGTACAACCATGTATACATAAATATATGATATGAAATAGGCATAATGGTAGGAAATGAGGGTTATAAATTATACAGAGAATGAAAACGTGAATACAGAGAATGAAAACGTGAATTCACCTTTAGCACATATAAAATATGTAATTTTGCTTGCTGATTTAGGTGCAGAATAGTACTGTATGTTTGCTACTTTTAACATGCATTGCACACCTTAAATATGCATTACTTGATGCTATTTCATGTAAAAATATATCTTTTTATATTGGTGATGTTTGTCAAGGTACAGCTGAGATGTGTGCTGCTTTGTATATGATAAAACATGCTTTTGTATGAAAATTGAACTTTGACTAAGATAATTAAAGTGGTAGTAGTCATTAACGAGATTAAAGTGGTAGTAGTCACTAAGGTAATTAAAGTGGTAGTAGCCACTAAGATAATTAAAATGGTAGTAGCCACGAAGATAATTAAAGTTGTAGTAGTCACTATGATGATAAAAGTGGTCGTAGTAACTAATGAGACACTAATGAGAAAGAGGTTGTAGTCAAAAGTGGATTAACCTATTTATGCACGTTAAGTAGTGTTAACAAGTCATTGCTCTATTGTTTAGAAATATAAATGAAATTAAAGGTAATGTTAACAAGTTGTTGCCCTACTATTTAGAAAGAAAATGCTTGAGTAGTGCTAACGAGTAGTTGCCCTGCTACTCTGGAAAAAATATAAGGAATAAAGGTAAAAGTACTCTTAGAAGTATGTAAGTTAATTGTTTATTAACAAATGTTTTATGTAGTGTATGTAGTTGTATTTTCTATAATTAAATGAATTGTCTACTTCGGAAAAGGAAAAGGCTAAATTTTGGTTGTGCCACTTTTCTATTTTTTATTTGTGTAACTTAATTTTACCCAAAGTAGGTGGATTTATTATATTGACATGTTTTGTAAACTTACTATTGAGAATTTCAAATTCTCACCCCAAATTTTATTTTCATGGTAAATCCAGCCAATGATCAAAGCAAAAGCAAATGAAGATAACGAAGATTTGGCATAGTTATTTTGTATCTCTCTCTCTCTCTCTCTCTCTCTCTCTCTCTCTCTCTATATATATATATATATATATATATATATATATGACTGATGTATTTAGCTTATTAGTTTTGTATTATGCCCTCGTGGCTTGTACTATTAATTTTGTACATCTCATACATATGATGTAATCTCATGGTAAAGAGCAAGTTTCTAGTTATTAAAATTATCTTGTCTCTTTACTTTTTGTTAAATGCACTATATATGTAAATCAATGTGTTATTAGGTATTATACAGATTTTATATTTAAGTTTTATGCTTTAAAAGTGACTATTCTATTACTACATTTTGGATATATTGATAATATATACCATAGTAGTTTTAGGGTGTTACAGCATTCCTATTCTTGTCTTACCGGTTGTTTATATCACAGTGAAGTGGACTCCGAGATTTTCTCCTAGGGCTTTAAGTCCTCCTTCTTTGGCGTTGAGACGGGCTTCAATGAGGACTGCGCCTTCCTTCTTTTTGCCTACCACAACGTTCCTTGTCTTGAGCGCGACTGATATATTATTCTAGTCGTTCTGCCCTAACCAGGAACTCAATGGCATCACAGAGTTCATAACATTCTTTTGTTTCATAGTCATAGCTTTTGTGCCACGAACAATGTTTAGAATGATCATTTTGCTTATACTTCTTTATAAGGGGTGGCTTCTTGATGTCCTGGAACTTTGTCTACAATACTTCCCTCAAGATTGTCTCTTGGGGGGTGTTTAGAGGCATATAGTTGGAGTATTTACCCCAAGGTAGACTATCCTTTGAAGGATTCTAGGATTGTGATATGAGGAAAGGAATCCCTCTTCTCCAAACTTTTCTGGGTCTCAGTTGCCTCCTCTAAGTTTATATACTTATGGGACTATTATCGAAATTCTTCTATGGTTTCCTCTTTTTTCTTCGCCAAAGACACAAAGAATTCGGAGCCATCCCGGAGGCCACTTCGGGCATAATGGAGGGCAACTTTGTCATCAAAGTTCTCCAAGTTAATACAAGCTGTGTTGAACCTTTTGACGTATTCGCGAAGGGACTTTTCATGCCCCTGGAAAATCTTAAACAATGATTCAATCGACTTAGGTTATTCCTTTCTAGTAGTGTACTGTAGCAAGAAACGTTGTCTAAAGTTCGGTCAATTGGTGACAGATCCTTGTGGCAAAGTAACGAACCATCTGAGGGCTCCCTTCTTTAGAGAGAGGGAAAAGACATGACATAACAACCATGAGGATCCCCTATGGAAGCACATAGATTGGACATAAATGTCTATGTGTTCTTAGGGGTCCGTAGTCCCGTCATAGAGTTGTGCATTGGATGGGATTTTGAAATTTCTTGGGACTGTATATTCCATGAGACGGGTAGAGAAAGGTTGCTCATGATTGCCAGGGTCCAGGTTGATATCGTCAACATTGGACGTCCTAATGTCAGTGCGTTGTCTTCTTTGGTTGTTGCCCATGTTCTGCTTTTTGTTGTTATGGTGGGATCTGTAACACCCTCCCTAGGGTATCACATTTCCGACTCCCGACTCATAATCTGAAAAGAAATTCGCACAAAGTTTGAGTTATAAAAAGTGGGTTTTAAAATTTCTTCTTTACTGAAACATAAATTTACTGAAAATATTAGGTAATATTGAAAATCATATTTCAACTATTCATTATACAATATTGACACTAATTAATATTTCACAATTTAAAGAGAAATATAAAACTAACAGACTCTTTTTTTTTAACAGTAGCAAACCCTATGACGGGTCCTACTTAATAGCACGGTACAACACTAACGTTAAAACTTAACATACTTATTCTGTTGTGTATCCATCTTGTTGCATCAGACATCTGTTCTACATCTGTTCTTTGTCAACATTGTACACCTTCGAGTCCTGAATGTTCATTCCTTATTGTTGTCACCCATCTCAGAGTATTCATTGCCCGTTATGTCTAAGACAACTCATTCTTTCTACTGTTTAATTTTAACAATATAGACACAACAAAACAACATAACAAAGAGGTGAGATCACCTACGCCAATACCAACATGGCAGCACAGAGATAACACAAACAACAATATCATACAAATATGTCATACCAGAATTTCAATAATGCACTCAACATTAATCAACTATCATCATCATACTATAATCACAATAATGCCATCAACATGATTATCATCATCATCATCCAAGTATTTCAAAACAATTGTCATAGACAATATTCCTCAATTAATATATATCATGCAGATATGGACACTCAAATTTATGCATATGTTATGCATGTGCACATAGACTCAGTTTTTCAAAAACAACTCCATGGAGGTTTTCACAATTTCGAGGAGAATGCTCTGTCAATTGTCAGCCTTAGCCCAAAGACAATCTTCCAGTTGTTGAAAATAATCGTGTTCTTGTCGGGTATCGTCAATGCGTTGCAACGGACTGCATCGCCAAATGGCACAGGGTACTCGCCAGCTGTCCACTGGTCGACCGCCGCGCCTCGACACCCCCAAGATCCATCATAGACCTCACTATCAATTCTCATTCCCTCTTCGACCACAAGGGCCATATACAATGCACGAATATATCCGTGCAAGTCCAACCCCAAAAGGCCAAATCTTTTCAATTTCATTAGTTCAATGTATCATATGCCTCAATGCATATTTTTTCAATGCATGTATAATGCACCAAATCCAATCACAGGCATCTCTTTCCAATGCATATAAATTGTACCAAATTATACTGTATTTTCAACAGTAAAATCATGTTATCACATTTTCATAGTTATAAAATACTTTCTTCGTGTTTTCACAATTGCGTAATATTTCCGTTTCATTTTCACAATTCCTAAACGTTTCTATTACGTTTTCACAATTCCAAAATGTTTATATTACGTTTTCAAAATATCGTAATACTTATGTTACGTTTTCAAAATTCTGAAACGTTTCTGTTATATTTTCACAATACCGTGACACTTCTGTTACGTTTTCACAATACAGTAACATTTCTGTTACTTTTTCAAAATACCGCAACTCTTCTGTTGCACTTTTAAAACACATACTAATTTTTTTACGTTTTTCTTAATCGCGTAAAAATATGCGTTTCTCAAAATCGCATAGTATTTTTCCACTGTTTCAAAATCGCGTAACTTAAAAATCATTCTTTTAAGTCGCATAAATCATTTTCCGTTATTCTTAAAATATTTAAAACACTTTCCAAATCACATAACGATTTTCCGCTATTTTCACAATCACGTAAAAATAATTCATCTTTTTTCCATCACGTAGTGATTTTTCAATAGTAATTCAGATTACGTAAAATATTTAAACATAATTCAAATCGCGTAGAAATATTTTAACGTATTTAAAATCGCATAGAAATATTTTTTCATATTACGTAACTTAAAAATCACATTTTTAAGATACGTAAATAATTTTTCACCACAATTTCATTACAGAAAATATTTATTGACCTTTAAAAATTCCTTTTTAACTTTTCTCAAAATAATATAACTTTACACTTCATTTAATATATTTTCTTACTCAAGAAAATATTTTTTCACAGTTCTTTACTCAAGAAATTCTTTTTCAAAATATAATTTACAAAATCACTTTTTCATTGATGTAAATCAACGTTTCAAAACTTAACATTTTGTAACGTATTTGAAAACTTGAAAATAAGTTATACGTTAGTAAATTTTCAAAACACCATTATATTCTCCATTTTTCCCAAATCAATTCTAAAATCAATTCTCTTCAAAACAAATTAAGATTCAAATCCTTGCAACTTTTCTTTTTCATTTTCATATGAAAGTTCATTTCTCAAGTGATAAAATACTTTGATTTCCCTTTCCAAAATCCGTATACTAAAACATTTTGTTTCCACTTTAAAATTACTTTGTTTCATAAAAACCAAAATTATTCCAGCCTCCAAAAATCGTAGAGTCTTTGGCCATTGAAGCCATCAAATATTTTCCTCCTAAATAGATATGGTTTTACACAAACAAAACCATTAAAAATTCTTTATTTTCAAAACCGAAATACCAATGGTCATAAAAACTAAACCCATTTGTTCAAATTCATTTTTACTTTCCTTACAAATCCTTTTTCACTTTCTTTGCAAAATCATAAAATTATCATTGCTATTTTCATTTAAATCTCATGTTTAGTAAAACACTTAGAAACTTTTTACACAAAATAAATCAATAAAAATCCTTCTAAAACCATATTCATGTACTCTTTGAAAAATAAATTCTTTGTTTATTTTTCTTACTTTTCTAAACATCCATTTTCATCATTCAAGAAAATATTAATTTTGTGAACACCTATCTTGAGGTGTCTTGTTCGAAATCCACCATGTTCTAAGTACTCAAAAATCAATTCTTTTGTTCTTGAAAATTTTCAACATGAACCCTAATCAAGGGCATCAAAACCGTAGCTCTTCCTTGGCTATTGGAGCCAAATATCAATTTCCTTTCCACCATCAAGTCATGGCATATACATATATATTTCATCATAAATAATATAAGCATACCATCAAAGCCATAAAAGCATGTATAGCATATCAAGCATATCATCAAAGCTATAAAATCATGCAAAGCATATCAAGCATAGAAAATTAATCAAAGCTCACAAACACCCACAAATTAATTACATGACCATGGATATGAATCCTCACATGGATTCCACATCCATCAAATAAAATACCATCTCTCACCACCATGCTTGGTTGGTGAGATGGATCTCCCTCTTACCTCTTGAAGATCCTCCAAAGCTTCTTGATTTGTTTCTTTTTCCAAGTCCTTCACCACCAAGGGCTTCTCAAATACAAAACAAATCACAAGTTAATTAACATATCAAGCTTGATTAAGAGGAACCATGGATCAAACATGGTTTAGATCATGAAAAAGACAGAAGAAAATGAAGTTTCCTTATGCTTCACATCAAAAACCCAATAACTTTGATCTTGAAGAAACTCCTTGAAGATGAATGATTTAGAAGAAGTCTTCAACATGAAAGTTGTTTAGAATATCATGTAGATTCAAGATCTAAGGTTGGATGAAATTAAAAGAGCTTGGATGGTGATTTTAGGGGTTTTGACCGAATGATATCCCTTGAAGAACAAAGATGAAATTTTTTATTTTTGATAGAAACTTGAAGCTTGAATTTGAAGATCAAGATGAATGATTTTAGAAAAACTCATAACTAGAGATGTTCTTAGAATGATGTTTAGGTTTAGAAAATCAAGTTGGATGAAATTTTTGAGTGATGGAAGGTGCTCTTGGAGTGCTTGGCCAAAACATGAAGAAGGAGAGAAATGGAGAGAAAACTTGGTAACTTAGCTTCTTGAAAATGTCTAATGATGAGCAAGGATGGCAATAATGGTCTTCAAAATTTTTCCTATGTCCTAAAGCTTCTCAATTTCGTAGCTCCCCTCCAATGCATTCTCCTTGGAGTGCAAAAATCAAAAGTAAGCCATTATGATGTCTAACTTGACCAAGACATGCAAAAATGACATAAAGCTTGTCTCTTTGTCTTCTAAACACTCCAAAACCATCACCTTCTCTTCATAATGCATTCAATAAAGTTGTATTCATTATTTGGCACCATTTGAAGCATTTCTAGCCATTGATTAATTCAATGGTTAGGATTTAGGTAGATTTAGGTAGGGTAGAAGACTTAATCTAGGCCATTGGATCTTTCTCCTTTAAATTCTAGCCCTTAGATGTGTCTCCAAAATTAATGGTCAAGATTGCTCCTTCAAACTCTAAATCCAAGGGTCCTAATTAGTCTTTGCCACTTTTTAAGACTAAATCTTCACCATTGATTAAATTAACATCCAATGGTCATAAATGGTCCTTGTTACTTTTTAAGATTAAATCTCCACCCTTTTTTTAATCTAAATCCAATGGTTATAAATGGTCTTTGTCATTTTTCAAGACCAATTCTACACCTTTGATTACATCTATGGTTGATATCAAAGCCTTCCTAACTAAGCTTATTCTCACACTATTGATTAAATCAATGGTTATTATCCAAGGCTTCTTTATTAAGTTTGTTTCTTAACCTTTGATTAAATCAATGGTTAATATTCAAACTAAGTATTCTCATCCAAGGGTATAAATCAAGTCAAGCTCTCTTTGTTGACTACGCAGTATAATATTTATTCTTGTATCCTACAAATAATATTTTTACTGTATTTTTATCATCCGATAATTAAATATAGTACAAAACACAGTACAATAAAATTTTCTAAAACTGTTTCCAGATTCAGGTTTAGTAAGATCCCCTGTCTCCGTCTAAACAGTACAAATTTTTCTATGTGTAGAAAAATTTTTGCTTTGTGGGACCCACCTGGGCCCACGTAAGGTCACTTGGGCCCACATAGGACCACTTGGGCCCACAAACAGTAAAAAATTTCATAATCATCCACAAAAATCACAAATATTAGAAAATGCACAAATATTAAATCAAATTACGTAAAATAATTACCTAACAGTAAAAAATAAATTATGTAAAGTTTTTCCCGGCCCGAAAATTTTTATTTTCCTGACGCGGAGTAAATCACTCAAAATGATCAAATACGTTGACGGAATAAACAAAATAATTTTACAGTGCACAAAAATTACTAAACAGTAAAATTTTATTAACTGTCAAAATTACTATTTAAGATATACGGAAATTTGGGGTGTTACAATACTCCCCCTCTTTACAGAAATTTCATCCTCGAAATTTCATGACCATGATTTCACACACTCGGAATAAAAAATGACATTATTCCTTTATCTTTTCTTCAGTTCCCATATAGTTTCACCTCTTACGTTATTCCAAACGATTTTAAACCATTGAAAGTTCTTTATCTCTTGTTCACTTCTTCTGATCAAACAAATATCTTAATATTTTTTTTCTACGATTTTCCATTACCGTCTTAACTTTTCCCATAGACAGACTTCTTCAATTTTTGAAGAATCCACCACGCTTCCACTGCGCCACTTTGATACTCTGACTTGGATATAAATAGGAATATTCTCTCTTGCAAAATATTCCTTCAATTGCAGTAGATGAAAGAAAACATCATGGAAAAGAACAAAATGAATCGAATATGTTATCGAACATATTCAGCAAGGAATTGGATGTAACTCGATCTTCAAGAATGAATTCTCTGATATCAATACAGTGGCTACCATCCATCATTCATGCCTAGAATAGTTTTTCTCCGATAACTTCCAACTAATGTAATGTATTACTTAAATTTTTTTTTCCTCATATCACTTTATTCTCCAGCTTTAGCTCTTACCAGGAAATGTCTCACTAGCCGAATTCTTCTTTCAACCGCATTTTATACCAGATACTATGACATGGATTTTAAATAGAAATATCCTTTCTTGCGAAATTTCAGTACATGAAAGAATATTTATAAAGGTCAGAAAGAAGAAGATATCAACACGATTTGATATGTTATCAAGCATATTCAACAAGAATTTGATTTTGCCTGATTTTCAGGAATGATTTTTTTTTCTTCTGAAATACTAACACTGTATTGAAACAATCTCATAGGATATGGTTGGAAAATAACTAAACCATTTCAAAGATCTTGTCTGTTTATGAAACAGATCAAACTAACACAAAGTTTTGATCTATAACAATGATTTGAATAACTTGAGTAGCTTGATCGGCTAAGAATAGAAACAGAAGTAAACAAATCAGAGGATTACGAATAACTCTAACATATAACTGATCTACTCAATCATATGCCATAAGGAATAGGTTATTCACAGAAATATTCAGTATGGTTTATAGGATTAGCTCCAATGACACAATCTCCATTGTTTAAATCTTCCGCTCCGAACACTCCCGTTCCATTCAGAGTAACAACTTTCTCTACTATCTGAGATTTTACTAACAGAAAACTCTATTTTCATTGGAACTCTTTCTGCACTTGAAACAAATTATTTCCTTGAACGTACAATCTTTCATTAAGTGCCCCTTTCCACACTTCTTACATTTCGGTGCAGATGTCACAGTCAAACTAAACCTGTCATTACTAGTACTTTCTCCACAAGATTGTTGTTGTTGTTGACTTCTTGGAGATTGCAAGTACGTTTTCTGTTGGAATTGCTTGACTTTACGATTTCCCCTTTTTCGTAACCAATATAGTCCAACGTTATAGGGTCTCTCATCCTGAGATTGATTTAACTCTAACAAAATCTTAGCTTAAGAAATCAATTCTTACTGCGGAACAATCTTCTGAGTTTGCTGTATAATTGCTTCAGCCACTGTTTGTATTACTTCCAAAGTTGCAGTCATATCACCACCATTATGTCTCGCTTCCACACGTGTACGTCTATCACGAGTCATTTCTTTTCTTCAAAGATGGACGAATCAAAATAAAATGGAAATCAGATGTAACCATTTCAAATAAACGTTTGTTTTCTTGACGTACATTCCTTCATTAAGTACCTTCTTTCACATCACTTACTGCCTTTGGTTTCCTCAATGGTTGTAAATACATCTTCCGTCGAAATCAATCACTTTCCAAATATTCTAAAAAAAATCGGGTTCCAAAATTACGAAATCTTATATTCCAAGACTGATTCTCTTCCATCAGATCCTGAACCTCAACTTTCATTTCTTCCCCATTGAACAGCGGTCCTTTGTTCCTGTAGTCATCCTTCCACGTTGCTCTCGTAGCTGCAACTGCATTACTAGTAACATGTTCCACTTCCACACAAGTATAACTATCCCGAGCCATTTCCTTTTTTTTTTTCTCGAGGCGTGCGGATCGAAATACAATGGATCTGATATCCATTATAAACAACATTGTTTCCTTTCGGAAATCAATAACACAGAGAACACAACACAAACAAAATAGACCTAACCACAAACCCCAAAAGACTCAAACCGTGCTCTGATACCAACTAATGTAACACCCTCCCTAGGGTATCACATTTCCGACTCCCGACTCATAATCTGAAAAGAAATTCGCACAAAGTTTGAGTTATAAAAAGTGGGTTTTAAAATTCTTCTTTACTGAAACATAAATTTACTGAAAATATAAGGTAATATTGAAAATCATATTTCAACTATTCATTATACAATATTGACACTAATTAATATTTCACAATTTAAAGAGAAATATAAAACTAACAGACTCTTTTTTTTTAACAGTAGCAAACCCCATCACGGGTCCTACTTAATAGCACGGTACAACACTAACGTTAAAACTTAACATACTTATTCTGTTGTGTATCCATCTTGTTGCATCAGACATCTGTTCTACATCTGTTCTTTGTCAACACTGTACACCTTCGAGTCCTGAATGTCCATTCCTTATTGTTGTCACCCATCTCAGAGTATTCATTGCTCGTTATGTCTAAGACAACTCATTCTTTCTACTGTTTAATTTTAACAATATAGACACAACAAAACAACATAACAAAGAGGTGAGATCACCTACGCCAATACCAACATGGCAGCACAGAGATAACACAAACAGCAATATCATACAGATATGTCATACCAGAATTTCAATAATGCACTCAACATTAATCAACTATCATCATCATACTATAATCACAATAATGCCATCAACATGATTATCATCATCATCATCTAAGTATTTCAAAACAATTGTCATAGCCAATATTCCTCAATTAATATATATCATGCAGATATGGACACTCAAATTTATGCATATGTTATGCATGTGCACATAGACTCAGTTTTTCAAAAACAACTCCATGGAGGTTTTCACAATTTCGAGGAGAATGCTCTGTCAATTGTGAGCCTTAGCCCAAAGACAATCTTCCAGTTGTTGAAAATAATCGTGTTCTTGTCGGGTATCGTCAATGCGTTGCAACGGACTGCATCGCCAAGTGGCACAGGTACTACGCCACTACCGTCCACTGTCGACGCCGCGCCTCGACGCCCCAAGATCCATCATAGACCTCACTATCAATTCTCATTCCCTCTTCGACCACAAGGGCCATATACAATGCACGAATATATCCGTGCAAGTCCAACCCCAAAGGGCCAAATCTTTTCAATTTCATTAGTTCAATGTATCATATGCCTCAATGCATATTTTTCCAATGCATGTATAATGCACCAAATCCAATCACAGGAATCTCTTTCCAATGCATATAAATTGTACCAAATTATACTGTATTTTCAACAACAAAAATCATGTTATCACATTTTCATAGTTATAAAACACTTTCGTCGTGTTTTCAAAATTGCGTAATATTTCCGTTTCATTTTCACAATTCCAAAACGTTTCTGTTACGTTTTCACAATTCCAAAATGTTTATATTACGTTTTCAAAATATCGTAACACTTATGTTACGTTTTCAAAATTCTGAAACGTTTCTGTTATATTTTCACAATACCGTGACACTTCTGTTACGTTTTCACAATACAGTAACATTTCTGTTACGTTTTCAAAATACCGCAACTCTTCTGTTGCACTTTTAAAACACGTACTAATTTTTTTACGTTTTTCTTAATCGCGTAAAAATATACGTTTCTCAAAATTGCATAGTATTTTTCCACTGTTTCAAAATCGCGTAACTTAAAAATCATTCTTTTAAGTCGCATAAATCATTTTCCGTCATTCTCAAAATATTTAAAACACTTTCCAAATCACATAACGATTTTTGTCTATTTTCACAATCACGTAAAAATAATTCATCATTTTTTCATCACGTAGTGATTTTTCAATAGTAATTCAGATTACGTAAAATATTTAAACGTAATTCAAATCGCGTAAAAATATTTTAACGTATTTAAAATCGCGTAGAAATATTTTTCCATATTACGTAACTTAAAAATCACATTTTTAAGATACGTAAATAATTTTTCACCACAATTTCATTACTGAGAAAATATTTCTTGACCTTTAAAAATTCCTTTTAACTTTTCTCAAAATAATATAACTTTACACTTCATTTAATATATTTTCTTACTCAAGAAAATATTTTTCCACAGTTCTTTACTCAAGAAATTCTTTTTCAAAATATAATTCGCAAAATCACTTTTTCATTGATGTAAATCAACGTTTCAAAACTTAACATTTTGTAACGTATTTGAAAACTTGAAAATAAGTTATACGTTAGTAAATTTTCAAAACACCATTATATTCTCCATTTTTCCCAAATCAATTCTAAAATCAATTCTCTTCAAAACAAATTAAGATTCAAACCCTTGCAACTTTTCTTTTTCATTTTCATATGAAAGTTCATTTCTCAAGTGATAAAATACTTTGATTTCCCTTTCCAAAATCTGTATACTAAAACATTTTGTTTAAACATTTTGTTTCCACTTTAAAATTACTTTGTTTCATAAAAACCAAAATTATTCCAGCCTCCAAAAATCGTAGAGTCTTTGGCCATTGAAGCCATCAAATATTTTCCTCCTAAATTGATATGGTTTTACACAAATAAAACCATTAAAAATTCTTTATTTTCAAAACCGAAATACCGATGGTCATAAAAACCAAACCCATTTGTTCAAATTCATTTTTACTTTCCTTACAAATCCTTTTTCACTTTCTTTGCAAATCCATAAAATTATCATTGCTATTTTCATTTAAATCTCATGTTTAGTAAAACACTTAGAAACTTTTTACACAAAATAAATCAATAAAAATCCTTCTAAAACCATATTCATGTACTCTTTGAAAAATAAATTCTTTGTTTATTTTCCTTACTTTTCTAAACATCCATTTTCATCATTCAAGAAAATATTAATTTTGTGAACACCTATCTTGAGGTGTCTTGTTCGAAATCCACCATGTTCTAAGTACTCAAAAATCAATTCTTTTGTTCTTGAAAATTTTCAACATGAACCCTAATCAAGGGCATCAAAACCGTAGCTCTTCCTTGGCTATTGGAGCCAAATATCAATTTCCTTTCCACCATCAAGTCATGGCATATACATATATATTTCATCATAAATAATATAAGCATACCATCAAAGCCATAAAAGCATGTATAGCATATCAAGCATATCATCAAAGCTATAAAATCATGCAAAGCATATCAAACATAGAAAATTAATCAAAGCTCATAAACACCCACAAATTAATTACATGACCATGGATATGAATCCTCACATGGATTCCACATCCATCAAATAAAATACCATCTCTCACCACCATGCTTGGTTAGTGAGATGGATCTCCCTCTTACCTCTTGAAGATCCTCCAAAGCTTCTTGATTTGTTTCTTTTTCCAAGTCCTTCACCACCAAGGGCTTCTCAAATACAAAACAAATCACAAGTTAATTAACATATCAAGCTTGATTAAGAGGAACCATGGATCAAACATGGTTTAGATCATGAAAAAGAGAGAAGAAAATGAAGTTTCCTTATACTTCACCTCAAAAACCCAATAACTTTGATCTTGAAGAAACTCCTTGAAGATGAATGATTTAGAAGAAGTCTTCAACATGAAAGTTGTTTAGAATATCATGTAGATTCAAGATCTAAAGTTGGATGAAATTAAAAGAGCTTGGATGGTGATTTTAGGGGTTTTGACTGAATGATATCCCTTGAAGAACAAAGATGAAATTTTTTATTTTTGATAGAAACTTGAAGCTTGAATTTGAAGATCAAGATGAATGATTTTGGAAAAACTCATAACTAGAGATGTTCTTAGAATGATGTTTAGGTTTAGAAAATCAAGTTGGATGAAATTTTTGAGTGATGGAAGGTGCTCTTGGAGTGCTTGGCCAAAACATGAAGAAGGAGAGAAATGGAGAGAAAACTTGGTAACTTAGCTTCTTGAAAATGTCTAATGATAACCAAGGATGGCAATAATGGTCTTCAAACTTTTTCCTATGTCCTAAAGCTTCTCAATTTCGTAGCTCCCCTCCAATGCATTCTCCTTGGAGTGCAAAAATCAAAAGTAAACCATTATGATGTTTAACTTGACCAAGACAGGCAAAAATGACATAAAGCTTGTCTCTTTGTCTTCTAAACACTCCAAAACCACCATCTTCTCTTCATAATGCATTCAGTAAAGTTGTATTTATTATTTGCCACCATTTGAAGCATTTCTACCCATTGATTAATTCAATGGTTAGGATTTAGGTAGATTTAGGTAGGTTAGAAGACTTAATCTAGGCCATTGGATCTTTCTCCTTTAAATTCTAGCCCTTAGATGTGTCTCCAAAATTAATGGTCAAGATTGCTCCTTCAAACTTTAAATCCAAGGGTCCTAATTATTCTTTGCCACTTTTTAAGACTAAATCTTCACCATTGATTAAATTAACATCCAATGGTCATAAATGGTCCTTGTTACTTTTTAAGATTAAATCTCCACCCTTGATTTAATCTAAATCCAATGGTTATAAATGGTCTTTGTCATTTTTCAAGACCAATTCTACACCTTTGATTACATCTATGGTTGATATCAAAGCCTTCCTAACTAAGCTTATTCTCACACCATTGATTAAATCAATGGTTATTATCCAAGGCTTCTTTATTAAGTTTGTTTCTTAACCTTTGATTAAATCAATGGTTAATATTCAAACTAAGTATTCTCATCCAAGGGTATAAATCAAGTCAAGCTCTCTTTGTTGACTACGCAGTATAATATTTATTCTTGTATCCTACAAATAATATTTTTACTGTATTTTTATCATCCGATAATTAAATATAGTACAAAACACAGTACAATAAAATTTTCTAAAACTGTTTCCGGATTCAGGTTTAGTAAGATCCCCTGTCTCAGTCTAAATAGTACAAATTTTTCTATGTGTAGAAAAATTTTTGCTTTGCGGGACCCACCTGAGCCCACGTAAGGTCACCTGGGCCCACATAGGACCACCTGGGCCCACAAACAGTAAAAAATTTCATAATCATCCACAAAAATCACAAATATTAGAAAATGCACAAATATCAAATCAGATTACGTAAAATAATTACTTAACGGTAAAAATTAAATTACGTAAAGTTTTTCCCGGCCCGAAAATTTTTATTTTCCTAACGCGGAGTAAATTACTCAAAATGATCAAATACGCTGACGGAATAAACAAAATAATTTTACAGTGCACAGAAATTACTAAACAGTAAAATTTTGTTAACTGTTAAAATTACTATTTAAGAGATACGAAAATTTGGGGTGTTACAGGATCCGGACTGGTTGTTATACAAGGACCGCTCTAGATCATCCGTAATAAGTCTAGACAGCGTTGTTTGGACGTTTCAGGCAAGATCGTCCCCTCTTGGTGGGACAGGTGATCCTTTGTGTTGTCATTCGTGGGTCCCAGGCACTAGTGTACTAGGATTCTAGACCCCTTAATGTTAAGATTACCTTCCTGTGCACGGTTTTTGACCCTACGCGATGGGTGTGGGCTTTCGTCAGAAAGTGAAGTTTCATGTCCATCGCATAGAATGTAACACCTCGAAAATTGCTTGTTTTATAATAAATAGTCATTTATAATATTTGTGATTTTTGTGAATTTTTGTGGATTTTTTCGGAAATGTTAATTATTTTAATATATTTTTCGTTTTACGTGTGCACTGAGCAGAGCCAAGAAAATGAAATATTTTCCCTGAGGCTGGAAAACCTCAAACTGTGAAACCATCGACAAGGGATCTTACTAAACTCGAGGCTAGGCACAGTTTACGAGGTTTATATTTTTCAAGATTTTTATCTGATAAATAAAAATCGCAGTACATTTTATTATCTGTTGGACAATAAATATTAATTTTTGTTAACTGTAACATTTGTCCATTGGATAATAGCTTGTATTAAAATACTTGTCATATTTTCAAAAGTGTTAACTTTATGTCACATCATGTTGACTTTTGCAAAAAGTTAACAAAGCTTCTCAAGAAAGCTTTACCTAAGCTTCTAGAAGCAATTTTTCCCTCCTCTCTCTCCCACACTCCATGGCAATGGGGGCCAAATTGGAACCAAAAATTAGCTTTTCACTTTATCACTTTTCATTTCTAATTTTAAAATCACGAAAAAGTATCACCTTTTTCTCTCTTCATCATTTTTCTCTCAAACTTTTCTCTCTTCCTCTCTTCCTCTCTTCTCCACGGCACCAACACCATGGGAAGGCCATCTCCACTAGTTTTCTAAACTAATTACATTTCTTCCTTCCTTTCATCATCCTAAGGCTTTTCTCCTTGGTGATCATCCTGTAGTTTTTCCTTTTTCATCTTTCACTATTGAGGCCCTAACTTGAAGCTCTAAGGTAAAGTTCTTGACTTTCTTCTCTTTTCTTCTCTTTTTCATTTTTCTTGGTCACCTATGTGATCAAGGACTCCTCTTTTCATGGTTTGAGTGAAGATTTTAGAAGTTTGCTCACCTTAGGATTTTCTTGAAGGTGTAGGACGGAAATTGCAACAAGGAATTAATAAGCTTGTTTTCTTGTGTTTTCTTCTTTAGGTAAGAGGGAGATAATCCTCTTCAACCTATCTTGGTAGTGAGGAAACGTTTTTGGTGTTGTTGATGAGGAATCCATGTGGGATTGCTGTCTTTGTTGTGTTGTACTTCATGTTCTTGTAGTTATTTTGATTTGTATGGATCTATTGATTTTATTGTGTATCTTGATGGCTATGGATTTTATATGAGCTTGCGAAGATTTTGGGTTCTCACCCCTTGGGAGGCTCACGGCCTCTAGGGCCTTTTATCGATTCAAGATGTAATTTTTTGTGTAACCTTGAAACTTAAGTAATCAAGTATTAAGTAACTAACAATGTGATGGAAAAATTGGTTGGACTCTTGTCTTTGGGAAGTCACGGCCTAAAGGGCCATATTGGCTAAAATTTATGCATCAAGCTAAGGCTTAGGTGATTAGGTAATTCAAAAAGTTATTATGGATTCATAAGATGGAAAAATGAAGGAAAGAAAATTATTTGATGACCTAGGGTGATTCTTTGGACTTAAGAAAAGAACAAGAGAGTTTGTGAGACTTGGAGAACCTTAGAATAATTTTCTAAGTATGATTTTATTTAAGTAAAGAACTTAGCTAATTAAGAGAATTCCTCTAGAGAAAGATTTCATAAGAAATGTTAAATTAAAGTAAAATTCCATACTGAACCTTAAAAGTGTATTATCACATTTGAGAACTTGATAATGTGTTGTTGTGGGTCCATGAGTGAGACCAAGAAATTTGTTGATGTTTAACTTGGCCAAATTGTGGCATGTTATGGAAAAATATATCATTGTGAAATATGCATGAATATGCATTGAGTCGCCATGCATTATGAAAGTCCGGTGGACTCTATTGTAAGGCTTTATGCCTAGGAGATTGAATCACACCTTAATGCGGGTGCGAATAGACTAGTGCAGGTCATTTGTTGACCTTAGGGGTGTCGCGGTGCGGGTGTCTCACAAATGGATAGTTGGTAGCTCCATAGACCGATGCAAACACACCGACGATTCGGACCGAGACACTATCCTATATCACGATCTTGTGAAGAATGCCGCGTATAAAGCCTTGTTGCGCAAAATTATTGATTTTTCTAAAAGCACTTGATTTTAGGCTGACGAGATACTGGCATGTCTCCCTGATCATTCTTTCTAATGTTTGTGTCTAACTCCATGGAGTAGGATTTTTTGTACCATGTGTACATGCATAGTAAGTCAACATATTATTTGGCATTTATTTATACGATGATGGAACTGTTGTTTTATTGATGTTATAACTGCCTGGATCTGTTAAGTTGTTTACTATTTGAATCTTGATGATAATTATTATTCCTGCTATGCTATGTGGGTGTCTTGTGTTGTTCTGTTTCTTTACTGCCATAATTGGTATTGAATGTAGGATGTCTCACCTCTTTTCTATATTTATGCTATTCTGTTTATTTATGTGTTTATCTGAAGACGTCGGTGAAGGGGAAGTGCACAAATTCCCTGGCTTTTGACCTGATTTCGATTAGTTATCTGTTTGATCATGGTGTCCCGTCTGCGTGGCTTTTTGAGTTATATGAGATTGACATTTCATGGATGTCTAGACTGTTGGCACATCAACGTGAGCACGAATCGCTGCATCTACCACGAAGATGTGACTGTGTCGCTGGCATGGGGTCATCATGATTCACCTGTCTTTACTTTTAATACACACTTATATTTAGAGTTTTACTTACCCATTCGTGATATGTGGGGTGATCATTATTACACTCCACAAGAGGATTCATTCTTATCCTCCACACGAGCCCCTACTTGTAATTCGGTTGCTCCGATGAAGATTTCCTTTGATGAGGAAGATCCCGAGGAGGACCCATCTGAGGCTCGCTCCTAGTTGTTCATGGAGGCTTGTCTCTTTTTGACAGCCCTTCTAGGTGGCTAGCTATATATTTCTTTGGGGGCTTGATGTTTTGTCTTTTTGGTGAGCTATATATGTGTAATCTTTTTGAAGGCATGTAATGCTTATGCTTTTCTTTTGTATATCTGATGATGTATCTAAACAAGTATGATATAAGTATATATATGTATGATATATGAATGTATGGTTTACTTCTTATGTTAATTTTTCCTGTAATTATGTTTTAACATTTTTATTACAAAAAAAAAAGAATTCATCAAATTATTATACGTTTATAAATGAACAGGCTATTATCTATATATCTGAATCAACCGGGTCTAATTAATAGTTTTGTTGTCCGAGTTCTTTTTAAGTGTCACGCTTCCTTCCCAAAAAAAGGGCGTTACACTAGTTTGGTATCAGAGCCCCAATTTAAGTTTTCTTTTAGGCCTTTGTGGTTAGGTCTGTCTTGTTTGTACTATGTGATTCTTAGTGTTTGGTACTCTTGAAGGATACATCTAATTTTTCCTTGTGTTTTTATTGCTACAACTATTGAAGCCTTGCAACAAATGGAAGACGTTATTGCAGAACAAACTGAGAGAGCTGCTCAATAGTAGGAAAGGGCTACACAACAACTAGAAGCATCAGCTGAGGCTCAAAATCTGTCAGAGTTCTGTTGTAACAACCCTCCTCAGTTTAAGGGGGAATTTAATCCAGAGAAGGCTAGTCTTTGGATCAAGGAGCTAGAGAAAATTTTCAGAGGCATGAACTATGCCGATGACAAGAAGGTAACCAACCTATGCTACCTTTATGCTGATTGAAGGCGTAGAAGATTGGTGGAATAGGGTGCAGAGACTACTAGAAGTTGAAGGCCGAGTAATCACCTGGGAGGTATTCAAGAATAAATTCTTATAGAAATATTTCCCAGCAAGTGCAAGACATTCCAAAGAGATGAAGTTCCTCAGTTTGAGGCAAG
This sequence comes from Ormosia emarginata, assembly GCA_029884605.1. NCBI lineage: Eukaryota > Viridiplantae > Streptophyta > Magnoliopsida > Fabales > Fabaceae > Ormosia > Ormosia emarginata. The sequence goes on along the minus strand of JAQQTP010000081.1, from coordinate 5,638,969 downwards.
ATAACATGACTGTCAGCGAGTATGCTGCGAGGTTTGAGAGCTTGTCCCAATTTTCAAGGTATTTCCAACTCCAGCCAAACGAGGAGTGGAAGTGTCAAAAATTTGAGGAAGGACAGAGGCATGACATAAGAAGGGCAGTCATAACCTTGAGGATAAACCAATTTCTAGAGCTGTTGGACACGTGTCGTTGAGTGGAAGATCTGGATCAGGCGCGGGACACGCGAAATTGTAACTTTGGGCCTTTTAGGTCCCAAAGAGGGGGTATCAACAATATAAACCGTTATTAGAGGAAACCCTATTCTAGACCACCTGGGAATCAGCAATAGTGACCACAAGGTGGAAGTCCCAGCGAAAGTTCTGGTAGAGCTAGTCAGGCTGCAGCGTCTTCGCCGAAATGTTTAAAGTACGGGAAGGATCACCTAACAAGGGATTGCACCATCAAAGGAATAATCTGCTATAGATGTGGAAAACCTGGACACATTTCTAGAGACTGCAATCAAGCTAAGGCGGAGCCTTCAGTCATCACTGCACGAGCTGCAAAACTGCAGGCAAAAGGCCAAGTCTACACCATGAGTGGAACAGAAGCCTCCGAATCTGAAGATCTGATACAAAGAGAGGGTACCATAGGAGGTAATCTTTTTACTATACTGTATAACTCTGGGGGCAACCCACTCTTTTATTTCTTATGACTGCGTGCGACGACTTGGTTTACCTATGTCTTCCTTACCTTTTGACTTAATTGTTTCTACACCTACTGCCAAACCTGTTGTTACTACCAAAGTTTGTTTAGATTGTCCTTTAATTGTTAAAGGTCAAATCTTTTCTGTTGATTTGATATGTTTACCTCTTTTCCAAATAGATGTGATTTTAGAAATGAATTAGTTGTCTTCTAACCATATCCTGCTAGACTGTTCCAGTAAAACCATGGTTTTCCCTATAGATGAAGTTTCTAGATTTTTGATGGCCAACTTCAAGCTTTCTTGAAAGAAGGAGCTTCGGGATACATGCTATTGTCTTCCTTAAAAGTTGAGGGCGAGGCGGATGTGAATGCAATTCCAGTGGTTAATGAGTTTCTCGAAGTATTTCCTAATGATGTACTTAGTCTACCGCCAGAGCGGAAGATAGAGTTCACCATTGATCTTATGCGTGGATCTGGTCCTATATCTATAGCACCCTACAGGATGTCACCATCAGAGTTAGTTAAGCTCAAGAAGCAGTTAGAAGAACTCTTGGAAAAGCAGTTTGTTAGACCTAGTGTGTCACCATGGGGAGCACCAGTATTGCTAGTTAGGAAGAATGATGGAACTTCTCGATTGTGTGTGGACTATCACCAGCTGAATGAGGTCACAATCATGAATAAGTACCCATTTCTGAGGATAGATGACTTGATGGATCAACTGAAAGGAGCAACAGTATTCTCTAAGATCGATCTGCGATCGAGTTACCATCAAATTTGAGTAAAGGTAGAGGATATTTTGAAGACGACTTTTCGTACCCGTTATGGTCATTACGAATGTGTTATGATGTTGTTTGGTGTGACGAATGCCCCTGCCATATTCATGGATTACATGAATAGAATCTTTCATCCTTACCTGGATAAATTTGTTGTTGTCTTCATCAATGACATTCTGATTTACTCTCAAAATCAGGAGGATCATGATGAACACCTTAGTATAGTTCTCCAGATTCTGAAGAAAAAGAAGTTGTACGCCAAGCTGTCGAAGTGTGAATTATGGCTGGAAGAGGTCAAGTTTTTGGGCCATGTAATCTCGAAGGAAGGGATTGCAGTAGACCCGTCAAAGGTGGAAGCGATTCTGCAATAGAAAAGGCCGAAGACAATGATAGAAATTTAGAGCTTTGTGGGATTAGCTAGATATTATTAGAGATTCATTGAGGGATTCTTTAAGATAGCAGGGTCTCTCACTCAGCTCACGAGAAAGAATTAAGCCTTTGAGTGGACTAATACTTGCGAAGAAAGTTTCCAAGAATTGAAGAGACGACTAACCACTTCACCAGTGTTAGTTCTACCTGATCTACGTGAACCCATCAAGGTGTACCGTGATGCTTTATACCAAGGATTAGGGTGTGTGCTTATGCAAAATAGAAAAGTGGTGGTTTACGCTTCAAGATAGTTACGAGTGCATAAGAAGAATTACCCAACCTATGACCTAGAATTAGCAGCTGTGGTATTCGCTTTGAAGATATGGAGACATTTTCTTTATGGGGCGACATTCAACGTTTTTAGCAACCACAAGAGCTTGAAGTACCTGTTTGACCAAAAGGAGCTAAACATGAGGTAGAGGAGATGATTGGAATTCTTGAAGAACTATGATTTTCAACTCCAGTATCATCCTAGAAAGGCCAATGTTGTGGTAGATGCTTTGAGTAGAAAGATGACTAGTATGTCTACTATGATGGTCAAAGAGAGGGAATTGATAGAGTAGTTTAGGGATATGTGGCTATTTGCTGATTTGGCACCAGGAAGGATTCGTTTGAACACGATTACTGTTCTGAATGATTTGCTAGAAGAAATCCGAGAGAAACAAGGAAGTGGTGAATTTCTGCAAGAAGAAAGAGAGTGAATGAAGCATCATGGTGTGACAAAAGTAAAGGAAGGACCTGATAGAGTCTTGAAGTTTAAAGGTAGGATCTGCATACCTAATGATCTGGAGCTCAGAAAGACAATTCTTGATAAAGCTTATAACAGCAGGTTGAGTATGCATCCTGGCATGACAAAGATGTACCAAGATTTGAAGAAGTTATTTTGGAGGCTGGGAATGAAGAGAAACGTAGCTCAATATGTGTCATCTTGCTTGGTCTGTCAGAAAGCAAAGATTGAACATCAAAGACCTTCTGGAATATTGCAACCTCTAGCTATTCCCGAGTGGAAATGGGATAGTATAGGGATGGATTTTGTGGTTGGATTATCAAAGACCAAAAAGGGCTATAATTCGATATGGGTAATTATTGATCGGCTTACGAAGTCAACACACTTCTTACCGATTAATATAAGGTATTCCATGGAGAAGTTAGCTTAAGTGTATATTGGCGAGATTGTTAGATTGCATGGTGTGCCTTCGAGCATTATTTTTGATAGAGATCCAAGATTCACATCAAAGTTTTAGCAAAGTTTGCAAGGAGCGTTGGGAATGAAACTTCAGTTGAGTTCTGCTTATCATCCTCAAATGGATGGACAAACAGAAAGGACGATGCAATCATTGGAAGATTTGCTCAGAGCTTGCACCTTGGAACAAACTGTAAGTTGGGATAAAATTTTGCCTTTGGTAGAATTCACCTATAATAACAATTTCCATTCGAGTATAGGGATGGCACCCTATGAAGCCTTGTATGGACGATGGTGTAGAACACCCTTGTGTTAGTATCAAGATAGAGAGTATCTCACGGTTGGACCTGATCTGGTATAGCAAACAACGGAAAAGGTCAAGATGATTCCAAAAAAGATGAGGATGGCTCAGAGTCAATAGAAGAGCTATGCCAACAAAAGAAGAAAGCCTCTTGAGTTTGAGGAAGGCGAGCATGTGCTTTTGAAAGTCACGCCTATGACTAGGGTCGGCTGAGTTCTGAAATCTAGAAAACTTACTCCCAAATTCCTCGGACCTTATCAAATTCTTCGCTGGATAGGTCCAGTAGCTTACCAAATAGCCTTACCACTTTTCTTTCTAACCTTCTCAATGTTTTTCATGTATCACAATTGCGAAAATATATCCCTGACCCGAGCCATGTCATAGCACCAGACACAGTACAATTGAAAGAGAACTTAACTTATGACACACCTCCTGTAAGGATTGAGGATAGGAGGATAAAGCAACTAAGAGGTAAAGAAATCTCATTAGTAAAAGTAATCTGGAATGACACAACCGAAGATGTAACATAAGAGTTAGAAGATAAGATGAAGGAGCAACATCCGCAACTATTCTAAGGTATGAAAATTTCAAGGACAAAATTTATTTTTAGAAGGGGAGAGTTATAACACCCCGAAAATTGTTTATTTTATAATAAATAGTTATCTTATAATATTTGTGATTTTTGTGAATTTTGTGGATTTTTCCAGAAATGTGGATTATTTTAATATATTTTTCATTTTACGTACATGCTGAGTGGAGCCAAAAAAAATAAAATATTTTCCCTAAGGCTGGAAAACCTTGAACTATGAAAACGTCGACGAGGGATCTTACTACACCCAAGGCTAGACACAGTTTACAATATTTACGTTTTACAAAATTTTTATCTGATGAATAAAAATTGCCGTACATTTTATTATCTGTTGGACAATAAATACTAATTTCTGTAACTGTAACATTTATCCATTGGATAATAGCTTGTATTAAAATACTTGTCATATTTTCAAAAGGGTCAACCTTATGTCACATCATGTTGACTTTTGCAAAAAGTTAACAAAGCTTCTCAAGGAAGCTTTACCTAAGCTTCTAGAAGCAATTTTTCCTTCATCTCTCTCCCACACTCCACGGCAACGAGGGCCAAATTTGAGCCAAAAATTAGCTTTTCACTTTATCACTTTTCATTTCTACTTTCAAAATCACCAAAAAGTTATCACCTTTTTCTCTCTTCATCCTTTTTCTCTCAAACTTTTCTCTCTTCCTCTCTTCCTCTCTTCCTCTCTTTTCCACCGCACCAACACTATAGGAAGACCATCTCCACTAGTTTTCTAAACTAATTCCATTTCTTGCTTCCTCTCATCATCCTAAGGTTTTTCTCCATGATGATCATCTTCCAGTTTTTTCTTTTTCATCTTTCACCATTGAAGCCCTAACTTGAAGCTCTAAGGTAAAGTTCTTAACTTTCTTTTCTTTTCTTCTCTTTTTCATTTTTCTTGGTCACCTATGTGATCAAGGACTCTTCTTTTCGTGGTTTGAGTGAAGATTTTAAAAGTTTGCTAACCTTAGGGTTTTCTTGAAAGTGTAGGACGAAAATTGCAACAAGGGATCAAGAAGCTTATTTTCTTGTGTTGTCTTCTTTAGGTAAGAGGGAGATAATCCTCTTCAACCTATCTTGGTAGTGAGGAAACATTTATGGTGTTGTTGATGAGGAATCCATGTGGGATTGCTTTCTTTGTTGTGTTGTTCTTCATGTTCTTGTAGTTATTTTGATTTGTATGGATCTATTGATTTTATTGTGTATCTTGATGGCTATGGATTTTCTATGAGATTGCTTGGATTGATGTATGGAAGATTTTGGGTTCTCACCCCTTGGGAGGCTCATGACCTCTAGGGTCTTTTATGGGTTCAAGATGTATTTTTTTGTGTAACCTTGAAACTTAAGTAATCAAGTATTACGTAACTAACAATGTGATGGAAAAATTAGTTGGACTCGTGTTTTTGGGAGGTCACGGCCTTAAGGGCCATATTGGCTAAAATTTATGTATTAAGCTAAGGCCTAGGTGATTAGGTAATTTAAAAAGTTATTATGGATTCATAAGATGGAAAAATGAAGGAAAGAAATTTATTTGATGACCTAGGGTGATTCTTTGGACTTAAGAAAAGAACAAGAGAGTTTGTGAGGCTTGGAAAAACTTAGAATAATTTTCTAAGTAAGTATGATTTAATTTAAGTAAAGAACTTAGCTAATCAAGAGAATTCCTCTAGAGAAAGATTTTATAAGAAATGTTAAATTAAAGTAAAATTCCATAATGAACTTTAAAAGTGTATTATCACATTTGAGAACTTGATAATGTGTTGTTATGGGTTCATGAGTGAGACCAAGAAATTTGTTGATGTTTGACTTGGCCAAATTGTGGCATGTCATAAAAAAGTATATCATTGTGAAATATACATGAATATACATTGAGTCACTATGCATTGTGAAAGTCCGATGGACACTGTTGTAAGGCTTTGTGCCTAGGAGATTGAATCACACCTTAGTGCAAGTACGAATAGACTAATGTAGGTCATTTGTTGACCTTGGGGGCGTCGCGGCACAGGTGTCTCACAAATGGACAGTTAGTAACTCCTCTGGGCCGTGGGATAGACCGATGCAAATGCACCGACGATCTGGACTTAGACACTGTCCTATATTGCGATCTTGTGAATAATGCTGCATATAAAGCCTTGTTGCGCAAAATTATTGATTTTTCTGAAAGCACTTGATTTTAGGCTGACGAGAAACTGGCATGTCTTCCTGCTCATTTTCTCCGATGTTTGTGTCTAGCTCCATGGAGTAGGATTTTTGGTACCATGTGCATGTGCATAGTAAGTCAACCTATTATTTGGCATTTATATATACGATGATGGAACTGTTGTTTTATTGATGTTATAACTTCCTGGATCTGTTAAGTTGTTTACTATTTGAATCTTGATGTTGATTATTATTCTTGCTATGCTATGTGGGCGTCATGCGTTGTTCTGTTTCTTTACTGCCATAATTGGTATTGAATGTAGGATGTCTCACCTCTTTTTTATATTTATGCTATTCTATTTATTTATGTATTTCTCTAAAGACATCGGTGTGGAAGGGGAAGTGCACGAATTCCCTGGCTTTTAGCCTGATTTCGATTAGTTATCTGTTTGGTCAAGGTGTCCCGGCCACATTACTTTTTGGGTTATGTGAGATTGACATTTCATGGAGGTCCGGACTGCTGGCACATTAACGTGAGCACGGATAATTGCATCTACCACGGAGACGTGACTGTGTCTCTGGCATGGGGTCGTCATGATCCGCCTATCTTTACTTTTAATGCACACTTATATTTAGAGTTTTACTTGCCCATTTGTGATATGTGGGGTGATCGTTATTACACTTCACGAGAGGATTCGTTCTTATCCTCCGCACGAGCCCCTGCTCGTAATTTGGTTGCTCCGATGAGGTTTTCCTCTGATGAGGAAGATCCCCGGGAGGACCCATCTGAGGCTCACTCCTAGTTGTTCATGGAGGCTTGTCTCTTTTTGACAGCCTTTCTAGGTGGCTGGCTATATATTTCTTTGGGGGCCTGATGTTTTGTCTTTTTGGTGGGCTGTATATGTGTAATCTTTTTTAGGGCATGTAAAGCTTATGTTTTTCTTTTGTATATCTAATGATGTATCTAAACAAGTATGATATATGAATGTATGGTTTACTTCTCACATTAATTTTTGTTGTAATTATGTTTTAACATTTTTATTACAAAAAAAAATCACCAAATTATTATACGTTTACAAATGAACAGGTTATTATCTATATATCTGAATCAACTGGGTCTAATTAATAGTTTTGTTGTCTAAGTTCATTTTAAGTGTCACACTTCCTTCCCAAAAAAGGGGCGTTACATAGAACCTTATCGTCGAGTGCTTGGTTCCCCACAGCAGGGTCTTCGTGAATTGGTGGTAGGATTGGGTGAGTAGGAGGCTATGCCACTGGTCTTCATCTCCGGACTGTAAGGGTTTGCATAGCCTCCCCTTTTCTCGAGTTCTGTATCGTGTTCACCATGGTTGAGTTAGAATAGAAGTTTATGGTTTCCCATAGATGACGCCAATATTTTGAAGTGAATTCAGAGGTGTACTTGAGATAGGCATGTCACGGTGTTCCCTCCTTGCGCACAACAGAGTGCGTTAAACTGAGGGGGTTGGTACCTGCAAAGGGATTCCAACACTCAAGTTAGGTTGTTCATGTAACATTCTAATATTGGTATCTTAGTATATCTAACATATACATGGATAAACAGTATTAGTCATGCTACTTCTAACTTAAACATCAACTAATCTATAACATTTAAATAAATAATTATGGATAGCCATATCTAAAAGTCATATATATATATATATATATATATATATATATATATATATATATATATATATATATATATATATATATATATAACTTTTATATTCTTAAAGCAAATATAAATAATTACATAAGCTTTGAACTGAAAACATTAAAAACTAAACTAATATAATTCTTTTGTTTTCTTCATCTTCTTACCCTTTTATAGGGTCTTGACCTAGATTTACATAGAAATACAGCAGGATGAGAAATTATAATTCTCAGTATGAGTAACCAATACCAGCATTTAAACATTTATACTGAATAAATGAAAATTGAAATTGAATATACTATCGATATTAAACAAGTGTCTACACAATTGTAAAATATCAAAAGTCTTCTCATGCCTAATCTTTACTCTTTAAAGTAGGCATATTATACTAACTTCTCTGTTTTAGTTATTCAATTACCCAATAAAAGTACTGAATAATTAACACTCTCAATGAATAACCATGCTAGCTTTGGATTAATGAATGCAATGGGTAAATGAGACTATACTCACTACCACTAGAATATTCACATTCTGACTTTATGTAAACATTCACCTAGCAATCTTATAATCCAACAGTAAACTAATTCACATAACTTAACTATTCTTAGGTATCGCATTCCTTTGTACTTATCTTTGTAGAATAAGCTAAACAGCCCTTAGATTACCTGGTAATGTGTGGACTGTTCCGTACTACTTCCACAATGTACTACTTCCACAACATCCTATCTGATGAAGAGCGGACTGTTCTATGTGCTACTTCCACAACATTCTATCTAATGATGAGTGGACTATTCAATGTACTACATCCACAACATCATACTAGAAGCTCATCCTTTGCCTGACATATGACTTAACTCATCATTAGCCTAGCATAGGATTTAACTCATAACAACTCCTGTAACATCCTAAAAATCATGTTAGGCTTGTAATTTGGTCCAAAGCTCATCCTTTAACTCATATATTACTTATTTAACATATCAATTAAGTTTTGTGACAAAGTGAGTTAGTTTAGGCACTTTGTTGTAATCCCGAGTGTCAAAAGTAGCCTAAAATGACTCAAAATAGCATAAACTGCTACTTGAAGGGAAACATGTGTGGATAATTTTTTTATAGGTCACAATTGAGTTAAATATAGTGTTGTTAAAGTTTTAAGTTAATCAGAGTTAACTTGGTATTTTCAGGCATACTAGTTGTGCATTTTAATATCAGATTGACCCTTAGTAAATTTGAAAAAATAGAGAAGTGATGAAACATGATTTGTAATGAATCTTAGGATTTATTTCAAATATGTTGGAAGTTAGAAAACTTGATTTTGTGAGATCTAAGTGTTTTTAGCAAATTAGGTTTTTGGGTACTAGTTGATTTTAGGCCTTAAGTAGCAAAGTGAGACTTTGTTACTCATGGATGAAACCAAAAACAAAAGAAAAAGAAAAGAGAAAAGAAAGAAAGAGGAAACCAAAAGGAAAAAAAGAAAGGAAATAGAAGAAAATCAAAGGGGAAGATCTAAGAACAAGATCAAGGCTTCAAGAATCAAGTTGTCTACAAGAGGTAGGGGTTATTGACCTTCCATTTCATCTTTTTCCTTAAACTGTAACACCCTAAAACTAGCACGTGTATAACATCAATATACTCAGACAAGTAGTATCAGGATAGTCACTTCTAAATATAAGTGTGAACATCAACCTGTATTGTAATTATCAACGTATAATTATATGGAGCCTTTAATAACAGTAAAGAGAATAAGATAATTTTGCACAACTAAAAACTTGCTCTTTACTACGTAATTACAAAATATGTCTGAGATATACAAAAGAACTATAACAAGCTATAAAAGTATAAATATAACACTAGTAAACTAAATAAATCATTAAAATATATACAAAATAGCTAACTGGGTCTTCATCGTCCATCTCTACTCATGTCATGCTCATTTACTAGATTTATCATGGAAATAAGAAAAATGGGGTGAGAATGACAATTCTCAGTAGTAATTTAAAACGTGGCATCATTATAAATCCAGCTACTTCAGGGAAAAACCAGTTCATATATAAGAAAATGATTGGAAAGGTGGCACAAGCCAAAATTTAGTCCTTTCCCTTCCTGAAGTAGATAACTAAATTAATTAAATAAAACAATTTTGATCGATTGCATAATAATCTCAACTTAAATAGAACATTTAGCTATCTTTAGATAGATGGTCATTAAACTTAAATATTCTTTTTATATAACACAAGACAATTGCCCATACAATTGTTCAATTATGCAATGCATGATGATGAATGGATATGCCTAACATGTGCCCTAAGATGCTTGTAATATGATTTTACAAAGCAATTTTATTTTAGAAAAGTACATGTTATTTGTCTATTTCCAAAAAGCCCTTTAGTTCCAAGATGCCCTATTGTTCCTTGTATTATTTCTAGGTAGATAGGATACTCTTTTGTTCCTTGCACTACTAAACATTTCTAATTTTGGTACTTGGAGCCCTTTTGTCCAAGCCATAATATTACAATACATGAAAATGTCAAATAACAAGTATGAAAATCAAAACATGCATAAATATGTTAAATCCATTCTTGATCAATTATATACTATGATGTTTTTCATCAATACTTCATAACATAGCTTAAGGTCTCAACCTTAATCAACATCTATTAGTAATCATTTAAGAGTTCTTATCATCAATTCAACATTGATATATCATAAGATATCATTTGGAACAAAAATGATTGGCATTTTTCTTCATAAAGCAACAAAAATTTAATTTTTTAAAGAGGGCCACGGTCCCTGCTCCTGGTGTGCTGCGACCTCCCTGTCTCTACCCTGTATATTTGCTGCTGCCTGCAAGTTTGTGCCTTTGGATCTCCACCCTTGATCCAACCAATGGTGGTGATGAGTCCAACTTGGTGGCTTCGACTTTCCAAGAACCAATAGGAAACCTATTCAACAAAGATGGCTATGACAACTTTTGGTGTTGGCAAATAACAATGGATGACTTCATTGTGTAGTCATGAAGGAGTCAACAATGGTGGCCACCTCCATGGAGAGCTCCACGACCTTGCATGTACAAAGGGGGGCAAGTTCATTTCCAACATGCACTTGGTCATGTTCTTACTCAACATTCAAGAAAGCAAACCAAAAATATCTCACCTTCACTCTCCTTGAAGCTCATGATTATGCACTCAAATTAGGAGGCCAATATTCATTATTTCACATCACTTGTTCACTTAGCTATCATTCTGTCCAAACATTCAAGAACCAAAGCAAAAACCTCTCTCACTTTCCTTTCTTCATAGATTCGGCCAAGCATTCTTCTTCACTCTCCAAACTTCTATAATTCCTACCAATATCATTTCTTGAATCCTCTTATTAATCCAAGACACTTACATGTTAGGAATTTCTTAAGATTCATTCATCTCCATCTTCCATTCAAGCAAAGAACACAAAAGCTCTTACCTTTCTCTCTCATAAAGCTCACGGTCTACCACTATAAAATCACCTTTCAAGTTTGTTTAATTCATACTAACCCTTGATCTTGAATCTACACACAATTCTAATACTTTTTCATGTTGTGACCAGTATCTAATTCTTCCATCTTCAACCTTGTTCTTCAAGCTAAAGATTGAAGCTTTATAGGTGAAGTTCATTAATCTTCACTTTTCTTTTGATTTTCAAGGTTCTAACCATGATTCTGATCCATGGTTATCTTAGATAAAGCCTTAGATATTAATATTGTATGTTTTCTTTGTTTTTAAGTTTCACTTGGTGGTTGAAGTTCATCTTAAAGGAGACAACAAGGGGGCATACAAGGAGCTTTGGAGGCTTCACAACAAGGTAAGAGGGAGATTACCCTCATCAACCATGTGTTGGTGGTGAGGAGTGGATTTGTGTGTGGTGAAAAATCCATAAAGATTTATTCACTTGGTTGTGTATGCTTAAGTGTTCTATGTTATGTTATATGTGATTTTATTTCTTTGATAGTTATGCATGATTTTATTACTTGATTAGTATATGGGATAATATGATTTTGATTGCCTTGCGATGAATTGCTTAATATGAGTTTTATTGCTTTAATAATATGCATGAACATGTGGTAGTATAAATATGATTAAAATGATATGTGCATATTATGATATATGTTGCAAAGAAAAGAATTTTGGTCCCAATGGCCATAAAGAGGCTCACGGCCTTCACTCTTGATTTAGAGCAAACCAATTGTAAATGTTTTACAAAGTGTAAATTTAGATGATTTAGTAACAAGTAATTAGATTCAAGATTTCTACAAAGAAACATGAGATAGAAAATGAATAAATATTTAATGATGAAGCAAAGATTGATTTTCGGTCAACATGCCAAGAATTGATATTCTAGATCAAAAATATTTTCTCAAGTGTAGTCTTAAAGGATTAATTAATAGGAACTCAATTTAGTGAATTTTGAAATATAAAAAGAAAGTAAACTAGTTTTTGGAATTAATTAAATTAATGAATTTAGATTATGATGGGAAATAAATTTATACTTTAGAGTTACTAATGTATAGCTCACTCATTTGGGTTTTGAAGCACGTTGGAGGACTTTGACTTATAAGATTTGATTAAGTTATAGTAATGTAAAATTTTGTGAAGAAAAGATTAGAAAGTATTACTAAGAGGAATATGGAAATATAAGACTTTTATTGGGTAAAGAATGATTTTTAGTGATGGAAATGAAAAAGGAGTTTTTAAAAGTGATTTGAGAATTCAAATATTTTATTTAAAGAGAATGGAACAAAGTCTTTATCAGAAAAAAGTGATTTTTGATTTATGATAATGGAAAATAAGTTTTGAAAGTGATTTAGAGCTCAAAGTATTTTATTTTAAAGGGATTTTAGTAAAATTAATGGTAGAAGATTTTATTAAATTTAAATAATACAGTTTTTGAGGAAAACTTTAGAAATTATTACTTAGAGGAGTTTTTATGAGAAAAATGGGAAATGATGTCCAAACAAATTTTTTAAACTTAGAGAATGTCAAAATTTAATTCAGAACGTCAAGAAATATTTTATACAGTGAAAAACAATAGAAAAACCTTATGCATTTCAAAAAATAATGATTTTTGAGCTATGCGATTTTGAAAACATTTAAATATTTTTATGCGATTGGGAAAACATTAGAAAATATTTACGTGATTTGAAAACGTGACAAAAGCGTCACGTGATTGTGAAAATGCGATAAAATGATTACGAGATTGAAAAAACAATGGATTACTATTGAGCCATGACTACGGGATTTAAGGATGCAAATCCAAGTGCAGGTTGTCTCACGTAATAAATTTCTCGGGAGTCCGAGGTCGATCCACAGGGAATTGATGAAGAAAAATTAATTGAAGTAAGAAAATGATTTGTCACAATACCAAAAGCAATAAAAGATGTTCACAAATGAATTTAAGAACTTGCTTGGGTTAGGAGATCCACTCTTAGTAATAAATTCAAGGTAAGATTATTTCTCTTTATAACTCAATTGAAATCCACACACAATGGAGGTTCCAATCGGAAAATATAACATTCAAAGTTCAATTATATATGTAATCATATTATGATTCCTTTAATTATCTACCAACATTTGTAAATGAGTTCAAGCATTCACTGTGTTAATCCTATTGTCTACAATAAATCAAGATCTCCATTATACAAAGAAGGTTTCTAAATTGATTGGAAACAAAATACAACACATATAATGTCCATTTGATAATATATCATTTAAGCACAAAAAATAGAATAATCTAACCTTATTTCATTACTAAGAGCTTCACTCTTTCACCAAAGCAAGATGAAGATTTAGTTACTCATAGACAAGAAGAAAGAAAGAGAGAAGAAAAGAAAGATGAACATAGCTTTAATTTAGAGCAAGAGAAAATTACAACAAAGGAAAACAATAAACAAGCAAAACCATAACTTCTAAAAACTAAGCCTAACACCAAGAGCACCAAATGACCAATCAATGATGCCTTTTATAGAGGATTAGGGATGCAAAATGACAAGGGGGCTAATTAAGAGTAGGTAGATGAGTGTGTGAATGAATGAAAAATGCCAAATGGTGAGTTGGTGAGTGAAATTTTATTGAGATTCTTTGTCTCTGAAATAATTCATTGGTTAACTCATGGATTCCGTCATCAAATGGAAAAGTAATCTTCATGAAAGTTGTAGATCTGGGTCTTAACTTTCAGATGTCCAAATTTCAGCTCATTTCATCACCTACAGCCCGAGATATGGCCCAATTACTGCAGACTATTCAGCCCTAGTTTCAACACCTCTGTTTTGACTTCCAAACCCAATATCACCTCCAAACTGTCCGATTTGAGTTTTATGTTCTCATGAAAGTTGTAGATATGGGTATTAACTTTCAATTATCAAAATTTCATCCCAAGAAAGTTCTTACAGCCCGAGTTATGCTCTGATTACTGTACACTATTCAGGTTCTAGACACAAAACTCGTGTTCTAACTTCCGAGCCCAATTAGCTCCACTAGATGTCTGAATGAGACTTTAAGCTCTCATGAAAGTTGTAGAGCTCTCTCTTATCTTTCCTACAAGGTAAGATACATAATTTTTACACATCTAGAACTCAAGATATGGTAGAAATACAGAAATAGTGTAAGACCCAAATAATGTTGGAAAAATCAATTAAGTCCAATTTGAGTTCAAACTTACAAAACATAACCAGGCTTAATCAGTTAAGTACATGGAGAGTGTAAATGACTAAAAATGAGGGTTTATTGATTTACAAAATATGTGATTATCAAATTCCCCCACACTTAGTTTTTTGCACTCCTGGGCAAAACACATAAGACCAAAGCTTGGAAACAAAGAAAAATGGCATAGACTCAAAAACTAAAAACTCTAAAAGACTCAATGAAGCAAGAAGAGCAATAAGAAATTCAAGAGATCAAAGCATTAATGAGGTAACATTTCTTCACATCTCAAACCAACAGGCAAAGAAACTTCAGTTGAAAAGAATGAATCAAGAATGATAGATCCTCATAGAATTTACTCTCAATCTCTCAAGTGTTTAAAAAGTAAGTATTTCACTCTATTCAACCCATGAACAATTGCACTACCATAAGCTTGCTTATCTTCTACTTCTCCGCTACTCAAACCACATGCATACAAAAATCAAGAGGACTTTATTCAAGGTTGTAATGGGGTCATGGTAAAGGAGAGGGGAAAATATGGATGTGAGAAGATAAATACCAAAAAGAATAAAAGAGCATTATGGTACAGTTAGAGTGGAGAAAATATTTGAGAACATTCATCATAAAGGACAATCACCAATATTTGACAAATTTTTGGTTGAAGATCAATCCCAAATTGGTGAATTGCATTCATTTTTAGACCTGAACATTCTCTTTTTCTTCCTGTTATTTCCAAGCATTCACCTTTATTCTAGACTCTGATAATCCTTTGATTGCAACAGCGGTCAATTTTTATTTTTATTTTTTTATTTTATTTTATTTTTTGATCATTTTACATATACACCCCTCACTTGTTCAAGAACAAGGTCAATGCTCTCTTATTCACTAAGGTTGGGTAAAAACATGTTTATTTTTTTCTCTTTTATTTTTTTAAGGCATGAAATGAGTTAAAAATAAGGAATGGTCAATTAAGTTCAAAGGGGTTACACAAGGAAAAATATACAAGGATGACTATTTAGTCAAAGTAGCTATTTCAAAATGCCTCAATTATATTTATGTATGCATGTGAAAATGTAGCCTTAAAAAGAATCAAAACAAGTTCTAGAGTAACAATTCCATGAGTGAAAATCACACAAGAAAGAAGAGAATGGTAAAGATATTCAATCCATTCATCAATAGGCTCAAAATCTCACAAGGGATATTTCTATCATTCTCAATCCACCAATTCAACATCCATAACCAAGCATGTGAAATTTAAGAAAGAAGATAATTTATTCAATCATGCTATGATTCCTGAATTTCAATTGCTTCAAAGGATGTGAGAGTGCATTTGCTTGAATCTTTCAAAGGAAATCAAATAGCAAAACTTTGTTACTTCCACAAATAAACACTAAATAGTTACTACCCTAACTAAGATGCGTCTCAAGAGCAATAAATTGTTTCCAAAATTTACTCCTTACTTTGCCATCCTTAATTGGTTTAAATACGAATAGGTTTCTGATAGTCATATCACTAAATATACTTCTCAATTTAAATGCATCTCAGGAGTGAAATTACTCCTTACTCTACCATTATTCATTAGTTTAGTAAGTCCATGACAATCATATCATACTTCCCAAAAAAAAATTTTTTTTGTTCAATGTTCAACTATCCTTCCCCCCCAACCAGATCACAACATTGTCCACAATGTTAAAATATAGATGAATAAGGGATAAAAGATATTACCTATTGGAGAAATTACTGAAAAGTGAAACCTGACACAAATTTAAACAGAAATAAAGTACAATAAATAAAACCAAAGCTTAATGTTATTTAAATAACTAGAGTGTCTGATCGGGCTTGCGATGCATATTGCTTCCTGCTGACCAATCTATCTGAGCTATTACTGGGTCAGGTTTATGAACAAAAGCTTCTAATTTATCATTCAACTCATCAATAGTGGAAGCAGAGATAAGAAGTTGTCTTGCTGAAGGTGTGATAAATTTTTGTTCTATAGCATGGTCAAGAAAGAGTAACAAAATATCAAAGAAATTATTTACATTCAATAAACTTATGGGTTTATGGTGGATGTTCAGTTGGGCCTAAGAGACAATTTGAAAAACTTCTTCCAAGGTACCAAAATCACCTGGTAAGGCAATGAATGCATCAGAGTTTTCAAGCATTATTTTCATTCATTCATGCATTGATGATACCTTAAGTTCCTCCCCAATTGTCTTTCCAGTGATGTTCTGTTGAGCTAAAGGTCTAGGAATGACACCTAAAACCTGACTGCCTCCTATATATGCAGCAAGTGATACAGCCCCCATTAACCCATGACAACCTCCCCCATATGCAAGATGAATAATCCTCGTAGCAAATGATCGACCAAGAGAGGTAGCTGCGTTTACAAATTCTAAACCCTTCCCATACTTAGACCCACAAAATACATAGATATTTTTAAGTTGACGAATAGAAACACCTTCCATTTCTATACTCATATTCTCTTTGAATGATTCTGAGTTAGAAGAAAAAAGAGAAAATGGAGTGTTTAAATAGGAAAAAGAATAGAAAGGATAATAATAGCACCTATAAGGGTAGGTTGGTTGTTGTCAGAAAAGTTTGAAATTAAGAAAAATAGAATCTTTTTTTTTTATTTTTTTTTTACTTCAAGAAAACCATCAGGGTAAAGAAGTCTAGAAACCCATGAAGGACCCTGCTCAAAGGATCGTCTGTCCAAAATCAAAATACAACAAAATCATACAAAGATAAAAGAAATATAATAGCAAATGATGACATACCTTTATGTACAGTTTTCATGGTGTATCTTTATACTGCGCGTCATGAGTGCAGTAGTGGCATATCTTTGTACTACGTGTCACCAGTGTAGTAGACACTTACGTCCGTTTATTCAAAGAAAAAAGAAACCATCATGGGTTTCCATCCTGGGTCTAGAACCTAGAGAGCTCACACTTGGGCTCGTAACATTAACAAAGATGCTAAAATCTGAAACCCGTAATGTCCAAGATCCAGAACGTCTCATCCTTGGGTGCTGAGAGCCCCTTCTAATAAAAGAGAGGATTAAGCTCAGATGCCTCACATGCTTTGGCAGCCGCAGGTTACTTCTCACTAATAACCAGAGTGGGACACTTCTGCCTGTCTATCAACTCCACAGTGCCTAGATGGTAAACATTGGGTTATGGAGTGTGGCTCTCTACAGAGCATGGTACATGAACTTTTTTAAGGACCAGCGTGCAAAGCTTCACCCGAGTCAATGACGGGTCAGCCAAAGGCTGGGGCTCCGCAACTAATTAAAGCCACGATACTCCTTCCGGATCGCCCTTGTTCAAACATTTTTTTTCTATTTTTTTCTATTTTTTGTTACTTTTTATTTTAGAAAACATGAAGAAGAAGAAAATAATATGTACAGATTGTTATGGATATAACTCACATCTGCCTCTGATTTCACGTCCAGTAACAGCTTAAACGCCTTCTATGAGTCGAGGATAAGCTTCCCATCCAATTTTCTTATAAATTGGCAAATAGGGTCTTTTAGAGTCAGATTCCCAAGACTGTAGCATTTTTTCTTCATCTTTGAATAGATTCCACAAATTAAGAAGTTCACGATGTACCAATCCACAAGAATATGTCTCAAGAGTCAATAAGATATCATCTAATGACTCCTTACTCAGTCCATTCTTAATGAAAAAAATTTTATCTTCTTTGTTAGTGGAAACCATCACCAAAGAACGATATCGCTTGTTACAATTCCATCGTTCACATTTGTGACAGACTTGTAACCTTTTTGCTCTTCTCCTTTTAGAGTACGAACTTCTTCCAAGACCTGGCATGTATGGGTCAAATGAAATTAAAGACTCACCTGCTAGTCAGACCTTTGCTTCAATCATCCAGCGTACATCTTCTGGTATACCTTTGTGCATTAACAGTCTCAATCTTTCACATCTAACTTTGTAGATTTTTTTTATAGCATTTTGAGGGAGAGAAGGAAAATATTTTCTCAGGTTTGAAAGAATGACATCCATTTTAAAGGAGAAGAAGGATTCAGTTATTTTGGGAAATTGAAAAACAAACCGACTTGAGAGTCACAGAGTACCGTTATTCGCCACTTAACCAGCAACACAAAGAACTGCAAAAACAAGGCAACAAAATTAGAGTGAATTCTATTCATAACAAGGATAAAAAAGATAGATGAATTCTACCTCATCAACTTGGTTTTCCAGAAATGGTTTGAGCGTTTGTCCATTGACTTTAAACACATTACCATTCCTTGGATTCTCAATATCTACGGTGTAACGCCCCAATTTTTAGAAAATATTCTGAATGTACTGTTTTCTGTTTTTCATGCTTTTGTGTGAATGACCGCTGTGTCCCTATTTTTCTGTTCTCGATTTTTGTATGAAAACAATTACGATAATACAGGCTCAATTTTTATTTGATCGTTTTACGTAATTTGTTTCGAGACGGAAAAATAAAATTTTTTCTGAGCTACTGTATTAATTTTTCTGAAAGATATACAACTATATAATACTGCTGGATATTTTATTTGAACGTTTTGGACGATTACCTACGTTGTGGGAAAAAACAGAAAAATGACCGTTATGTCCCGAACGTACTGTTTTCACTGTTTTTGCTGTTTTTAATTGTTTTCTTCTTGATTTAATGCCTGAAAATACTGTCTGTGATTTTATATGGACTTTTTGTGTGATTTGCTCGGCGGGAAAATTATATTTTCCTGGGCCGGGAAAATCTTATTTTATTATTTAGAATTGGGGGATCTTACTTAACCCGATTGAATGAGACTAAAAATAATCTTTTAATTTTTAGGATTTAAGCGTCAAAATAAAATAATTTTATATTATTATAATATTATTTTATTAGTCAATAATTTAGTGACAAAGGACCCGAAATATTTTGCGGGACCCACAATTAGTAGAACGGTTAGATCGGTAGCTTAATTAATCACCGTAGAAGCAGTAGAGAACTTTCCGAACAGGTTGACTCAGCTAGCTGACTCAGCAGAGAATTTAATGCACTGTGTGACTAAGCAAGGTGAGTCACCAAGAGCAACCAATAGGATTTAAGCTTGTTAAGCAAGAATTGATCTTGACCTTTGATGTATTCAATGGCTTGGATGAAGCCAAATCCATGCACATCCTTACCACTTGAAGGCTACGGCCATTAGGAGTGAGAAAGCCAAAAACAACACTTCATCTTCATCACTTTTCTCTCTTCTCTCTCTTCCAAGAACCCTAGCCTCCATTGTTGTTCTTCTTCACCATTTTCGGCCAAGAGCCATTCCTAATCATCCAACCATCCAAAAATTTTTCTAACCAAGTTTTCCTAACCTAAACACTATTCTAAGAACCTTTCTAGTTGGAAGTTTCTTCAAAATCTTCCATTAAGGGCTTGGAAATCAACCTTGTAGATTTGACCTAGAAGGTGAAATATCATATTTTTCTTTTCTCTCTTCTTTTTCAAAGTTCTAAACCATGATTTCTCCATGGTTTAGCTTCTTTTTCATGGTTAATAACATGTAGATTTTGTTTGAGATTTTTAGGTATTTGGTGGAGTGAAAACCGAACCATAGGAGGTGTGAAAGCAAGCTTTTTGTCTTCATTTAAGGTAAGAGGAAGACAATTCTTATCATCCCTTGATGGTGGTAAGAAGATGGGTTGTTTGTAGAATCCATAAGGATTCGGTTGTGGTGTGTTTATTGATGTGTATTTGTTAATTTTTGTGGTTGCTAGTAGCTTAAGTGTTGTATGTTAGTAGCTTTCTTGTGTGGTGATTGTAATAATTTTGCATGTTTATTAGCTTTTGATGGTATGTCTATAAGCTTTAATTTAGGTTTTATATGTTAGAAATATTTTGCATGTGTTAGAAATATAAATGCATGTGTTAGAATTGTATGATAAGGTATAAGATGTGAATAACATGTGTAAATTTGCATGAGTGTTCCAAAGAACACATTCCCTAGCTCACGGCAATGACAAAGGGTGAGGACCAAAATGTTCTCTTCATTTTTCCTAAAGTGCAACTTAATTAATTAGGAGAAATAAGAAGGTTTCAAATTGTTTTGATCAAAGAAAAGGAATTTAGAAATCAAATGGTAAAGATTTAGTAAATTTTGGGCCAACATGCCTAAAGGATTTATTTGATTTAAAATCATTACTTTATAACATGATTTAATGAACTTAGATAAGATAATACCTTTGACATGATTTAGAAATCAAATGAAAAAGTTTTACAAAATTCGGCCAACATGCCACTATAGGCAATTATGATTTCTAAAACTTGACTCCAAACCTTTTTCAATCAAAAAGAGACAATACAAGTTAAGAAGAAATTTTCTATAATAATTTTTGAAGAAACAAATTGAGTAGAATTAAGCTTAAAGGATTAAAACTAGTGATTTTATCATTAGGAAGTAAAATACAGAAATTTTGAGAAATTTTCTAACATATAGCTCACTTTAGGTTTTGAAGCATGTTAGAGATTTCAAAAAGAATTAAATGATATGGTTAAAAAATTAGGTAAATAGAAAATTTTATGAAAAATTTAGAAAACCATTATTATAAGTTTATAAACAAAATGCTGTCAATTTTTAGTAAAAATGAACCTATAAGATAGTAAAAATATCCTAAAGACAGTATGCGCTATGAAAAAAATTATTCTACGTAGTTTAAATGTACTAAGTACTATTTCTATCTGTTTAAACAGTAATTTTAAGGGCATTCGAATAAGAAAATGATTTAAAAATCCTACGCGATTGAGAAAACGTATTAAAAATGCTACGCGATTTTAAAAACAGAAAAATATCTTTACCCGATTTTTAAACGTTTGTAAAAACGACGGAATTATGAAAATGCGATAAAATTTCTACGCGATTGACCGTTACTATATTTATTTTATCTTTGTCGGGAAAAAGTGAACCCGTCTGAGCTTTTGCAAATCTATATCTTGTCGGAAAATGAACCCGTACGTGCTTTTGAAAATCTATATCTTTGTCGGAAAATGTGAACCCGTACAGGCTTTTGAAAATCTATTTACTGTCGGGAAAATGTGAACCCGTCTGGAGTTTTAAGAATTATTTGTCGGGCAAAATGTGAACCCGTCTGTGCTTTCCATCTATCTGTTATGTGTGCCATGTATTTGGTGGATTTGTTGACGAGACGAATCACATCGTGTTGTCGATGCGATAAACGTAGTGTGGTTCATTGTTCTAATGAACTTGGAGACTTTAGTGTACGGGATCCCACATGTGGACAGTTGGTCGCTCCGCTGGGCCGTGGTAAACCGATAGCACACTTTGGTACTCGACATACACTATATTTAATCGAGATTTGTGAAATCTAGTAGTACATTTGCCTGTAGTGCCACAACGTGAGACCGTGAACTACACCACGCCTGGATTGATGGATTCCTGTGTCGTGGGGCTATAGACGCAACGTGTGACAGCGCAATAGTTGGTGGGGCAGCCGTGGTACTATTAGGTTTTGCGAATCATTCCTCTCTCTGATACTTGTGTTTTTTTAGCTCCATGGAGTAGGGTTTTGTTGTATTATTTATTTATCTCTATGTCTATCTGTTTCCATCTTATCTATTTATTATCTATCTGTCTTTCATTTGTTTATTTTATCTGTTTATTCTTATATTTCTTATCTTATCTGTGAGGTTTTATCTATGATGTGATATATTGTGATGATATCTGAATTTTACTTCAATTTATTATTATTATTGTTAAAGCTTTATGTATTGCATGAATCGTATATATATTGTTTATCGTCTTTTTATTGGCCATGTTGTGATGATTTTATGTTGTCTTACCTCTTTGTTATATGTATTTTCTGTTTAATTATTTTACGCGGTAAAGACTTCGAGGAAGAGGATCACCTATTGAGATCGTGTACCACGAGGAGGAGGAAGATCAACGGACAGACGACCGCTTTTACGATCAAGAACCATTCGATCATCCATATCCTCTGGATTGATTGTGAGGATGGCGACGCCAGGATTTTGGGATTCATAGAGCCGGTATTTCATGGAGGTGCTCGGCAGGCACTTACGAGGCGATCGTGATTCGTGACGTATGCAGGACGTGTGACCGTGATTCTACGTCATCAGTTTGATGGAGACCCGATTATGACTACGACGTTATTTCTGCACTTAGAGTTACCCTTATCCATTAGGCGTTATTGGGGTGCTGAAAACCCTGAGCCTAGTGAGATAAGCATCGTATCGACTGCGCGATCCCGTTATCGCCGTGTGTCGAGACATCCAGGATATCTATCTCCTGATGATCATTTTCATGCTGAGAGTGATCCATCAGAGGATTAGATAATCATGATGTTTTTTTTTGGGCGCGTCAGCGTATGTCTGTATATATTAACTCTTTTATTGCTTTCTTTACTGTTTTTGTTTAAATATTTGTAGTCTTAGTTGTAAATTATTTGTACAGTTTATAACTTAATCATATGTATATTATTAGTGATGATGTTTTTTTTTATTTCGTATTTTTCCGCATTATCTTTTTATTACATATTTCTGTCTATCAGGAATTATTTTACAACCCGTAATAATATTTAACAAATGTTTCACAACTTGGGTAGATTTTATTTCTATTTCTTTTATTTTCTTTTATGTGTGACATCCTCCAAAGGGGTGTTACAATAGTTAGTATCGAGCCCAAGTTAGAGTCTTTTGGGGTTGTGGTTGGGTCTGTTTTTGTTTGTCTTTGTGTGATTCTCTCATGATCTTTGTGATTTATATCCTTTCGGAAATATCTAGAAGGATGTATCTAACTTTGTTTTGTTATGTTTGAAGAAAGAAGATGGATGGTAGAGGCGAGGACGTGCTAACGTGAATCGTGATGAGGACCCGATGTTGGTTCTTCTTGAAGCTATGCGGCGATGGTCAAGTGATTACTCGACAAAATTTGAGAGCGACCAACAAAGAAGATGCTACGGTGATGCCCTAAATTTATCTGAATTTAGGCGCCATAATCCGCCACAATTTAGAGGCGAGGTGGATCCTGAGAAAGCGAGTCGGTGGATGCAAGATTTAGAGAGAATTTTTGAGGGGATGAGATGCACGAGATGAAAAGAAAGTAACTTATCTTTGTCTTTATCTTTGAGAGGAGATGCGAAACATTGGTGGAGAGGAATCCACCGAGTGTTGCAAGTGAAGGGACCGAGATCACACAGGGAAGTGTTTTCTAATACTTTTCTGGATAAGTATTTTCCTGCAAGTGCTAGGCATGCCAAGGAGATGGAATTTCTTGGGTTGCGACAGGGAAACATGAAAGTGAATGAGTACGCTACAAAATTTGAAAGTTTGTCTCAATTTCCAGATTATGCTCAAAATCGACAAAATGAGGTATGGAAATGTCGGAAGTTTGAGTCTGGATTGAGAGTAGAATTGAAGCGGGGAGTGATATCTCTGAGGATGAATCATTTTCATACTTTGGTAGACGCATGTACACGGCTTGAGGAGCTTGAACCGTCGCGAGATCAGAGGAGTCGGAACTTTGGGCCGACAAGGTTTGAAAGAGGTGGAGGTAGCAATACAAATCGGTTTCTGCGTAAGCCATATGCTAGACCACAAGGAAGTCAGACTCAGCGACCGCCAGTCGGAGGGAGTGTACCTAGTGGTGGAGCAGGACAGAGAGTGGTGTTTACACCGACGTGTTTTAAGTGCGATAAGAAGGGCCATCTATCTCCAGATTGTACAATCAAGGGAACTGTCTGTTTTAACTGTGGACAGCCTGGGCATATGTCGAAGGATTGTACTCGACCAGAGAAGAAACACAACATTCGTCATGTTAGAACTAATCACCAGAAATCTGGAAATACTCAACCGAGATCTGGAGGGCGAGTATATACAATGATGGGATCTGAAGTTTCTCAATCTGATGACCTTATTCAAGGAGAAGGTGACATTGGAGGTAACCTTCTGACTGTATTGTATGACTCGGGTGCTACACACTCGTTTATTGCCTATGATTGTGTGGAAAGACTGAAGTTGCCTGTGTCTTCTCTGAATGTTAAGTTGAGTGTATCTACGCCAACTGCTAAACCTGTAGTTACTTCTAAGATCTGTTTGGATTGTCCTATTGTTGTGAAGGGCCGTTTGTTTTTAGTCAATTTGATTTGTTTGCCTCTTATTGAGATAGATGTAATCTTAGGGATGGACTGGTTATGTTCTAACCATATCCTTATAGATTGTGCAAAGAAAATTATAGTTTTTCCTAAGGAAGAAGAGTCTGGATTCTTAACTGCTGTTAAGGTCAAGTCTTTGTTAAGAGATGGAGCGCAGAGGATATCGGTATTGTCTTCTCTAGAAGTTAAGAATGAGAAGGATGTGAATACTATTCCCGTTGTCAACGATTTTCCTGATGTTTTTCCCGAAGATGTACACGTTTCTTGCCCGAGCGGGAGATCGAGTTCTCAATTGATTTAGTACCGGGACAGGTCCTATCTCAATTGCACCGTATCGTATGTCGCCGGTAGAGTTGGAGGAGCTGAAAAAGCAATTGGTGGAACCGTTGGAGAAAGAATTTGTACGACCTAGCGTTTCCCCATGGGGTGCGCCGATTTTTGGTCAAGAAGAAGGATGGAACATCACGACTTTGTGTGGACTATCGGCGGTTGAACAAGGTGACTATCAAGAATAAATATCCGCTTCCAAGAATCGACGATTTGATGGATCAATTGAGGGAGCCGTGATATTTTCCAAGATAGATCTGCGATCGGGTTATCACCGGTTCGTGTAAGAGGGGAAGACGTGCCGAAAACGCTTTTCGAACTCGTTATGGACATTATGAGTATCAAGTAATGCCATTCGGGGTGACGAATGCTCCCGCCATATTTATGGATTATATGAACAGGATATTTCGTCCATATTTAGACAGATTTGTCGTTGTCTTTATCGATGACATTCGATCTATTCTCGATCGAAGGAAGAACATCTTGAACATCCGAAAGTTGTTCTTCGATTTTGAGGAGAAGCGGTTGTATGCGAAATTGGCTAAGTGTGAGTTCTGGTTGGAAGAAGTCCAATTTCTTGGTCACGTAATTTCTAAAGAAGGTATTGCGGTGGACCCATCGAAAGTGGAGACTTGTTTTACGGTGGGAAAGACCTAAGACGGTAACGGAAGTTCGAAGTTTTGTTGGACTTGCTTGGTTATTATCGGAGGTTTATCGAAGGTTTTTCCAAGATTGCTGGACCACTTACACAAACCGACGAGGAAAAGTCAAGCTTTTGAATGGACGGAAGAGCGTGAAGCCGAGTTTTCAAGAGTTGAAGAAGAGGTTAACAAGCGCACGGTGTTAATCCTACCGATTCGAAGAAATCTTTCGAGGTGTATTGTGACGCTTCTTATCAAGGACTAGGATGCGTGTTGATGCAAGATCGAATGTGGTGGCATATGCTTCTCGACAATTGAAGGTTCATGAGAAGAATTATCCTACGCATGATTTGGAATTGGCTGCGGTAGTTTTTGCTTTGAAGATATGGAGACATTTTCTCTATGGAGCAACGTTCAACATCTTCAGTGATCACAAGAGTTTGAAGTACTTGTACGACCAGAAGGAGCTGAATATGAGGCAGCGAAGATGGTTAGAATTTCTGAACGACTACGATTTTCAACTTTTGTACCACCCTGGTAAGGCGAATGTCGTGGCCGATGCCTTGAGTAGAAAGATTATCAGTGTTTCTGCTCTGATGATTAAAGAAAAGGAGCTCATTGAACAGTTTAGAGATGAGTGGTCATTTGTTGAGTTGGAAATGGGAAAGATCTGTGTGAATATGGTTACTATATCAAGCGAGCTGATGGAAGACATAAGGGAAAAGCAGAATGCCGATAAATTTTTGCAAGAAATAAGGGAGCAAATGAAGCAAAACGAGGCAGTAGAGTTCAAAGAAGGAACTGATGGAATTCTAAGGTTTCGAGGTAGAATCTGTATTCCTCGTGACCGAGAGCTGAGGCAATATATTGTAGAACATGCCCATACTAGTCTATTAAGTATGCATCCAGGCATAACAAAGATGTACCAAGACTTGAAGAAGTTATTCTGGTGGCATGGAATGAAGGGTGATGTGGTTAGATGCGTGTCAACTTGCCTAGTTTGTCAAAAATCGAAAGTTGAACACCAAAGACCAGGCCGGATGTTGCAACCATATCGATTCCGAATGGAAATGGGACAAACATTTCTATGGATTTCGTTACTGGTTTGCCAAAGACAAGGAGAGGTCATGATGCAATATGGGTTATAGTTGATAGACTTACGAAATCGGCTCATTTCTTACCAATTAATATTAAATATTCATTGGAAAGATTAACCCAGTTGTACATCAGCGAGATTGTCAGATTACATGGAGTGCCTACATGTATAGTTTCTGATAGAGATCCGAGGTTTACGTCAAGATTTTGGCGAAGTCTGCAAGAAGCTATGGGAACCAAGTTACGATTAAGTTCAGCCTATCATCCGCAGACAGATGGTCAGACAGAGAGAACTATACAGTCCTTGGAGGATTTGTTGCGGGCTTGTGTTTTGGAACAACGGGGAAGTTGGGATGAATTTTTATCTTTGATAGAATTCACCTACAACAATAGTTTTCACGCAAGCATCGGAATGGCACCTTATGAAGCATTGTATGGAAGACGATGTCGAACGCCGCTATGTTGGTATCAAGATGGGGAGAGTATGACTGTTGGACCGGAACTTGTACAACAGACTACGGATAAAGTCAAGATGATACAAGAGAAGATGAGGATGGCGCAGCGTACAAAAGAGTTACGCGGACAAACGAAGACGATCTCTTGAGTTTAAGGAGGGTGAGCATGTGTTTTTAAGAGTTACTCCTACGACTGGTGTCGGAAGAGTGATTAAGTCGAAGAAGCTTACTCCTAAATTCATTGAACCATATCAGATTATCCGACGTATAGGTCCTGTAGCATATCAGATTGCTTTGCCGCCTTTTCTATCCAATTTGCACGATGTGTTTCATGTGTCTCAGTTACGGAAGTATATACCAGATCCGACACATGTTATACAACCGAGATGATGTGCACTTAAAGGAGAATTTGACTTACGAAACTTTACCTGTCAGAATAGAGGACAAAAGGTAAAGCACCTTCGAGGGAAGATGATCGAACTAGTGAAAGTCATATGGAATGATATGACGGGTGAAGCTACCTGGGAGCTGGAAGATAAAATGAAGGATCAGTATCCTCATTTGTTTGGATGAACATCGAATTTCGAGGACGAAATTTTTATTTGTTGGGAGAGTTGTAACGCCCCAATTTTTAGAAAATATTCTGAATGCACTGTTTTCTGTTTTTCATGCTTTTGTGTGAATGACCGCTGTGTCCCTATTTTTCTGTTTCGATTTTTGTATGAAAACAATTACGATAATACAGCTCAAATTTTATTTGATCGTTTTCCGTAATTTGTTTCGAGACGGAAAAAATAAAAATTTTTCTGAGCTACTGTATTAATTTTTCTGAAAGATATACAGCTATATAATACTTCTTGGATATTTTATTTGAACGTTTTGGACGATTACCTACGTTGTGGGAAAAAATGGAAAAATGACCGTTACGTCCCGAACGTCTCGTTTTCACTGTTTTTGCTTGTTTTTAATTGTTTTCTTCTTGATTTAATGCCTGAAAATACTGTCTGTGATTTTATATGGACTTTTTGTGTGATTTGCTCCGAGGCAGAAAATAATATTTTCCGGGCCGGGAAAATCTTATTTTATTATTTAGAATTGGGGGATCTTACTTAACCCGATTCTGAATGAGACTAAAAATAATCTTTTAATTTTTAGGATTTAACTGTCAAATAAAATAATTTTATATTATTATAATATTATTTTATTAGTCAGTATAATTTAGTGACAGTGGACCCGGAAATATTTTGCGGGACCCACAATTAGTAGAACGGTTAGATCGGTAGCTTAATTAATCACCGTAAGCAGTAGAACTTTCCAGAACAGGCTGACTCAGCTAGCTGACTCAGCAGAGAATTTAATGCACTGTGTGACTAAGCAAGGTGAGTCACCAAGAGCAACCAATAGGATTTAAGCTTGTTAAGCAAGAATTGATCTTGACCTTTGATGTATTCAATGGCTTGGATGAAGCCAAATCCATGCACATCCTTACCACTTGAAGGCTACGGCCATTAGGAGTGAGAAAGCCAAAAACAACACTTCATCTTCATCACTTTTCTCTCTTCTCTCTTCCAAGAACCCTAGCCTCCATTGTTGTTCTTCTTCACCATTTTCGGCCAAGAGCCATTCCTAATCATCCAACCATCCAAAAATTTTTCTAACCAAGTTTTCCTAACCTAAACACTATTCTAAGAACCTTTCTAGTTGGAAGTTTCTTCAAAATCTTCCATTAAGGGCTTGGAAATCAACCTTGTAGATTTGACCTAGAAGGTGAAATATCATATTTTTCTTTTCTCTCTTCTTTTCAAAGTTCTAAACCATGATTTCTCCATGGTTTAGCTTCTTTTTCATGGTTAATAACATGTAGATTTTGTTTGAGATTTTTAGGTATTTGGTGGAGTGAAAACCGAACCATAGGAGGTGTGAAAGCAAGCTTTTTGTCTTCATTTAAGGTAAGAGGAAGACAATTCTTATCATCCCTTGATGGTGGTAAGAAGATGGGTTGTTTGTAGAATCCATAAGGATTCGGTTGTGGTGTGTTTATTGATGTGTATTTGTTAATTTTTGTGGTTGCTAGTAGCTTAAGTGTTGTATGTTAGTAGCTTTCTTGTGTGGTGATTGTAATAATTTTGCATGTTTATTAGCTTTTGATGGTATGTCTATAAGCTTTAATTTAGGTTTTATATGTTAGAAATATTTTGCATGTGTTAGAAATATAAATGCATGTGTTAGAATTGTATGATAAGGTATAAGATGTGAATAACATGTGTAAATTTGCATGAGTGTTCCAAAGAACACATTCCCTAGCTCACGGCAATGACAAAGGGTGAGGACCAAAATGTTCTCTTCATTTTTCCTAAAGTGCAACTTAATTAATTAGGAGAAATAAGAAGGTTTCAAATTGTTTTGATCAAAGAAAAGGAATTTAGAAATCAAATGGTAAAGATTTAGTAAATTTTGGGCCAACATGCCTAAAGGATTTATTTGATTTAAAATCATTACTTTATAACATGATTTAATGAACTTAGATAAGATAATACCTTTGACATGATTTAGAAATCAAATGAAAAAGTTTTACAAAATTCGCCAACATGCCACTATAGGCAATTATGATTTCTAAAACTTGACTCCAAACCTTTTTCAATCAAAAAGAGACAATACAAGTTAAGAAGAAATTTTCTATAATAATTTTTGAAGAAACAAATTGAGTAGAATTAAGCTTAAAGGATTAAAACTAGTGATTTTATCATTAGGAAGTAAAATACAGAAATTTTGAGAAATTTTCTAACATATAGCTCACTTTAGGTTTTGAAGCATGTTAGAGATTTCAAAAAGAATTAAATGATATGGTTAAAAAATTAGGTAAATAGAAAATTTTATGAAAAATTTAGAAAACCATTATTATAAGTTTATAAACAAAATGCTTCAATTTTTAGTAAAAATGAACCTATAAGATAGTAAAAATATCCTAAAGACAATATGCGCTATGAAAAAATTATTCTACGTAGTTTAAATGTACTAAGTACTATTTCTATCTGTTTAAACAGTAATTTTAAGGGCATTCGAATAAGAAAATGATTTAAAAATCCTACGCGATTGAGAAAACGTATTAAAAATGCTACGCGATTTTAAAAACAGAAAAATATCTTTACCCGATTTTTAAACGTTTGTAAAAACGACGGAATTATGAAAATGCGATAAAATTTCTACGCGATTGACCGTTACTATATTTATTTTATGCTGTCGGGAAAATGTGAACCCGTACAGGCTTTTGAAAATCTATATGCTGTCGGGAAAATGTGAACCCGTACAGGCTTTTGAAAATCTATATGCTGTCGGGAAAATGTGAACCCGTACAGGCTTTTGAAAATCTATTTACTGTCGGGAAAATGTGAACCCGTACAGGTTTTTAAGAATTATTTGCTGTCGGGAAAATGTGAACCCGTACAGGCTTTCCATCTATCTGTTATGTGTGCCATGTATTTGGTGGATTTGTTGACGAGACGAATCACATCGTGTTGTCGATGCGATAAACGTAGTGTGGTTCATTGTTCTAATGAACTTGGAGACTTTAGTGTACGGGATCCCACATGTGGACAGTTGGTCGCTCCGCTGGGCCGTGGTAAACCGATAGCACACTTTGGTACTCGACATACACTATATTTAATCGAGATTGGTGAAATCTAGTAGTACATTTGCCTGTAGTGCCACAACGTGAGACCGTGAACTACACCACGCCTGGATTGATGGATTCCTGTGTCGTGGGGCTATAGACACAACGTGTGACAAAGCAATAGTTGGTGGGGCAGCCGTGGTACTATTAGGTTTTGCGAATCATTCCTCTCTCTGATACTTGTGTTTTTTTTAGCTCCATGGAGTAGGGTTTTGTTGTATTATTTATTTATCTCTATGTCTATCTGTTTCCATCTTATCTATTTATTATCTATCTGTCTTTCATTTGTTTATTTTATCTCGTTTATTCTTATATTTCTTATCTTATCTGTGAGGTTTTATCTATGATGTGATATATTGTGATGATATCTGAATTTTACTTCAATTTATTATTATTATTGTTAAAGCTTTATGTATTGCATGAACTGTATATATATTGTTTATCGTCTTTTTATTGGCCATGTTGTGATGATTTTATGTTGTCTTACCTCTTTGTTATATGTATTTTCTCGTTTAATTATTTTACGCGGTAAAGACTTCGAGGAAGAGGATCACCTATTGAGATCGTGTACCCCGAGGAGGAGGAAGATCACAGACAGACGACCGCTTTACGATCAAGAACCATCCGATCATCCATATCCTCTGGATTGATTGTGAGGGATGGCGACGCCAGGATTTTTGGGATTCATAGAGCTGGTATTTCATGGAGGTGCTCGGCTTGGCACTTACGAGGCGATCGTGATTCCGTGACGTATGCGGGACGTGTGACCGTGATTCTACGTCATCGCTTTGATGGAGACCGATTATGACTACGACGTTATTTCGCACTTAGAGTTACCCTTATCCATTAGGCGTTATTGGGGTGCTGAAAACCCTGAGCCTAGTGAGATAAGCATCGTATCGACTGCGCGATCCCGTTATCGCCGTGTGTCGAGACATCCAGATATCTATCTCTTGATGATCATTTTCATGCTTTGAGAGTGATCCATCGAGGATTAGATAACCATGATGTTTTTTTTTGGGCGCGTCAGCGTATGTCTGTATATATTAACTCTTTTATTGCTTTCTTTACTGTTTTTGTTTAAATATTTGTAGTCTTAGTTGTAAATTATTTGTACAGCTTATAACTTAATCATATGTATATTATCAGTAATGATGTTTTTTTTTATTTCGTATTTTCCGCATTATCTTTTTATTACATATTTCTCTATCATGAATTATTTTACAACCCGTAATAATATTTAACAAATGTTTCACAACTTGGGTAGATTTTATTTCTATTTCTTTTATTTTCTTTTATGTGTGACATCCTCCAAAGGGGTGTTACAATAGTTGGTATCAGAGCCCAAGTTAGAGTCTTTTGGGGTTGTGGTTGGGTCTGTTTTTGTTTGTGCTGTGTGATTCTCTGTGATCTTTGTGATTTATATCCTTTCGGAAATATCTAGAAGGATGTATCTAACTTTGTTTTGTTATGTTTGAAGAAAGAAGATGGATGGTAGAGGCAGAGGACGTGCTAACGTGAATCGTGATGAGGACCCGATGTTGGTTGCTGCTGAAGCTATGCGGCGATGGTCAAGTGATTACTCAAAAAAATTTGAGAGCAAATTTCAACAAAGAAGATGCTACAAATGATGCCCTAAATTTATCCGAATTTAGGCGCCATAATCCGCCACAATTTAGAGGCGAGGTGGATCCGAGAAAGCGAGTCA
Organism: Ormosia emarginata; assembly: GCA_029884605.1. NCBI lineage: Eukaryota > Viridiplantae > Streptophyta > Magnoliopsida > Fabales > Fabaceae > Ormosia > Ormosia emarginata. The sequence goes on along the minus strand of JAQQTP010000081.1, from coordinate 5,606,483 downwards.
GTGGATGCAAGATTTAGAGAGAATTTTTGAGGGGATGAGATGCACAGATGAAAAGAAAGTAACTTATGCTGTCTTTATGCTGAGAGGAGATGCAGAACATTGGTGGAGAGGAATCCACCGAGTGTTGCAAGCTGAAGGGACTGAGATCACCTGGGAAGTGTTTTCTAATACTTTTCTGGATAAGTATTTTCCTGCAAGTGCTAGGCATGCCAAGGAGATGGAATTTCTTGGGTTGCGACAGGGAAACATGAAAGTGAATGAGTACGCTACAAAATTTGAAAGTTTGTCTCAATTTCCAGATTATGCTCAAAATCGACAAAATGAGGTATGGAAATGTCGGAAGTTTGAGTCTGGATTGAGAGTAGAATTGAAGCGGGGAGTGATATCTCTGAGGATGAATCATTTTCATACTTTGGTAGACGCATGTACACGGCTTGAGGAGCTTGAACCGTCGCGAGATCAGAGGAGTCGAACTTTGGGCCGACAAGGTTTGAAAGAGGTGGAGGTAGCAATACAAATCGGTTTCTGCGTAAGCCATATGCTAGACCACAAGGAAGTCGGACTCGCCGACCGCCGCCGGAGGGAGTGTACCTAGTGGTGGAGCAGACAGAGAGTGGTGTTTACACCGACGTGTTTTAAGTGCGATAAGAAGGGCCATCTATCTCCGTTGTACAATCAAGGGAACTGTCTGTTTTAACCGTGGACAACTGGGCATATGTCGAAGGATTGTACTCGACCGAGAGAAGAAACCTCGTTGTTCGTCATGTTAGAACTAATCGCCAGTAAATCTGAAATACTCAACCGAGATCTGGAGGGCGAGTATATACAATGATGGGATCTGAAGTTTCTCAATCTGATGACCTTATTCAAGGAGAAGGTGACATTGGAGGTAACCTTCTGACTGTATTGTATGACTCGGGTGCTACACACTCGTTTATTGCCTATGATTGTGTGGAAAGACTGAAGTTGCCCGTGTCTTCTCTGAATGTTAAGTTGAGTGTATCTACGCCAACTGCTAAACCTGTAGTTACTTCTAAGATCTGTTTGGATTGTCCTATTGTTGTGAAGGGCCGTTTGTTTTTAGTCAATTTGATTTGTTTGCCTCTTATTGAGATAGATGTAATCTTAGGGATGGACTGGTTATGTTCTAACCATATCCTTATAGATTGTGCAAAGAAAATTATAGTTTTTCCTAAGGAAGAAGAGTCTGGATTCTTAACTGCTGTTAAGGTCAAGTCTTTGTTAAGAGATGGAGCGCAGGGATATCTGGTATTGTCTTCTCTAGAAGTTAAGAATGAGAAGGATGTGAATACTATTCTTGTTGTCAACGATTTTCCTGGATGTTTTTCCCGAAGATGTACCGGTTTCTCGCCCGAGCGGGAGATCGAGTTCTCAATTGATTTAGTACACGAATGTGTCCTATCTCAATTGCACCGTATCGTATGTCGCCGTAGAGTTGGAGGAGCCGAAAAAGCAATTGGTGGAACCGTTGGAGAAAGAATTTGTACGACCTAGCGTTTCCCCATGGGGTGCGCCAAGATTTTTGGTCAAGAAGAAGGATGGAACATCACGACTTTGTGTGGACTATCGGCAGTTGAACAAGGTGACTATCAAGAATAAATATCCGCTTCCAAGAATCGACGATTTGATGGATCAATTGAGGGGAGCTGTGATATTTTCCAAGATAGATCTGCGATCGGGTTATCACCAGATTCGTGTAAGAGGGGAAGACGTGCCGAAAACTGCTTTTCGAACTCGTTATGGACATTATGAGTATCAGGTAATGCCATTCGGGGTGACGAATGCTCCTGCCATATTTATGGATTATATGAACAGGATATTTCGTCCATATCTAGACAGATTTGTCGTTGTCTTTATCGATGACATTCTGATCTATTCTCGATCGAAGGAAGAACATGCTGAACATCTGAATGTTGTTCTTCAGATTTTGAGGGAGAAGCAGTTGTATGCGAAATTGGCTAAGTGTGAGTTCTGGTTGGAAGAAGTCCAATTTCTTGGTCACGTAATTTCTAAAGAAGGTATTGCGGTGGACCCATCGAAAGTGGAGACTGTTTTACAGTGGGAAAGACCTAAGACAGTAACAGAAGTTCGAAGTTTTGTTGGACTTGCTGGTTATTATCGGAGGTTTATCGAAGGTTTTTCCAAGATTGCTGGACCACTTACACAACTGACGAGGAAAAGTCAAGCTTTTGAATGGACGGAAGAGCGTGAAGCCAGTTTTCAAGAGTTGAAGAAGAGGTTAACAACTGCACCGGTGTTAATCCTACCAGATTCGAAGAAATCTTTCGAGGTGTATTGTGACGCTTCTTATCAAGGACTAGGATGCGTGTTGATGCAAGATCGGAATGTGGTGGCATATGCTTCTCGACAATTGAAGGTTCATGAGAAGAATTATCCTACGCATGATTTGGAATTGGCTGCGGTAGTTTTTGCTTTGAAGATATGGAGACATTTTCTCTATGGAGCAACGTTCAACATCTTCAGTGATCACAAGAGTTTGAAGTACTTGTACGACCAGAAGGAGCTGAATATGAGGCAGCGAAGATGGTTAGAATTTCTGAACGACTACGATTTTCAACTTTTGTACCACCCTGGTAAGGCGAATGTCGTGGCCGATGCCTTGAGTAGAAAGATTATCGTGTTTCGCTCCGATGATTAAAGAAAAGGAGCTCATTGAACAGCTTTAGAGATGAGTGGTCATTTGTTGAGTTGGAAACGGGAAAGATCTGTGTGAATATGGTTACTATATCAAGCGAGCTGATGGAAGACATAAGGGAAAAGCAGAATGCCGATAAATTTTTGCAAGAAATAAGGGAGCAAATGAAGCAAAACGAGGCAGTAGAGTTCAAAGAAGGAACTGATGGAATTCTAAGGTTTCGAGGTAGAATCGTATTCCTCGTGACCGAGAACCGAGGCAATATATTGTAGAACATGCCCATACTAGTCTATTAAGTATGCATCCGGCATAACAAAGATGTACCAAGACTTGAAGAAGTTATTCTGTGGCATGGAATGAAGGGTGATGTGGTTAGATGCGTGTCAACTTGCCTAGTTTGTCAAAAATCGAAAGTTGAACACCAAAGACCAGCTGGGATGTTGCAACCATATCGATTCCGAATGGAAATGGGACAGCATTTCTATGGATTTCGTTCTTGGTTTGCCAAAGACAAGGAGAGGTCATGATGCAATATGGGTTATAGTTGATAGACTTACGAAATCGGCTCATTTCTTACCAATTAATATTAAATATTCATTGGAAAGATTAACCCAGTTGTACATCAGCGAGATTGTCAGATTACATGGAGTGCCTACATGTATAGTTTCTGATAGAGATCCGAGGTTTACGTCAAGATTTTGGCGAAGTCTGCAAGAAGCTATGGGAACCAAGTTACGATTAAGTTCAGCCTATCATCCGCGAGACAGATGGTCGACGAGAGAACTATACAAATCCTTGGAGGATTTGTTGCGGGCTTGTGTTTTGGAACAACGGGAAGTTGGGATGAATTTTTATCTTTGATAGAATTCACCTACAACAATAGTTTTCACGCAAGCATCGGAATGGCACCTTATGAAGCATTGTATGGAAGACGATGTCAAACGCCGCTATGTTGGTATCAAGATGGGGAGAGTATGACTTTGGACCTAACTTGTACAACAGACTACGATAAAGTCAAGATGATACAAGAGAAGATGAGGATGGCGCAAAGCGACAAAAGAGTTACGCGGACAAACGAAGACGATCTCTTGAGTTTAAGGAGGGTGAGCATGTGTTTTTAAGAGTTACTCCTACGACTGGTGTCGGAAGAGTGATTAAGTCGAAGAAGCTTACTCCTAAATTCATTGAACCATATCGATTATCCGACGTATAGGTCCTGTAGCATATCGATTGCTTTGCCGCCTTTTCTATCCAATTTGCACGATGTGTTTCATGTGTCTCGATTACGGAAGTATATACCAGATCCGACACATGTTATACAACCAGATGATGTGCAGTTAAAGGAGAATTTGACTTACGAAACTTTACCTGTCAGAATAGAGGACAAAAAGGTAAAGCAGCTTCGAGGGAAGATGATCGAACTAGTGAAAGTCATATGGAATGATATGACGGGTGAAGCTACCTGGGAGTGGAAGATAAAATGAAGGATCAATATCCTCATTTGTTTGGATGAACATCGAATTTCGAGGACGAAATTTTTATTTGTTGGGGAGAGTTGTAACGCCCCAATTTTTAGAAAATATTCTGAATGTACTGTTTTCTGTTTTTCATGCTTTTGTGTGAATGACCGCTGTGTCCCTATTTTTCTGTTCTCGATTTTTGTATGAAAACAATTACGATAATACAGGCTCAAATTTTATTTGATCGTTTTACGTAATTTGTTTCGAAAAATAAAAATTTTTCTCGAGCTATCAGTATTAATTTTTCTCGAAAGATATACACTATATAATACTTCTGGATATTTTATTTGAACGTTTTGGACGATTACCTACGTTGTGGGAAAAAATGGGAAAATGACCGTTACGTCCCGAACGTACTGTTTTCACTGTTTTTGCTGTTTTTAATTGTTTTCTTCTTGATTTAATGCCTGAAAATACTGTCTGTGATTTTATATGGACTTTTTGTGTGATTTGCTCGAGGCAGAAAATAATATTTTCCTGGCCGGGAAAATCTTATTTTATTATTTAGAATTGGGGGATCTTACTTAACCCGATTCTCGAATGAGACTAAAAATAATCTTTTAATTTTTAGGATTTAACTATCAAATAAAATAATTTTATATTATTATAATATTATTTTATTAGTCAGTATAATTTAGTGACAGTGGACCCGGAAATATTTTGCGGGACCCACAATTAGTAGAACGGTTAGATCGGTAGCTTAATTAATCACCGTAGCGGTAGAACTTTCCAGAACAGTTGACTCACTAGTGACTCAAATAGAGAATTTAATGCATAATCGTGTGACTAAGCAAGGTGAGTCACCAAGAGCAACCAATAGGATTTAAGCTTGTTAAGCAAGAATTGATCTTGACCTTTGATGTATTCAATGGCTTGGATGAAGCCAAATCCATGCACATCCTTACCACTTGAAGGCTACGGCCATTAGGAGTGAGAAAGTCAAAAACAACACTTCATCTTCATCACTTTTCTCTCTTCTCTCTCTTCCAAGAACCCTAGCCTCCATTGTTGTTCTTCTTCACCATTTTCGGCCAAGAGCCATTCCTAATCATCCAACCATCCAAAAATTTTTCTAACCAAGTTTTCCTAACCTAAACACTATTCTAAGAACCTTTCTAGTTGGAAGTTTCTTCAAAATCTTCCATTAAGGGCTTGGAAATCAACCTTGTAGATTTGACCTAGAAGGTGAAATATCATATTTTTCTTTTCTCTCTTCTTTTTCAAAGTTCTAAACCATGATTTCTCCATGGTTTAGCTTCTTTTCATGGTTAATAACATGTAGATTTTGTTTGAGATTTTTAGGTATTTGGTGGAGTGAAAACCGAACCATAGGAGGTGTGAAAGCAAGCTTTTTGTCTTCATTTAAGGTAAGAGGAAGACAATTCTTATCATCCCTTGATGGTGGTAAGAAGATGGGTTGTTTGTAGAATCCATAAGGATTCGGTTGTGGTGTGTTTATTGATGTGTATTTGTTAATTTTTGTGGTTGCTAGTAGCTTAAGTGTTGTATGTTAGTAGCTTTCTTGTGTGGTGATTGTAATAATTTTGCATGTTTATTAGCTTTTGATGGTATGTCTATAAGCTTTAATTTAGGTTTTATATGTTAGAAATATTTTGCATGTGTTAGAAATATAAATGCATGTGTTAGAATTGTATGATAAGGTATAAGATGTGAATAACATGTGTAAATTTGCATGAGTGTTCCAAAGAACACATTCCCTAGCTCACGGCAATGACAAAGGGTGAGGACCAAAATGTTCTCTTCATTTTTCCTAAAGTGCAACTTAATTAATTAGGAGAAATAAGAAGGTTTCAAATTGTTTTGATCAAAGAAAAGGAATTTAGAAATCAAATGGTAAAGATTTAGTAAATTTTGGGCCAACATGCCTAAAGGATTTATTTGATTTAAAATCATTACTTTATAACATGATTTAATGAACTTAGATAAGATAATACCTTTGACATGATTTAGAAATCAAATGAAAAAGTTTTACAAAATTCGCCAACATGCCACTATAGGCAATTATGATTTCTAAAACTTGACTCCAAACCTTTTTCAATCAAAAGAGACAATACAAGTTAAGAAGAAATTTTCTATAATAATTTTTGAAGAAACAAATTGAGTAGAATTAAGCTTAAAGGATTAAAACTAGTGATTTTATCATTAGGAAGTAAAATACAGAAATTTTGAGAAATTTTCTAACATATATAGCTCACTTTAGGTTTTGAAGCATGTTAGAGATTTCAAAAAGAATTAAATGATATGGTTAAAAAATTAGGTAAATAGAAAATTTTATGAAAAATTTAGAAAACCATTATTATAAGTTTATAAACAAAATGCTGTCAATTTTTAGTAAAAATGAACCTATAAGATAGTAAAAATATCCTAAAGACAATATGCGCTATGAAAAAAATTATTCTACGTAGTTTAAATGTACTAAGTACTATTTCTATCTGTTTAAACAAGTAATTTTAAGGGCATTCGAATAAGAAAATGATTTAAAAATCCTACGCGATTGAGAAAACGTATTAAAATGCTACGCGATTTTAAAAACAGAAAAATATCTTTACCCGATTTTTAAACGTTTGTAAAAACGACGGAATTATGAAAATGCGATAAAATTTCTACGCGATTGACCGTTACTATATTTATTTTATGTCGTCGGGAAAAAGTGAACCCGTCATGTGCTTTTGCAAATCTATATCTTTTCGGGAAAATGTGAACCCGCATGTGCTTTTGAAAATCTATATGTTTGTCGGAAAATGTGAACCCGTACATGTGCTTTTGAAAATCTATTTACTTGTCGGGAAAATGTGAACCCGCATGTGTTTTTAAGAATTATTTGTTTGTCGGGAAAATGTGAACCCGCATGTGCTTTCCATCTATCTCATTATGTGTGCCATGTATTTGGTGGATTTGTTGACGAGACGAATCACATCGTGTTGTCGATGCGATAAACGTAGTGTGGTTCATTGTTCTAATGAACTTGGAGACTTTAGTGTACGGGATCCCACATGTGGACGCTTGGTCGCTCCGCCGGGCCGTGGTAAACCGATAGCACACTTTGGTACTCGACATACACTATATTTAATCGAGATTGGTGAAATCTAGTAGTACATTTGCTCGTAGTGCCACAACGTGAGACCGTGAACTACACCACGCCCGGGATTGATGGATTCTGTGTCGTGGGGCTATAGACACAACGTGTGACAACAAGCAATAGTTGGTGGGGCAGCCGTGGTACTATTAGGTTTTGCGAATCATTCCTCTCTCGATACTTGTGTTTTTTTTTAGCTCCATGGAGTAGGGTTTTGTTGTATTATTTATTTATCTCTATGTCTATCTGTTTCCATCTTATCTATTTATTATCTATCCGTCTTTCATTTGTTTATTTTATCTGTTTATTCTTATATTTCTTATCTTATCTGTGAGGTTTTATCTATGATGTGATATATTGTGATGATATCTGAATTTTACTTCAATTTATTATTATTATTGTTAAAGCTTTATGTATTGCATGAACTGTATATATATTGTTTATCGTCTTTTTATTGGCCATGTTGTGATGATTTTATGTTGTCTTACCTCTTTGTTATATGTATTTTCTGTTTAATTATTTTACGCGGTAAAGACTTCGAGGAAGAGGATCAGCCTATTGAGATCGTGTACCCTGAGGAGGAGGAAGATCGGCAGACAGACGACCGCTTTACGATCAAGAACCATCCGATCATCCATATCCTCTGGATTGATTGTGAGGATGGCGACGCCAGATTTTTGGGATTCATAGAGCTGGTATTTCATGGAGGTGCTCGGCTTGGCACTTACGAGGCGATCGTGATTCGTGACGTATGCGGACGTGTGACCGTGATTCTACGTCATCGCTTTGATGGAGACCCGATTATGACTACGACGTTATTTCGCACTTAGAGTTACCCTTATCCATTAGGCGTTATTGGGGTGCCGAAAACCCCGAGCCTAGTGAGATAAGCATCGTATCGACCGCGCGATCCCGTTATCGCCGTGTGTCGAGACATCCAGATATCTATCTCCCGATGATCATTTTCATGCCGAGAGTGATCCATCGAGGATTAGATAATCATGATGTTTTTTTTGGGCGCGTCGGCAACAGTATGTCTCGTATATATTAACTCTTTTATTGCTTTCTTTACTGTTTTTGTTTAAATATTTGTAGTCTTAGTTGTAAATTATTTGTACAGTTTATAACTTAATCATATGTATATTATTAGTGATGATGTTTTTTTTATTTCGTATTTTTCCGCATTATCTTTTTATTACATATTTCTGTCTATCAGGAATTATTTTACAACCCGTAATAATATTTAACAAATGTTTCACAACTTGGGTAGATTTTATTTCTATTTCTTTTATTTTCTTTTATGTGTGACATCCTCCAAAGGGGTGTTACATACGGCCCCATGAGGATACACATGTTTGACAACAAAAGGACCACTCCACCTAGATCTCAATTTTCCAGGGAATAGGTGCAGGCGAGAATTATAAAGAAGAACTTTTTGACCAATTTCAAAAGATTTTCTCAAAAGTGTCTTGTCATGAAAAACTTTTGCTCTAACTTTATAAATCTTTGAGTTCTCATATGCATCATTTCTCAATTCCTCAAGTTCATTTAATTGTAATTTACGTATCTTGCAAGCATCATCAAGATTTAGATTGAAAGCTTTAATGGCCCAAAATGCTTTATGTTCCAATTTTATAGGCAAGTGACAAGGTTTTCCATAGACTAATCGATAGGATGACCTGCCCAAAGATGTTTTGAAAGCAGTGCGGTAAGCCCAAAGTGCATCGTTTAGTCTTAAAGACCAATCTTTACGATTTGGGTTAACCGTTTTTTTTTCAAAATTTGTTTAATCTCCCTATTTACTAATTCAACTTGTCCACTTGTCTGAGGGTGATAAGGGGTGGTAATTTTGTGTGTAATACCATATTTTTTTCATTAAAGATTCAAATGGTTTATTGTAAAAACGTGTTCCCCCATCACTGATGATAACTCGAGGGATTCCAAATCGACACAAGATATTTTCTTTTAAAAATTTGAGAATATTTTTATGATCATTGTGTTGGCATGGAATCGCCTCAATCCATTTTGAGACATAATCAACTGCAACCAATATATACACAAATCTAAATGAAGATGGAAATGGGCCCATGAAATTAATTCCCCAACAATCAAAAATTTCAATGACAAGGATGGGATTCAGAGGCATCATGTTTCTTTTTGAAATTGAGCCCATTTTTTTGACAATTTTCACAACTTTTGCAAAAAGTATAGCAGTCCTTAAATAAAGTGGGCCTATAAAATCCACACTGCAAGATTTTTGCAGTTGTTTTCTTTGAAGAAAAGTGACCTCCACATGCTTCTGAGTGACAAAATTTAATGCCACTACCTACCTCACTGTCATGCACACATCTCCGAAAGATTTGTTTAGGAAAATATTTGAGCAAGTATGGATCATCCCAATAAAAATTTTTCACCTCTGTCAAAAATTTCTTTCTATCTTGGTGCGTCCATTAAGGCGACATCTTTTCTGTTATAAGAAAGTTAACTATATTAGCAAACCAAGGCATGGAATTGACAGAAAATAAAAATTCATCGAGAAAAGAATCATTGATAGGTGTGCTATCAAAAGGTGAGCCTGTTGTAAGTCTGAACAAATGATCAGCGACAACATTTTCAGCTCCTTTCTTATCTTTTATTATGATGTTGAATTCTTGAAGCAACAAGATCCACTGTATCAATCTTGGTTTGACATCCTGCTTAGACATCAAATATCTAATAACAATATGATCGGTGAAAATCACAATAGAAGAACTAATTAAGTAAGATCGAAATTTGTCTAGTGCAAAAATTACAACAAGTAGTTCTTTTTCAGTAGTGGTGTAATTCATTTGTGCACTATTTAATGTTCTACTTGTGTAATAAATCACATGAGGCTTACCTTCCTTTCTTTGGCCTAAAACATCGCCCACAGCAAAATCACTAGCATCACATATTAACTCAAAAGGCAAATACCAGTCAAGAGATTGCATGATAGGAGCAGATGTCAGAAGACCAATTAATTTTTCAAAAGATTTTTGACATCTTGAGTCCAATCAAATGGTGCATCTTTCAACAGAAGACTACATAATGGTCTAGATATGGCACTAAAGTCCTTTATGAATCTTCTGTAAAATCCTGCATGTCCTAAAAAGGAATGAACTTCTCTGACTATTTTTGGGAAAGGCAAATGAGCAATTAATTAAACTTTGGCCTTATCAACTTCAATTCCTTTAGAAGATATCACATGACCTAACACTATTCCTGAGGTAGCCATGTAATGACATTTTTCGTAATTTAACACAAATCCTCTTTCTTCACATCTTTTAAGAACTTTTTCCAAATTATCAAGATAATTTTCAAAAGAATTTCCAAAAACTGTCAGATCATCCATGAAAACCTTTAAATAATGCTCAATCATGTCACTAAAAATGCTTAACACGCATCTTTGAATTGTTACCGGAGCATTACAAAGGCCAAAATGCATTCTTCTATATGCAAAAGTACCAAATGGACATGTTAAAGTGGTTTTTTCTTGATCTTCCAATGCAATTGGTATTTGATTATAACATGAAAAACCATCAAGAAAATAATAGTATGGATGTCCTGCTACCCTTTTCAGAATTTGATCAAGAAATGATAAAGGAAAATGATCTTTCCTAGTAGCAACATTTAATTTTCTAAAATCAATACACATACGCCAACTAGATGAGACTCACGTAGGTATTAATTCACCTTTATCATTTTCAATCACTGTTATTCCAGATTTCTTAGGCACAACCTGTGTAGGGCTTACCCATTGACTATCAGAGATAGGATAGATAATTCCAACATCAAGCAATTTAAGGACTTCAGCTCTAACTACCTCTTTCATGTGTGGATTTAATCTTCTTTGAGGTTGTTGAGAAGTTTTAGCATTATCCTCTACATGTATTCTATGTGTACAAATTAATGGATTAATGCCTTTTAAGTACTTCTGTTAACATACCTTCTTGTTCTTTAGTAAGAGACGAGGAAATTACCACTGGATAATTTTGTTCTTCTCCCAAAAATGTGTACTTCAACCCAGCAAGTAATGACTTTAGTTCCGGTGTGAGTACTTCTTCATGGGCATTATCATTCATGGGTTTTAGCTCTTCAAATCTTGGCTTCCATCCCTTGTACTTCATTACCTGTGTATAATCAAGCAAAGAACATATTTCAGAGATATCATCTTCTAATTGCATGCCTGACTCAAATGAATTGACTAAACAAATTTCTAATGGGTCAGAAGAACTCCTTGTTTGAAGATGATCATCTACGATGGCTTCAATTCCTTTAACTTCCTCATTTTCATCAAGGACTTCCTGTGGTTGCTTACACATGTTAAAAACATTGAGCTCCAGTGTCATGTTTCCAAATGTTAGTTTCACCACTCCATTTCTGCAATTTATCAAAACATTAGATGTTGCTAAAAATAGACAGCCTAAAATAACAAGAATTGACTTACAACTATCAACCACAGGTTCAGTATCCAAGACAATAAAATCTATAGGATATATATGTAACACCTCAAAATTTATTTTTCTACTATCAGTATTCATTTTATAATATTTGTGATTTTCTGGATTTTTCGAAGAACGCAGAATATTTTAATATTATTCCTCGTTTTACGTATGCACTGAGCGGAATCAGAAAAATGAGATATTTTCTCTGAGAACCTTGAATTATGGAAACGTCGATGGGGGATCTTACTAAACCCGACGCCGAACATAGTTTACAAGGTTTCACGTTTTTCAAGAAATATTAACAGATGAAATAATAAAACACTGCAAAGAATTTATCTGTCAGATTTGTTAATGCTGACTTCTGCCAACTGTAACTATTATCCAATAAATAATAACAGGTGATAAAAATCTTATCACATTATTCAAAATTTACCTTGTGTCAAGCCCCTTTAGCCTTATTTTTAAAATAAAAATAGAGTTAAATAAAAGCCCATTGTAAGAAGCTTCCAAGAAGTTTCCTTGTGGACACATTTTCTCCCTCTTCCCTCCTCACTCTTCTCCACGGCAGAGGTAATATTGGAGCCCAATATTCACTTTCATCTTCCTAATATTTTCTCTCTTCTCATTCTCTTCAAACACCATTTCTTCTCCTCTTCTTTTTCCTTCTCCACCGTGCACCTACCCATTGGAAGACCATCTCCATGATTTGCTAAATCAAACCCATTTCTACTCATCTTCCACCATTCTTAGTTCTCTTTTGTGGCCATCCCTTGGTTCTTCTTCTTCTTCTTCCTCTTCCATTTTTCCACCTTGGAAGCTAAAGCTTGGAGTTTTAAGGTAAAGTCTTCAACTTTCTCCTATGTTTCTTGCAATTCTCGTTTCTCTTGGTCACCTAGGTGACCAAGAACCCATTTTTCATGGTTTGAGTGGACATTGTGGAAGTCACTCACATTGGGGTTTTTCTTGAAGGAGGAAAACGAAAATCTAGGGCAAAAATGAGTGGCACCATTGTGTTGTCTTCCAAATAGGTAAGAGGGAGATGATCCTCTTCAACCAATCTTAGTAATAAGGGAATGTCTTGTGTATTGTTGTTGATAAAGAAATCCATGTTGGATTACTCTCTTTGTTATATGGGGTTGATTCCATGAATTTGTAGTTGTTTGAGTTGTATGAATATGTGGGTTTGCATTGTGTGTTTTAATGACCATGAACCTCTTGATTGTTATTTTGTATTGTGATGGCATGAACCATGTTTTGGATTACTGAAGAATTTTGATGATGGATGGGCCACGGTTCTGCAGAACTGAATTCTGCAGAACCCTTGTTAATGCACTAGCGCTCAGGCGCTGTGCATAGAGCGTCTAGGCACTCAATCAACGCTCAGGCACTGTGGTTGGGACGTCTAAGCGCTCTTTGCCCAGGAAATTTCCCCTGTAACTCGACTTGGTGAGCATTCAGGCGCTTCGTGTTTAGCGCCTAGGCGCTCAACCAGCGCTCAGGCACTTCAAACGTGGCGCCTAGGCGCCTATAGCAGAACCAGCTAGGTGACTGTAAAACGATATTAAGACTCCAATATGAAGATAGTGCAACCATAAATAAAGTAAAGAACTTGATTTGCAAGGGAAGTCCTCTACAGAGGGAGATTTTATAAGAATGAACATTCTAAAGTGGAATTCCATAATGAACTTTAAGAAGTGCCTCACCACTTGAGAACTTAACACTATGTGATTTCGAGACCATGAACGAGACTAGGGAGTTGTGGAGGTCTAAGTTGCATGAATTGTGACATGTTACAAATGATTATATTATTGATAAATACACATGAATGTTATTAATGTTTCTCATGGATCCCTATGCGGGTTAAGCACTTGTTGATTACTTGAGGAAACCATGATATGATGACCTTGAGAAATGGAATATGTATGTGTGTGCATGTAAACATACCATTGTGATATGCTATGATGAATACATCGTTGATGAACATACATGATTGGGCATATTGTGTCGTCATGCATGTGTTATCCGTTGGACATGGTTAGTAAGGCGAGGTATGCCTAGGAGTTTGAATAACACCTATGTGCGGGTGCGAATAGACTAAGCGTAGATGTCATATGTTGTTGACCCTGGGGGCGTCGGGGTGTGGGTGTCTCACAATAGACAGTGGTAGCTCCACTGGGGCCGTGGGATAGACCAATGCGACACACCGACGATCCTGTCTGAGACGTTGTCCTATATCGCAATCAACTGTAGAGGTACCATGTATAAGCCATTGCGCAAACATTTTTATGAAAGGAAGCACACTGTATTTTAAGGCTACTGACATACTGGTATTACTCCTTGATCATTCACTCCGAAGATGTTTATGTTTAGCTCCATGGAGTAGGAACTTTTGGTACCCTTTACATCACGCATTGTGAGTCTCATAATACATCGAGCATGAGCACTTATAACTGTATGATTATCTGAATTGTTGACTACTGAGAATACTGTTGTTATCTACCTATTATTGATGGCTTTATTACTATTTGTTGTTATTCTACTTTCACTGTTAATTTTAATATTACTGTGATAAATGTATAAATTGTGTTATGTGTGGGCGTCCAGCGTCGTATTATTTTTTTACTGCCAATTTGGTACTGAAAGCTGGGTGTCTCACCTCTTTCTGTATTCTCTCTATTTCTTTTATTCGATTGGATCGTATGTCACCAAGAAGACATTCGTGAGGAAGATAAGGAAGCCCCCGAGTTTCCGGGCTTTTGGCCAAATTATGACTGAAGTGGTTTGAGGATGTCGTCGTGTCCCCGTAGATTTTTTGGTTACGTGCGGATCGACTTTCATGGTGGTCCAGATTGCTGGCATATCAATGTGCAAACTGATCGGTGTGTGTACCATGGCGATTTGACGATGTCCTTAGCGTGGGGACGCTACACTGCTTCTATTTTTGACTTCCATGCTTTTGTTTGGCTGGAATTTTATATGCCTGTGAGAGACATGTGGGCGGACATGTATTATACCCCATGTGACAACTCGTTCTTGTCTACTGCTCGGGCTCCTGCCCGCTGTTCTGTCGTTCTGATGGATGTCTCGTCGAACGATGAGGACCCAGAGGAGGATCCGTCTACGGTTCCTTCTAGTTCACGTCATTCTTAGAGACTGTTTCGGGTAGATGGCTACTAAGGACTGTCTATTTATTTTTGAGGGAGCCTGACGTACAATTGGTTTAATGGGTATATATTTGTATCTCTTGGGTAGGTACACATTTTGTCTTTTTGTATATTTTTGGAAATGTAATTAAACAGGCTTGTATTTCTGGTACAAAGTATGTAATCACCCATATTATGTAAGATCGTATGTTTCATTCCACGTTGATTTCTCTTCGTTCATTCTGAAGGACGTTTCATTGGAAAATAAGAACAAAAAAATGGACTTTTAATGTTAATTCATTCAACACGATATATTCATAAACAGGTATATATGTATATATTCATAAACAGGTAAATATGTACGTTAATGGAAATTTTAATCGGACTCATTTTTAGAAGAAAAAAAAATGTTGAAATTTTTCGTATTTATTTGTATGTTGTTTCACTAAAGTGCGACGTTTCCTCTTCTTACCCATTATGACCAGGGGAGGAAAAGGGTCGTTACAATATGAATTTATCAACTTGAACTAACACATCTTCTACTATTCCTCTTAGAATTTAAATTGATCTATCGGCAAGTAGAAGAGTTACAGAAGTTGGTTTTAACTCACCCAAGTTGAGTTGCTGATAAACTGAATATGGAAGCAAATTGACACTAGCACCAAGATCAAGTAAATCTTTTTCAATTTTATGTTCTCCAATAATGCATGAAACTGTAGGATAAGCAGGGTCTTTATATTTCAACGCATTACTATTCTGAAGAATGGAGCTTACCTGTTCAGCCAAAAATGCTTTCTTTTTCACATTTAGTTTCCTTTTAACAATGCACAAGTCCTTCAAATATTTGGCATAACAAGGAATCTGTTTGATAACATCTAACAAAGGAATATTGATCTTTACTTGTTTCAAAATTTCAAAAATTTCAGTGTGGTGGTCCAATTTCTTTGGATTATTCAATGCTTGAGGAAATTAGGGTGAAGGCGAGAGTTTAGTCTCATTTTGGTCAGCTTCTTCATTTTCTTGGGCAATTGGTTCATCTTCTTTCTCACAAGATTTGGGAATTTATTTTTCAACAACCTTTCCACTCCTAAGAGTTATCATTGACTTAACTTGGTCCATTTGTTAGTTTTCTGAACTCCCCTCATTTAGACTGTACTGACCCATGGGATTTGGTTGAGGTTGAGAAGGAAATTTTCCTTTCTCGTGAATGGTGAGTGCAGAAGAAAGTTTAGCAAGAGTGTCTTTTATGTCATTCATGGTTTGATTGTTTTGTTTATTAATGGCCTCTTGCTTTTCTATGAATGCATGCAGTGTTTCTTCAAGGTTTTTCCTATATGGTGGGACATAAGGTGCATATCCTTGAGAATTTTGAGAGTCCTGTTGTGCCTGAAGATGTGGTGATTGCACAAATTGTGACTAATTATTATTCCTCCAGCTGAAGTTCGGGTGATTTCTCCATCCCGGATTGTATGTATCTGAAAAAGAAGAAGTAAATGGCTTTTTAAAATTATTCATTGTATTTACTTGCTCATGTGCAACTTCTTTAAAAATAAGAATATTAGGACATTCATGTGTTGAGTGTCCTAAGTCATCACAAATGCCACAAATTTCTTCATTTTGCACAGATTTGATTTCTTTTGCTTTTCTTAGTTCCATGGCTTCAACCTTTCTAGTCAAACTGGAAAACCTAGCATTTAGATCTTCCTCTTGACTAAGGTGATATTTTCCTTTATTAGCACTTGCAAGGTTAGATCTAATTGAATTTTCAGAAGGGTTAGTACTATGCTAAGATTGAGAATTTTCAGTCAACTGGTTTACATAGTCTAAAGCTTCATCAGGTTCTTTATCAAGAAACTCACCATTGCACATTGTTTCCACAAATTGTTTTGTTTCAAGTGTTAAACCTTCATAAAAGAAGCTTATAGTGTGCCATTTTTCAAAACCATAATGTGGGCAAGAATTTAACAAATCTTTAATCCGTTCCCAACATTGAAAATATGTTTCATTTGAATTTTGGGAAAAAATTTGGATTTGTCTTTTCATAGCATTGGTTTTATGTGTTGGAAAAAATTTCTTTAAGAACTCACCTTGCATTTCTTGCCATGTGCCAATTGATCTTGGTTTCAAAGTGTTAAGCCAAGATTTTGCTTTATCTTTTAAAGAAAAAGGAAACAATTTAAGCTTAACAATCTTTTCAGTGGAATTTTGGTCATTGAAAGCAATACATACTTCCTCAAATTCTTTCAAATGTAAATATGGACTTTCAAATTCTAAACCATGAAAATTAGAAAGTAAAGAAATCATACCTGACTTCAATCTAAAATTATTAGCGTTGAGTGGAAAAATAAAACATGATTGACTAGAATTTCGATGTGGTTGCAAATATTCACGCATGGTTCGTAACGGTTGATTTTCATGTTCATCATGTACACTTTCATTTTTAGCCATTGTGTTAATTGTGTGTGATTGTGATTCAAACAAATCAATATATAAAGTACTAGGATTAATTTTAACTAAACGACTAGAATTTAAATCACGATACCAATTAAGCATAAATAAATGACTTAAATAGAAAAAAATAATGTACAAGTCGGTAGTTTACACCAGTCATTAAATATTAATAAGGATGTGATATAAACCAACCACTCAATAAATATTAACAAGTAAAAAGTTAGAAATAAAATATAGAAAATAAAGTGCGGAAAGTAAATTACGTAAAAATAAAATACGAAAAATTAAATACAAAAAAAGTAAATTAAAGAAAGTAAATTGTAAAAAATAAATTACAGAAAATAAATTTAAAATATGAAAATCGGAGAGAGGTAGACCCCACCAGAGCCTTCTGAAAGAGAAGAGAAGAAGAAAGATTATTTCGTTATGTTAGAAAGTAATAATAAATAACAAAAATTAAAAAGTTAGAGAAATAGAAAATAAATGACATAAATTAAAAGTTAATAAACATAAATAAATGACATAAATATAAAAGTTAGAAAGTTAGTATATTAGCAAGTTAGTAGGTTAGATAGTTAGAAAGTTAGAGAGTTAGTAAAGAAACCGAAGGATCGGTAAGCCGATCTTTTGCTCCGGTGAGGGAGAAGAGAGAATAGATTTTATTAAAGAATGAAAACCTCAATAAATTAAAACTTCAAATCAAGTCCCCGACAACGACGCCAAAAACTTGACTGTGGGATTTAAGGATCCAAACCCAAGTGCAGGTTGTCTCAAGTAATAAATTTCTCGAGAGTCCGAGGTCGATCCACAGGGAATTGATGAAGAAAAATTAATTAAGGTAAGAAAATGATTTGTCACAACACCAAAAGTAATAAAAGATGTTCACAAATGAATTTAAGAACTTGCTTAGGTTAGGAGATCCACTCTTAGTAATAAATTAAAGGCAAGATCATTTCTCTTTATAACTTAATTGAAATCCACACACAACGGAGGTTCCAATTGGAAAATATAACATTCAAAGTTCAATTATATATGTAATCATATTATGATTCCTTTAATTATCTACCAACATTTGTAAATGAGTTCAAGCATTCACTGTGCCAATCCTATTGTCTACAATAAATCAAGATCTCTATTATACAAAAAAGGTTTCTAAATTGATTGGAAACAAAATACAACACATATAATGTCCATTTGATAATATATCATTTAAGCATAAGAAATAGAATAATCTAACCTTATTTCATTACCAAGAGCTTCACTGTTTCACATAAGCAAGATGAAGATTTAGTTACTCATAGACAAGAAGAAAGAAAGAGAGAAGAAGAGAAAGATGAACATAGCTTTAATTTAGAGCAAAAGAAAATTACAACAAAGGAAAACAATAAACAAGCATAACCATAACTTCTAAAAACTAAGCCTAACACCAAGAGCACTAAATGATCAGCCAATGGTGCCATTTATAGTGGATTAGGGATACAAAATGACAAGGGGCTGATTAAGCGTAGGTGGATGAGTGGGTGAATGAATGAAAAATGCCAAATGGTGAGTTGGTGAGTGAAAAATTATTGAGATTCTTTGTCTCCAAAATCATTCATTGCTTAACTCATGGATTCTGTCATCAAATGGAAAAGTCATCTTCATGAAAGTTGTAGATCTAGGTCTTAACTTTCAGATGTCTAAATTTCAGCTCATTTCGTCACCTACAGCCCGAGATATGGCCCAATTATTACAGACTGTTCAGGCCTAGTTTTAGCACCTCTATTTTGACTTCTAGACCCAATATCACCTCCAAACTCTCCGATTTGAGTTTTGTGTTCTTCATGAAAGTTGTAGATATGGGTCTTAACTTTCATGTATCACAATTTCAGCCCAAGAAAGTTCCTACAGCCCGAGTTATGCTCTAATTACTGTTCACTATTCAGGTTCCAGACACAAAACTCGTGTTTTGACTTCCGAGCCCAATTAGCTCCACTAGATGTCTGAATGAGACTTTGAGCTCTACATCAAAGTTGTAGAGCTCTCTCTTACCTTTCCTACAAGGTACATAATTTTTACACATCTAGAACTCAAGATATGGGGGAAATACAGAAATAGTGTAAGACCCAAATAATGCTAGAAAAATCAATTAAGTCCAATTTGAGTCCAAACTTACAAAACATAACTAGGCTTAATCAATTAAGTACATGAAGAGTGCAAATGACTAAAAATGAGGGTTTATTAATATACAAAATATGTTGTTATTGGGTCGACGTACTGGACCCGGGTAGATCATTGATATTATGTAATTGAATGGGCAATTGTATAATATCATTGATACCAATGGTATTAGACAATTGCATGAGCGATTGTTCTAAAAGTATTGGGAACAATACAACGGTGGCTAGAGTTATCATGCATTGAACATTATATAGTCGATGGCTATTATGGCTTTTGTTGCTTAGCGGTGAATGAGAATGGGGTAGTGTGATCCAGTGGGGGATCTACTGGGGGCGTCAAGGTGCGGTGATTCATAGTGACCAGTTTGTCACATTACACATCTCTGGCCCTGATAAACCATTGCAACGCACTGGCGCATGTCCCGACAAAACACTATTGCTTTCGCGTCCAGAGTAGGCTGTCATAGAGGTGGGCAGATCCTCTGGGCCATTCATATTCGAAGTTGTTTAGCTCCATGAAGTAGGAAGATGGTGCATCATGCATATGCATAGTCAGTATGCATATTGTTGTGGCATGGTCAAGGTACATATCGTGGTGGCATAATCATTATATATATATATATATATATATATATATATATATATATATATATATATATATATATATTTAATATTTGTTGTTAAAATGTCATAATGTTTATATTATTGTGAAATATTTTTTCTGAAGATAAATTGATAACATGATTATACTTGTGATATCTGTGTGTATGGAATGACTTTGTCATTCGTATCATTCTTTGCTACCATACTGGTATTGATGAAAGGGGATCTCACCTCTATGTTGTACTATTTTATTGTGTTTACATTGTTAAAATTCGTATAGTAGGCGAAGTGAGCTTCTTAGACTTAACTGGAGGCAATGTTCTGAGGTCGGTAATGATGTCAAGGAGTGATCTTCCCAGTTTCAATAGTGTGCAATGTTCTTAGTCTATTTTCTATATTACTTATATCTTCGGTAAGTTTATATTGTCGGAGAAGAGAAATTTTAAAATCCATATTTTAGAACTCAAACCTTTTCACAAAGGGTGAAAAGGTAAGCCAGATCAAGTGGAGTCCAAGAAAGGTCAGTGCCCTAAATGTGGACGGCAACATGGTGATAAACCTTGCTTGGTAGGGTAATCCATATGCTGCAAGTGTGGGCAGCTAGGGTATTTTACCAAAGAGTGTTTGCAAAGGGAAGAAACACAGTAGATAGTAGACCTTTAGTTCAGGGAAGGGTTTACATCATGCAAGGCAAGGAGACAACGTAACCTTCAGGTTCAGAGAAAGGTAAGTCTACGTTTTTGTTTCTTTAAGGTTTTGTTATACTTGTTTTAAATGTGAGTTGCATGTGACTTCTTGCATGAGGTAAACCAAGTTTTGGGGACAAAATTTTAAAAAGGAGGGGAGAAATGTAACATCTCGAAAATCATGTTAGGCTTGTCATTGGGTACAAAGGCAATATATTATATGTTTGTCTTATCAATTAAGTTTTGTGACAAACTGAGTTAGTTTAGGCACTTCGTTGCAACCCCGAGTGTGAAAAATAGCCTAAAATGACTCAGAAAATAGTATAAACTGCTATTTGAAGGGAAAAAAAGTGTGGATAATTTGTTTCTAAGTCACAATTGAGTTAAGTATGGTGTTGTTAAAGTTTCAAGATAATCAGAGTTAATTTGGTATTTTTAGGCATACTGGTTGTGCATTTTGATGCCAGTTTGACTCCTATAAGATATGAAAAAATATAGAAATGGTGAAACATGATTTGGTGAGATATAAGTGTTCTTAGCAGATTGGGTTGTTAGGTACTACTTAGTTTTAGGCCTTAGGTAGCAAAGTGAGACTTTGCTACTCATGGATGGAACCAAAAACAAAAGAAAAAGAAAAGAGAAAAGAGAGAAAGGGGAAACCAAAGGGAAAAAAGAAAGGACAGAGAAGGAAATCAAAGGGGAAGATCCAAGAACATGATCAAGGCTTCAAGAATCAAGTTGTCTACAAGATGTAGGGGGTTATTGACCTTCTATTTCATCTTTTTCCTTAAACCATTTCATGGTTTAGGTTAAGCTTTTATGTGGGGAAAATAGGTTTTTAAAGAGAAAAATCTATTTTTTTTTCTAGGATCTCGGATTCAATGGTTGGAATTAGTGATTACAACTATTTGGTATCAAGATTAGTGAATTTCGTCATTAGACAAGGTTAGAAAGATGATTAAGTGGAGTATAGGTTAATAGGAAATGTGTATATGATTTTGATCATTAACACAAGATTAAGTGATGCAATAGGTTGTACAAGTGTTACAACAGTTTTAGAGGTTGTTAGTGGTGTTAGAATTCACCTAGAAATAGTTTTTGGTGGTTTGAATCATTGCCATGTTCCAATGGAATAGTGGCAGTAATCTGTAGAATTTTATAGATTTGCTGCTGTGCGAGGAGCGCTCAAGTGCTCAATGTATAGTGCTCAGGCTCTCAAGCATCAGGGGGATGCGCAATGCAGTGCTTGTAGCGCTCAAGCGTTCTATTAAGAGCACTCAAGCGCACAACCAGTGCTCAAGTGCTAAAGAACGGATGCTTAGGTGCCCAGAACAGAGTTGAACATATAGATTTTTATGTAGAATTGAGCTATTCTAGTGGTTCCAATCCCTTGTTCAAGTCTTTTTAAGATTGTTGAGGTTCCAAAGAGAGTAATTCTAAGAGGAAAAGGCTGACTTGCATACAAAGGAGAGTAAAAGGAAGTTTGTGCATCCATTAAGCATAGGTTATCATAGTTTAAATTTTAGTTCTAGAGTGACAAAGTGTTGCTTAGAAATCACTTCGAAAATGATGAGAAAATGAGAAACAAGTTTACAGGCTAGTTAGCAATAGTGGAGTGTCATAGAGCCTAGTTGGCAAAAGTTGAGCACCATAATGTATAAGTACCCACATAGAGTTGAGGTGGAGCCAATATACAAAGATAAGGAGTGTACTAAGCCTAGTTGGCATTAGTTAAGTGTCATAGTGCATAAAATGCTCTCACAGAGAAGAAGTAGAGTTAGTAATGCAAAGATGAGCTTAGTATAGAGTTATGTGGTGGTTATGTTAGAGTTAGGACATAACTCCGTATTTTCACACACACACATCACTTTCCACATAGACATGCTATCCCAAGAGTTAGATAGTGGGGGAATCCGCTCAATTTTTGGTGGCGATATCCACCTAGTTTATGGTGGGATATAGAAGGTTACGTGATATAATAGCAGACTCCCTCCCTACTTAGTAGGTTATAGGAGGTTACTTGTTATTGTACTAGATTCCCTCCTTACCTTGGAGTATAGCCAAGTTTCACCACACTGCATTCACATTATCATACACTTTTATTTAAACATAATCACACATAATCTCAACATTGCATTATTTAATATTTATCTTGATTAGAAATTGTGTGTTGTTGTGTTTGTGTTGCATTTGCCATCAGTAACAGCTATATGGGCAATTGTCTTATATGATGGTTTTAAATGATTGTATGGTCAGTTATTTGATATCATTGCTTGTTCTAGTTAGAGATAGTTATAGATTACATTTGAATATTGCATAAAAATAACGCATATATTCTTATGTAATAGTTTAGTTTGTTCATTGCGAATGTTTAAATTGTTGGTATTGGTATGCTTATATTGAGAAGTGTGATTTCTCACCCCGTTTGTTGCCATGTAAATCTAGGTGGAAGTTCATCCAAAGGCAAGAAGAAAAAGTATGAAGATTAGGATAGTTTTAATGCTTAGTTATAAAGCTTGTATTTATTTATGCTGCTTTAAGTTTATATAGAAAAGTTTATGTATACAATGTGCCGTTTTGATGTAAGGATGTATGTTGATTACGTTAGTAGTAGCATAGCTAATACTGTTTGTCCAAGTGTATATGGGATATACTAGGTTATCGGCATTAGGGTGTTACATTATGGTATCAAAGCAGTTCATCCTGTTGAGCCGGGGTATGGACTGACTAGGCTTAGACACGTTTACTGTTTTTTCGCTAAGTGTAACACCCTAATACGATTATCGTAAAATAAAAAAAATATTTCGAAATAATACGTAGTAAGCCTACCACTTTCTAAAATTACATATAAATAAAATCCATACTAGCATTTATAGTTATTATAGAAAGCCTTGAATGATAAAAAGATCATATATTCATACATCATTAGCTAACAAGCCATATTGTATACATAAACTTTTACATACAACCAGAAATGTACTAATATACAAACTGGTTCAACAAGAAGTAAAACTGCTAGACAAAGTCTTCTGTTTCTTCTTTTTCTTGCCCTTTCCTTTTGGAGGGTCTTCACTTGGATTTACATGGAGTACACAGGGGTGAGAAATCACAATTTCTCAGTATTCGCATACCAAGACTAGCAATTAATCATTTACAACAAATAATGAACTGAACACATTAATATTTTATATAATATAATATCCAAAAATCAATAACATCAAAAGATCACCCATACAATCCTAAGATACTATCAAACAAACAACCAACCAATCAATCGCTCAAGCAATGACAACTTCAACCATGTAATGCTTTATGTTATGAGGAATGATTATGCTCAAACAAAGTTCTAATAGAATGATTTTGCAATGCTAATGTAGGTTTTAAGATTTGAAAACACAAGCTACTTGCTTAATTTCCCAGAAACTTCCGTCTCTCGTATATACAAAATAGGATAAGCTTAAAAGCCTAAATCCCACTTGGTAATAGGTAAACACCTTCCCCTCACCAATGTAAGAGTACTATTATCATCCCCATACCGGTAACCCTGACCATAATAGTATACCTGCTACAAGAATCTAGATCAACACCTTGTTCTTTGGCCATTTGGTTGTGCACACCTTAATAAGTTACAATACATAAGAAACTAGCAAGTACTAATTTTGAAAACCAAATATCAAGAACTACCTCAATTCATAGTTAAGACATATCATAAGATTCCCATAACCAAATGACTATCCAATACCATTATATATAGGTCCAAGCATCACTTATCCCACAAGGTAGCAAGAACTATGTAACTAGTATTTCCTTTCCTAAAACTTCTCACTATCACTTCACAAGTGATTTCCAAGTCAACCTCATGTTAATTAAAGTTTTAGATTGTCCCTAAGGCATCCTATTTCTCAAAGAATACCTAATATTTTTCACAAATTCCCATATATGGTAGGAAGTCAATCTCTCTAAGAAATACCTCCATTAGTGTCTTGATGTTTATCCCTTTATTAGGCCGTAAGTGCACGGGTCGCACAAGTAATACAATTATAGAGTAAGAGATCGTTCCCTCAAGGATAATTGACTTCTAATTCTAAGTATCAACTAATAACTTAGTTAAATCCTATTCAAGAACATATAAAATAAGAGAAATGTACAATAAAGCTAATCTACAGACAGAAAAATAATAAAAGAAAGTAAACATAATGGTTTAGAGATTTAGGGAATCCTATTTCACCTCATACTTCAACCAACGACATGCACCACTCATAAATAACATTGATGAATAGTTAAGTTAGCTTGAGAATCAACTTTAGTCAAAAGCCTATGTCTAGGTCAATCAATTATAGCTTCATTTACGTAATTCACTATGTTTCCATGATGTTAGCCATGACAACCATTACCCAAGAGGGGGTGAATTGGGTGATGACTAATTCTTAAAACACCATTAAGAACTTAAACATTTGGATATTATTAATCAACAAATATAGTTGAACATGCATAGCATATATAATTAAAGCACAAAAGTAAAGGAGATAGAGTTAAGAATTGCAAACACAAGAGTTTATCTTAGTTCAGCCACCCCTTGTGACCTACGTCCAGTCCTCAAGCAAACTACTCGAGATTTTTCACTAAACTTCAAGCTTGAATGGGTGCTTGAAAACCTTTACACAATAGAGCACTCACCACACCTTGGGATACCTTACCCTTTGTGCTTGAGCCTCAAAATAGGGATACCTCATCCTTTTCACTAGAGGGATACCTCACCCCCTTTACAACCTTTGAAGGATACCTCACCTTCTTTACAATAAGGGATACCTCACCCTTTACAACCTTTGAGGGATACCTCATCCTCTTTACACTTTTGAAGGATACCTCACCTTCTTTATAGAATAAACAAAGTGTGTGAATGATAGAAACTCTCTCAAAGAGTAGATAATACAAATTGAAGTACTATGGGTATTAAGGAATCACACTTTGAAGCTCAAAAACATAGTTTTGGAGAAAGAGATGATGAAATACAAATTTAATGCTCAAGAATGATTTTCAAATTGTTCTCCAACTTTTCTTTGATGCCCAAACACTTTCATTTATAACCCAAAACATTTTAGAGCCGTTGGAGGTGGTTGGGTTCAATAAATGATCTAATAGAGCCATTGGAAATGATTTTTAATTTTCCAAATAACCAATTAGGGAGGAGTCCTAATCGGTTAGGCCGTTTGGTAAATAAGTTCCAGGGCCTCTATTTAATAGAATAACCAATTAGCAAACTTGCCTAATCGGTTAGGCATTTAAGCAAGGGGTTCACGTGGCTTTGTTTAAAAGGATGCTAACCAATTAGTAGAAACACTAATCGGTTAGGACATTTAATAAAACAATTTTGTTTCTTAAAAGATACATACTAACCAATTAGGCCAAGTCTCTAATCAGTTAGGACATCTTAATATTAGCTTCTGAGTTCACAAATAATCAATTAAATGGACATCCTAATTAGTTAGGATATTATAAAGGATTAGTTTACGTTTCTTCCAAAAATCACACTAACCAATTAACCCAAAGCTGTAATCAGTTAGCATCATTATAAATGAAGAGGCAATGCCTCTATCTTGAGAAATAACTAATTAGCCAATGTTCCTAATTAATTAGGACATTTATAAAAACAGGTTCAGACTTGATGAATAACAAATTAGGTGAAGTCCCTAATTGGTTAGGAGCTCTTGAAAAGCATTGAGTATTTTGCTCTTGATCAAGTCACTAACTTGTTATCCCATTAAAAATATTTTGGCTTCAACATAAACCAATTTTTCACAAGTTTAAAACATGATTTTGCAAAGCCATTTAAGTCAAGTGAAAAACCATTTGAATGAGCTTAGAGAGAATCCTAAATACCTTAACACAATATCTAAGGCCTATATGCTATTCTTGAATATTCTTGGAGCTTGATCAATATACATCCATCCTTTCTTGTTTATAATAATGAAAACTAATTTCTTGAATAAATGCCAATTACATTCTCTCCCTTTTTGATGATGACAAACAACCATTGAGAAAAGAGTTAGTTTAAATAAAATTGGAATTTACAAAAGGTGTAAGAGACTTACTCCCCTTCTATGTTTCAAGAGGTGATTGAATCAGAGATGAATAGCTCCTCCTTAGTTTTGGAATCCCAAGACCATTGAAAATATACCTTTTGCTATTTTACCTTACATTTCTCAATGACACAACTTCTCCCCCTTTTGTCATGATAAAAACGATATACAATATAGATTTTGACAAAGAGAGAAGTAACATAAAACTATTTCCATACAATAATTCATCAACAATATAGCCTTAAATACAAAATCATTGTCATTTAACACATATCCAGGTCATACTAAAAATAACATTTCAAAGTCATAATATGGTTAAGTAAGGTTATAAGATAATGAGCAACATATCCAAAAGATAAACAAAAATGATTAGATTAGCTTAAGCACAATAAAGAAACTGGTGGAAAGTGATAGAAAATGATGGAAAAAGGAGGAAAAGATGTTTTAATGGTGGATTTTGGTTGGATTTAGAGTGGGTGAGGAGTTTGAGTGAGTGGGTGTGAGAGGAAGAAGATGACTATGGAGGATGGGGGTGATATGATCCAAGTTGGATGCATATTATTTCTACAGATCATCCTTGAGTTGATTTCATGTTTTAAAGAATTAAACGATAAAAGGTGAATAGTAACATGAATAGTCATGTGAATAGTACCGTGAACAATATGTGAACAGTAACATGAACAATAAAAGAAAGAAAAGATGGAAAAAGATAAGGAATGAAAGGAAGAAGACGCGACACTCTTGGAGAGCGATAAGTCAAGCGAAGATTCGCTACAAAGGTAAGGAAACCTTTGATAAGAACCAAGATGGTTCTTCCAAGAACCCCAAGAGAACTAAGCTCTCAAAACTCACAAAGGAGTGCAATAATATTCTCAAATTCAAAAGTATCAAATGCAGTAAACACAAGCATATTTATAGGCATTAGGTATGTGGCTAAGTTTAGCTAAAGGAGGCAGTAAGCTAGCGCATTTTTAATCCTAACCCTAGCGCAAATGTGACCCAGGCCCAATTAGAAGGCATCACCTATCCCTAGCTCTACTATGTGTAAATTAAGCCCAAACAATAAGCCCTTATTACAAAATTATCCCAAAAAAAGAAAATAAGAACCAAAACTGAGAAAATTAAAAGGTTCAAATACATAATTAAATAAAATTGACTAAGAAGAAATCATGCCCCCACATTGGGCCCTTCATCAACTTGGATCATTTGGACAATCTTAAGTGCTCATTCTTCTAGAATGGGCTTGAGTGAGAGAAAGTGGTTGACTTCTTTGTCCAAATCCTCCTTAGCCTTCTTAGCTCTTGACCTTGTCATTGGTCCTCCAAGTCCTTGCAGTGCATCTTTGGGCATTGGGCCTGTTGGGCTGCCACTTGAGCTTCCTTCGTCTCCATCATGCCCTCTCCCTTCGAAAAAATTCGTCCTCGAATTTGATCCTTCATCACCTATATCAAAAGGACTTAAGTCAACCACATTAAATGTTGCACTAACCCCATACTCACCTCGTAGGTCAACTTTGTAGGCATTGTCATTGATTCTTTCTAAGATTTAGAAGGCTCCATCTCCTCTAGGTAAGAGCTTAGATTTCTTTTGCAAAGGAAACCTTTCATTTTGCATGTGCACCCACACCCAATCTCCTGGATCAAAAATAACTTGCCTCCTTCCCTTGTTTGTTTGCCTAGCATATTGCTCTATCTTCCTTTCAGTTTGAGTCTTGACTTGTTCATGGAGCTTCCTCACATATTTAGCTTTTACCTGTCCATCCCTATGAATTAAAGAAGAGACATTAGGTAGAGGCAATAAATCAAAGGGGGTGAAGGGATTAAAACCATATACAATCTGAAAAGGAGAAAAGCTAGTAGTAGCATACACAACCCTATTATAAGCAAATTCAATAAGAGGTAAGCATTCTTCCCAGGTTTTGATGTTCCTCTTGATAATTAATCGCAACAAGGTTGATAGGGTCCTATTCACCACCTCAGTTTGCCCATCGGTTTGTGGGTGGCAAGTGGTAGAGAAGAGTAGCTTAGTCCCAAGCTTGTTCCAAAGGGACCTCTAAAAATGGCTTAGGAACTTTGAGTCCCTATCTGAGACTATGCTTTTGGGCATTCCATGAAACCTCACCACTTCTTTGAAGAACAAGTCTGCCATATAAATGGCGTCATCCATCTTATGGCATTACCTTTGATTTGTCTCTTTTACAAACAATGCACCTATCACATAGTTTATGTACATCATGCTTCATGTCAGGCCAATAAAAATGCATATACAACACTTCTAAAGTCTTTTGGATCCCAAAGTGACCCATTAATCCCCCCTTATGAGCTTCCCTAAGCAATAATTCACGCAAAGAGCTCTTAGGCACACACAAACATTTTTCTTTGAATAAATACCGATCTTGCCTTAAGAACCCCCTATGCACTCGTTTTTCACATGCAGCATACATCTTACAGAAATCATCATCATGCACATACAACTCCTTTATGTGTTCAAAACCAAACATTTTTGTTTCAAGAATAGCTAATAAGGTATACCTCCTGGAAAACGCATCAACCACTATGTTTACCTTTCCTTGCTTGTGTTTGATCACATAGGGAAATTGTTCAAGGTATTCCATCCACTTGGCATGCCTCTTATTAAGCTTACTTTGCCCTTTTAAATATTTTAGTGACTCATGATCACTATGAATTACAAACTCTTTTGGCAAAAGGTATTGCTGCCAAGTGTGCAAAGCCCTTATGAGTGCATACAATTCTTTATCATAGGTGGAGTAATTTAAAATAGCTCCATGCAATTTCTCACTAAAGTATGCAATGGGGTGACCCTCTTGTAATAAAATAGCCCCAATCCTAACATTTGATGCATCACACCTAAGTTCAAAAGATTTAGAAAAATTAGGCAATGCAAGTATAGGTGCATGAGTGAGCCTATCTTTGAGTGTGTTGAAGCATATCTCTTGATCTTCCCTCCACCTAAAACTCATATTTTTCTTAACAACTTCATTTAAAGGGGCGGCTATGGTGCTGAAATCTTTTACAAACCTTCTGTAAAAGCTAACTAACCCATGAAAGCTTCTTACCTCACTCATAGACTTAGGGGTAGGCCACTCCCTAATGGCTTTTATCTTTTCTTCATCTACTTGCACTCCCTTAGAACTCACAACAAAGCCTAGGAACACTACATGGCTGGTGCAAAAGACACACTTCTCTAAATTAGCATACAACTTTTCTTTTCTAAGCACACTCATCACAACCCTAAGGTGTTCTAGGTGCTCTTCTAAGGTTATGCTATAGATTAGGATGTCATCAAAGTACACTACTACAAACTTGCCTAGAAACTCTCTCAAGACATGGTTCATCAACCTCATAAAGGTGCTAGGCACATTTGTAAGCCCAAAAGGCATCACAAACCACTTAAACAATCTATGCTTAGTCTTAAAGGCTGTCTTCTACTCATCCCCTTCCTTTATCCTAATTTGATGGTATCTACTTTTTAAATCCACTTTAGAAAAGTAACATGCACCATGCAATTCATCAACCAAATCATCTAGCCTAGGGATGGGATGCCTATATTTTACAGTTATATTATTTATAGCCCTAATATCAGTACATATTCTCCAAGTGCCGTCCTTTTTGGGGACAAGTATGACAGGTACGGCACAAGGACTTAAACTTTCCCCTACCCATCCTTTTTGCATCAAATCCTCCACTTGTTTTTGAATTTCCTTAGTTTCCTCAGGATTTGTCCTATAAGCGGGCCTATTGGGCAAAGAGGCTCCCGAGATGAAGTCCATTTGATGTTCAATCCCTCTCAAGGGTGGTAGTCTGGGAGGGACACTCTTTGGAAAGACATCTTCAAAGTCCTGCAAAAGAGAATCAACTTCACTAGGTAGAGGGTTAGAGTTATAATTTAAGTACAAGTCCTTGTATACGCAAATGTATATCTCTTGCTTTGCAAAGCAAGCCCTCTTAATCCCACTCTCCCTAGCAATTAAACATTCATTTTTTTTTCTCATTTACAAGTTCTTGGTCCCTATTCGATGCTTCCCCCTTTGATTTTACTTTTACGTCTGTCTTCTCTTGCTCCCTTCTTAGCTTCAAGGCCACTTGGTGATAATCACATATTTTATACATTAATAAACCCTCATTTTTAGTCATTTACACTCTTCATGTACTTAATTGATTGAGTTTGGTTATGTTTTGTAAGTTCAGACTCAAATTGGACTTAATTGATTTGTTCAGCATTATTTGGGTCTTACACTGTTTCTGTATTTCAGCCATATCTTGAGTTCTAGATGGGTAATAATTATGTATCTTACTTTGGAGGAAAGATAAAAGAGAGCTCTATAACTTTCATGAGAGCTCCAAGTAAAATTCGGACATCTAGTGAAACTAAATGGGTTTAGAAGTCAGAGTACGGAGTTTTGTAATTGGAACCTGAATAGTGTGCAGTAATCAGAGCATAACTCTGGCTGTAGGAATATCTTAGGCTGAAATTTGGATATTTGAAAGTTAAGACCCATATCTACAACTTTCATGAAGAACACAAGAGCTCATTCGGACAGCTTGGAGGTGATATTGGGTCTGGAAGTCAAAACAGAGGTGCTGAAACTGGGCCTGAATAGTCTGCAGTAATTAGGTCATATCTTGGGCTATAGGACGAATTTTTGGTTGATCTTAGTGGCATTGGAAAGCTGAGACAAAATGCTACAACTTTCATGAAGACTATGTTGCTTCATTCTGATGGCATCCATAAGATCAGCACTAAATGATTTTAGAGACAAAGAATCTCAATAATTTTTCACTCACCAACTCACCATTTGGCATTTTCCACTCATTCACCTACTCTTAATCAGCCCCCTTGTTATTTTGTATCCCTAATCCTCTTTAAAAGGTACCATTGACTGATCATTTGGTGCTCTTGGTGTTAGGCTTAGTTTTTAGAAGTTATAATTATGCTTATTTATTGTTTTCCTTTGTTGTAATTTTTTCTTGCTCTAAATTAAAGCTATGTTCATCTTTCTCTTCTTCTCTCTTTCTTTCTTCTTGTCTATGAGTAACTAAATCTTCATCTTGCTTGTGTGAAAGAGTGAAGCTCTTGGTAATGAAATAAGGTTAGATTATTCTATTTCTTATGCTTAAATGATTTATTATCAAATGAACATTATATGTGTTGTATTTTGTTTCCAATCAATTTAGAAACCTTCTTTGTATAATAGAGATCTTGATTTATTGTAGACAATAGGATTGGCACAGTGAATGCTTGAACTCATTTACAAATGTTAGTAGATAATTAAATGAATCATAATATGATTACATATATAATTGAACTTTGAATGTTATATTTTCTGATTGAAACCTCCGTTATGTGTGGATTTCAATTGAGTTATAAAGAAAAATAATCTTACCTTTAATTTATTACCAAGAGTGGATCTCCTAACCCAAGCAAGTTCTTAAATTCATTTGTGAACATCTTTTATTACTTTTGGTGTTGTGACAAATCCTTTTCTTACCTCAATTAATTTTTCTTCATCAATTGCCTGTGGATCGACCTCAGACTCCCGAGAAATTTATTACTTGAGACAACCTGCACTTGGGTTTGTATCCTTAAATCCCGCAATCAAGTTTTTGGTGCCGTTGTCGAGGACTTGACTTAAAGTTTTAATTTATTGAGATTCTCATACTTTAATAAAATCTATTCTCTCTTCTCCCTCATCGGAGCAAAAGATCAGCTTGCCGATCCTTTGGTTTCTTTACTAACTCTCTAACTTTCTAACTATCTAACTTATTAACTATCTAACTTACTAACCTACTAACTTGCTAACATACTAACTTTCTAACTTTTAATTTATGTCATTTATTTTCTGCTTACTAACTTTTAATTTATGTCATTTATTTTCTGCTTACTAATTTTTAATTTATGTCATTTATTTTCTACTTACTAACTTTTATTTTCTACACTCTAACTTTTTAATTTTTGTTATTTATTATTGCTTTCTAACATAACAAAATAATCTTTCTTCTTCTCTTCTCTTTCGCCGGCTCTGTGGGGCTTTGCCTCTCTCCGGTTTTCATATTTTAAATTTTTTTTTTGCAATTTACTTTCCGCTTTTTATTTTCTGCATTTTACTTTCTGCACTTTCTAACTTACTAATTATTAACTCTCTAATTATCTAACTTTTTAATTTATTAATTATCTAACTTTTTACTTGTTAATATTTATTGGGTGGTTGGTTTATACTACATCCTTGTTAATATTTAATGGCTGGTGTAAACTACCGACTTGTACATTATTTTTTTTATTTTAAGTCATTTATTTATACTTAATTGGTATCGTGATTTAAATTCTGATTGTTTAGTTAAAGTTAATCCTAGTACTTTATATATTGATTTGTTTGAATCACAATCACACATAATTGACACAATGGCTGAACATAAAAGTGTACATGATGAACATAAAAATCAACCATTGCGAACCATGCATGAATATTTGCAACCACCTCGAAATTCTAGTCCATTATGTTTTATCTTTCCACTCAACGCCAACAATTTTAGATTTAAGCCAGGTATGATTTCTTTATTTCCTAATTTTTATGGTTTAGAATCTAAAAGTCCATATTTACATCTGAAAAAATTTGAGGAAGTATGTATTGCTTTCAATGACCAAAATTACATTGAAGAGATTGTTAAGCTTAAATTGTTTCCTTTTTCTTTAAAAGATAAAGCAAAATCTTGGCTTAACACTTTGA
Source organism: Ormosia emarginata (assembly GCA_029884605.1). Lineage (NCBI taxonomy): Eukaryota > Viridiplantae > Streptophyta > Magnoliopsida > Fabales > Fabaceae > Ormosia > Ormosia emarginata. The sequence goes on along the minus strand of JAQQTP010000081.1, from coordinate 5,572,859 downwards.
AACCAAGATCAATTAGCACATGGCAAGAAATGCAAGGTGAGTTCTTAAAGAAATTTTTTCCAACACATAAAACCAATGCTATGAAAAGACAAATCCAAAATTTTTTCCAAAATTCAAATGAAGCATATTTTCAATATTGGGAACAGTTTAAAGATTTGTTAAATTCTTGCCCACATCATGGTTTTGAAAAATGGCGCACTATAAGCTTCTTTTATGAAGGTTTAACACTTGAAACTAAACAATTTGTGGAAACAATGTGCAATGGTGAGTTTCTTGATAAAGAACTTGATGAAGCTTTATAAGCTTCTTTTATGAAGGTTTAACACTTGAAACTAAACAATTTGTGGAAACAATGGACAATGGTGAGTTTCTTGATAAAGAACCTGATGAAGCTTTAGAATATTTAAACCAGTTGGCTGAAAATTCTCAATCTTGGCATAGTACTAATCCTTCTGAAATTTCAATTAGATCTAACCTTGCAAGTGCTAATAAAGGAAAATATCAACTTAGTCAAGAGGAAGATCTAAATGCTAGGTTTGCCAATTTGGCTAGAAAGGTTAAAGCCATGGAATTAAGAAAAGCAAAAGAAATCAAATCTGTGCAAAATGAAGAAATTTGTGGCATTTGTGATGACTTAAGACACTCAACACATGAATGTCCTAAGATTCTTGTTTTTAAAGAAGTTGTACATGAGCAAGTAAATGCAATGAATAATTTTAAAAAGCCATTTACTTCTTTTTCAGATACATACAATCCGGGATGGAGAAATCACCCGAACTTCAGCTGGAGGAATAATAATTAGTCACAATTTGTGCAACCACCACCTCCTCAGGCACAACAGGACTCTCAAAATTCTCAAGGATATGCACCTTATGTCCCACCATATAGGAAAAACCTTGAAGAAACACTGCATGCATTCATAGAAAAGCAAGAGGCCATTAATAAACAAAACAATCAAACCATGAATGACATAAAAGACACTCTTGCTAAACTTTCTTCTGCACTCACCATTGACGAGAAAGGAATTGTATGTATTTTGCATATAGAAGAATGCATTTTGGCCTTTGTAATGCTCCGGTAACAATTCAAAGATGCATGTTAAGCATTTTTAGTGATATGATTGAGCATTATTTAGAGGTTTTCATGGATGATCTGATAATTTTTGGAAATTCTTTTGAAAATTGTCTTGATAATTTGGAAAAAGTTCTTAAAAGATGTGAAGAAAAAGGATTTGTGTTAAATTAGGAAAAATGTCATTACATGGTTACCTCAGGAATAGTGTTAGGTCATGTGATATCTTCTAAAAGAATTGAAGTTGATAAGGCCAAAATTGAATTAATTGCTCATTTGCCTTCCCCAAAAACAATCAGAGAAGTTCATTTCTTTTTAGGACATGCAGGATTTTATAGAAGATTCATAAAGGACTTTAGTGCCATATCTAGACCATTATGTAGTCTTCTGTTGAAAGATGCACCATTTGATTAGACTCAAGAATGTCAAAAATCTTTTAAAAAATTAATTGGTCTTCTGACATTTGCCTCTATCATGCAATCTCCTGACTGGTCTTTGCCTTTTGAGTTAATGTGTAATGCTAGTGATTTTGCTGTGGGTGCTGTTTTAGGCCAAAGAAAGGAAGGTAAGCCTCATGTGATTTTTCATGCAAGTAGAACTTTAAATAGTGCACAAATGAATTACACCATTACTGAAAAAGAACTACTTGCTATAATTTTTGCACTGGACAAATTTCGATTTTACTTAATTGGTTCTTCTATTGTGATTTTCACCGATCATGCTGTTGTTAGATATTTGATGTCTAAGCAGGATGCCAAACCAAGATTAATACGATGAATCTTATTGCTTCAAGAATTCAACATCATAATAAAAGATAAGAAAGGAGCCAAACCCTGATCATTTGTCTAAACTTACAATAGGCTCACCTTTTGATAGCACACTCATCAATGATTCTTTTCCTGATGAATTTTTATTTTCTGTCAATTCCATGCCTTGGTTTACTAACATAGTCAACTTTCTTGTAACAGGAAAGATGCCGCCTCAATGGACGCACCAAGAAAAAAAAAATTGGCAGAGGTGAAAATTTTTTATTGGGATGACCCATACTTGTTCAAATATTGTCCTGACCAAATCTTTCGAAGATGTGTGCCCGACAGTGAGGTAGGTAGTGTCATTAAATTTTATCACTCAGAAGCATGTAGAGGTCACTTTTCTTCAAAGAAAACAACTGTAAAAATCTTGCAGTGCGGATTTTATTAGCCCACTTTATTTAAGGACTGTATACTTTTTGCAAAAGGTGTGAAAATTGTCAAAAAATGGGCTCAATTTCAAAAAGAAACATGATGCCTCTGAACCCCATCCTTGTCATTGAAATTTTTGTTTGTTGAGGAATTGATTTCATGGGTCCATTTCCATCCTCATTTGGATTTGTGTATATTTTGGTTGCAATTGATTATGTCTCAAAATAGATTGAGGCGATTCCATGCCGACACAATGATCATAAAATTGTTCTCAAATTTTTATAAGATTATGTTGATTTGGAATCCCTCAAGCTATCATCAGTGATGGGGGAACACATTTTTACAATAAACCATTTGAATCTTTAATGAAGAAATATAGTATTACATACAAAATTGCCACCCCTTATCACCCTCAGACAAGTGGACAAGTTGAATTGGCAAATAGGGAGATTAAACAAATTTTGGAAAAAATGGTTAACCCAAATCATAAAGATTGGTCTTTAAGACTAAACGATACACTTTGGGCTTACCATACTGCTTTCAAAACATCTTTGGGCATGTCATCCTATCAGTTAGTCTATGGAAAACCTTGTCACTTGCCTGTAGAATTGGAACATTAAGCATTTTGGGCCATAAAAGCTTTCAATCTAAATCTTGATGATGCTTGCAAGATACACAAATTAAAATTAAATGAACTTGAGGAATTGAGAAATGATGCCAGAACAAAAGCTTTCCATGACAAGACAATTTTGAGAAAATCATTTGAAATTAGTCAAAAAGTTATACTTTATAATTCTCGCCTGCACCTATTCCCTAGAAAATTGATATCTAGGTGGAGTGGTCCTTTTGTTGTCAAACATATGGTATCCTCATGGGGCTGTAGATATTGAGAATCCTAGAAATAGTAATGTGTTTAAAGTCAATGGACAAAGGCTCAAACCATTTCAGGAAAACCAAGTTGATGGGGTAGAATTCATCTTTCTTTTTGATCCTTGTTATGAATAGAATTCACTCTAATTTTGTTGCCTTATTTTTGCAGTTCTTTGTGTTGCTGGTTAAGTGGCGGATAATAGTACTCCGTGACTCTCAAGTCGGTTTGTTTTTCAGTTTTCCAAAATAATTGAATCCTTCTTCTCCTTTAAAATGGATGTCATTCTTTCAAACTTGAGAAAACATTTTCCCTCTCTCCCTCAAAATGCTCAGAAAAAAAATCTACAAAGTTAGATGTGAAAGATTGAGACTGTTAATGCACAAGGGTATACCAGAAGATGTACGCTAGATAATTGAAGTAAAGGTCTGACTAGTAGGTGAGTCTTCATTTTCATTTGACCCATATATGCCAGGTCTTAGAAGAAGTTCATATTCTAAAAGGAGAAGAGCAAAAAGGTTACAAGTCTGTCACAAATATGGACGATGGAATTGTAACAAGCAATGTCGTTCTTTGGGGATGGTTTCCACAAACAGAGAAGATAAAATTTTTTTCATTAAGAATGGACTGAGTAAGGAGTCATTAGATGATATCTTATTGACTCTTGAGATGCATTCTTGTGGATTGGTGCATCGTGAACTTCTTAATTTGTGGAATCTCTTCAAAGATAAAGAAAAACGCTACAGTCTTGGGAATTTGACTCTAAAAGACCCTATTTGCCAATTTATAAGAAAATTAGATGGGAAACTTATCCTCGACTCATAGAAGGCGTTTAAGCTGTTACTAGACATGAAACCAGAGGCAGATATGAGCCATATCCACAATAATCTGTACATATTATCTTCTTCTTCTTCTTCTTCTTCTTCTTCTTCATGTTTTCTTAAAAAAAAAAGAAAAAAGAAGAAAAATGTTTGAACAAGGGCGATCCGGAAGGAGTACCATGACTTTAATTAGCTGTGGAGCCCCAGCCTTTGGCTGACCCATCATTCACTTGGGTGGACCTTTGCACATTAGTCCTTAAAAAAGGTTCATGTACCATGCTCTGTAGAGAGCTACACTCCATAACCCAATGTTTACCATCTAGGCACTGTGGAGTTAATGAACAGGCAGAAGCGTCCCACTCTGGTTATTAGTGAGAAGTAACCCGTGACTGCCAAAGCGTATGAGGCATCTGAGCTTGATTCTCTCTTTTATTAGAAGGGGCTCTCAGCACCCTGGGATAGGACGTTTTGGATCTTGGACATTACGGGTTTCAGATTTTAGCATCTTTGTTGATGTTATGAGTCCAAGTGTGAGCTCTCCAGGTTCCAGACCCAAGATGGAAACCCACGATGGTTTCGTCTTTCTTTTTTCTTCGAATAAACGGACGTGAGTGTCTACTATACTGGTGACACGCAGTACAAAGATATGCCACTATTGCACTCATGACGCGCAGTATAAAGGTACGCCCTGAAAACTATACATAAAGGTATGTCATCATTTGCTATTATATTTCTTTTATATTTGTATGATTTTGCTGTATTTTGGTTTTGGACAGATGATCCTTTGAGCAAGGTCCTTCAAGGGTTTCTAAACTTCTTTACCCTTATGGTTTTCTTGAAGTAAAAAAAAATAAACAAAAAAAACAAAAAAAAATTAAAAAAAAAAGATTCTATATTTCTTAATTTCAAACTTTTCTGACAACAACCAACCTATCCCTATAGGTGCTATTATTATCCTTTCCATTCTTTTTCCTATTTAAACACTCCATTTTCTCTATTTTCTTTCAACTCAGAATCATTCAAGGAGAAGGTGAGTATAGAAATAGAAAGTGTTTTTGTTCGTCAACTTAAAAATATATGTGTATTTTATGGGTCTAAGTATGGGAAGGGTTTAGAGTTTGTAAACGCAGCTACCACTCTTGGTCGATCACTTGCTGCGAGGAATATTCATCTTGTATATGGGGGAGGTTGCCATGGGTTAATGGGGGCTGTTTCACTTGCATCATATATAGGAGGCAGTCAGGTTTTAGGTGTCATTCCTGAACCTTTAGCTCAATAGAACATCACTGGAAAGACAATTGGGGAGGAACTTAAGGTATCATCAATGTATGAACAAATGAAGATAATGCTTGAAAACTCTGATGTATTCATTGCCTTACTAGGTGATTTTGGTACCTTGGAAGAAGTTTTTTAAATTGTCTCTTAGGCCCAACTGAACATCCACCATAAACCCATAAGTTTGTTGAATGTAAATAATTTTTTTGATATTTTGTTACTTTTTCTTGACCATGCTGTGGAACAGAAATTTATCACACCTTCGGCAAGACAACTCCTTATCTCTACTTCCACTATTGATAAGTTGATTGATAAATTAGAAGTTTTTGTTCATAAACCTGACCCAGCAATAGCTCAGATAGATTAGTCAGTAGGAAGCAGTGAGGGAAGCAGGATGAAAAGAAAGCCAGATCTGACACTTCATTTATAACTTTTCTTTACCTTTGATTTTATTTATCGTACTTTGTTTTTGTTTAAATTTGTGTCAAATTTCTCCAACAGGTAATATCTTCTATCCTTTACTCATCTATATTTTAACATTGAGGACAACGTTGTGATCTAGTTATAGGGGAGAGGATAGTTAACCAAAAAAAAAATTCTTTTTTTTTTTGGATGTATGATATGATTGTCATGGACTTACTAAACCAATGAATGATGGCAGAGTAAGGAGTAATTTTACTTCTGAGACGCATCTAAATTGGGAAGTATGTTTAGTGATATGACTATCAGAAACCTATTCGTAGTAAAACCAATTAAGGATGGCAGAGTAAGGAGTAAATTTTGCCTTAAAGGTAATTTTACTCTTGAGACGCATCTTAGTTGAGGAGATAATTATTTTGTGCAGAAGTAGCAAATGGATTCTTGGATCTTAGCATAAATTGTCTTCTTTCTTAAAAATCACAAGCTTGGATATGAATATTGATATGGTGGATTGAGAATGATAGAAATATACCATGTGAGATTTTGAGCCTATTAATTAATGGATTAATATCTGTACCATTCTCTTCTTTCTTGTGTGATTTTCACTCATGGAATTGTTACTCTACAACTTGCTTTGATTCTTTTTTAGGCTTCATTTTTATATGCATACATAAATATGATTGAGGCATTTTGAAGTAACTACGTTGACCAAATAGCCATCCTTATATATTTTCCCTTGTGTAACCCCTTTGAGCTTATTTGACCATTCCTTGTTTTTAGCTCATTACGTGTCTTCAAAAAAAAAAACATGTTTTACCCAACCTTAGGGAATAAAAGAGAATTGGCTTTGTTCTTGAATAAGTGTGGGGGTGTGTGTACAAAATTATAAAAAAAAAAAAAAGAACTGACCACTGTTGCAATCAAAGAATTATCAGAGTCTAGAATAAAGGTGGATGCTTGGAAACAACAGGAAGAAAATGAGAAGGTTCAGGCCTAACAATGAATTCAATTCACCAAGTTAAGATTGATCTTCAACAAAACATTAGTCAAATATTGGTGATTGTCCTTTATGATGAATGTTCTCAAACATTTTCTGCTCTTTTTTTCTCTTTGGTATTTTTCTTCTCATATCCATATTATCCCCTCTCCTTTACCATGACCCCATTACAACCTTGAATAAAGTCCCCTTGATTTTTGTATGCATGTACTTTGATTAGCGGAGAAGTAGAAGATAAGCAAGCTTATGGTAGTGCAATTGTTCATGGGTTGAATAGAGTGAAATACTTATCTTTTAAACACTTGAGAGATTGAGAGTGAATTCTGTGAGGATCTATCATTCTTTATTCATTCTTTTCAACTGAAGTTTCCTTGCTTGTTAGTTTGAGATGTGAAGAAATGTTACCTCATTAATGCTTTGATCCCCTGAATTTCTGATTGCTCTTCTTGCTTCATCGAGTCTTTTAGAGTTTTTAGCTTTTGAGTCTATGTTTTTTTTGTTTCCTAGCTTTGGTCTTACGTGTTTTGCCCAGGAGTACAAAAAGCTAAGTGTGGGAGAATTTGATAATCACATATTTTATACATTAATAAACCCTCATTTTTAGTCATTTACACTCTTCATGTACTTAATTGATTGAGCTTGGTTATGTTTTGTAAGTTTGGACTCAAATTGGACTTAATTAATTTGTTCAGCATTATTTGGGTCTTATATTATTTCTGTATTTCAGCCATATCTTGAGTTCTAGATATGCAATAATTATGTATCTTACCTTGTAGGAAAGATAAGAGAGAGCTCTACAACTTTCATGAGAGCTCTAGGTAAAATTCGGACATCTAATGAAGCTAAATGGGCTTGGAAGTTAGAGTACGGGTTTTGTGATTGGAACCTGAATAGTATACAGTAATCAGAGCATAACTCGGGCTGTAGGAATTATCTTAGGTTAAAATTTGGACATTTGAAAGTTAAGACCCATATCTACAACTTTCATGAAGAACACAAGAGCTCATTCGGATAGCTTGGAGGTGATATTGGGTCTGGAAGTCAAAACAGAGGTGCTGAAATTGGGCCTGAACAGTCTGCAGTAATTAGGTCATACCATGGGCTGTAGGACTAATTTTTGGTTGATCTTGGTAGCATTGGAAAGATGAGACAAAATGCTACAACTTTCATGAAGACTACGTTTCTTCATTCTGATGGCATCCATGAGATCAACACTGAATAATTTTAGAGACAAAGAATCTCAATAATTTTCCACTCACCAACTCACCATTTGGCATTTTCCACTCATTCACCCACTCATCCACCTACTCTTAATCAGTCCCCCTTGTCATTTTGTATCCCTAATCCTCTATAAAAGGAACAATTGGCTGATCATTTGATTTTCTTGGTGTTAGGCTTAGTTTTTAGAAGTTATGGCTATGCTTTTTTATTGTTTTCCTTTGTTGTATTTTTCTCTTGCTCTAAATTAAAGCTATGTTCATCTTTCTCTTCTTCTCTCTTTCTTTCTTCTTGTCTATGAGTAACTAAATCTTCTTCTTGCTTGGGTGAAAGAGTGAAGCTCTTGGTAATTAAATAAGGTTAGATTATTCTATTTCTTGTGCTTAAATGATATATTATCAAATGGACATTATATGTGTTGTATTTTGTTTCCAATCAATTTAGAAACCTTCATTGTATAATAGAGATCTTGATTTATTGTAGACAATAGGATTGGCATAGTGAATGCTTGAACTCATTACAAATGTTGGTAGATAATTAAAGGAATCATAATATTATTACATATATAATTGAACTTTGAATGTTATATTTGTCGATTGGAACCTCCGTTGTGTGTGGATTTTAATTGAGTTATAAAGAGAAATAATATTGCCTTTAATTTATTACTAAGAGTGGATCTCCTAACCCAAGCAAGTTCTTAAATTCATTTGTGAACATCTTTTATTACTTTTGGTATTGTGACAAACCCTTTTCTTACCTCAATTATTTTTTCTTCATCAATTCCCTGTGGATCGACCTCGGACTCCCGAGAAATTTATTACTTGAGACAACCTGCACTTGGGTTTGCATCCTTAAATCCCGCAATCACTTGGTCTTCACAAAACTATTTAGGTGTAAAGGGTACAAGGGTTACCTTTAAGGTATTATGAACAAAGGAGTACTTGTTAGTGAAACCTTCATGAATAGCATGCTTATCAAATCGCCAAGGCTTTCCAAGCAAAATATGGCCGGCCTCTATGGGAAAAATATCACACAAAACATCATCATTATACTTACCAATTGACAAACTTACCAACACTTGTTGATTCACTATCAACTCACCATTCTCACTTAGCCATTGAAGATTGTATGATTGGGGGTGAGGAGTAGTTTTAAGGTCAAGTTTTCTTACCAAGCGAGTGCTTGCCACATTGGTGCAACTTCTCTCATCAATGATTAATGAGCACACTTTGCCTTGGACGACACATCTTGTGTGGAAGATATTTTCCCTTTGGTCTTGGTCCCGTGCCACAACTTGGCTACCCAAGAGTCTTCTTATGCAAGTCGCCATCATGAGCATAGGTCTCACATTCTTCTTCTCCTTCACTTGAGGGAGGGGAATTTGGACATGAATCACTAGAGAGGTGTCCCTCTCTTATCACCATTGCCATTTTGTTTGGGCATTGAGAGGCTATGTGTCCACTCCCCAAGCATTTGAAGCACTTGATGTTCCTATTTTTAGAAGAAGAAGAGGAAGAAACATTAGTAGAAGGAAAAGCATTAGAGTTTTTAGAAGTCATACCTCCTTTGGGTTGTGTAGAGGAGTTTTCCTTTGGTTCCTTGTCCTTCCAAGTGGGAGGTTTGAGGTTAGAAAAAGGCTTCTTCCATACACCCTTTCTTTTGAGTTGTTGTTCCACCTTTATGGCTTGATGGACTAACTTATCAAGCTTTTCATAGTTGTGCAACTCCACAATGTCTCATATATCATAGTTCAAACCATGAAGGAAATGTGACATGGTTGCCTCCCTATCTTTAATGATATTGGCCCTCATTATGGCCACCTCTATCTCCTTATAGTACTCATCCACACTCCTACTTCCTTGGGTAAGTCTTTGGAGTTTATTGTATAATTCTCTATGGTACCATGAAGGGATAAACCTTCTCCTCATCAAACTTTTCATATCTTCCCAAGTATCTACGGGGTATTCCCTATTCCTTTCTCTCTCTTTTTATACTTGGTTCCACCAAATTAGGGCATAGTCGAAAAATTCTAGGGCAACCACCTTCACCTTCCTTTCTACATTGTAATAGGGATAGGAAAAGATTTGTTCTACCTTGGTTTCCTATTCTAAGTAGGCTTCGGGGTCATTCTTTCCTTTGAAAGAAGGTACTTGGGTCTTTACTCCTCCTAGGTCTCTTCCTCTTTCATCACTCCTATGCCTCATATTATAACTCCTTTTACTCCTCCCATGCCTCCTTCTCCTATCATGGTTCCTCCTAGTCCTCCTTTCCCTACCCGAATCATAGGTATCTTCATCCTCATGCGAGACTTCATGTTGAGAGTCTCTCCTCCTTTCATTATCGAGCCTTGTGTTTATTTCCACCCTAAACTTCTCAAGTTCTTTAGCTAAGGCTTGCATAAGGTTTGCAGTCCTAGAGGATAGGGGTGTACTTCCTTCACTCATCTTTGCACAAGTAACAAGAATAATTCAAGATTGAAAAGGCCCTTACCACTCTTCTCACGTGTATATACTCTTAGATTGATTCCACTCGTGTTTCACACAATTAGGCTTTTGTTTAATGAAAACGCTCATGCTTTTTACCACTCAAATTCTCTTTGCAAGTTCTTAAATGAACCCTCTCGCGTTTCAATTACCAAAAGCTCTTACAAAAGAAGCGGTCCTCATAAGAGTAAGCACTCAGAAGTTGAAGAAAAGATGAAACTCTAGACAAAACTCAAAGGAATTTAAAAGACAAGCAAGAAAAGCTAATTAAAAAGAAAAAAAGTAAAACTCAAAAGAAATAAGAAGAAAAAGAAATGCGCAAGGTATGTAGAATAGCACTGCTTAATGAAATTCACAAGGCATTCAAACTTAATCTTGCTTAAGTGCAAGGGCAGTCTCTTTTTTTTTAGAATAGACATTTTTTTCTCCTTTTTTTATATTATTTTTCACGCCCTTATCCTCTTTTTGCACTTAAAAAAATTGGTTCTTGCAATTTTAGTTCCAAATGTTATGCCCAATTGTGTATTTAGGAGTTTCCTTTCAAATTAAGGTGTTATAAAACATGTAATAGTAATGGATATAGAGTTGATAAGATCAAAGCTGTAAATATTGTGCAGAAATTAAAGAACAAAAACTAAAGGCAGAAAATAAAAGGACTGGAATTTAAATGGCAAAAAGTAAAGAACAGAAAGTAAAGAATGTTGCCAATTCTTAGGAATGATAGAGATCAATGATGATTAAGGTTGTATACAATTATGACATTCAAGCAATGGTGCTTGATGTTTGGAAAGCAATAAGAACAAGTACAAAAAATATAAGAACTCTATCAACTCTAGGATCCGGGCTGTAGATACCACATGATATGATCCAAGTTGGATGCATATTATTTTTACGGATCGTCCTTGAGTTGATTTCGTGTTTTAAAAGAATTAAACGATGAAGGGTGAATAGTAACATGAACAGTACATGAATAGTAAAAGAAGAAGACGCCACACTCTTGGAGAGTGATAAGTCAAGCGAAGATTCGCCATAAAGATAAGGAAACCTTTGATAAGAACCAAGATGGTCCTTCTAAGAACCCCAAGAGAACTAAGCTCTCAAAACTCACAAAGGAGTGTAATAATATTTTCAAATTCAAAAGTGTCAAATGTAGTAAACATAAGCCTATTTATAGGCATTAGGTATGCGGCTAGGTCTAGCTAAAGGAGGTAGCAAGCTAGCGCATTTTTTATCCTAACCCTAGCGCAAATGTGGCCCAAGCCCAATTAGAAGGCAACACCTATCCCTAGCTTTGCTATGCATAAATAAGCCCAAACAATAAGCCCTTATTACAAAATTATCCCAAAAAAAGAAAATAAGAACCAAAACTGAGAAAATTAAAAGGTTTAAATACATAATTAAATAAAATTGACTAAGAATAAATCATGCCCCACATTGGGTCCTTCATCATCTTAGATCATTTGGACAATCTTGAGTGCTCCTTCTTCTGAAATGGGCTTGATTGAGAGAAAGTGGTTGACTTCTTTGTCCAAATCCTCCTTAACCTTCTTAGCTCTTGACCTTGTCATTGGGCCTCTAAGTCCTCGCAGTGCATCTTTGGGCATTGGGCCCGTTGGGCTACCACTTGAGCTTCCTTGGTCTCCATCAGGGGGTCATGAATGGTGATGGGAAAGTCACGTTTTTCTGTTTTAGTGAGCATAATAATCGGTTAGAGCATTAGGTAACCGATTATGTTTGTATGGAAACAAATATAGTGGCTACGAGTTTGAGCAAGTAATTAGTTAGAAATGTGAGCTAACCGATTAGCTTCATGTGAGAACGAAAATGTGAGGTCCTTGTAAGCTTGAATAACCAATTAGGACTTGTTCTTAATTGATTATTTTTGTGGTCACTTGAGAAAATTGGCTTTTGTTTGCTTCAATAACAGGTTAGGAAAATCTCATAATAGGTTATTTTGCTTGGCAGAGAGCACTTCAACATGACATAACAGTTCCAAAGACCCAATAATAGGTTATTTTCTTCTTCTAACTGGTTATTTCACTGTCAAAACCAAAAATTCTTCAGAAATTCAACCTTTAAAAAATGCAACCACATGCCATCTTTGGTAATCATCTTGACTTTGCTTCCATTACATTAACTCTAAATACCATAAATGTAGCTCAAAAGATATCTTATCCTTTTCAAAGTCACTAGAAACCAATTGTGTGAAGGTCTTAATTAGATATTTGTTAGAGGAAAAACATCAACAACCACTGACTTTGTGAATAACAAGTTAGGTACTTCTCCTAACCAGTTATTTGGCTTGACAGAATATAAGATCACATTTCCATGAGCCAATAATTGGTTCTTTGCTTTCCATAACATATTATATCTTTATTAGAACTAAAAGAATCTTCAAGAATTCAACCCTTAGAACACAAACTCATTTTATCTTAATGATGATCTTAGCTTGGCTTCACTTTCATCACTTCTAAACACAATGAATGCAATTCAAAAACTAATTTTTCTTCTTCAAAAGTACTTGAAGTCAATGTCTTCAGCAAGAGCTTGAGATTGGGAATTTGGGGGACTTAAGCATGGATTAAGCATCTGCAAAACAGAGTTGGGGGAAACTCCAACGCTCAAGTTAGTATTGGATTCAAGAGATAAGCATTCAAGACAAATTTATGCAGCAAATTATAACATTATGCAGCAAAATTAATTTTTGTTACCAAGAGTTAAATGCATGATTGATCCAATATGCCAAGATAAAATATATCTACTACAAACATTCATTCAAAGACATGATTGATCAAAGAACTAAGAACAAAGATATTTTCATTAAACATGTCATTTTAAACAAGCATACTTATATAGCATGTTCAATATATGTAGAGATATTTTCAAGATATAAGGCTAGAAAAACATAAAACAAATCTCCACTTATCCAAATATCTCATGATATTCAATTTAAAGCATAAATAAGGATAAAAGATTAATATCACCAAGAGTTTACTCTTTGAGTTTTTGTAAGTTACTCTAACTTCCATGCCTCAAGGCTTCTTGAGAATGTTGTGGTTCTCCATTCTATTCTTTTTATGTTTTCATTACCTTTTGAGAACTTGGACCATTTCAATCTTTCCCAACCTCAAGTAGCATAGTTGTATTTCACTTCAATGCATGATTGAGCTAATAGTCACCCCTACAACACAATTCATAGTACTTTCTTTGGTATCCACTAATTTTGGATCTATAGAGGTTAGTCATTGATTATTAATCTATTTTGCTCTCATAAAGATCAATTTTTTCATAGTATATGAATTGAATGTAACAAATTAAATAATCAATTATCATTAAGCATATAGTCTATAGCATGCTTACTTTCATGATATATAGATAATTCAAAACATAGAAAGCATACCTAGGCATTATGGAACCTTATGTACCAAGATATATAACAAATTGATGAGTTATGGTACAATAAGAATGAACATAATCATATGCTAAACAAAATATGCATATTTTACTAAGTACACATGATTTTATCAATCATTTAAGGTCTACAAGGAACATACCTCAAATTCATTGACTTTACAAGTGAATGTGTACAAGAGGTCAAAGATTTTGATACCTTGGCCTTGTTAATCAAGGAAACTCTTTTTCTTACCCATTGCTTCTCTTTTGGTGCTTTGAACTTTGCAAGTTCCACATTTTGTACTTGAGAAGCTTTGGTTGAAGTCATCTTCTTTCTTTGATCAAAACTTCTACCAATGAGCTTTGGAAGCACTTTCCTTGATGATTCCTCTTTCCTTTGACCAATTTGTCCATCCTTTTGAGAAATTTTCTGCATAATTGAAACACTAGGAGGACATTTTGGTACCCACGTCATCTTGGGTCCTTGAATGTTAGTACTAGAGCCTTTAAGATCTTTAGGAACCCACATCATGTTATTTCTCATATAAGGATTGTTGGTTGTGGCTTCTGAATACTCAAGAAGGGGGGATTGAATTGAGTAATAAAACTTTTCGAAACTTATTCCCCTTTTTGCAAAAATTGATTCTTTTCTTTAACTATGAAAAAGATTTTGTCAACCAACAAACCAAAATATGTTTTTGCAAGATATGTTATGATCAAGACTTAAAACTTAAAAAGAAATATTAACAATAAGATTGATTTCAGATATGAACAAGATTATAAACTAATCAAATCATGCAAACATCCCTAACGTATTGATTGATTTATATAATCTATAATAAAGCAAATAAAGAGTTAAGGGATAGAGAAAATTGCATACCGAGTTTATCCTGATTCAGCTACCTCCTCTGGTAACCTACATCTAGTCCTCACACCACTGTGAGTTTTATCCACTATTGAAAAATCAATATACAAGATTCTTTACACAAGCTTCAATTCTGGATTCCTTCTACCCAAATGACAGCTTTTCAAGTTAAAGCAATCTTGCAATTTCTACCAGAATTCCTTCTATTCTTGCACAGCACCAAGAGTCCCTTCTACTCTTGATTTCATCAGCAAAGAGAACCTTCTCTCTTATCTCTCTTTTACAAATATGAAAAGATTGAATCAGATTCTAAAATCAGATACAATAATTTGAAGTTCTACAGAAAAGAATACTCTATTTTCTTTCAATGAAAAGCTCTCACAGTATTTTTGTGATTGATCTCCAATTTCGAATCAATTGTTATTGTGAAAGTGTTTGCCAATGTCCTTATATAGGTATATTTCAAAATAGATCCGTTGGATACATTTTACAAGTTAGTTAAGATCAAAACAGATTTATCTGAAAAATTTTGTTCTCAGTCAATCGATTTGTACACAGATGTATTAAACAAAATTTCACTTTTATAACATGTGTACATCAATTGCCTAATCGATTGTGTTCTTAGAAGTTCTTGATTCTTGATTAATACACACATGAGTACATCGATGTTGTTCTTGAAACACATTTGTATTTTTAGCATAGAAGTTTATACATCGATTACCAAATCGGTTGTATAACTATATCAGAAAGTTCTTGCTTCTGTTCTGGTTCATACATAGATGTATCAATCGATGTACAAATGCAAAATTGCATACTGATGAAGTAAGTCCTGAATTAATCGATGTATACATAGATGTATAATCACTTATACATAAATGTACACTGAGATTTTCATTAAATTCATAATCAATTGATGTATACATAGATGTATAACATTTATACATAGATGTACACTGAGATTTTCATTAAAAGTTAGTTAATTAACAGAAAGTACATTGATGTACACATAGATGTACAAAGTTGTTAATTAACCTTTTTCATTCTTAATCCATTTTTACTTTTGAAAACCATTTTTACTTATTGTGAGAGCTTAATCAAAGAATTAAACAAAGTCTTTTCTTTACAAAAAGATTCCTAATGATCTTCATTAAATTCCATCTTTATGATGTTCCTTCTTTAAGTTTTCCTTCATGATCCTTGATCCTTTGCATCCACTGTTCTTGCTTCATTAAATCTCATTAATAAAATCAAGCTTGGCAAGTAGTTAGTGAATCAAAGTAATAATCATGTTAAGTTTAGTCATTAATCAAAACATACTAGAGGCATTTATCCACAAACTCCCCTTTTTTGATTGATGACAAACTTACCATACATAACATGTTTATCATTCAAAAATATCTTAGGAAGTAATTAGAAATATCAGAGTAATTAAAAATGCAGCAGTTGTTAACCATTTACTCCCCCTATCTAATTGATAGATTATATCATTTGAACATGTATAGGATCATTGCATCATTATTTAGTAGTATGGTACTCATTCTCCCCTTTTGCCATTATCCAAAAGAATATGTATGGGAGATTTAAAGTATTTAAAACAGGTAATATATGAGAAATTTGATCATTAAGTGATATCAGCATAATCAAAACAAATTATATTCATCATTGTTCAAAAACAAAAAGAATGCTAACATCATTTTAAACACACAAGACACCCTAAGATCTAAATATCTTCATTGGTCCTTGGTTCTTCATTGTGTGTTGAAGCTTGGGTTGCTTGCTCTTTAGGATTGCCTTCCTCTTCAGGTGCAGCAGCAGCAGCAGCAGCTTCTCTGGCTATATTCACAACATCTTCAGAAGTTGGATAAACTTCTAGAGGTGCAATGATGGAAATACCTAAATGTTGGTGCAGAGTGGCCATTTGACCTTCCAATGTATTGAGTCTAATACCCAGATAATCAATAGATTGTTTCATCACTAAATAGTGTTTGGTTTGCCTAGCCTCAAAACTTTGAAACATTTGGAGCAGCTTGTCTATCTTGCTGTCCATCTCAGAGTTGTCCACAGCAGCTCTTGGTTCTTCACCAGCTGTCCTAACCCACTCTCCATTAGTTTTAGCAAACTTCATCTTGCTAATGGTTCCTTTACCAAACTTGTGAGTTGCCTCTCTAGACTGAAACTTCTCTTCATTATCCAAAGTTGCTAATGGTTCCTTTGCAATCTAGCATGTGTCTAGCAATTATGAAGCTCCAACTCATCTGCTTCCTTTGTATCATAGCCCAGAGTAGCAAAATATCATTATTTGGCAACACTGCATGATTACTAGATTTGGGTATAGCATCCTGCTCAGCACATATTGCAGGAGCCTATGCTGAATGTGCATAGAGCTAATGTTGATCAGTCTTCCTTCTGGTGCATTTTCAATTAGAAGCACCTTCTTTGCTTCTTCCCTATCAAAATTCTTGATCCATACACTGTTAGGTCTGGTGCCAGCATGATTACTTCCCTTGTAATCAAGTCCAGTAAATTGAGCAAACTCAACAAAAGTCATCTCAATTTTTGTGTTCTTTACTTTAGTAGAAAATCCATCATTATCCATCTCAAAAGTATAGTAAAAAGCTTTTATTAATGTAGGATAAATGTCACTCCTTATTTGCAGAAATTGACTCAGATTATACTCCTCTAAAATCTTATGAAACATGAATTCATTTTCCTCAAAGTAATGGAAATCTACAGTCCTAGCCTCATGAATGTCCCTATTCTTGAAGTCACTCTTGTAACGTATAATATGTTCCTCATTAGAAAAATACCTTTTGAGAAGTTCATTCTTAGTGACTCCTTCATCATCGTTTTCTTCTTCCTCTGTCCTTTTTCTCTTCTTTTGAGTAGTCTTCTTTTTGGATGTTTCTTTCACCACTTTCTTCTTCTTCTCTTGTTTCTTGGGTGCTGGTCTTGAAGATTCAGCAACCTTTTTTCCTTTATCTTGTATCTTCTTCAAGCTTTGGATTGGAAGCTTGTCAATCCTTTGAGAAGACTAGACTTTCTCAGTTGTTTTTCTTTTAGGGTGTGTAGGGGTTACAATGAGTGAAATAGAGTGAGAAGAGGAGGATTGAGTTGAGGAGGAAGACGTGGAGTGAGAGGGAACAGGTGTAGAGCATTGAGGTTGTTTCACACGAGCCATTGGAAACGATTTCAAGCTCTGCTAGGGTTCATAGGAGTGATATTTGGATTTAAGAAAGTGAAAGATTTCGAGGGAAGGGTTGAAATTTATGAACCCAGGTTAATCAATCAATTTCCTAATCGATGTATTAAGGGATTTTTCCTCCAGTACACACGTGCTAATCGATGTACTTAGCATTAGGATTTTAATTTTAAACTAGATACATCGATGTATTAATCGACGTATAAGCTAAGACAGAGTATCAAGTTCTGAACACTTAAACTCAACAATGTGTGAATCGATATATAAACAATTGCAGCAAATACAATCGTTGTATAAGTAATTGCAGAAATTCTATCAATTTCAGTATCCAAGTAATCGATGTACATATCGATGTATATGATAAGTTAGTGAGTCCTAAATTTTGAGACTATTATACAAGCGATGTTTCAATCGATGTATAAGATACTTTGTACCTATTTTATCAAAATAATTAATTGAGCAATCGATGTATAATGACTTCCAGTATTTATTTCATTAAATGGATCGATTTTCTAATCGATGTATAATGACTTCCAGAGAGTCATGTTTTCCAAATTGTCCAGTCAATCGATGTTCAAATCGATGTTCTAATTATTTTAAAAACAACAATATTTGTATCAATCGATTATCTAATCGATGTAAAGACACTTAAAATGAATTTATACATTTGTACATAGATTACCTAATCTGCGTACCAACATTTTAGATTAAGCATTTTGTCTAAATAAATCGATTGTGTAATCGATGTACAGGCATCAAACATCTAATTATAATGCATTTAACATTCAAAATATCAAACATAGGTAGGATCAATTATTCCTAACTCTCTTCTTATGTAGAAAAAGCTTTCTTTAGCCAATGGTTTAGTGAAAATTTCAGCTAATTGCTTAGATGTATCTACATATTCAATGATTATATATCCACTTTGAATGTGATCTCTTATGAAATGATGTCTTATTTCAATGTGTTTGGTTCTTGAATGCATTATGGGATTCTTAGTGAGATTTATAGCACTAGTATTATCACATTTGATTGGTACTTTCTCTAAGAAAACACCATAGTCCATAAGTTGTTGTTTCATCCAAAGAATTTGTGCACAACAACTTCCTGCTGCAACATATTCTGCTTCAGCGGTGGACAAAGCCATACTAGTTTGTTTCTTACTAAACTAGGAAACTAATGAGTTTCCTAGAAGGTGACAAGTTTCACTAGTACTCTTCCTATCCAACTTGCATCTAGCAAAGTCAGAATCAGAATATCCTACTAAGTTACATGTTGATCCTTTAGCATACCATAAACCCATTTCTTTAGTTCCTAATAAGTATTTCATGATTCTTTTTAAAGTAGATAAGTGTGATTCCTTAGGATTAGATTGATATCTAGCACACATACAAACATTAAACATTATATTAGGTCTACTTGCAGTTAAATAGAGTAAAGAACCAATTATACCTTTGTACTTGGAAACATCTGCTGATTTACCTTTCTCATCTTTGCCCAAGTAGCATGATGAACTCATTGGAGTAGCCATTTCCTTTGCATTCTCCATTCCAAACTTCTTCAATAATTCTTTGCAGTACTTAGTTTGGCTTATGAAAGTCCCATCACCACGTTGTTTGATTTGTAGAGCAACAAAGAATGTAAGCTCTCCCATCATAGACATTTCAAACTCATTTTACATTAATTTGGCAAATTCCTTACATAAAGATTCATTAGTAGTACCGAATATAATATCATCAACATAAATTTGAACAAGTAGTATGTTTTGTGCTTTTCTTTTAGTGAATAGTATTGTATCAACTTTTCCTCTTATAAAACCCTTTTGAAGTAAGAAATTACTTTGCCTTTCATACCAAGCTCTTGGAGCTTGTTTAAGTCCATATAAAGCTTTAGTGAGTTTATACACATGATTAGGAAGTTCATTTATTTCAAAACCAGGGAGTTGACCAACATACACTTCTTCTTGTATATATCGATTTAGGAATGCACTTTTAACATCCATTTGATACAATTTAAAATCCATAATACATGCATATGCTAATAACATTTTAATGGCTTCTAATCTAGCCACAGGTGCATATGTCTCATCATAGTCAATTCCTTCTTCTTGATTATAGCCTTTGGCTACTAATCTAGCTTTATTCCTTACTATGATACCATTTTCATCAAGCTTATTTCTAAACACCCATTTTGTACTAATTATTTGTTTATTCTTGGGTTTTGGAACAAGTTTCCAAACTTTATTTCTTTCAAACCGATTAAGTTCTTCTTGCATTGCCATAGTCCAGTTTTCATCAATAATTGCTTCATTTATAGTTTTAGGTTCTAATTGTGATACAAAAGCTGCAACACCCTACTGGGGATGTCACATTTCCGAACAATAATAATAAAACCTTTACTCAAGTTATAAATTATTTCGTAATATATAATAATATAGGTTGTAAAAATATATATTTTTTAAAAACATTATATTATAAAATAAAATAAACAAAGACATAAAATAAAACAAACTATTACATACACACCATAATTATACATATGATTTTATTTTTAATAGGTACAAATAATTTACATATTACAAACTATTTAATTAAAACAGCAAATTGTCTGGTTTAAAGCAAACCATAAACTAGCCCAAGCATAACACTAAAAGTTCTGATCCTCCGAAGAATCCTCCTCGGGAAGATTATCGGAAGACAGAAATACTCTAGTAATATCATACCATGCTGCAATCAATCCATATGATATGGATGATCTCGAGGTTCGCCTTCCTCGAACTGGTCACTCGGTTGCTGCTCCTCGTTGTATTGACAATCCAACAGTTGCTCCTCTTCTACTTCCTCAACGACTTTACGGAACATAAATAATAATACAGAAAATGTATATACAAAGAGGTGAGACAATCTACATCATTACCAGCATAACAGTAAAGAAAACGATAATACAAACAAATATAACAGTTAATATAACAATTCATATTATCACACATGCAAAATATCATAAATCAAATTATAACTATTCACACAATGATGCAGATTAAATATGACATGTACTCAGACTCGTTCCTACTCCATGGAGCTAAACACAAACATCAGAGAGAATGATCTGGTAGACATGTCCGCACATCAGGCTGCCTCAACCAACTATTACATAGTCAAATACGTCGTGTAAATAGCACACAGTCAAATGCGTCGTGTGAATGGTACATAGTCAAATACGTCATATAAATAGCACACAATCAAATACATCGTATGAATAGTATACAGTCAAATATGTCGTGTACGTCCAGGCATAGTACCAGACAGTCTCCAATAGATCCTGATTAAGAATAGTATTTGTTGAGATCGCTAGTGTGTGTTATCAGTTACTACGACCCAGAGGAGCTGCCAACTGTCCACATGTGGAATCTACTGCACACTAATGCCTCCAAGTTCTCCTCATGAACACACTATGCCTATCACGCCCGCAACACGGTGTAATTCATCTCGTCAGTCAATTGTCAATTTCAACCAAATTGACATACCACTCTATGTATGTAATGATCCATAATTACAAAAATACCCTCAGTATCAGCATGAATCATAATTATATAAATATCCTCATTGTCACCATAATTACAAAATACCCTTAGTATTAATAATTCCAAAAATAGTATGTCTCCACTTGACAGTACTATTTCCCAACATGTCCGGGTCCACCACTTTGGCCCGACAGTAAAAATTACTATTCCTATTAGTCGCGTAAACATTTTATCGCATAAATATTTTTCAACGTTTTCTCAATCGCGTAGTTTAAAATCCACTATTTTAAATACGTGTAAGCTATTTCTACTATTTTTCACTGTATAAAATATTTCTTGACGTTCCAAATTACATTTTTAAACTTTCCAAAACTAAAAATATTATTTAGACATTATTTTCCATTTTTCTTACAAAAATTACTCCAAGTAATAATTTCTGACGTTTTTCTCAAAAATTCAATTTTAATAAATTCTTCTACAGTTAATTTTATTCTTTAACTACGTAAAATATTTTCTTGCTTTCAAAATGCCATTTTCAAACGTTCTTCAATACTTGCTCATTTTTAATCAATTTTGACAGCATTTAGTTTAGAAAATCCACTAAGTGATATTTTCTACATTTTTCTTTTAAAAATTTCTTTATTTAATTATAACCATAAAATACACTTTGAAAATTGCTAACATAATTTAAAAACTCAAAGGTAAGTATTTTTCAAGTGTCTAAAATTTACTTCTTTTCTATACTAGACTTCTAATGAAAATTTGTTTACTTATTTGGTTCTTCAAAATCCATTGTAAATTAATTCTTTTTAGGTTAATAAACTAGTTTACACTTATAAAATAAATTTTGGATCAATTAAACATAAAAAAAACTTGATGGCTAAAAATCACCATTTCTTTTACATATCTTATTTAACTTATTTTCCATCCTCTAAATCCTTATAAAATCCATTAACTTAATAAAATCAAATGGATCATCCTTTTAGAAAATGGTTGAGAACATGTTGGTTCTCTTTTTGAAGATAAAACCGTAAGTTCTTCATTATCATGTGTTCTTTGGAACACTCATTCAAGTCTCAACAAATTATTCACATCTAACAATAATTATCATATATCTATAAACACATACATATATCTATGAACACATACCATATATTAAAGCAATATTAAAACACCTACTAAATATCAAAGCTATAGACATGCTTGCATGCATAATAAATCACAAATAGAAAAGCAAATAACATGCACACATAAACAATCACAAATAAAGAAGACAACAAACAACTAAGTGAATGAATCCTTATGGATTCTTCACCATAAATACATCCATTTTCTCACCACCATATATGGTTGATGAGATTAAATCTCTCTCTTACCTATAAGGAAGACAAGATCTCCTTGGACTCCTTCTTAAAAAATTTGTGTAGCTTCAACAAAAATCCTAACAAGCTTAAACAAATTATAAAGTCATAAATTATGGATGAAAAAGATAAACCATGGATCAATCATGGCTTAGAACATCAAAAATCAAATTAGAAACAAGAGACAAGAATTTTCACCCTATAGGAAAGAAACTTCAAAGTGATTTTCCAAGCTCCAAATGGATGATTTAGCAAAAACTCACAACTAGAGATGTTCTTAGAATATAGTTTAGATTTAGGAAATGAAGTTGGATGCAATTTTTGATGGATGGAAGTGTATTGAAGAGGTGATGGCCGTATGGTAGGAAAATGAGGATATAGGAGTTTTCTTTAGGTTCTTGAAAGGAAGAGATAAGAGAGAATAAGTTAGAATGATTGAATGAATTATTATGAAGTGAATAATACCCCCCCCCACAATGCATGGCCGTAGAGCTCAAGC
Organism: Ormosia emarginata; assembly: GCA_029884605.1. Classification (NCBI taxonomy): domain Eukaryota; kingdom Viridiplantae; phylum Streptophyta; class Magnoliopsida; order Fabales; family Fabaceae; genus Ormosia; species Ormosia emarginata. Next base: position 5,549,688 of record JAQQTP010000081.1, on the reverse strand, counting down.
AAAAAGCTAGCTACCTTTGTTGACAAATTTGGCTTAATAATGGCCTTTGATGATTTGGATGGTGGATGGCTTGCTTTAGAATTCATGATTGCTTCATGATTGCATTTTGAGAGCATAATGCATGCATAAGGCCAAAAATGCTATAGGAATTCTAATCAAAATTTGATTGATTTTCAAAGACCTAATTATGCTTAAGTCCTTCTAGTTATGTTTAATTAATAATTAGCTAGGTTCCTTTGTATTTTAGTTAATCATTTATTTACTTAGAGTCCCTAATCTTCTACTTAATTATACTAGTACATTGCCTAACTACAATTTGATGAAAAATTAATTAGGTTTAAATCCATTTAATTACTACTTAAACCCTATAGATTAACTTAATTAGGTTTTAGACTAATTATTCCATTAAGTTAGGTTTTAAACTAACAAATCTATTAAGTCTAACCATTTTTGTAGATTTTCAACCTTTTGATTTAGAATTTTACAAGTCATTTACGTTGGTAAATTTTTCCTAAACGTGGGTCCCATAAAACAAAAGTGGATCCCACAAACCAAACGTCGGTCCCACAAAACAAATGTGGGTCCCACAAGCCAAACGTGGGTCCCACAGACTTTTCTGTATGATAAATATTTTTATTATGCAGAAAAATCCTAAAAATTAAAAGATTGATGTACGTATTATTCAGAATTGGGTTTAGTAAAATCCCCCAGCTTCAAATAATCAAACTAGATTTTCCTCGATGGCCCGAAAATTATTATTTTCTTGACTCAGAGGAAATCACACAAATCAATCAAATACAGTTATGAAACACTCAAATTAATTTTATAACACACAGAAAATAGAAAACAGTACAATTAGGACAAAAATGTAATTTAGACAAAAGTTGGGGTGCTACAACTCTCCCCCACTAACAGAAATTTCGTCCTCGAAATTTATCGTACCTTAGAAAAGATGTGGATACTGCTCCCTCATTTTATCTTCCAACTCCCAAGTAGCATCTCCCGTTATCTCATTCCATTTTACCTTTACCAATGCAATCATCTTCCCTCGAAGTTGTTTCACTCTCCTGTCCTCAATCTTAACAGGAAGCGTTTCATAAATCAAATTATCTTTCAATTGTACTTCATCAGGTTGAATGACATGTGTTGGATCAGGAATATATTTTCTCAATTGAGATACATGGAATACATTATGGAGATTGGATAAAAAAGGTGGTAAAGCTATTTGGTAGGCTACAGGACCTATTCGACGAATGATTTGATAAGGTCTAATGAATTTAGGAGTGAGTTTTCTGGATTTGATAACCCTTCCGACACCAGTCATAGGTGTTACACGCAAAAACACATGCTCACCTTCTTCAAATTCAAGAGGTCTCCTGCGCTTGTCAGCATAGCTTTTCTGTCGGCTCTGAGTCGTCCTCATTTTCTCCTGAATCATCTTCACCTTCTCCGTAGTTTGTTGCACAAGATTAGGTCCAATGGTCATACTTTCCCCATCTTGATACCAACACAAAGGTGTTCGGCATCGTCGCTCATATAGTGCTTCATAGGGTGCCATCCCTATACTTGAGTGAAAACTATTGTTGTAGGTGAATTCTATCAAAGACAGAAATTCATCCCAACTCCCTTGTTGTTCCAACACACAAGCATGCAACAGATCTTCCAGCAATTGAATAGTCCTCTCTGTTTGACCATCAGTCTGCGGATGATAAGCAGAACTTAGACGTAACTTAGTCCCCATGGCTTCTTGTAGGCTTCGCCAAAATCTTGACGTAAACCTCGGGTCTCTATCAGAAACTATACTTGAGGGTACAATGTGAAGTCTAACAATTTCACTAATGTACACCTGGGTTAATCGTTCCAACGAATACTTGATATTGACTGGCAAGAAGTATGCTGACTTCGTAAGCCTATCAACTATAACCCATATAGAATCATGACCCTTCTTTGTTCTTGGCAATCCGGTAACAAAATCCATTGAGATACTATCCCATTTCCACTCGGGAATAGTTAAAGGTTGTAACATACCAGCTGGTCTTTGATGTTCAACTTTTGCCTTTTGACAAACCAGACAAGACGCCACATGCTCTGCAACATCTCTCTTCATTCTTGGCCACCAAAACATCCGCTTTAAATCTTCATACATCTTTGTCATCCGTGGATGCATACTCAACCTACTAGTATGAGCTTCATCCAAAATTGCTTGCTTCAAATCGGGATCATTAAGTATACAAATCCTTCCTTTAAATCTTAAGATTCTATCAGATCCTTCCTCAACCGTTGCCTTATGACCTTGCTTCAAAAATTCTTTCTCATTCAGTAAATATGGATCCTTATCCTATTTTTCCTTGATTTCTTCCAGTAAGTCATTCAAAATAATAACTTTACTCAAACGAATCCTTCCTGGTGCCAATTCCACTGATAACCTCAAATCTCTAAACTGATTGGTCAATTCTTCCTCCTTTATCGTCATAGTAGAAAAACTGATCACTTTCCTACTTAAGGCATCTGCTATCACATTCGCTTTTCCCGGATGGTATTGGAGTTGGAAATCATAGTCCTTCAAGAACTCTAACCATCACCTCTGCCTCATGTTCAATTCCTTTTGATTGAACAGGTATTTTAAACTCTTATGATCACTGAAGACATTTAACGCAGCTCCATACAGAAAATGTCTCCACACTTTCAACGCAAAAACCACTGCAGCGAGTTCTAAATCATGCGTTGGTAGTTCCTCTCATGAACCTTCAACTGTCTTGAAGCATAGGCTACCACATTTCTGTTCTATGTAACACCCCAAAATTTTCATATCTCTTAAACAATAATTTTGACAGTTAACAGAATTTTACTGTTTAGTAATTTCTGTGCACTGTAAAATTATTTTGATTATTCCGTTAACGTATTTGATCGTTTTGAGTGATTTACTCCGTGTCAGGAAAATAAAAATTTTCGGGCCAGGGAAAACTTTATTTAATTTAATTTTTACCGTTAGGTAATTATTTTACGTAATCTGATTTGATATTTGTGTGTTTTCTAATTTTTGTGATTTTATGGATGATTATGAAATTTTTACTGTTTGTGGGCCCAAGGGGGGTGTATGTGGGCCCAAGTGGCCATACATGGGCCCAGGTGGGTCCCGCAAAGTGAAAATTTTTCTACGCATAGAAAAATTTGTACTGTTTAAACGGAAACAGGGGATCTTACTAAACTTGAATCCGGAGACAGTTTTAGAAAATTTCTTGTACTGTGTTTTGTATTGTATTTAATTTATCGGGCGATAAAAAATACAGTAAACATATTCTTTCATGGGGTTTTAGCAGATAAAAATAGAAATTATATTGTTTAAGTCAACATTGGTGGTTTGGATATCCACCATTGATTTAATTAACGATGGAGACTTGATCTTGATTTAATCAACGGTGGAGATTTGATCTTGAAAGTGAATAAGATCATTTATAACCATTAGATGGAGATTAAATCAAGGGTAGAGATTAGTTTTATAAAGTGACTATGACCATTTGTAACCATTGGATTTAGAAATGATCAAGGGTGGAGATTTGGTCTTGTAAAGTAATAAAGACCATTGATGACCATTGGATGAAGATTTAATCAATGGTGAAGATTTAGTCTTAAAAAGTAGCAAAGACTAATTATGATCCTTGGATTAAAAGTTTGAAGGAGCAATCTTGGGCCATAATTTTGGAGACACATCTAATGGCTAAAATTTTAAGGAGAAAGATCCAATGGCCTAGATTAAGTCTTCTAATCAAAAGTCTACCTAAATCCTAACCATTGAATTAATTAATGGCTAGAAATGCTCTAGATGGTGGCTAATAATGATGACAAATAATTAAATGCACAAGGAGAAGCACGCATGGAAGGGGATGGTTTTGGATTGTTTAGGAGACAAAGAAACAAAACTTTATGACCATTATTACAAGTCATGGTCAATGGTGTATCATTATTGATCATTATTGATCAATTTGCATTCAAGGAGAATGCATTGGAGGGGGGGTACAGTTTTGGTGGCTTAAGTGAGTAGCAAAGTTGAAGACCACCATTATTACTCATTCTTGGTCTTTCTTTGTCAATTTCAAGAAGCTAAACTTAGCAAATTTTCTCTTTATTTCTCTTCTCCTCTAGGTTTCGGCCATGACCCTCCAATCTACCTTCCATCACTCAAAAATTTCATATAACCATACTTCTTGAATCCTTACATCATTCTAAGAACATCTCTAGTTATGAGTTTTTCCAAAATCATTCATCTTGATCTTCAAATCCAAGCTTCAAGTTTCTATCAAAAATCAAAAATTCCATCTTTGTGCTTCAAGAGAAACCATTCGGTCAAGACACTCAAAACCACCATCCAATCTCTTTTAATTTCATCCAACCATAGATCTTGAATCTACATGATATTCTAAGCAACTTTCATGTTGGAGACTTTGTCTAAATCTTTCATTTTCAAGGAGTTTTTCCAAGAGCAAGTTCTAAGGTTTTTGAGGTGAAGTGTAAGGAAACTTCATTTCTTCTCTTCTTTTTCATGATCTAAACCATGTTTGATCCATGGTTCCTCTTAATCAAGCTTGGTATACTAATTTTTATGTATTTTGTTTTGTATTTGAGAAGCCCTTGGTGATGAAGGACTTGGAAAAATAAGCAAAACAAAGAGTTTTTAAGGATCTTGAAGAGGTAAGAGGGAGATCCATCTCACCAACCAAGCATGGTGGTGAGAGATGGTCTTATATTTAATGGGTGTTGAATTCATGTGAGGATTCATATCCATGGTCATGTAATAATTTATATGTGTTTATGAGCTTTGATTAATTGCCTATACTTAATATGCTTTGCATGAGTTTATGATTTTGATGGTATGCTTATACTATGCATGATGATAATATGGCATGCTTTTGATATATATATATATATATATATATATGTATATATATATATATATATATATATATATGTGTATGTATGCGTATGCCATGATTTGATGATGGAAAGAAAATTAATTTTGGTCCCAATGGCCAAGGAAGAGCTACGGTTTTGATGCCCTTGATTTGGGTTCATGTTGAAATTTTTCAAGAACAAGGGAATTATTTTTTGATCCCTAGAACATGGTGAATTTCGGTTAAGACACCTCAAGATAGGTGTTCACAAAATTAATATTTTCTTGAATGATGAAAATGGATGTTTAGAAAAAGCAAGGAAAATAAATAAAGAGTTTATTTTTCAAAGAGTACATGAACACGATTTTAGAAGGATTTTTATTGATTTATTTTGTGTAAAAAGTTTCTAAGTGTTTTACTAAATATGAGATTTAAATGAAAATAGCAATGATGATTTTAAGGATTTGCAAAGAAAGTGAAAATGGATTTGCAAATAAAGTGAAAAATGGAAATGAACAAATGATTTTCAAAGACTATGAGTCTTACGTTTTTGTAAAGGATTTTTAATGGTTTTGTTTGTGTAAAACCATATCAATTTAAAAGGAAAAATATTTGATGGTTTCAATAGTCATGTTCACGTTTTTTTTAAAGGCTTGTAATGTCTTGATTTTTATGAACAAAGTGATTTTCAAAGTGAAAACGTAACTTGATTTAATACAAGGAATTTGGAAAGGGAATCAGAGTGTTTTTATCACTTGAGAGAATTTTGTAAATGAAAGACAAAGAGAGGTTGAACATGTTTGAACTCTAATTTATTTTGAAGAATGATTTTGGAAGTGATTTGAGAAAAATGGAGAATATAATGGTGATTTGCAAAGTTACTAACGTTATAACTTATTTTTGAGTTTTGAAAGTACGTTAGAAAATGTTAAGTTTTGAAACGTTGATTTATATCAATGGAAAAGTGATTTTATGAATTATATTTTGGAAAAGGATTTCTTGAGTAAAGAAATGTGGAAAAGATTTTCTTGAGTAAGAAAATATATTACATGAAGTATAAAGTTATATTATTTTAAGAAAAGTTGAAAAAGGAATATTTGAAGGTTGAGAAATATTTTCTGTAATGAAATTGTGGTGAAAAAAATTATTTACGTATCTTAAAAACATAATTTTAAAGTACGTGGTTTGAAATACAGTAAAATATTTCTAAGTGTTTGGAAATACAGTAAAATATTTCTACGCGATTTTAAATACGTTGAAATATTTCTACGTGATTTGAATTACATTTAAATATTTTACGTAATTTGAATTACTATTGAAAAATCACTACGTGATGGAAAAGTGATGAATTATTTTTTACGTGATTGTGAAAATAGCGGAAAATCATTATGTGATTTGAAAAGTGTTTTAAATATTTTGAAAATGAAAGAAAATGATTTACGCGACTTAAAAGGATGATTTTTAAGTTACGCGATTTTGAAACAGTAGAAAAATATTATGGGATTTGAGAAACGTATATTTTTACGCGATTGAGAAAAATGTTGAAAAATTTGTACGTGATTTAAAAGTGCAACAGAAGAGTTGCGACATTTTGAAAACGTAACAGAAGTGTTACGATATTTTGAAAACGTAACAGAAACGTTTTGGAATTGTGAAAACGAAACGAAAATGTTGCGCAATTTTGTGAAAATGTGACAAAAGTTTTTTATAACTATGAAAATGTGATAACATGATTTTGCTGTTGAAAATACAGTATAATTTGGTATAATTTATATGCATTGGAAAGAGATGCCTGTGATTGGATTTGGTGCATTATACATGCATTGGAAAAACATGCGTTGAGGCATATGATACATTGAATAAATGAAATTTGAAAAGATTTGGCCCTTGTGGTTGGACTTGCATTGATATATTCGTGCATTGTATAAAGTATAACTAATAAGCTATTTTGGCCCTTGTGGTTGACGAGGGAATGAGAATTGATAGTGAGATCTATGATGGATCTTGGGGTGCGTCAGGCGCGGCGGTCGACCAGTGGACAACTGGCGAGTACCCTGTGCCACTTGGCGATGCAGTCCGTTGCAACGCATTGATGATACCCGATAAGAACACGATTCTTTTCAACAACTGGAAGATCGTCTTTAGGCTAAGGCTGACAATTGACAGAGCATTCTCCTCGAAATTGTGAAAACCTCCATGGAGTTGTTTTTGAAAAACTGAATCTTTGTGCACATGCATAATCTGACATTTATATCTGTGTGATATATTAATTGAGGAATATTGACTATGACAATTGTTTTGAATACTTGGATGATGATGATGATAGTTGATTAATGTTGATGGCATGGTCATAATTGTGATATAATCTATCTGTATGATATGCTCCTTGTGTTATCTTTGTGCTGCCATATTGGTATTGGTGTAGGTGACCTCACCTCTTTGTTATGTTGTTTTTGCTGTGTCTGTACTATTAAAATCAAATAATAGAAGGATCGAGTTGTGTTAGACATAACGGGCAATGAATACTCTGAGATGGGTGACAACAATAAGGAGTGGACATTCAGGACTCGAAGGTGTGCAGTGTTGACAAAGAACAAATGTAGAACAGATGTCTGATGCAACAAGATAGATACACAACAGAATAAGTATGTTAAGTTTTAACGTTAGTGATGTACCATGCTATTAAGTAGGGCCCGTCATGGGGTTTGCTACTGTTAAAAAAAAAAGAGTCTGTTAGTTTTATATTTCTCTTTAAATTGTGAAATATTAATTAATGTCAATATTGTATATGAATCTGTTTCAATATATATTTTTCAGTATTACATATAAATTTCAGTAAGTTTATATTTCAACAAGAAGGAAATTTTAAAACCCACTTTTTATAACTCAAACTTTGTGCGAACTTCTTTTCAGATTATGAGTCGAGAGTCAGACATGTGATACCCTACGGAGGGTGTTACATTCTGCATCAACACGCATTTTAACCCTTGATAAGAAGCGTCACAATACACCTCAAAAGCCTCGTTAAGATCCGGCAAAATCAGCACTAGTGCAGTAGTCAATCTCTTCTTCAACTCTTGAAAACTTGCCTCACATTCTTTCGTCCAATCAAAAGCTTGACTCTTCCTTGTGAGTTGCGTAAGAGGTCTAGCTATCTTAGAAAAACCTTCAATGAACCTCTAATAATATCCGGCCAATCCAACAAAATTTCGGATTCCGGTTACCATCTTCGGCCTCTCCCATTGCAAAATAGTTTCTATTTTCGATGGGTCCACCGTAATACCTTCCTTGGAAATTACGTGACCCAGAAATTGAACTTCTTCTAACCAAAACTCACACTTTGCCAATTTTGCATACAGCTTCTTGTCCTTCAAAATTTGGCGAACTATACTGAGATGTTCAACATGTTCTTCCTTATTTGGGGAGTAGATCAGAATGTCATCGATAAAGGCAATGACAAACCTGTCTAGATACAGACAAAAAATCCTATTCATATAATCCATGAATATTGCAGGAGCATTCGTCACACCGAACGGCATCACTTGATACTCATAATGCTCGTAACGCGTTCAGAAAGCTGTTTTAGGCACATCATCAACCTTGACACGAATCTGATGATAACCTGATCGCAGATCTATTTTAGAGAAAATAGCTGCTCCTTTCAGTTGGTCCATCAAATCATCGATCCTTGGAAGTGGATATTTGTTCTTTATTGTGACCTTGTTCAGCTGACGATAGCCTACGCAAAGACGAGAAGTTCCATCCTTCTTCTTGACTAGTAGTACTGGCGCTCCCCATGGTGAAACACTCGGTCACACAAACTGCTTTTCCAACAATTCCTCCAATTACTTTTTCAACTCCACCAATTCTGATGGCGACATCCTATATGGTGCAATCGAAATAGGACCTGTTCCTAGCACCAAATCAATAGCAAACTCGATTTCTCTTTCCGATGGTAAGCTAGGTACATTATCAGGAAAAACTTTCGGAAACTCATTCATGATTGGAATAGCATTCACATCTTTTTCACTCTTGACTTCCAAAAAAGACAACAACATGTATCCTTGAGCTCCGTCCCTCAACAAATATTTGACTTTGACGGCAATTAAAAATCCAGAATCCTCATCCTTAGGAAAAACTAAGGTTTTCTTGGCACAATCTAATAGGATATGATTAGAAGATAACCAATCCATTCCTAATATTATATCTATTTCAACAAGAGGTAAGCAAATTAAATTGACCGAAAAAACTCGATCATTTATGGTAATAGGACAGTTCAAACATACTTTAGATGTAACAACAGGCTTGGCAGTTAGTGTAGAAACAATCAATTAAAAACTCAAAGAAGACATAGGTAATTTCAACTGATCCACACAGTCATACGCAATAAATGAATGCGTCGCACCTGAATCTTATAGTACAGTCAAAAGATTACCTACTATGACACCTTCCCCCTGAATAAGATCTTCGATCCGAGAAGCCTCAGCCAGCTCATCGTGTACACTCACCCTCCAGATCGCAGCTGAGTAGCATGAACATTGCTCACAACTGGCTTCCTTTCTGACTGGTTACATTCTCTAGAAACATGCCCAGGCCTTCCACACTTGAAACAGATCGGCCCTTTAATTGAATAGTCTCTAGATATGTGGCCACTTTTTCCACATTTATAACATCTTGGCGTAAACGCCACATTCGTACCAGCTTTGTTGCCACTAGAACTTCCCCCGATAGATGGACGTTGAGGCTGACTTCCCGGTGGTCTCGAATACGGCTTGCATTGTGTAACGCCCCTTTTTGAGAGGGAACGTCACATTGTCAAATAAAAGAAAATGCGGAAAAGTAAAGTTTTAACATTTCAAGACCCGGTTCATTCGTTTAAGTTTAACTTGTTCAATTCTTAAATACGCGAGTAAAACAGCAGAAATATACAAATTCTTTTTTTTTTTGTTTTGATAATCATTTTAACCATGCGGAATATAAATGACAGTGAAGGCTAAAATAGTAGACAAAATTCTCATCTGGATAATATGCATATAGATATATATATATATATATATATATATATATATATATATATATATATATATATATATATATATATATATATATATATATATATATGTCTTGATATCATTTATACTTAGATACAAGCCTGAATTATCCAAAAACAAAACTATACACGCCCCAAAAGATTATACAAATATGCCCCAGTGATACCAAAATATACAAATTTCACAAAAATACATCAGGCCCCAAAATAAAACACTGGTAGCCATCAGTAGCTACCAGTAAACTCAGTCTCTCAGGTGAGGAGGGACCGTATCCGAGTCCTCAGCAAGATCCTCCTCTTCAGAGGAAACCTCCATGGGAACCACAGAACCACGGGCAGGAGCCCGAGCAGTAGAATCAAAAGAGTCCTCCCAAGGGGTGTAGTAACGATCACCCCACATCTCTCTGATGGGCAAGTAAAACTCCAGTCGCAGGCTGATGTGGCAGGTGAGGACAGGTGCCTCATGACGTCTCCAGGATAGGGCGATCGACACATCTCCCAAGTAGACGCAGCGATCGAAATTCAAGTTGATATGCCAATACTCCGGCCCTCCGAGAAAGGTCAGACGCATATCCCCAAGAAATCCACGCATACATGCCGCCATTGTCTCAATAGAGGTTAGTCTCGTTCGGGCCAGAAGCCGGGAAACTCGGGATCTTCCGCCTCCTTACCGTCGTCTTTGATCAATACAGTATATACACATATAGCAAATAACAGAGATACAAGAAAGAGGTAAGACTTCCTACCATCATTACCAATTATAGCAACTAGAAACAGTACGGCGCCACGCGCCCAAATAGCAATTTAGAATAACATATTCAACTAATAAGCAGTAATTCCAACCGTAAGCAAATAAACAATTCCAGGCAGATATTCAACTTAGTAATAACCAAAACAGTCATGGATATGGAAAAATAAATATTAACAATGACAATGTATATTATGACTCACATGCATGCTTTCCCAAATTCCTACTCCATGGAGCTAGACTCAAACAGTCGGAGAGAAAGATCAGGAGACATGTCTGTAACTCGGCTGCCGAGGCCAGTGCTTATCAATAATTTTTCTCGTGCACAATCATGGCATTGTACAGACATTCTACACTAGATCACGATATAGGACAGTGTCAAGTCCGGATCGTCGGTGCGTTTGCATCGGTTTGCCCCACAGGCAAAGGAGCTACCAACTACCCATTGTGGAGGACCCGCACCCCGACGCCCCAAGGTCATAACAAGACCCACACTAGTCTACTCGCACCCGCACTAAGGTGTGTTCAATCTCCTAGGCAACTTGGCCTTACAACAGTCCACAAGGACATTCACAATGCATATGATACTATGCATGGACATGTATGATTCACAATTTCATACCATTAAATATCATGCCACAATAGGCCAATATAAGTATCAACATATTCCTTATCACACGCATACCACAATTTCCATGACATGGATCCAAGAATTCCATTTTCAAAATCATTTCTTCTCTATCGGTATGAATACATATTCCTATCATGTTTAAGTAAGGTAAAATCCTTGAATTCAGGGTTTTTAGGTTATGTTTGAGTTACAAAGGACAAAGAACCATAATCTCAATCATTTCCAGCTCAAAAATCTCATTTTTGGGTCTTGGTAATCGATTACATCACCCTTGTAATCGATTACCAGTAAAGAATCCACATGTCGATTACAATCTCATTGTAATCGATTACACGATTCCGAACTTCAATTCGTAACTTCAAGGACCTGGTAATCGATTACACACCATGGTAATCGATTACCAATCGAACAGAACCTCCGTAATCGATTACCCACAAGTTGTAATCGATTACGTGATTCCCAGAAGCATCATTTCGGGACATCAGAGGCTTGGTAATCGATTACACCATTCTTGTAATCGATTACAAGCTAGACAGAATCTCTGCAATCGATTACACACAAGATGTAATCGATTACCAGATTTCCAAAATCACGATTTTGTATCTTTAAGAGCTTGGTAATCGATTACAAGCCCCGTGTAATCGATTACCACGCGTAAACTTACAGAAAACAGAGTTCTCAGGTCCTTTAACTCAAACCAAACCAATCATTATCATATTTAATCAACAAGATACTCAAATACAGCTTCAAATCATGCAAGAGACATCAATAAATCATACAAGCCCAACAAAATACATTATCATCAAGAACAACATAAAATAAGAAAACTTTATACATAGATTCAAAAATCAACAACAATACACATACAAGGTTCCTAGATGCTAAGAGAGGTTGAGGAGGAGTGTCTTCCTTCTACCTTACATGAAGAAAAACAAAAGAAGAACACCAAGAACTTCCTTTGAATTTTCGGATTTGAGCTCTAAGAATCCTAAAAATGGTGACTTTGTTAGAATGGCATAATGGCTTGGAAAATAAGTCATGGATGGCCAACATGAAGACCATGACCACGAAAATGGAGGGGAAAGAAGAGAAGTCTTGAATCATACCCAAAAAGCTCAAAGCTTGGAGCTTGAATAAAATGTGAAAATGGTGGAATCTCAAGATGCTCCAAATAAGAAAGATGTCTAGGAGAGGAAGAGGGTTAAGAGAGTGTGGTTGTAAGAAAATTTGTGATGGATGAGGAGGAAGAAGAGAGCTTGGCCGTAGCAATGGTGGAGAGAAGGGAGAGAAAATGTTGAAGAAGGAAGAAGAAGAAATGGTAGTGAGAGAAAGTGTTTTGATAATTAATGAATTTGTGTGATAAAAATGAAATAAGAAAAAGCAATATTTCCTTGCTTTGGGCTGCCATGCAGCCGTGCATGAAGGAGAGAGAGGAGGGAAATGGGCTACTTTGCATGGGGAAGGAGGAAGAGGAAATTTCCAAGAAGCTTCCTCCAAGCTTCCATGAGAAGCTTCGCACGTTTCTCGATAAAATGGAAGTAAAGTTGTTTCCTAATCGGCACACTAACACAGATGAATATTTACACTATCAGTATTATTTTTGCTCCAGTGTAGAAGAGTTACTGATGATGAAAATAATATTTCATTATTCATCAGGTGATTTTACAATACCGCGATTTCATTCATCGGGTAAAACCTCGTAAAACGTAAACTTCGTAAATTGTGCCCGGCCTCGGGTTTAGTAAGATCCCCCGTCGACAAGTCCACAATTTAGAGTTTACCAGCCACAGGGAAGACATCGCATCTTCCCGAGTCTACACAGCGCACACGCAAAACGAAGAATATATTAAAATATTCGATGTTTCCAGAAAATTCCAAAAAAATTCACATAATTCACAAATATTAGAAAATGACTATTGGTAGTGAAATAATTAATTTCCGGAGCGTTTCACTGACCTCTGCAATTCTCAGCTCAGTGTGCACGTAAAACGATGAATATATTAAAATATTCATCGTTTCCGAAAAATTCTAGGAAAAATTCCTAAAAATCAAGAATAATATAAAACGATCATTTTCACTTAAACAGATATTCTTCGGGATGTTACACATTGAAACTGGCTATTGTTATTGTTGCTGTTGTTGCCTCCTCTTTGGAACTTAGTTGGTCCAAAGTTGCGATTTCTTGGATCACGTGACAGCTCCAACTCCTCGAATCGTACACAAGTATCCACCAAAGCATGAAATTGATTCATCTTCAAGGGTAGCACTCCTCGTCGTATTTCTACCCTTAACTCTTCCTCAAATTTCCGACATCTCCACGCGTCATTCTGTCGAGTTTGAGCATAGTCTGAGAACTGAGACAAGCTCTCAAATTTAGAAGCATATTCATTGACAGTCATGTTGCCCTGACGGAAACCAAGAAATTCCATCTCCTTGGCATGTTGAGCACTGGCAGGAAAGTACTTTTCCATAAATACTTCACAGAATACCTCCCAAGTAATTTCCGTTCCCTTAGCTTGTAGTAAGCGCCGGTTTCCTCTCCACCAGTTCTCACCATCCCCTCTCAGCATAAATGTAGCATACGTCACCTTTCGATCATCGGCGCACCCCATTCCTTCAAATATCTTTTCGAGATCTTAGATCCAAAGACTCGCCTTCTCTGGATTAAATTCACCTCTGAACTGCGGCGGGTTATTTTACCTAAACTCAGACAAGTTTAGAGCATCAACAGTCGCATCTTGTTGTTGAGCTGCTAGTTCATTTTGTTGCGTAATCACCTCTGCCATACGCTACATAGCCTCAGTTGCTGCAGTCATTGGGTCAACATTACGGTTCACGTTTGCACGCGTTCCTCTTCCGCCAGACATCTTCTTCTTCAATCAAACTAGACAAAACAAAGTCAGATGTACCCTTTCGGACACCAATCATAGAGAATCACACAACACAAGTAAAAACAGACCCAACCACAACCCCAAAAGACTCTAACTTGGGCTTTGATACCAACTAAAATGCAACACCCTACTGGGGATGTCATATTTCCGAACAATAATAATAAAACCTTTACCCAAGTTATAAATTATTTCGTAATATATAATAATATAGGTTGTAAAAATATTTTTTAAAAAAAAACATTATATTATAAAATAAAATAAACAAAGACATAAAATAAAACAAATTATTACATACACATCATAATTATACATATGATTTTGTTTTTAATAGGTACAAATAATTTACATATTACAAACTATTTAATTAAAACAGCAAACTGTCTGGTTTAAAGGAAACCATAAACTAGCCCAAGCATAACACTAAAAGTTCTGATCCTCCGAAGAATCCTCCTCGGGAAGATTATCGGAAGATAGAAATACGCTGGTAATATCATACCACGCTGCAATCAATCCATATGATATGGATGATCTCGAGGTTCGCCTTCCTCGAACTAGTCACTCGGTTGCTACTCCCCGTTGTATTAACAATCCAACAGTTGCTCCTCTTCTACTTCCTCAACGACTTTGCGGAACATAAATAATAGTACAAAAAATATATATACAAAGAGGTGAGACAATCTACATCATTACTAGCATAGCAGTAAAGAAAACGACAATACAAACAAATATAACAATTAATATAACAATTCATATTATCACACATGCAAAATATCATAAATCAAATTATAACTATTCACACAATGATGCAGATTAAATATGACATGTACTTAGACTTGTTCCTACTCCATGGAGCTAAACACAAACATCAGAGAGAATGATCCGGTAGACATGTCCGCACATCAGGCTGCCTCAACCAACTATTACACAGTCAAATACATTGTGTAAATAGCACACAGTCAAATATGTCGTGTGAATGGTACACAGTCAAATACGTCGTGTAAATAGCACACAGTCAAATACGTTGTGTGAATAGTACACAGTCAAATACGTCGTGTACGTCTAGGCATAGTACCAGACAGTCCCCAATAGATCCTGATTAAGAATAGTATTTGTCGAGATCGCTAGTGTGTGTTATCAGTTACCACGGCCTAGAGGAGCTACCAACTGTCCACATGTGGAATCTACTGCACACTAACGCCTCCAAGTTCTCCTCATGAACACACTACGCCTATCACACCCGCAACACGTGTAATTCATCTCGTCAGTCAATTGTCAATTTCAACCAAATTGATATACCACTCTATGTATGTAATGATCCATAATTACAAAAATACCCTCAGTATCACCATGAATCATAATTACATAAATATCCTCATTGTCACCATAATTACGAAAATACCCTTAGTATTAATAATTCCAAAAATAGTATGTCTCCACTTGACAGTACTATTTCCTAACATGTCCGGGTCCACCACTTTGGCCCGACAGTAAAAATTACTATTCCTATTAGTCGCGTAAACATTTTATCGCATAAATATTTTTTAACATTTTCTCAATCGCGTAGTTTAAAATCCACTATTTTAAATACGTGTAAGCTATTTCTACTGTTTTTCACTGTATAAAATATTTCTTGACGTTCCAAATTACATTTTTAAACTTTTCAAAACTAAAAATATTATTTAGACATTATTTTCCATTTTTCTTACAAAAATTACTCTAAGTAATAATTTTTGACATTTTTCTCAAAAATTCAATTTTAATAAATTCTTCTACAGTTAATTTTATTCTTTAATTACGTAAAATATTTTCTTGCTTTCTAAATGCCATTTTGAAATGTTCTTCAATACTTGCTCATTTTTAATCAATTTTGACAGCATTTAGTTTAGAAAATCCACTAAGTGATATTTTCTACATTTTTCTTTTAAAAATTTCTTTATTTAATTATAACCATAAAATACACTTTGAAAATTGCTAACATAATTTAAAAACTCAAAGGTAAGTATTTTTCAAGTGTCTAAAATTTATTTCTTGTCTATGCTAGACTTCTAATAAAAATTTGTTTACTTATTTGATTCTTGAAAATCCATTGTAAATTAATTCTTTTTAGGTTAATAAACTAGTTTACACTTATAAAATAATTTTGGATCAATTAAACATAAAAAAAAACTTGATGACCGAAAATCACCATTTCTTTTACATATCTTATTTAACTTATTTTTCATCCTCTAAATCCTTATAAAATCCATTAACTTAATAAAATCAAATGGATCATCCTTTTAGAAAATGGTTGAGAACATGTTGGTTCTCTTTTTGAAGATAAAATTGTGAGCTCTTCATTATCATGTGTTTTTTGGAACACTCATTCAAGTCTCAACAAATTATTCACATCTAACAATAATTATCATATATCTATAAACACATACATATATCTATGAACACATACCATATATTAAAGCAATATTAAAACACCTACTAAATATCAAAGCTATAGACATGCTTGCATGCATAATAAATCACAAATAGAAAAGCAAATAACATGCACACATAAACAATCACAAATAGAGAAGACAACAAACAACCAAGTGAATGAATCCTTATGGATTCTTCACCACAAATGCATCCAATTTCTCACCACCACACATGGTTGATGAGATTAAATCTCCCTCTTACCTATAAGGAAGACAATATCTCCTTGGACTCCTCCTTAGAAAATTTGTGTAGCTTCAACAAAAATCCTAACAAGCTTAAACAAATTATAAAGTCATAAACTATGGATGAAAAAGATAAACCATGGATCAATCATGGCTTAGAACATCAAAAATCAAATTAGAAACAAGAAACAAGAATTTTCACCCTATAGGAAAGAAACTTCGAAGTGATTTTCCAAGCTCCAAATGGATGATTTAGCAAAAACTCACAACTAGAGATGTTCTTAGAATATGGTTTAGATTTAGGAAATGAAGTTCGATGAAATTTTTGATGGATGGAAGTGTATTGAAGAGGTGATGGCCGTATGGTAGGAAAATGAGGACTTAGGAGTTTTCTTTGGGTTCTTGAAAGGAAG
Source organism: Ormosia emarginata (assembly GCA_029884605.1). Classification (NCBI taxonomy): domain Eukaryota; kingdom Viridiplantae; phylum Streptophyta; class Magnoliopsida; order Fabales; family Fabaceae; genus Ormosia; species Ormosia emarginata. The sequence goes on along the minus strand of JAQQTP010000081.1, from coordinate 5,532,415 downwards.
AGATAGGAGAGAATAAGTTAGAATGATTGAATGAATTATTATGAAGTGAATAATACCCCCCGACAATGCATTGCCGTAGAGCTCAAGCAAAAAGCTAGCTACCTTTGTTGACAAATTTGGCTTAATAATGGCCTTTGATGATTTGGATGGTGGATGACTTGTTTTAGAATTCATGATTGCTTCATGATTGCATTTTGAGAGCATAATGCATACATAAGGCCAAAAATGCTATAGGAATTCTAATCAAAATTTGATTGATTTTCAAAGACCTAATTATGCTTAAGTCCTTCTAGTTATATTTAATTAATAATTAGCTAAGTTCCTTTGTATTTTAGTTAATCATTTATTTACTTAGAGTCCCTAATCTTCTACTTAATTATACTAGTACATTGCCTAACTAAAATTTGATGAAAAATTAATTAGGTTTAAATCCATTTAATTACTACTTAAACCCTTTAGATTAACTTAATTTGGTTTTAGACTAATTATTCCATTAAGTTAGGTTTTAAACCAATAAATCTATTAAGTCTAACCATTTTTGTAGATTTTCAACCTTTTGATTTAGAATTTTACAAGCCATTTACGTTGAAAATTTTTTCCTAAACGTGGGTCCTATAAAACAAACGTGAGTCCCACAAACCAAACGTGAGTCTCACAATCCAAACGTGGGTCCCACAAAACAAAAGTGGGTCATACAAACTAAACGTAGGTCCTACAAAGCAAACGTAGGTCCCACAAGCCAAACGTGGGTCCCACAGAATTTTTTGTATGATAAATATTTTTATTATATAGAAAAATCCTAAAAATTAAAAGATTGATATACGTATTATTCGGAATTGGGTTTAGTAAGATCCCCCAGCTCCAAATAATCAAACATGATTTTCCCCGGCCCGAAAATTATTATTTTCTTTACTCGAAGGAAATCACACAAAACAATTAAATACAGTTACGAAATAGTCAAATTAATTTTATAATAAACAGAAAATAGAAAATAGTACAATTAGGACAAAAATATAATTTAGCAAAAAGTTGGGGTGTTACAAAAGCCATATTATTGCATGCATTTCTTGAGGAATGTCTAGTGGTTACCCCTTTGGATATTTCACCAATTATGTTGTCCAGAGGGTGATTTCACGCAGTTTTCCATTCTTTGAGTAGATCTTCATGTTGAGCTTCTGCTGGAATTTTCACTGCTTCATCCACTTTGACATTGTCTTGCTTTTCCTCAAGTTGAATCTCTTCTAAAGTTTCTACAACATCATCAACAAGTTCCTTTCCTAACCTTTTGGGGTTAGTTTCATCAAATGTAACATGTACGGATTCTTCAATTGTTTGTGTTCTTCTATTAAAGATTCTAAAAGCTTTACTAGATGATGAATAGCCTAGAAAGATTCCTTCATCAGCTTTAGAATCAAACTTTCCTAAATTGTCCTTTCCATTATTTAGTACAAAACATTTACACCCAAAGACATGGAAATGTGAAACATTTGGTTTTCTACCTTTATAGAGTTCATATGGAGTCTTTTTCAAAATTGGTCTAATCAAGACTCTATTAATTAAATAGCAGGCTGTGTTTACAGCATCTGCCCAAAAATATTTTGGCATGTTTGAGTCATTCAACATGGTTCTTGCTATTTCTTCTAAAGATCTGTTTTTCATTTCTACAACTCCATTTTGTTGTGGAGTTCTTGGAGCAGAAAAATTATGTTGAATTCCTAACTCTTCACAGAAATTATCAAATTCTTCATTTTGAAATTCTCCACCATGATCACTCCTTATAGAAGTTATTTTCATGTCTTTTTTCATTTTGTACTAACTTAGCTATTTTCTTAAAGGCTGTAAAAGCTTCATTCTTATGTGCTAAGAAGAAGGCCCAAGTAAATCTAGAGTAATCATCAACTATAACAAATGCATACAAATTTCCTCCAAAACTTTTGGTCCTAGAGGGTCCAAATAAGTCCATGTGCAGTAGTTGTAAAGGTCTTTCAATTGAGACTATGTTCTTAGCCTTAAAAGATACTTTAGTTTGCTTACCCTTTTGGCATGCATCACACAAACCATCCTTTGAGAATTTAATTTCAGGAAGTCCAATTACCAATTCTTTTGAAATAAGTTTGTTTAGATGATCCATATGAATATGTCCTATTCTTCTATGCTATAGCCAATTCTCTTCTTCCTTTGATATAAACAACATACATCACTAGCAGAAATATTCTCTAAATCTATCATGTATATGTTATTCAATCGATTACCTATCAGCTTTGCATTACTATCATGCTTGTTTTCTATAATGCAACTACTAGAGTTAAAGAATACCTTATAACCTTTATCACATAGTTGGCTAATGCTTATTAGATTGTGCTTACGCCCTTCCACATATAGTACACCTTCTATCTTAACAGTTGTGCTTCTTCCAATTGTTCTAACTCCTAACATCCTTCCTTTGTTGTTATCACCATAGGTGACATTTCCACCTTGTTTGGGAGTGAAGGATGAGAACTTTGTAATATCTCCAGTCATATGCTTGGAGCAGCCACTATCAATATACCAATTTGAGCTTTTGGCTCTCAAGCACACCTACAAAACGAATTTTAAGCATTTGACTTAGGTACCCAAGTTTTGTTGGGTCCTTTGGTGTTAGTCATCACATATGTTCCCTTGGGAACCCAGATTTGTTTAACATTAATCCTTGAAGGATGCCTAAAATAGCATGTAGAAGCTGTATGCCCTTTTCTTGCACAATAGAAACATTTAACAAAAGGACTAGTAGAGGATTTAAGTGCAGCAAAGAGTTTCTTAAAAATCTTTTCATGCAATGCTGGTTTATAGCCTATTCTAGCTTTGTCATACACTCCTTTTTTGTTGTCCTGTATAGCATATAGATTTAGATTATCTCTTCCCATTGTAAATTTAGATAGAGTGGTTTTTAGTTTTTCCACTTCTTTTTCCAGAATATTGCAATTAGAACATGCAGAACTGGATGCATTTAGATTATTGTTCTTAGCTTCTAATTCTTTAATCTTAATTTGAAGAGATGCATATTCACTACATTGTTTAGCAATGACTTTCCTAGAGGACATTAATTGCTTAGCAGTTTTCATATATTCATTATGCAATTCATCAAAAGCATCTTGTAGTTCATCAAAGGTATGGGAGATTTCATTTACCTCATCTTCATTATCACTTTGATGATTAGTCATGAGACAAAGATTGGCCTCTTCTTCCTCAGAATCTTCAGAGAAATCCATATCATTCTCCTCCCATGCTATGTATGCTTTTCTTGGCTTTCTATTCTTCTTGTCCTTGGACTCATGATTGTCATGCTTGACCTTCTTTTGAAGTTTAGGACACTCATTCTTATAATGTCTAGGTCTGCCACATTCATAGCACTTCACATTCGATGTAGAACTTTCAGCTTTTGAAGTGTTCTTCTTAGAAAAGAAATTTGAGGGCCTTTTGTTGAAGGTTTTCTTCTTTTTGAGGAATTTCTTAAACTTTCTAACTAGCAGTCCCATATCCTCTTCAGATTCACCATCTTCTTCAACTTCTTCATCTTCATCACTGTCAAGGCTTTCTTTGGAGACATGTGCTTTAAGTGACAAGTCTCTTTTCTTTCTCTCCTTCTCTTCATGATCATTCAATCTATGCAACTCCATCTCGTGCTCTTTAAGTTTTCCAAATAGTGTAGCAATATTCATGGTTGCTAAGTCCTTTGATTCAGCTATAGCAATAATTTTTGGTTGCTATTCTCTTGTCAAACATCTCATGATTTTGTTGATTTGTTGTTCATCTGAAATGCTCTTTCCAAGTCCATTCAGCTAATTCACTATGTGAGTAAACCTCCTTTGCATATCATTGATGTCTTCACCATTCTTCATGTGAAAGAGTTCATACTTGTGCATGAGTGAGTTCATTCTAGCTCTCTTTACATCATTGGTTCCTTCATGAGTAATTTGCAGTGTATCCCACATTTGCTTGGCTGTCTTACAATTTGAAACCCTGAAAAATTCATTATAACTTAAGGCAGAAGTTATAATATTTTTTGCTTTAGCATTATAACCTACTTTCTTTTTGTCATCATCATCCCATTCACTTCTTAGTTTTTCTTTCTTGGTGCCATTTGCATCAAGAGTGTGAGGAATGTATGGACCATTCTCAATAGCATCTAATACGTCAATGCCACTTGCCTCAAGGAATATTAACATCCTTTCTTTCTAATACATATAGGCAGTGCCATTGAAAGTAAGGGGTCTTGCCAAGGAAGCCCCTTCTCCCAAGATGTCATTTGAAGCCATCCTTTTAAACTGTTAAGCTTTACACAAGAGTGTAAGCTCTGGTACCACTTGTTGGTTGTGGCTTTTGAATACTCAAGAAGGGGGGTTGAATTGAGTAATAAAACTTTTCGAAACTTATTCTCCTTTTTGCAAAAACTGATTCTTTTCTTTAACTATGAAAAAGATTTTGTTAACCAACAAACCAAAATGTGTTTTTGCAAGATATGTTATGATCAAGACTTGAAACTTAAAAAGAAATATTAACAATAAGATTGATTTCAGATATGAACAAGATTATAAACTAATCAAATCATGCAAACATCCCTAACGTATTGATTGATTTGTATAATCTACAATAAAGCAAATAAAGAGTTAAGGGATAGAGAAAATTGCAAATCGAGTTTATCCTGGTTCAGCTACCTGTTACCAAGTGGCCTCAATACTCAAGAGGGGGGTGAATTGAGTAATTAAAACAAGTTAGCAAATCTTTCGCAAATCGTTTGATAAACAATTTTCGTTGAAGCTATTGAACGATTAGAGATAAATGGATGAATGAGATTAACACTTTTACTTATGAATGTGATAGCCAAAGGAGATAATATCTAATCAATTCAATAAAACAAGTAAACCAAATAAAGAGAAGGGTTTAGAGAGAACAAACACAATCGTTTATCTGGTTCGATCACCAATCCGCTTGTGATCTACGTCCGATCCCAAGCAACAACTTGAGATTTTCCACTATATCTTCAAGCTTCAATGGGTGCTTGACAACCACTACAATCTTGAGCACTCAACACTATGGGATACCTCACCCTAATGCTTGAGCCTCTATTTTTCAAGGGATACCTCACCCTTACAATACTTGAGGGATACCTCACCCTCACTAAACAGATTGTATAAGATTTAAATGGAAGAAACTCTCTCTAGAGCAAGTATTACAAATTGAAGCACTATGGTATATGGGATTCACACAAGTTCAAGCTCAAATCAAGGGATTTTGTAGAATGATGATAAAAACTTGTTTAAAGCACAATACAAACTTTTCCAGAAGAATAGACTCAGTTTTTCTAACCTCCCAACGAAGCCCAACAAGCAAATATATAGGTAAGTGTTATTTATTGCCGTTGGAAGTGGTTGGGAGCAATTAATGCTCAGCAAAATAGCCGTTACGGGCTTTTGCTTGTTTTTCCAGAACATAGGCTAACCGGTTAGCCATGTATCCTAACCGGTTAGGGGCTCATTTAGACGAAAAGAGAAGTGTTCTGGTTTAATAACTAACCGGTTAGGAATGTGTCCTAATCGGTTAGGACACCACGAAAATGAGTTCTAGGAAGGATGCTAACCGGTTAGTCCTACAAAGCTAATCGGTTAGGACATTTCCATCATGGGTTCTGAGTTGATGAATAACCGGTTAGGCCTTCTGCCTAATCGGTTAGGACAGGATTAGAGAGGCTTCTGAGTTTATGAATAACCGGTTAGGCCATCTGCCTAATCGGTTAGGACAAAACATTTTTGACTTCTGGAAGTAATACTAACCGGTTAGATCTTCTACCTAATCGGTTAGGACAAAACATTTTTGGCCTCTGAGTTATAAAATAACCGATTAGCTACTTTGCCTAATCGGTTAGGCATGTTATAAAAAACGAGGCAAAGCTTTTGTTTGAACAAACTAACCGGTTAGGAGCTGGTCCTAATCGGTTAGGGGCCTTGAATTTTTGGCTCCTAATGTTTATCAAAAGGCTGGTAAGATCACAAAAAGATTTAGGACATTAGATGTGAAGGAGTTGTTGCATAAAACCTTTTTGATCCTAACATGAAAAACCAATTTACAAAAGCATTTTAAGGAAGACATTTGAGCTTGAGGTGAATCTCTAGAATACCTTTACATTAGATCTATAACCTATATGCTAAGCTTGAGTTCCTTGAGACTTGATCATTGTATTCCCATTGCTTTCATTGTTTGTCGACATCAAAACCATTTGCATCTTGTCCATATCAGTCACATTCTCCCCCTTTTTGATGATGACAAACACTTATTGAGAAAGAGATTAGTTCAAATGATAATTGGAAATAAGAATGGAATATGGAGGCTTACTCCCCCTCTTTTGTTCAAGAGGTGCTTGAATCAGAGATGCACAGCCTCCCCTTTGTTTTGGGATTCCCAAGACCATTAACGAGACAATATATTATATTATCATAACACATTCACTTTTCTTACTTTTCTCAATAAATAGAAAGACCGTTATCCTTCTCCCCTTTTGGCATAATCAAAAAGAAATCCAGTAGCCTAGGGTATTAAACAAGAACAAGCATGCAGATCTGATTCATAAGATTAAGCATATTCTAGTAACTCGAACAAATGAATCGAGACCAAAAAAAAACATTAGTAGGCATATCATATTTAAAGGAAATATTCAAGATCCAAAGCAAAGATCACTATTAGGATTACCAAAATAAGTCAAAGATAAACAGGCATTAGTCATGCTAGATAAGTCTCCCATAATATCCAAAATAAGATAGCTAATCAAAGTGAGAAAGAGTTCAAAGACAATTAGTGCAGCAACACAATCATGATTTAAATAGAGAGTCCATGCTTAAGCCCCAGGGTCCTCTGATTGTGAAAAGCGATGCTCAAGCCTATCCAGCCGTCCTTTTATAGCGCTCAAGCGATCATAAATAGCAGAATTGCTGTGTTCTTGATAAGCTTTAAAATCCGCAATCCGGGCTTCAATACTGGCTTGCATATTGGCAATTGCTGCCAGGACATGCTCATTGTCGGTGGCAGGGGCCTCTTCCATAGGGTCATCAGTAGGAGCCGGAGGATATTCCCCTTGTGGAGCTGCCGCTTCATTTCTTCGACTATAAATCCATTCTCCATCGACTTTCTTTGCATTCATTCGGTTTAGAGACGCAAGGCCAAATTTGTGAGGACCAGGCAGAGAAGATGACTCCATCGTCCTTCAAATTGACCTTATAGTGATCCAAAATTTTAGCCACAAGGAAGGCGTAAAGGAAGATCCATCATTGCCTTGTCTTTGGCTTTCTTCATGTTGTGCATAATGTAGTGTGGCCAGTTGATTTTCTTGCGACTTTTAAGAGCCCATATCACAAATATATCTTCTTCTTCAACCAAGGCATAGTTGCTTGCCCTTGGTACCAAGATATGGGTGACCACAAAGTGAAGAAGGCGATCCAAAGGAATTTCGAAAACCAAGTAGTCAAAGATCCCAATGGAATACGACAAGATCATGTTGAATCATGTCTTGTACAGCTCGAGCTCTATCAAAATCTGCCCATGTAAGGTCGTCATTCTCAGTAAGTTTGGCTCCAGAGTGAGTGAGCCCAAACAAAGTAGTCCACTGACTTGGTGATACACTGATTTTGTGCCTCTTGATTTCTGACACCAAGTTTGTACCGAGAAAGAGACAAATTGCATGAAAAAGACTTTGGTTGGTTCAAGATAGAAGTAACTTGGGTTGGTGGTGACAAGGGTTTTCAAGCCCTGAAATTCCAAGATTTCGGTGAAGAATGTAAAGCCTTCTTGTTCGAAGAAAACCCAGTTCATGAACTTGGGTAGAATGAGACGTCGTGCATGAAACCCAAGTGTGTATGACTCTATTTGAGATTTGTGAGAAAAATATCTTCTAATGTTGAGAGCGTTTGAGAGATCAGGGGCAAAGAGTGAAGAGTCTTCAGGTTGACGGGAAACATTGGGGTTTTTGGTACGAGAGCGTTTTGGTTGAGATGAGGTGCTGGCCATTGATGAGAATGGAGGTATGGTTCGGTGGAATGTGTACGGTGAAATGGAGGAAAAGGGAGAAAGAGGAAATGGAAGAGATAGGAAATGTAGGGAGGAAGTGGGTTGTGGAGAGATTGAGAGGAGGAAGATGATAAGTGGAGATGAAGGGGCAGGTAAATAAATGGTGAATGTGGTGAGGGTTGAGTTTAAAGGGATCACGGTTAACTTGGTTAGATATATTGGCTAACCGGTTAATTGAAGTTCAATATTTCTCAATGGTGGGTTTTTGATTCGGGTCACTAACCGGTTAGGATAATTGAGTAACCGGTTAGGAAATGTTACGAGGACTTACGCCGGATGCATTAACCGATTAGAGAAAGAGGTCTAACCGATTTGTTTGAGATTTGGAACGTACGAGCCTCTGTTTGCTTGACTAACCGATTAGATTATTTATCTAATCGATTAGCTTGTTATTTCCAAAGATGATGAGGCCTCTGTTTTGAATGCTTAATCGGTTAGGAGCTTGCCTAATCGATTATTTAGGCTTGACAAGCCTTCCCAAGTGCGAACATTTCCAAAGGCTAATCATTCAAGTTGTTCCTCTTCTCCAATTGGTTGTTTCACTTTCAGAACTAGAGCTCCTTCATGAGATCACCCCTTGAAACACATCAACCCTTTGTCTTCTTGAGATTCACTTTCAATTTCATCATGAATTTCTTCACTTTCCAAACCAATATTTCTGACTTATGAAGTTGATTTTTCTTCTTCAAGAGAACCAGAATGCATAGTGCTTCAACAGAATTAGAATTACAGAAAATTGGGAGGAGGGGGTTTAAGCATGAACTCAGCTCCTGCAAAACAAAATAAGGGAAAACTCCGACGCTCAAGTTAGTATTGGATTGAAAAACAATATTTATGCAACAAATAACCATGATTATGCAGAAAAAGTTTCTTTATGCAGCAAAATGATGGATTATGCAGCAATTTAGCTTATACATGATTGGTCTAATATGCCAAGTTCATTTCTTATATAATAGAAGGCTTCTTTTGCTAAAGGTTTAGTGAAAATGTCAGCTAGTTGCTTAGTTGTTTCAACAAATTCAAGTATGCAATCACCTTTTTAAACATGATCTCTAATGAAGTGATGTCTTATTTCAATATGTTTAGTTCTAGAATGTAAAATGGGATTTTTTGACAAGTTGATTGCACTAGTATTATCACATCTTATGGGGATGTGATCCAGCTCAAGACCATAGTCTAGAAGTTGTTGCTTCATCCAAAGGATTTGAGCACAACAACTCCCACCGCAACATATTCAAAATTCACTGTTGACAATGCCACACTATTTTGCTTCTTCTTGCTATGCCAAGAAACTAGTGAGCTTCAAGCAAGTGGCATGTCCCACTAGTACTCTTCCTATCCATTTTGCACCCAGCAAAATCAGAATCGAATAACCAACCAAACAACATGAAGCACCTTTAGGGTACCATAATCCCATTTGTGAAGTGCCTATTAGATATTTCATAATTCGTTTTGACAACTTAGGTGTGATTCTTTAGGATTTGCTTGAAATCTAGCACACATGCATACACTAAACATGATATCCGGTCTACTTGCGGTAAGATAAAGGAGTGAGCCAATTATACCTCTATACTTAGTGATTTCTATCAATTTACCTCCTTCATCCTTGTCCAAGTAACAGAAGTTCCCATTGGTGTAGCCATTTGCTTTGCTCCTTCCATTCCAAACTTCTTGAGCAACTCCTTGCAATATTTTGATTGACTTATGAAAGTCCCATTTCTTGTTTGCTTGATTTGAAGTCCAAGGAAGAAGTTGAGCTCACCCATCATGGACATCTCAAACTCACTTTGCATGATATTGGCAAATTCTTTACAAAGAGAGTCATTAGTAGCACCAAATATAATATCATCAACATATATTTGAACAAGTAAAATGTCATGCTTTTTATGTTTGATGAAAAGAGTTGTGTCAACCTTTCCCTAGAGAAACCATTTTCCAAAAGAAACTTGCTCAACCTTTCATACCAAGCTCTAGGAGCTTGTTTTAAGCCATACAAGGCCTTTTAAGTTTAAAAACGTGGTTGGGCAAATCAAAGTTTTCAAAACCGGGAGGTTGATCAACATATACTTCTTCTTGTATGAAACCATTTAAAAAGGCACTTTTGACATCCATTTGAAAGAGTTTGAAATCCATGATGCAAGCATATGCAAGTAACATTCTAATGGCTTCTAGTCTAGCTACGGGAGCATACGTTTCTTCATAATCTATACCTTCTTCTTGATTATAACCCTTAGCTACAAGCCTAGCCTTGTTTCTTATTATTAAGCCCGTTTCATCAAGTTTGTTCCTAAAAACCCATTTGGTGCCAATTATTGGATGATCATTGGGCCTTGGGACTAATTCCCAAACTTGATTCCTTTCAAATTGATTTAATTCATCTTGCATGGCCAAGATCCAATGTTCATCATTAATGGCCTCATTTATGTTTTTAGGTTCAACTTGAGAAACAAAAGCCATATGATTACATGCATCTCTAAGAGAGTTACGAGTGATTACCCCTTTTGATACATCACCTATCACTTTGTCAAGAGGATGATATCTTGATGTTTTCCATTCCTTGGGAAGATCCATGATTTGAGAGTCCTCTTGTCTTGGGGAATCATATGGGCTTTCTTCTTGCTTCTTGACTTCTTCTTCTTGATTTCCAAGATGAATTCTTGCAAGGTTTTCTGCAACATCATCAACAAGCTCCTTTCTTGGCTCGTTTGGGTTAGTCTCATCAAATGCAACATGTATGGACTCTTCTATGGTCATAGTTCGTTTGTTATAAACTCTAAAGGCCTTACTATGTATAGAATAACCAAGAAAGATTCCCTCATCAGATTTTGCATCAAACTTCCCCAAGTTATCCTTTCCATTATTTAGAACAAAACATTTACATCCAAAAACATGAAAATGTGAGACATTTGGTTTTCTTCCTTTGTATAATTCATAGGGGGTTTTCTTTAAAATTGGTCTTATTAGAGCCCTATTCATAACATAACAAGCGGTGTTAACCGCATCCGCCCAAAAATACTTAGGAAGGTTGGCCTCATTGAGCATAGTTCTTGCCATTTCTTCTAAAGATCGATTTTTTCTTTCTACAACACCATTTTGTTGTGGTGTTCTAGGGGCTGAAAAATTATGCTCAATGCCATGTTCATCACAAAACGTTTCAAATTCATGGTTCTCAAATTCACCACCAAGATCACTTCTTATGGATGCAATACAAAAACCTTTTTCGTTTTGGATAACTTTAGCAAGCTTTTTGAATGATTGAAAAGCATCATTTTTGTGAGACAAAAACAATGTCCATGTAAACCTAGAAAAATCGTCCACAATCACTAAGGCATAGTAATTCCCACCAAAGCTCATAGTTCTAGAGGGACCAAAAGATCCATGTGCAAAAGTTGTAGAGGTCTAGAAGTTGAAACCACATTTTTAGCTTTAAAAGAGACCTTTACTTGTTTTCCTTTTGACATGCATCACAAGTTTGTCTTTTTCAAATTTGAGCTTTGGAAGACCAATTACTAGTTCTTTAGAAACTAATTTGTTTAAGTGATCCATGTGAATGTGAGCGATTCTTCTATGCCATAACCATGAATCATTTTCTCTAGTCATAAAGCAATTAGCATCATTTGAGGAAATGTCATCAAGGCTAATCATATATATGTTATTGACCCTATGACCAACAAACCTAACTTGCTTATCATCCTTTCCCTCAATTATGCAACAAGATGAATCAAATATAACTCTATTGCCTTTATCACACAATTGACTAATACTAAGCAAGTTATGTTTAAGTCCTTCAACAAGCAAAACATTATCAATAGATGATGAAGGAATTTTACCAACTTTGCCAATTCCAAGAATCTTTCCTTTGTTGTTATCACCATATGTGACATGACCATGTTTCTTGTGAGTAAGGGAGGAGAACTTGGAGTCATCACCGGTCATGTGCTTGGAGCAACCACTATCAAGATACCAATTTGAGCTCTTGGTCTTCAAGCACACCTACAACACACATTCAAGTTTTAACTTTTGGTACCCAAATTGTCTTGGGTCCTTGTGTGTTAGAGTTAGACATGGTGCCTTTAGGAACCCAAACCCTTTTTATTCCAACTTTAGTGTTTATATTCTTTCTAACATTGCAAGTGGATGCACTATGCCCTTTCCTACCACAATGAAAACATTTGATAAAGGGGCTACTTGAAGTTTGAGGAAACAAAGAAGTTTTTATAAGATTTTTGATGGTTATTTGGATTAAATCCTAAACCGGCTTTTTGAAAAACACATTTTTGTCTCCCTAACAACACATTCAAGTTGTCTCTTCCAAAAGTGAATTTTGCAAGAGTGTTGTTCAAGTCTTCAATTTCTTTTTCAAAAGCTTTACATGATGAACAAGGTAATGAAATGGATGCATTATCATGTGAGGAACAAGTCATGCATGATGAATTAGCATCTATGAGTCCTAAGGTCTCATTTTCAATTTTAAGTTCATTTATCTCCTTAGTTAAAGTAGAAACCTTGTTTGTCAATAGGGAGATTGTTTTATTTGAAGACAAAATCATTTTAGTGAGTCTCACGGATTCATCATGCAATTCTTGAAAGGCATCTTGCAATTCATCATAACTAGGTGAAGGTTCTTGGTTAGAAGAGGTTACCTCGGTGTCGCTTTCTCCACTTTCTTCTCCTTGAGCCATGAGGCAAAAATGGGCTTCTTCATTTTCCGAGTCGTCGGAAGAGCTTAAGTCATTGTCCTCCCAAGCTATGTATGCTTCTTCTTCCTTTCTTTTCCTTGGAGGGTCTTTTCTCAAACTTCTCCGTCTTCTTGAGATATATAGGACACTCCATTTTCATATGCCCCGGTTTTCCGCATTCGTAGCATTTTGGAGGAGTGGAGGATCCTTCTCCTTTGTGATATGTCTTCTTTTGAGCAAAGGGTGGTCTTCTTTGAAATCCCTTTTCTTTAGGAATCTTCCAAATTTTCTCACAAGGAGACTAAGATTCTCCTCACTTAGTTCAAAATTTTCAGCATCCTCTTCACCATCTTCATCATCATCTTCAAGTATGGAAGAGGTGGCTTTGAGTGCAATTCCCTTCTTCTTTTTATCCTGCTCTTCACTTTGGTTGAGCCTATTTAATTCCAGCTCATGTTCTTGAAGCTTTCCGAATAGGGTGGCTAGAGACATTGTTGATAAGTCTCTTGATTCCGCAATAGCCGTAACTTTGGGTTGCCAACTCCTGCTTAGACATCTTAAGACTTTGTTAATAAGATCCTCATTAGGAAATGTCTTTACCAATGAGATGAGATGATTAACAATGTGAGAAAATCTCTTTTGCATATCTTGAATACTCTCACCTTGATTCATTCTAAACAATTCATATTCATGAGTAAGAGTGTTTATCCGAGATCGTTTTACCTCACTAGTCCCTTCATGAGTTACTTGAAGGGTATCCCACATTTCTTTTGCGGTCTTACAATTTGACACCCTAAAGAATTCATCATACCCCAAGGATGTGGTGATGATGTTCTTGGCTCTCAAGTTGTATTGAACCTTCTTTTTATCATCATCGGTCCATTCATTTCTAGGTGTATTGATTTTCACACCATCTTTAATTTGTGTTGGAACAAAAGCACCATTTTCAACGGCGTCCCACACATCTAAGTCAATAGCTTCAATGAAAATTTTCATCCTTTCTTTCCAATAGGCATAACCATCCCCATTGAAATAAGAGGTCTATTTATAGAAGAACTTTCATTTGAAAAACCATTTGAAGCCATCACTTCTCTTGAAGCTTTGCTAAGCTCTTTATACAAGAGTCTAGCTCTGATACCACTTGTTACCAAGTGGCCTCAATACTCAAGAGGGGGGTGAATTGAGTAATTAAAACAAGTTAGCAAATCTTTCGCAAATCGTTTGATAAACAATTTTCGTTGAAGCTATTGAACGATTAGAGATAAATGGATGAATGAGATTAACACTTTTACTTATGAATGTGATAGCCAAAGGAGATAATATCTAATCAATTCAATAAAACAGTAAACCAAATAAAGAGAAGGGTTTAGAGAGAACAAACACAATCGTTTATCCCTGGTTCGATCACCAATCCGCTTGTGATCTACGTCCAAATCCCAAGCAACAACTTGAGATTTTCCACTATATCTTCAAGCTTCAATGGGTGCTTGACAACCACTACAATCTTGAGCACTCAACACTATGGGATACCTCACCCTAATGCTTGAGCCTCTATTTTTCAAGGGATACCTCACCCTTACAATACTTGAGGATACCTCACCCTCACTAAACAGATTGTATAAGATTTAAATGGAAGAAACTCTCTCTAGAGCAAGTATTACAAATTGAAGCACTATGGTATATGGGATTCACACAAGTTCAAGCTCAAATCAAGGGATTTTGTAGAATGATGATAAAAACTTGTTTAAAGCACAATACAAACTTTTCCGGAAGAATAGACTCAGTTTTCTAACCTCCCAACGAAGCCCAACAAGCAAATATATAGGTAAGTGTTATTTATTGCCGTTGGAAGTGGTTGGGAGCAATTAATGCTCAGCAAAATAGCCGTTACGGGCTTTTGCTTGTTTTTCCAGAACATAGGCTAACCGGTTAGCCATGTATCCTAACCGGTTAGGGGCTCATTTAGACGAAAAGAGAAGTGTTCTGGTTTAATAACTAACCGGTTAGGAATGTGTCCTAATCGGTTAGGACACCACGAAAATGAGTTCTAGGAAGGATGCTAACCGGTTAGTCCTACAGGCTAATCAGTTAGGACATTTCCATCGTGGGTTCGAGTTGATGAATACGGTTAGGCCTTTTACGCCTAAAAGAATCGATTAGGACAGATTAGAGAGGCTTCTGAGTTTATGAATAACCGGTTAGGCCATCTGCCTAATCGGTTAGGACAAAACATTTTTGACTTCTGGAAGTAATACTAACCGGTTAGATCTTCTACCTAATCGGTTAGGACAAAACATTTTTGGCCTCTGAGTTATAAAATAACCGATTAGCTACTTTGCCTAATCGGTTAGGCATGTTATAAAAAACGAGGCAAAGCTTTTGTTTGAACAAACTAACCGGTTAGGAGCTGGTCCTAATCGGTTAGGGGCCTTGAATTTTTGGCTCCTAATGTTTATCAAAAGGCTGGTAAGATCACAAAAAGATTTAGGACATTAGATGTGAAGGAGTTGTTGCATAAAACCTTTTTGATCCTAACATGAAAAACCAATTTACAAAAGCATTTTAAGGAAGACATTTGAGCTTGAGGTGAATCTCTAGAATACCTTTACATTAGATCTATAACCTATATGCTAAGCTTGAGTTCCTTGAGACTTGATCATTGTATTCCCATTGCTTTCATTGTTTGTCGACATCAAAACCATTTGCATCTTGTCCATATCAGTCACACTACCTCCTCTGGTAACCTACATCCAGTCCTCACACCACTGTGAGTTTTATCCACTATTGAAAAATCAATATACAAGATTCTTTGCACAAGCTTCAATTCTGGATTCCTTCTACCCAAATGACAGCTTTTCAAGTTAAAGCAATCTTGCAATTCCCACAAGAATTCCTTTTATTCTTGCATAGCACCAAGAGTCCCTTCTACTCTTGATTTCATTAGTGAGAGAACCTTCTCTCTTATCTCTCTTTTACAAATATGAAAAGATTGAATCAGATTCTAAAATCAGATACAACAATTTGAAGTTCTACAGAAAAGAATACTCTGTTTTCTTTCAATGAAAAGCTCTCATAGTATTTTTGTGATTGATCTCCAATTTCGAATCAATTATTATTGTGAAAGTGTTTTCCAATGTCCTTATATAGGTATATTTCAAAAGAGATCTGTTGGATACACTTTACAAGTTAGTTAAGATCAAAATAGATTTATCGGAAAAATTCTGTTCTCAGTCAATCGATTTCTACACAGATGTATTAAACAAAATTTCACTTTTATAACATATGTACATCGATTGCCTAATCGATTGTGTTCTTAGAAGTTCTTGATTCTTGATTAATACACACATGAGTACATCGATGTTGTTCTTGAAACACATTTGTATTTTCAGCACAAAAGTTTATACATCGATTACCAAATCGATTGTATAACTATATCAGAAAGTTCTTGCTTCTGTTCTGGTTTATACATAGATGTATCAATCGATGTACAGATGCAAAATTGCATACTGATCAAGTAAGTCTAGAATTAATTGATGTATACATAGATGTATAATCACTTATACATAAATGTACACTGAGATTTTCATTAAATTCGTAATCAATTGATGTATACATAGATGTATAACATTTATACATAGATGTACACTGAGGTTTTCATTAAAAGTTAGTTAATTAACAGAAAGTACATTGATGTACACATAGAAGTACAAACTTGTTAATTAACCTTTTTCATTCTTAATCCATTTTTACTTTTGAAAACCATTTTTACTTATTGTGAGAGCTTAATCAAAGAATTAAATAAAGTCTTTTCTTTACAAAAAGATTCCTAATGATCTTCATTGAATTCTATCTTCATGATGTTCCTTCTTTAAGTTTTCCTTCATGATCCTTGATCCTTTGCATCCACTGTTCTTGCTTCATTAAATCTCATTAATAAAATTAAGCTTGGCAAGTAGTTAGTGAATCAAAGTAATAATCATGTTAAGTTTAGTCATTAATCAAAACATATTAGAGGCATTTATCCACAAGGATTTCTTCTATAATTGCACAAATGAGAAATATGTCCTAAATGACCACAAAAATTGCAAACAATTGAATTCAATGATGACTTGGTCTTTGAAAATCATCTTTGGAAAATTTAAGCCTTTTGTTATTTTTACATTCTAAACTATTTTTGTTATAAGCCTTGCTTGAATTTTCATATGGAATAATATTGATTTTATTCTCATTAACAAGCATAGAATGTAAGCAATTAGAATAATTAGCTTTGGCAAATTCGAAAGATAAGTCCTCAACTTGATTTTCTAAATCAATGCACTTTTCATAAGAAGTTGAGGTTTCACATTTCAAAGGCATTTCCTCATCAAGAAAAATATATTCATTTTTCAAAGTCTTAATATCATTTTCAATGGAGGAAATATTTTCCAAACAAGATAAATTTTTATTTTCTAAGAACACCAAGTCATCATACAATTCATCATATGCACATTTTAGCTCATCATAGGAAGGACTATAATCTAGTTTAGCATTATTTACCTCAAAGTCCTTTTTAGCTATGTAGGAAGTAATCTCAATTTCTAGCATACTTGGCTCTTTAGGAAAATCATCATCTTCCTCATTGTTGTCCTTAATGGATTCAAGAACATCTTCTTGAGGACATTTTTCAATATTGTCTTCCTCTAAAGGCTTTTGCTCTTCTTGCTCTCTATATACAACTTTATGCAAAAAATCATTGTTAGCGAGATAAATAGCATTAAGAGCATCCCATATATCTTTAGCACTAGAGCAACTCTTAATTTTTGCATAAGCTTCATCATTCAAACCACTTCTCAAAATTTGCATAGCTCTAATGTTCAAAGAAAAACATTTCTTGTCATAAGCATTCCAAGTTTGTTTTGATTTGCAAGTAAATCCATCAAGCACGATATCCCACAAATCAAGATCAATCGATTGCATATACAATTCCATTCTAGCTTTCCAATAAACAAAATGCACTCCATCAAAGAATGGTGGTTTATCAATTTTGAAACCTTCCATTTTGAAAAGCTTTTTAATGGTTGCCAACAAACAAGGATCTTTAACTCTAAGCAGCTAAGCTTTCAACAGAGCACGAAGCTCTGATACTACTTGTTAGCCATGGCAACCATTACCCAAGAGGGGGGGTGAATTGGGTGATGACTAATTCTTAAAACACCATTAAGAAATTAAACATTTTGATATTATTAATCAACACATACAGTTGGACATGCATAACATATATAATTAAAGCATAAATGTAAAGGAGATAGAGTTAAGAAGTGTAAACACAAGAGTTTATCCTGGTTCAGCCACCCCTTGTGACCTACGTCTAGTCCTCAAGAAAATCACTTGAGATTTTTCACTAAACTTCAAGCATGAACGGGTGCTTGTGTGGTGTCCCGGGGCCGACGAAGGCGGGGAGTGGACGCCGATGTAAGAGAAACACGTACAAGGAGCGGCTCCTGGCAGGCTTCTAGGCGAAGGGTCCCATGAATGAACTGAATACGCACTAGAATGAGAGGGATTCAGAGACTGTGCAGGTATGAGACTGCATAGTTGAGGATGGCTTAAAGGAATTGATTAGGTGTAGCCATATCAACAAGTTGCAACTTCTTTTCGGGAGCCTAGAACATAAGAACTCCGTGGTTAAGCGTGCTTGACCTGGAGCAATTGTGGGATGGGTGACCTCCTAGGAAGTTTCCTAGGATGCGTGTGAGTAAGGACAAAGCACGTTGAAAAGACCCGTGTTGGTGTGTGGAGACACTCATCAATCTTACAGGCAGTCCCGGGATGTTACAGATGGTATCAGAGATGGGACCTTTCCCAGCACAGTGTGGTTCGGGGACGAACCAAGAGGAAGTTAGTGGGCATGTGGTGTCCCGGGGCCGACAAGGGCGGGGAGTGGATGCCGGTGTAAGAGAAGCATGTACAAGGAGTGGCTCTTGGCAGGCTTCTAGGTGAAGGGTGTAACACCCTCCCAAGGGTATCACATGTCTGACTCCCGACTTATAATAAAAAAGAAGTTCGCACAAAGTATGAGTTATAAAAGATGGGTTTTAAAATTTCTTTCTTACTAAAACCTAAACTTACTGAAATTTATAAGTAATACTGAAAAATATATTTAAACTGATTTAAAACTCATATAACAAATACCACTTAATATTTAACAATTATTCAATAAATATAAAACTTACAGACTCTTTTTTTTTCTAACAGTAGTAACCCTATGACAGGTTCTACTTAATAGCACGGTATAACACTAACGTTAAATCTTAACATACTCATTTCTTCTCTTCTATCCAACTTGATGCATCAGAACTCTACTCCTTGTCTATCCGGCACATCTTCGAACTTGAGACAACCACTTTTCAATGTTTTCATCAATCTCTGAGTATCTACCATCAGTTTCTTCTCAGAAAACTCATTCTATCTATTATATATTTATTTCACAACACAAACCCAACCAAAACATAAAACAAAGAGGTGAGATCACCTACACCAATACCAACATGGCAGCACAGAGATAACACAAGCAGTATATCGTACAGATAGATCATACCACAATTATGATCATGCCATCAACATTAATCAACTATCATCATCCAATCATTTATCAGTTCAATTATCATAAACAACAATTATGATAATGTCCTCAACATTATCATCATCATCATCCAAGTATTCAAAACAATTGTCATAGCCAGTATTCCTCAATTAATATATCACACAGTTATAAATGTTCAGATTATGCATGTGCACAAGACTCGATTTCCTACTCCATTGAGCTAAACTTAGGTCAGAGAAATGATCGAAAAGATCTGTCGGTACCACATGCCTCAGACCACGTGCTATAATCCTCATTTTGATTTTACACATCTAGTATATACACGACAGTCTTTATCAGATCTTGAATAAGAATAGTGTCTCGGCCAGGATCATCGGTGTGTCGCGTCGATCTAACCCACGGTTACAGTAGAGCGACTCACTGCCCACTGTAGGCAGCCCGCACCCCGATGCCCCCAAGGTCAACGAGTGACCTACACTACGCATATCGCACCCACTCAAGAGGTGTACGTTTCACCTAGGCAATTAGCCTTATCCAGTCCATCAGACCATTCCAATGCATGTATAATGCACCAAATACCAAATCATAGATAGGATACCAATCACAGGTTTAACTCATAATTTTTCAAAATATATTTTATACAATGCACTAATATCTCAGTGCAAGTCCAACCACAAGGGCCATACTTTTCAATTTCATTTGTTCAATTTAAATCATATGCTTCAACGCATATTTTTCCAATACGTAAAGTGCCCCAAATACCAAATACAGGCATCTCTTTCCAATGCATATAAAATGCATCAAAAGCCAATCGTAGGCAAAACTCGTCATTTTCTCACATAGTGTTCATACACTGTTTTGGTAGTAATCAGCATATTATCATGTTTTTATAGTCATAAAACACTTTTGCCGTATTTTCACAATCGTGTAACATTTATGTTACGTTTTCATAATTCAAAAACGTTTCTGTTATATTTTCACAATACCATAACACTTCTTTTACATTTTCACAATACCGTAACACTTTTGTTACGTTTTTAAAATTCCAAAACATTTTTATTACATTTTCACAATATCGTAACTCTTTTGTTTCACTTTTAAATCATGTACAAATTTTTCAACATTTTTCTCAATCGCATAAAAACATACATTTCTCAAATCGTATAGTATTTTTTCACTGTTTCAAAATCGCGTAACTTAAAAATCATTCTTTTAAGTCGCGTAAATCATTTTCCATCATTCTCAAAATATTTAAAACACTTTCCAAATCTCATAGCAGTTTTCTGTCATTTTCACAATCGTGTAAAAAATATTATATGGCTGTTAAATCACGTAGTGATTTTTCAACAGTAGTTTAAATTACGTAAAATATTTAAAACTTTTTCATCGTTCTCAAAATATTTAAATGTAATTCAAATCGCTTAAAAATATTTCAACGCATCTCCAATCGCGTAGAAATATTTTACCATATTTCAAATCGCGTAGAAATATTTTACTATATAAAAATATATGTTTCTCAAATCGCGTAACGATTTTCCACCGTTTTCAAAATCGCATAAAATATTCCTCAATATTCCAAACATTATTTTGGACTTAAATAAATCAATATCATTTTCAACATGTTTTTCAATTTGCGTAGCTTAAAAATCACGTTTTTAAGATACGTGAAATATTTTTTCATCACCATTTCATTACAGAAAATATTTCTTAACCTTCAAAAATTCCATTTCCACTTTTCTCAAAATAATATAACTTTATACTTCATTTGATATATTTTCTTACTCAAGAAAATCTTTTTCCACAGTTCTTTACTTAATAAATTCTTTTTCAAATATAACCCGCAAAATTCACTTTTTCATTGATATAAATCAATGTTTTAAACTTTAAGAATTTCCTAACGTGCTTCAAAACTCAAAAATCAGTTATACGTTAGTAAATTTTCAAAATACCATTATATTCTCCATTTTTTCCAAATCATTTCCAAAATCAATCTTCTTCAAAATAAATTGAAATTCAAACGTTTTCAACCTCTCTTTGTTTTCCATTACGAAAATTTCTATTCTCTCAAGTGATAAAACGCTCTAATTCCCTTTCCAAATTCTTGTGCAAAAATCATTTCATTATAAAATCAAGGTATCCGCAAGTCTTCAAAAACCGTGAACGTGTTCATTTAAAACTATCAAATCTTTTGAGTGACAAAACACTTCGTTTTGTAAAATATCACTTTGTTCCATAAAAATCAAGGCATTACAAGCCTTAAAAAATGTGGACATGACTATTGAAACCATCAAATATTTTTCCTTCTAAATTGATATGATTTTACACAAACAAAATCATTAAAAATCCTTTACAAAAACCGTGTTCTTGTTCTCTTGACAAACCCTTTGTTTATTTTCCATACTCTTCAAATCATCCATTTTCGTCTTTCATGAAAATATTAATTTGTGAACACCTATTTTGAGGTGTCTTGGCCGAAATTCACTAAGTTGTAGGGACCAAAAATTAATTTCCCTTGTTCTTGAAAATTTTCAACATAAACCCAAATCATGAGTGTCAAAACCGTGACCACTTTCCCTTGGCCATTAGAGCCAAAAATTGATTTTCTTTCCATATTCACATCATGGCATACACATATATATTTCATCATAAATACTACAAGTATGCCATATACTCATTATACATATTTTAAGCATACTATCAAGGCCATAAAATCATGCAAAGCATATCAAGCATAAGCAAATAATCAAAGCACATAAACACTCACAAATAAATTACATGACCATGGATATGAATCCTCACATGGATTCACCATCCATCAAATATAAAACCATCTCTCACCACCATACTTGGTTGGTGAGATGGATCTCCCTCTTACCTCTTGAAGATCCTTAAAAGCTCTTTGTTTTGCTTCTTTTTCCAAGTCCTTCACCACCAAGGGCTTCTCAAATACAAAACAAAATACATAAAAATTTGTGTACTAAACTTGATTAAGAGGAACCATGGATCAAACATGGTTTAGATCATGAAAAAGAAGAGAAGAAATGAAGTTTCCTTACACTTCACCATAAATACCCCATAACTTTGATCTTGAAGAAAGTCCATGAAGATGAATGATTTAGAGGAAATCTCCAATATGAAAGTTGTTTAGAATAAGGTAAGGATTCAAGAAATAAGGTTGTATGAAATTAAAGAGTGATGGAAGGTATTCTTGGGTGCTTGGCCGAAACATGGAGGAGAAGAGAAATGGAGAGAAATTTTTGAAGTGTTAGCTTCTTGAAATTGATAAAGAAAGACCAAGAATGAGTAATAATGGCGGTCTTCCACTTTGCTACTCTCTTAAGCCACCAAAAACCGTCCCCTCCTCTTCATAATGCATTCAATTATTTGTCATCATAATTAGCCACCATCTAGAGCATTCTAGACCATTGATTAGATCAATGGTTAGGATTAAGGTAAACTTTTGATTAGAAGACTTAATCTAGGTCATTGGATCTTTCTCCTTTAAATTCTAACCATTAGATGTGTCTCCAAAATGAAGGGTCAAGATTACTCCTTCTTACTTTTAATCCAAGGGTCATAATTAGTCTTTGCTACTTTTTAAGACCAAATCTCTACCATTGATTAAATTTTCATCCAATGGTCATAAATGGTCCTTGTTACTTTACAAGACCAAATCTCCACCCTTGATTAATTCTTCATCCAATGGTCATAAATGGTCTTTGTCACTTTTTGAGACCAAATCTCTATTATTTATTAAATCCATATCCAATGGTTACAAATGGTCATAGCCACTTTATATGACCAATTCTACACCGTTGATTAAATTGACGGTTGATATCAAAGCCTTCCTTATTAAGCTTGTTTAGATTAAATCTCCACCATTGATTAAATTAATGGTGGATATCCAAACCACCAATGTTGACTTAAGCAAAGATAATATTTATTTTTATATGCTAAAACCCCACAAAATTATATTTATTGTATTTTTTATCGTCCGATAAATTAAATACGATCTGGCACAATAAAAGAAAATTTCTAAAATTGTTTCCGGATTCAGGTTTAGTAAGATCCCCTGTCTCCGTCTAAACAGTACAAATTTTTCTATGCGTAGAAAAATTTTCACTTTGCGGGACCCACCTGGGCCCACATACACCCCCTGGGCCCACAAACAGTAAAAAATTTCATAATCATCCACAAAAATCACAAATATTAGAAAATGCACAAATATCAAATTAGATTACGTAAAATAATTAAAACCTAACGGTAAAAATTAAATTACGTAAAGTTTTCCCCGGCCCGAAAATTTTTATTTTCCTGACACGGAGTAAATTACTCAAAACGATCAAATATGCTGATAGAATAATCAAAATAATTTTACAGCACACAGAAATCACTAAACAATGAAATTCTGTTAACTGTCAAAATTACTGTCAAAAACTTAGGAAATTTAGGGTGTTACAAAGGGTCCCATGAATGAACTGAATACGCACCGAAATGAGAGGGATTCAGAGACTGTGCAGGTATGGGACTGTGTAACATCCCAACTTTTGGGTAAAAGACCGTTGTGTCCCTATTTTACTGTTTCTTGTTTTTCTGTATGAAATACAGAAAAATAATACTGTTTGTTATTTTATTTGGTAGTTTTACATAATTTGTTTCGATACAAGAAAATAAAAATTTTATCAAATTACTGTTTTAAATTTTTCTGTATCAAAAACAGATGTATAATACTGTCTAGTATTTTATATAATTGTTTTACGTATTTTTCTTCAAGACAAATGAAATAAAAATTTTTCTCGAATTTCTTGTTTTAATTTTTCTCGAAAGATATACAAACTTATATAATACTTGCTTGGATATTTTATTTGAACGTTTTGAACGATTACCTACGTTGTGGGAAAAAATGAAAAAATGACCGTTACGTCCCGAACGTCTTGTTTTTTCTTTGTTTTTGCTTTGTTTTTAATTGTTTTCTTCTTGATTTAATGTCCGATAATACTTGTCTGTAATTTTATATGGACTTTTTGTGTGATTTGCTCCAGGGTAGGAAAATAATATTTTTCGGACCGGAAAATCTGTTTTTAATTATTCGAGGCGGGATCTTACTAAACTCAATTCTGAATGAGCCTAAAATTAATCTTTTAATTTTTAGGATTTAATCACAAATAAAATAATTTTATATTATTATAATATTATTTTATTAGTCAAGATATAAATAAGTGACGGCGGACCGGAAATATTTTACGGGACCCACGTTTAGTCATCGAGTCTTTGTAAACGTGGACCAATGAGGAGTTGGTCAAAATTGGTGGCTATGACTCATCGCAACGGGCCAATAGGACGATGACACGTGGCGTGACACCTCAGATCATGACTCAGCAGCTTCTAGAAGGTTCCGAAGTCGACTCGGCCTGTGACTCACCGCAGTGACTCGCCAGTTCCAGAAGCTTCTCTGATGACTCAGCGCTATGACTCACCATTTATGATGCAGCCAATGATGCAGTTGTGATGCAGTCAGTGACTCAGCATGCTGACTCGCCATGCTGACTCACCTGTTTTGGAAAATATCTATCTTTGACTCATCTGCTCTAGAAAATATCTACGCTGACTCGCCATGCTGACTCACCCGTTCTAGAAAATTCCACGATGACTCATCATACTGACTCATCGTAGTGAGTCACATGTTCTAGAAATTTCTCTTTGATGACTCGCTTTATGACTCATCAAGGGTAATCAGTAGAAAAAAAATGATCAATAATAATTACTACTCTGTTAATCTAAAGTAAAAATCTATGTGTATTTTATTATCCATTGGATAATAGATACTGAATTTATAAATAATAAATATTGTTCATTGGTTAAAGTGTACTATAAAATATAATGTGCACCAATAGAAATTAGTCAACAAAAATAGCAACCAATAAGAATCAAGTTAGTAAATATTTAACCAATAGAAATTAGTCAAAATTAATGGCTTGAATTTTTAAGAACAAATAGAAAACAAGCTTTTAAACAAATGTTGGACTTCTTGGAATTACATGTAGCTACGGTGGGGAAGTGAGAAATTTGCTCTAATAGCCTAATTCACCAAAGTGAGTTTACGTAGAAAGCTTTAGACAATTCATTTGGAAAGCCAAATTAACCAAATAAAGACTAGTCAACATTAGTTTCTTCTCTTTGATCTCATTCTACGGCAAAGCCATTTTGTGTGAAGCTAATATTTCCATTCAATTCTTCCTATCTTACATTTAATTACCCAAGTACAACAAAGTCAAATTTAGTGGCTTTTCTTGGTTGCTTTCTACGGTGAAGTAAGCCTTTGGTGAGGCAAATATTACAATCAATTCTTACTATCTTTCATCTAATTAACCAAGTGAGACCAAGTCAAGTTTTGTGGCTTTATGCATGTGCTTCTACGGCAATGCATAAGTGAAGGAAACAATATTAAATGTTTCAAATCATTCTTGCTCTCCAAGCCTTTCAAATTAGTCAATTTTGGTGGCTCTCCTTGTTAGCTTCTACGGCAATTCACTTGGCTTCCAAGGCTATTCACATTTGGTGAAAGGCAATATACTAAAATTAACTATCTCACTTTGTATTCATTCCTCCTATATTCTAAGGTACCTCACGGCCAAAGCTTAGAAAATCCAAAGGAGATTTGTTTTTATTTCTCCAAGTCTTCATCTTTCTCCAAAGCTATCAAGCAAAACTCTCAAATATTCTTCCTTCTTTTCTCTCTTTGTGTTCACGGCCAAAGCTCCCAAATGGAGACAATCTTCATCAATTTATTTCATTTGTTCTCTTCTATATCTTTTTCTTCAAAGAACCAAGATCAAGCAACCAAATTTCTTTCCTTTTTCTCTTCCTCTTGAATTCGGCCAACTACAAAAAAATCACCTTCCAAGCTTCTAAAATTCTAAATGACCATAGATCTTGAATCTCCATACCATTCTAAGGAACTTTCATGTTGGAAGTTTTTCCTAAATCATCCATTTTCATCCTTGTTCTCCAAGCTCAAGGTTTAGGGTTTTAAGGTGAAGTTTATGAAATCTTCACTATTGATTTTATTCTTTCCTTTTAAACCATATTTTGATTCATGGTTTTCCTTACTCAAGCCTTAGATATTAATATTGTATGTTTACTTTGATTTTTCAAGTAGCTCTTGGTGGAGAGGAATTGCTTGAAGGAGACATACAATGGCTTGGAGGTTTCTACAAGAGGTAAGAGGGAGATTACCCTCATCAACCAAGTGTTGGTGGTGAGGAATATATGTGGTTGTGCTTGTAGAATCCATAAGGATTCGGTGGTGTGCTTGTTTTGATGTGTTAATTATTTGTGTGTTTGTTATTTGTGTGTTTGATAATTTGGTGCTTACTAGTAGGTTGTTGTGTATTTGTTAGTAGTCTTCTTATGTGATATTTGTAATAATTTGCATGTCTACAAGCTTTAATTTGCATGTCTACAAGCTTTGATAATATTGCATGTGTTAGAAATGCATGATAAAATATAGGATATGAATAATATGTCAAGGATTGTATGAGTGTTCCAAAGAACACACTAACAAGGCTCACGACCATGATCCAAATGGGGAACCAAAATGTTCTCTTAATTTTCTTAAAAAGTGACCTAATTAACCTAAGAGAATTGGTAAGATATCCATTTGTTTAGATTAAGAAAAATGAATTTGGAAATTAAATGGCATAACCTTACATTTTCATTCAACATGTCTAACTTCAACACTTTGATTTCTAAAACTATTTTCTAGGGTAAGGATTAAATCAATGTAGACAATACAAGAGATTAAACATGTATTTAAAAGGTGAAAAATAATTTGGAAATCAAATGCAAAGTTTTTATCAAATTCGGCCAACATGCCAAATAATACATTCATGATTTCTAAAAATTAATTCCAAGCTATTTTCAATCAAGAAGAAGCAATACAAGTTAAAGTAAATTTTCTGCAATGAGTTTTAAAGAAATAAAATAGTTAGAATTAAGTTTAAGAGGTTAATACTAATGGTTTTTACTGTAAGAAGAAATACAGTAGCTTTATAAAATTTCTAACGTATAGCTCATCGTGTGTTTTGAAGCACGTTAGGAATTTTCAAAAGTATAATTATTTGGTATTAATAAAAATGAAAAGGACTTTTAAATGGTAAATTTAGGAAACCATTATTATAATTTATTAAACAAAATACTTGTCAATTTTTAGTAAAAACGGATAAATAAGATAGAAAAGATGTCCAAAAGACAAGATATCGCTATGAAAAATATTCTACGTAATTTGAAAGTACTAAATATTATTTCTGTCTGTTTTAATCAGTTATTTAAGGAAGTTGGACAAGAAAACGATTTAAAAATCTTACGCGATTGAGAAAACGTATTAAAAATGCTACGCGATTTTAAAAATAGAAAAATATCTTTACGTGATTTTTAAACGTTTGTAAAAATGACGGAATTATGAAAACGCGATAAAATTTCTACGCGATTGACCGTTACTATCTTTATACTGTCGGGAAAATGTGAACCCGTACAGGCTTTTGAAAATTTATATGCTGTCGGGAAAATGTGAACCCGTACAGGCTTTTGAAAATTTATATGCTGTCGGGAAAATGTGAACCCGTACAGGCTTTTGAGACTATATCTGCTGTCGGGAAAATGTGAACCCGTACAGGCTTTCCATCTATCTGTTATGTGTGCCATGTATTTGGTGGATTGGTTGACGAGACGAATCACATCGTGTTGTCGATGCGATAAACGTAGTGTGGTTCATTGTTCTAATGAACTTGGAGACTTTAGTGTACGGGATCCCACATGTGGACAGTTGGTCGCTCCGCTGGGCCGTGGTAAACCGATAGCACACTATGGTACTCGACATACACTATATTTAATCAAGATTTGTGAAATCTAGTAGTACATTTGCCTATAGTGCCACAACGTGAGACCGTGAACTACACCACGCCTGGATTGATGGATTCCTGTGTCGTGGGGCTATAGACGCAACGTGTGACAGCGCAATAGTTGGTGGGGCAGCCGTGGTACTATTAGATTTTGCGAGTCATTCCTCTCTCTGATACTTGTGTTTTCTTTAGCTCCATGGAGTAGGATTGTATCTTATTGTATATGTTGATATGTGGTGCATTATTATCTTCTATTTGTTATTTTTATCTATTATCTTTTATTTGTTATTTCTTTTATCTGTCATCTTTTATCTATGATATTTTTATTTGTGATTTTATTTGTGATTTCTATCTATGCTTTTTATCTGTGATTTTTATCTCGTGACCTTCCATTTGTGATATTTATGTTGTTATGACATTTGATCTTTCTTTTATATTGTCTTGTTATGATATTTTATATGGTATGAATTGTTATATCTATCCCGATAATGTTATTACTTTATTTTATTAGGTTATATGTATGTTAGAAATATTTGTAAATTGATAACATGACTATAATTGTGATTATCTCAGTGTGTATGGAATGACTTTGTCATTCGTATTATTCTTTACTACCGTACTGGTACTGGTGAAAGGGGATCTCACCTCTTTCCTGTGTTGTTTTTGTTTGGTTTGTATTCTTCGAATTCGTATAGTAGGCGGAGCACATTCTTAACCCTAGGGGAGACAATATTCTGAAGATGGTGGCGGCGTCATTGAGTGGTTTTTCAAGTTTCAACAAGATGCAGTTGGTGAAGAAACAGACTATGTAGGTTGAATTTTTCTCGTTAGTGTTGTTACCGTGCTATTGGTAGTACCCGTCTTTGGGTTTACTACTGTTTCTCTGAGTCTGTAAATATTACATTTTAACTTATATGAAATGATTGGTGATGTGTATGTTAATCTGTTAAATTTAATTTCCATTTTACTTAAAATTTCCGGTAAGTTTGTATTTCCGCGATAAGAAATTTTAAAATCCATATTTTGAAACTCAAAGCTTTTATAAAATAATTTTAATTAGTTTTAAGATTTATTTATTTTTTTTAAATGTGACGCCCTACGGAGGGTGTTACGGACTGCATAGTTGAGGATGGCTTAAAGGAATTGATTAGGCATAGCCATATCAACAAGTTGCAACTTTTTTTTGGGAGCCTAGAACATAAGAACTTCGTGGTTAAGCGTGCTTGACTTGGAACAATTATGGGATGGGTGACTTCTTGGGAAGTTTCCTAGGATGCGTGTGAGTGAGGACAAAGCACGCTGAAATGACTCGTGTTGGTTTGTGGAGACACTCATCAATCCTACAGGCAGTCCCGAGATGTTACAACTTGAAAACCTTTACACAATAGAGCACTCACCACACCTTGGGATACCTCACCCTTTGTGCTTGAGCCTCAAAATAGGGATACCTCACCCTTTTCACTAGAGGGATACCTTACTCCCTTTACAGCCTTTGAAGGATACCTCACCTTCTTTACAACAAGGGATACCTCACCCTTTACAACCTTTGAGGGATACCTCACCCTCTTACACCTTTGAAGGATACCTCACCTTCTTTACAGAATAAACAAAGTGTTTGAATGATAGAAATTCTCTCAAAGAGTAGATAATACAAATTGAAGCACATGGGTATTAAGGAATCACACTTTGAAGCTCAAAAACAGAGTTTTGGAGAAAGAGATGATGAAATACAAATTTAATGCACAAGAATGATTTTCATATTGTTCTCCAACTTTTCTTTGATGCCCAAACACTTTCATGTATATCCCAAAACATTGTAGAGTCTTTGGAGGTGGTTGGGTTCAATAAATGATCCAATAGAGCCATTGAAAATGATTTCTAATTTGCCAGATAACCAATTAGGGAGGAGTCCTAATCGGTTATGCCATTTGGTAAATGAGTCCCAGGGCCTCTGTTTAATAGAATAACCAATTAGCAAACTTGCTTAATCGGCTAGGCATTTAAACAAGGGGTTCACAAGGCTTTGTTTAAAAGGATGCTAACCAATTAGTAGAAACACTAATCGGTTAGGACATTTAATAAAACAGTTTTGTTTCTTAAAAGATACATACTAACCAATTAGGCCAAGTCTCTAATCGGTTAGGACATCTTAATATTAGCTTCTGAGTTCACAAATAATCAATTAGATGGACATCCTAATCGGTTAGGATATTATAAAGGATCAGTTTACATTTCTTCCAAAAATTACACTAACTAATTAACCTAAAGCTCTAATCGGTTAGCATCATTATAAATGAAGAGGCAATGCCTTTGTCTTAACAAATAACCAATTAGCCAATGTTCCTAATTAATTAAGACATTTATAAAAATAAGTTCTGACTTGATGAATAACTAATTAGGTGGAGTCCCTAATTGGTTAGGAGCTCTTGAAAAACATTGAGTATTTTGCTCTTGATCAAGTCACTAACTTGTTATCCCATTAGAAACATTTTGGCTCAAACGTAAACCAATTTTTCACAAGTTTAAAACATGATTTTGCAAAGCCATTTAAGTCAAGTGAAAAACCATTTGAATGAGCTTAAAGTGAATCCTAAATACCTTAACACAATATCTAAGCCCTATATGCTATTCTCGAATATTCTTGGAGCTTGATCAATGCACATCCATCCTTTCTTGTTTGTAATCATCAAAACCAATTTCTTGAATCAATGCCAATTACACATGAGAACTAGTGCAAACTCCACTCATTAAGATCTATTCTCAAACACCCGTTATAACATCCTAATATTATTATCTTAATATATATCATCAATACACAAAGATAATTAATATTAGTTATGCTACTAATATCTATTTAATAAACTAGTCCTATATCATTTACATGAATAAATAAATATAGAGAGTCACGTAAGCGAAAGATATACATATTTAATTCAAAAGCCTCATGGGCGCTATGTAAAATATATGTATATCAAAATACAACTCAAAGTAACAAAATTTACATAGGTTATCATCAAAACATATAGACTAAAATTTGATTACTATTGAG
Source organism: Ormosia emarginata (assembly GCA_029884605.1). Lineage (NCBI taxonomy): Eukaryota > Viridiplantae > Streptophyta > Magnoliopsida > Fabales > Fabaceae > Ormosia > Ormosia emarginata. The sequence goes on along the minus strand of JAQQTP010000081.1, from coordinate 5,501,110 downwards.
ACTTTTTCTTCTTTTTCTTTCCTCTTCTCTTCGTGATTTCCTAAGAAGAATCTTATCCTGCTTATCCAAAAAATATAAAATGGGGTGAGAACATAAAAATTCTTAGTAATAATTTATATCTCGTGGCATTACTGCAAATATACACAAGGTGCATTTATAAATTATAATTCATAAATTTACTATAGATATTTAACAAATAACTACTCAAATGTAGAATATCAATTTCAGTTGTGTACTTGGATTCAACTTTAATAATTAAAGGAACCACTCTAGTTATGGTTCAACCTTATTGCATAAGGGATCCATTTAAATAGGATTCAACCTTAACAAGTAAGGGAACCATAGGGTTCAACCTTAACAAGGGATCCATTTCTCTAGGATTCAACCTTAACAAGTAAGGAATCCGGAGGGTTCAACCTTAACAAGTGAGGGATCCATTTCTCTAGCTAATACTCTATTATAACTCACCTTGGTGATATAAAAGAGTATTAATCTAAAGTTTGCAATTTGAACTCAACTTTACTTATTAAAGGAGTAATATGCACTAGGAAAGAAATTAGAGCTCCTAAAGCTCCTATCTTTCATAACTTGTCTTTATTAGATTTCTACAAATATTACATAGCTTGTCCAAGGATATTTTAAAACTAGAACATGCAAGAACTCTATCCTTACTAGAGCAATAACCGATTACATGTTTTATATAAGAGGTTAGATTCTATAGTGCTACATTTTTCTTAAGTTTCATAACCAATTATTTTACATAGCTAATCGGTTAAACATTTAATTGGTTTGTTTTTGAAAGCTACATAACCCGTTACATTCCTTTTTCTAACCGGTTATTAGTGGAAGCCTGGAGCTCCACATTTTGTTATAATCGGTTAAGCAACTCATATAACCGATTATATCTTAAGACAGAACGTGCAAAGGTCTGCATAATCGGTTTTGATTCCATGTTAACCGATTATATTAACACTAAAAGCTTATCTCACGTTCTCCATTCCAGCCACTCTCGGTACAGTAGAGATGAATGGTTAAATAACTCTAACCGATTATTTGAGCCATCATAATGTAGAAGGATAAACGTATACAACTGGAAGATAAACGTGCACAGCTGGGTGCACTACACTCTTGGATTTTAAACCATTATCCAATCTCAAAAATCAGATTTTCGGCTTTTAAGTCAACTCACATAGTGTAAACGTGCTTAGCTCTTAAATTTGTCCTTATCTCATCAAGTAAGAATTTATAATCAAAGAATTCAGCCCCAGAATACCCACTATAGAACCTCTTGCTTAAGGTATAACAATAGGTGTTTCAAAGATCTAATCCATTCTCTAAACTTAGCTTAACTTAGAGTAATTCCATTTAGGTGCTTAACTATCTTTGTATACACCCAATAGTGGAAAAATTCTTGTCTTTCAACCCATTGCTTCCCTAAACATGCTCAAGCAAGCATGAGGTAAAAAAAAAAAAAAAGATGAGACTTGAGAGAAAAATAACCCCCTACCTCAATTCTAAAATGAAAGTCTTCAAATCTTGTTCTTCACTTTTATCTTCTTGAGTTTTCCTCCCTTGTCTTCTCTCTTTTCCTTCTCACTCGTTTCTTGTTCTATATCTGCCAAAGACGTACATGAGAAGAGACAGATAATAGTCAAGGAATAAGATAATGATAATGTTGATAATCACATATTTTATTCATTAAAAAACCCTTATGTTTAGTCATTTACACTCTCCATATTCTTAATTGATTAAGTTTGGTATGATTTTGTGAGTTTAAGCTCAAATTGGTCTTAATTGAATATTTTCAGCATTATTGAGATTTGACACTATTTCTGTATTTTGGCCATAACTTGAGTTCCTGATATCTGATAATCATGAATTTTATCTTGTAGGAAAGCTAGGAGGAAGCTCTACAACTTTGATGAAGAGCTCGAAGTCCTACACAGATGTCTAAGGGACCTAAATTTACATGTAAGTCAGAATATGGGTTCTGTCACTAGAATCTGAACGGTGTACACTCATAAAATCATATCTCAAGCTGTAATAATGGAGATAGGCTGAAATTTGGATAGTTGATAGTCAAGATCCAAATAAACAACTTTCAAGAAGAACATTTTTTGAAAACATGAAGTCTAATGGGTCAGTTTGAGCTTGCAAGTCGGAACAGAGGTGCTGAAGTTGGGTTTGAGCAACCTGCGGTATTTGGGTCATATCTTGGGCTGTAGGAGCCAAATTGGACGATCCAGATATGCATGTTATAGCCAAGACAAAGATCTACAACTTTTATGCAGAGAACTTTTCATGGATCTGAAGTATAGTTGGTCGTTTTTGGCTTCCAAGTCAGACAAGAAATTTTCGTCCTCAACCACCCACTCATCCATCCACTAATCCACTCATCCACTCATCCACTAATCCACCCACTCATCCACTAATCCACTCACTCATCCACTCAACCAACCCACTCAACCACTCCACTCAACCACTTCACTCAACCACCCCACTCATCCACCCACTCCCCTTTGTCATTTTGTTACCCTAGACTTCTATAAAAGGCACCATTGGTTATCATGAATAACAAGTTGTATTCTCCTTCATTTCTCTCATAGTTTCTTCTTGTTTCTTCATAGTTTCTCATAGCTTTTGTATATTTTGATGCTACCTTTCATGGTAATGGAGGGCTAAGCTACTTTCGGTCAATTTGGGACTCTTGAAGAGATTGTGGTTTGGATTCTTGAGACCTTGGTTATGTAATGTATTTGATTTATATTTGAATTCCTCTTCTCTTCTTCTTCTTAATCTTGAATGCATGAATGGTGATTCTGTTTATGTTTGATCTGATTTGATCTTGATTTAAGATTAAGATTTATGATGAAACTTAGAATTGATTGATCTAAACTAATCACATGACTGAAGATTGAGATTTGTGATGAAGCTTGGAACTGATTGATCTAAACTAATCACGTAATTGAAGAGGTTAGGTTACTGATTGGTGCCTAGGTTAATTGAATTCGGTGCTTAAATTGACATATATCTACATGAATGGTGCGATTGCAGATTTGTGTTGATCACTTGTCAATTGAATTCTGGACGATTGTCTAGTGTGAATTCTGGATCTAATGTTGAGATCTCGGTTAGATCCAAGTTAACCATTCAAATGTGCTTCAAGTGTTTGTTGAAAGGTTTATGATTGAATCCACCCAATCTCGGACAGATTTCTGAATTGACTGTTCTTCTAATTGTTATTTCTCTTTAAATCTTGTCACTGTGATCCTTGAACCATCAAAACCCCCCTTTTTTCTAACTTAACTTCATTTGATCAAATTGCATTTACGATCCTTGAGGAGACGATCCGGTGTTGTTCACTATACTACAAGTTTAGGTAAAAATTTAGGTTATAATTTTGACTGAGTTCGACGCTCGTCAAATGTCACTTAAGCTGTATACTGAAAATTTCATATATGTTAATAACACTTAGATTTTACTAAATCTTGTATTCCAACTTCCAACAACTCTAGAATAAATCCTAGGATTCATCTAAATTATTGTTTTATCATTTTATGAAATTTCCATATGTGTCAAACCAGCATTAAAACGTATAACCAGTATGCTTAAAAATGTCAAACTAACTATGATTACTCTCAAATTTTTACTACACCTTGTTCCATCTAATTGTGACCTGGAAATAAGTTTTCTTTATTTATTTCACTTAACTAGGCAATTAGTATTATTTTCTGAGTCGTTTGAAGCTACTTTTCACATTCTGGGTTGTAGCAAAGTGCCTAAATGAACTCAGTTTGTCACAAAACTTAATTGATATGTTATACAACTATAATAGTACCCTTTAGACCATATACAAGCTTAACATGTTCTTCGAGATGTTACATTTTTCCCCTCCTTTTAAAAATTTTGTCCTCAAAATTGCTTACCTCAAGTAAATAGCTCTGGATAGTCTTGTTACATCTGAGTTTCTAGCTCCCATGTAGCTTCTTTTGAGCCAGTTTCACCCCATAGCACCTTAACTAGATGAATTTGCTTACCTCTGAGTTCCTTGACTCCTTTGTCTACAATCCTCACTGGTTTTACTGCATAACATAAATCACCTCTTAACTATATAGATTCATTTCTTATGATGTGTGAAGGGTTTGGATTGTACTTTTTGAGTTGAGATACGTGAAAAATACCGTGAATGTTTGATAAACTAGGAGAAAGGGCTATTTGGTAGGCTACAGGTTTGACTCTTTTAAGGATTTAGTAGGGACCAATGAAATGGGGGTTTAACTTATTTGCTTTCAATGCTCTACTAGTTCCTTTCATAGGAGTGACTCTCAAGAAAACATATTCTCTTTCTTCAAACATTAGAGGTCTCCTCCTTCTGTCAACATAACTCTTTTGCCTACTTTGTGCTACAGTCATCATATCCTTGATTTTTCTGATTTGATTTGATGTTTGCTGAACTATTTCAGGTCCTAGAATAGCTCTCTCTCCAGTCTCATGGCAACATAATAGTGACCTACACTTTCTACCATAAAGAGCTTCATAAGGTGCCCATTCTAATGCTGGTAGGATAACTGTTGTTGTAGGCAAATTCCATTAATGGCAATAGTCTATTCCAACTACCCCGCTGATCTAAGACACAAGCTCTAAGCATGTCTTCTAGGGTTTGGATGGTTCTCTCAGACTGCCCATCTGTTTGTGGATGATATGTTGTTCTAAAAGTTAGCTTGGTCCCATAGGCCTCTTGCAAAACTCCCCAAAATCAAGATGTAAATCTAGGATCCCTATCTGAAACTATACTAAGGGGAATGCCATGCAACCTGATTATCTCCTGCACAAATAACTAGGCTAATCTGTCTAAGGAGTAGTTAGTCTTAATCGAAAAAAAATGGGCAGACTTAGTTAGTCTATCCACTATGACTCAGATTGCATCATTTCCTGACTGAGTTCTAGGTAAACTTGTCACAAAATCTATTGTGATATAATCCTACTTCCATTCGAGAATTTCTAAGGATTGGAGTGGTTATGAAGGATTTTGGTGCTCTATTTTAACTTTCTGACACACCAAGCACCTAGACACAAACTTCGTTATTTCTTTCTTCATTCTCAACCACCATAACATCTGTTTTATATCATGATACATCTTAGTGGCTCTTGAATGGATGGTGTATTGTAACACCTACCATAGGGTATCACATTTCAGACTAACTCCCTTATTATTCTTTACCTAAGTTATAAAATGATTAAATATTATTTCAAATATTGGTTTCAAAATTTCTTTTTTTCGTGGATAACATAAACTTTACTGAATTAGAAAACACAAGATATAAAGACAAAATAAAATACATTTCTCGTACATAATATGGATTCATAATATCTTCATTATACAAACCATATAAAACTCTACCTGGTCTAAGTTTACAATCTCTAAAGACAAAAGTCCTTCGCAAAAGACATATTCCGTAGCCGGGAATGTTTTGCTACTTATGCAACCTTAAAATAAGAAGTAATGACCCCTTGGCAGGTCTTACTTACAGATAGAGTAATATCACCACAATACTCTATATACTCAGAGTCCCAACGAACACACCAAGCAGCAGCGCCTTCAAGAAACTGTAGTCTAAAGAAACCTAGCTGATCCCTCCATGTCGCCATCGCAGTCTTCACATACATAGGCATAAAAAAGAAACATACAAAACAATACAGCAAAGAGGTGAGATCCTCTACATCGCATACCAATATAGCAACAAGAAAATGACAAAAATGCCAACATAGTTCAACATACATTCTATACAATAACATAAATCAGTAAATATTTTCATAATATTTAATAAGTAAATAATTCGCTAAACTTGCATCACCATATCAAGCATAATGATAACCCCATAATAATATTACGTACCAACAGTGTAAATGCTAATTATGCATATGCATAATGTATATGTTAACCATCCTTATGCACACTGCAACCAGTTCCTACTCCATGGAGTTATACTCAAATTTAGAGATGAACATTCCAGAAGATCTGTCTCCCCTAAAAAGACAGTCTATGCTGGACCATGAAAAGCAATAGTGTCGTCGGGTCACAAGTGCATTGCAAACTGCTTTTATCGTAGCTAGGGGTATATATATATATATATATATATATATATATATATATATATATATATATATATATATATATATATATATATATATATATATATATATATATATAGGTGCTAACATAAGCACTCGTGCTAACATAAGCACTCATGATAACATTATCACAAAGCGAATCACCGCGCCCTGACGTCCCTCCAGGATCTGTCAAGATCCCACTATCCTGTAAGTTCCCGTCCACTCTTTAGGCATAAAACACCATAACAACCATCAACTGTACAATGTTTTTCTATGCATGATGTATTATGATCCAACACATACAAATCTTTGTATGATCCAACACATACAAATCATATTTCATCATATTTTACATATACCCACCACATTCTTGGCGGTATCATTTTCCAACATAATGGGGCCCTCCACGATAGCCCGAGAGCCAACTGCTGTAATTTCCAATCGCATAAACATTTTATCACGTTTTTGAAATCGCGTAACATTTTTCAAACGTTTTCAAATTACGTAAATATGTTCCAACGTTTTCACAATCGCGTAAATATTTTCAAACATTTTTTAAATTGCGTAAATATTTTTCAACATTTTTAAATCGTTTTCTCAATCGCGTAAAAATATTTAAACGTTTTCAAAATCGTGTAGCTCAAAAATCATTATTTTTGAAATGTGTAAGGTTTTTCTACTGTTTTTCGCTGTATAAAATATTTTGTGACGTTCTAAATTAAATTCTGAAACTTTCCAAACTAAAAATTTTATTTGGACATCATTTTCCATTTTTCTTATAAAAACTATTCTAAGTAATAATTTTTGACGTTTTTCTCAAAATTTGCATTATTCGATTTTAATAAAATCTTCTACTATTACCTTTACTAAAATTCTTTTCAATAAAATACTTTGAGTTCTAAATCTCTTTCAAGACTTATCCTCCATTGTCATGAATAAAAATCACTTTTATCTAATAAAAACTTTATTCCATAAAATATTTGAATTCTCAAATCGTCGTTCAAAACTCCTTTTTTCATTTCAAAATTCACTAAATTGAGTTCTTATTAGTAAATCCTTCAAACCTACCGTTAAGAAAATATTTTTGATCTAAAACACCAATTCTTGGCATGTTGGCCAAAAATCAATTTATTTTCCATAACCAAATATTTATTCATTTCCTATCTCATTTTTGTAACACCCCTTTGGAGGATGTCACACATAAAAGAAAATAAAAGAAATAGAAATAAAATCTACCCAAGTTGTGAAACATTTGTTACATACTATTACGGGTTGTAAAATAATTCTTGATAAACAGAAATATGATATAGAAAGATAATGCGGAAATACGAAATAAAAATAAAACATCATTACTGATAATATACATATGATTTAAGTTATAAGCTGTACAAGTAATTCACAACTAAGACTACAAATATTTAAACAAAAACAAAGAAGGAAAGCAATAAAAGAGTTAATATATATACGTACATACGCAGACGCGCCCAAAAAAAAAACATCATGGTTATCTAATCCTCGATGGATCACTCTCGGCCGAAAAGGATCATCAAGAGACAAATATCCCGGATGTCTCGACACACGGCGATAACGGGATCGCGCAGTCGATACGATGCTTATCTCACTAGGCTCAGGGTTTTCAGCACCCCAATGACGCCTAATGGATAAGGGTAACTCTAAGTGCAGAAAAAGTGTCGTAGTCATAATCGGTTCTCCATCAAACCGTTGACGTAGAATCACGGTCACACGTCCTGCATACGTCACAGAATCACGATCGCCTCGTAAATGCCAAGCCAGAGAACTCCCATGAAATACCAGCTCTACGAACCCCAAAAATCCTGGAGCTGCCATCCCTCACAATCAATCCAAGGGATATGGATGATCGGATGGTTCTTGATCGTCAAACTGATCGTCCGCTTGCTGATCTTCCTCCTCCTCGGGGTACAAGATCTCAATAGGCTGATCCTCTTCCTCGAAGTCTTTACCGCGTAAAATAAATAAACAAAAAATACATATAACAAAGAGGTAAGACAACATAAAATCATCACAACATGGCCAATAAGAAGACGACAAACAACATATATACAGTTCATGCATTACAAAATACTATAACAAAAAGAATAACAAATTAGAGTAAGATTTAGATATCATAACAACATATCACATCACAGATAAAACATCACAGATAAAATAAGGAAGGTAAGAATAAACAGATAAGATATAATAACCAAATATAGTAACAGTAACCAGATAAAATAAACAAATAAAATATAGATAAACAAGAAATAGATACGATGGAAATAAATAAACCTAGAGATAAATACCAATATGACAAAACCCTACTCCATGGAGCTAAAGAAAACACAAGTATCAGAGAGCGGAATGACTCGTAAAATCTATTAGTACCACGGCTGCCCAACCAACTATTGCGCGGTCACACGTTGCTTCTATAGCCCCACAACACGGAATCCATCATCCAGGCGTGGTGTAGTTCACGGTCTCACGTTGTGGCACTACAGGCAAATGTACTACTAGATTTCACAAATCTCGATTAAATATAGTGCGTGTCGAGTACCATAGTGTGCTATCGGTTTACCACGGCCCAGCGGAGCTACCAACTGTCCACATGTGGAATCCCGTACACTAAAGTCTCCAAGTTCATTAGAACAATGAACCACACTACGTTTATCGCATCGACAACATGATGTGATTCGTCTCGTCAACCAATCCACCAAAAACTTGGCACACATAAATAGAAAGCTTGTACGGGTTCACATTTTCCCGACAGCAGATAAACTCTCAAAAGCCTGTACGGGTTCACATTTTCCCGACAGCGAAAGATTCTCAAAAATAATCTGTACGGGTTCACATTTTCCCGACAGCGAAAGATCCTCAAAAATAATCTGTACGGGTTCACATTTTCCCGACAGCATAAAATAAATATAGTAACGGTCAATCACGTAGAAATTTTATCGCGTTTTCATAATTCCGTCGTTTTTACAAACGTTTAAAAATCGGGTAAAGATATTTTTCTGTTTTTAAAATCGCGTAGCATTTTTAATACGTTTTCTCAATCGCGTAGGATTTTCAAATCATTTTCTTATTCGAATGCCTTTAAAATTACTGTTTAAACAAACAGAAATAGTACTTAGTACATGTAAACTACGTAGAATAATTTTTCATACCGCATACTGTCTTTTGGATATTTTTGCTATCTTATTGGTTCATTCTTACTAAAAATTGACAATATTTTGTTTAGAAAATCATAATAATGGTTTACTAAATTTTTCCATAAAATTTCCATTTACCTAATTTTTAACCACATCATTTAATTCTTTTTGAAATCTCTAACATGCTTCAAAACCTAAAGTGAGCTATATGTTAGAAAATTTCTCAACATTACTGTATTTCCTTCCTAATGATAAAATTATGAATTTTAACCCTTTAAACTTACTTCTAATCAACTTGTTTCTTCAAAAATCATTATAGAAAATTTCTTTTTAACTTGTATTGTCTCTTTTTAATTGAAAAAGGTTTAGAATTAAGTTTTAGAAATCATGATTACCTATATTGGCATGTTGGCCAAATTTCGTAAAACTTTTGCATTTGATTTCTAAATTGTCTTTCACTTTCCAAATCGTATCAAATGTGTTACATTGTCTAAGTTCACTAAATCATATTAGAAAATAATTAGTAGGAGTTAAATTAATCCTTTAGGCATGTTGGCCCAAAATACTAAGTCTTTACCATTTGATTTCTAAATGCATTTTCTTTGATCAAATCAATTTGAAACTTTCTTGATTCTCCTAGGTTAATTAAGTTACACTTTAAAAAAATTAAGAGAACATTTTGGTCCTCACAATTTGTCATTGTCGTGAGCTTGTGGATTGTGCTCTTTGGAACACTCATGCAATTTTTGAACATGTTATTCACATCCTATACATTATCATACAATTCTAACACATGCATTGTATTTTCTAACACATGCAATATATTTTCTAACACCTAAACCTAAATTAAAGCTTATAGACATGCAATCAAAAGCTAATAGACATGCAAAAATTATTACAATCACCAAACAAATAAGCTACTAACAAATACCACATAAACTACTAGCAAACATAAAAATTAACACATGCACACCAAACAAAGACAACACCACCGAATCCTTATGGATTCTTCAAACATTACAAATCATTCCATCTTCTTACCACCACCAAGGGATGATAAGAATTGTCTTCCTCTTACCTTAAATGAAGACAAAAGGTTTGTTTTCACACCTCCTAGGTCACGGTTTTCACCTTCAAAAATACCTAGAAATCTCAAACAAAATTTACATGTTACTAACCATGAAAAAGAAGCTAAACCATGGAGAAATCATGGCTTAGAACTTTGAAAAAGAAGAGAGGAAAGAAAAGCATGAGATTTCACCTTCTAGGTAAAACTTTCAAGGTTGATTTCCAAGCCCTAAATGGAAGATTTTGAAGAAACTCCCAACTAGAAAGGTTCTTAGAATAGTGTTTAGGTTAAGAAAACTTGGTTAGAAAAATTTTTGGATGGTTGGATGGTCAAGAATGGCTCTTGGCCGAATGGTAGGAGAAAAGAACAACAATGGTGGCTAGGGTTCTTGGAAGAGAGAGAAGAGAGAAAAGTGATGAAGATGAAGTGTTATTTTGGCCTTCTCACTCCTCTTGGCCGTAGCCATCAAGTGGCAAGGGATGTGCATGGATTTGGCTTCATCCAAGCCATAGATTGCATCAAAGGCTAGGATTAAATCTTGCTTAACAAGCTTGATTCCTATTGGTTCTCCTTGATGACTCACATGCTGAGTCACACAATGCATTTAATTCTCTGTGAGTCACTAGTGAGTCACTGCTCGAAAGTTCTACTGCTAACGGTGATTAATTAAGCTACCGATCAAACTGCTCGCTAATTGTGGGTCCCGCAAAATATTTCGGGTCCACTGTCACTAAATTATACTAACTAATAAAATAATATTATAATAATATAAAATTATTTTATTTGTGATTAAATCCTAAAAATTAAAAGATTAATTTTAGTCTCATTCAGAATCGGGTTTAGTAAGATCCCCCATTCTAAATAATAAAATAAGATTTCCCGGCCCGAAAAAATATTATTTTCCTGCCTCGAGCAAATCACACAAAAAGTCCATATAAAATCACAGACAGTATTTTCAGGCATTAAATCATATAGAAAACAATTAAAAACAGCAAAAACAGCAAAAACAGCACGTTCGGGACGTAACGGTCATTTTCCCATTTTTTCCCACAACGTAGCTAATCGTCCAAAACGTTCAAATAAAATATCCAACAGTATTAATTATCTGTATATCTTATAGAAAAATTAAAACAGTAATCTCGAAAATTTTTTATTTTACCGTCTCAAGCAAATTACGTAAAATGATCAAATAAAATTTGAGCCAGTATTATCGTAATTGTTTTCATACAGAAATCGAGAACAGTAAAATAGGGACACAACGGTCATTCACACAAAAGCATGAAAAACAGCAAACAGTAGATTCAGAATATTTTCTAAAAATTGGGGCGTTACAATTTTCCTTTGTAAAAATCTTTAATCCAATTACTTGTTACTTAACCATCTAAAATCCACACTTAGTAAAATATTTCAAATGATTTGTTCCATCATCCTTATGGAAACCGTGTACCTTTTAGTTCTTAGAAAACAACATAGTTTTCCCTTCCAAGTGATTCTTATCATATGCCACATGATTTTCACATATTCATGCTTTCATACTTGCTATTAAAGTAATAAAATCATATTAAACATCCAATAACAATCTAATCAAAATCATACCATCTCACAAATAAATCATACTTAATTATCAAAGTAATAGAATCACATATAATCAAAAAGCAACCATGGCAATTTCATGCATACAATCAATATCATATAGTTATACACAATCAAACACACAAACACCAATAACCACACAATTCGAATGAATAAATCCTCACATGGATTTTCCACTCACAAACACAAACAAATCCATTCCCTCACCACTACATATGGCTGATGAAGTTAACTTCCCTCTTACCTTGATTGATGCCTCCTAGCTCCTTGTAGAACTATCTCTTTGTATCAAAATTTCACCACCAAGTAGATCTTAGAATCAAAACAAACACATAAAAATTAGTATCTAAGGCATGATTAAGATGACCATAGATCAAACATGGTCTTAGGATTCCAAAAGTCAAGTAAGAAATCAAGTTTGAAGATCTTTACCTTGAAACCTTGGAACTTAAATCCAAGAATCAAGCTTGAAGATGATAGAATTAGGTCTTGATCACAACATGAAACTTGCTTAGAATGAAGTTTAGGATGAAGTGATGTGATTAGATAGAATTGTGAGTGATTGAAAGGCTATTTTAGAGAGTGAAACCGTGAGCAACACAAGGAGAAAAATGTTAGAGCTTTTGTGTTCTTTGCTTGATAGGAAGGTGAAGATGAATGAATCTTGAGAAGTTCATAACATGAAAGTATCTTGGATTGATGAGAAGATTCAAGATATGAAGTTAGATGAAATTATGGAAGATTGGATGTAGTTTAGAGGGTGATGGCCGAATGCTATGGAGAAGAGAAAATGAGAGAATTTCTTGTGTTGGTTCTTGGTTCTTCAGAGAAAATAATGAGCAAATGAACAAGTGTAGTGAATAAATAAATATTGTCCCCCTATTTTTGAGTGTATGACCGTAGGATGTCAAAGAAAGAGAAAGGTGAGAGTTATTTGGTAGCTTTGATGAATATTGAATAGAATTATGACCAAGTGCATTTAGTTGAATAAATTTGCCTCCTTTTTGCATGCATGGCCGTGGAGTAGCTTCTTAAGAGAAGGCCACTTTGCTTGACCATTTCAAGACTTCACCATGAAGCTCTCAAATTCTATTAGCTCCCACTAAAGTTGTCATAGACATTATTGTTGACTAAGCTTTGCATTAAAGATGATAGCTTTAAGATGTGATAGAAATGAATTAATGTAGAATATTTTTCTCCACCAAATGCTCATGGTCGTAGAATGCATGGTGCAAAGCCACCATCATTGACTTGTCTTACATTGTTCAATTGATAAAAGATGATAAGAATTGAATTGTGATAAGTTGCCTCCCAAAAGCTTGCTTGGCCGTGTAGTAGCTTGGATAGAAGGTTCAAGACTTGATTAGCAAGATAGAAACATTTGCACATGGTTTCACATGGTCTCACATGGCCAAAGTCATCATGTAGTCATTCTTTAATCAATAGAAATTTCAAGAACAGATAAAATTAGCATAGGTCTTCAACATACAAAAGTCTTAGAATGATACATAGGCTTAGGAAATAAGATTAGATAAAATTTTAGAAGCTTGGATGATGGTCTTAGGTGTGTTGGCCGAATGCTTCATGAAATGGAGAGAAATGGAGTTTTTGGCCAAGTTAAGAAGAAAAGAAATGAAGAGAATGGCTTAAGTGATAAAAGATGATAGATATGAAATAGATATCCTATTACTAAAGCTCCTAGCCATGGAGTGCATGCATGTGAGGGAGTTAATACTTGATCAAACAAGATAGAAATCAAGCACATGGTGAATGTCATCAAGAGGCCATGCTTTGGTCATCTGGATGAATCATAGGCTCTTGAATATCCTAGAAACTCCTACATGGCCGTGGAACACCATTGAGAGACTAACTAAAATTTTGTTTTATTTAATTAACACTTAAACTTAAATTAACTTAGCTAATTCATCTAGTTTAGGAATTAATTAAACTAGCCATTTTTGTTGACTTAATGCTATTGGTTAGTAATCATGTCAGGCCACTAATTTTGACTTCTATTAACTAGTAGCACATGGCTACCACATGGCTGAAGTTACAAGAAATTATTACTCACAGAATAAAAATTACTGCTCACAAACGAGTAATTATTGTATAGTGAATAGTAATAGAATAATAGTAAAAGAAAATTTAGTAATTGTATCCAGTTTTGGATTTAGTAAAATCCCCGGCCCCGCATTAACAGTACAAAATTTTCTGGCCCATAAAAAATTTTACTTTTTCTTGGCCCATAGATGGCCAAAAATAATATTAAAATAATTACAATCTCAGAAAAATTCAAAAAAATTTTCAAAAATCATAAAAATTATAAAATTAATATTTATGCAGATAAAAACGAAATTTGGGATGTTACAACTCTCCCATACTAAAAAAAATTTCATCCTTGAAATTTACCATACCTCAAAATAATTGAGGATATTGTTCCCTCATCTTGTCTTCCATCTCCCATGTAGCATCTTCCGTCGTTTCATTCCAAATCACTTTCAGCTTCTCTCGAATTTCCTTTATCAGACTATTTGAAACAGTAATCATAATCAAACAATCTCCTTACCTATCGTAGTAGATATACTAAGCACATTTCTAATTAATGCATTCGCCACGACATTCGCCTTTCCCGAAATGATACCGATGTTAAAGATTATTGCCCTACAAAAATTCTAACTATCGTCTCTACCTATTATCAAACTCCTTTTAATCAAACAAGTACTCCAAGCTCTTGTAATCACTGTAGACATCGTAGGTTGATCCATAAAGAAAACGTCTCTAGATTTTTCAACGTAAAACTGAATATCGCAAAAATGCCTAAACGTGCGTCGGACAATTCTTCTCACGTATTTTTAACTACTTCGAAGCACATGACACAACCTTTCTATTTTGTATCAGCACACAACCTATACCCAAAAGTTGAACTTTCTCTAACCAAATTTCGCACTTGAACAGGTTCGCGTATAACTTCTTCTCCTTCTTTAGAAATTGAAGAACTGCACCGAGATGTTCAATATGTTCTTTTGGACTTCTAGAATAGATCAGAATGTCGTCAATAAAGACAACGACAAATCTGTCTAAATAAGAAAGAAAGATCATATTTATATAATTTGAGAATATCACAGAAACATTTGTTAGTCCAAATGGTATTACTAAATACCCGTAGTGCCTATAACGCATCTGAAAAACTGTCTTGAAATATCTTCTACTTTCATGCGAATATGTTGATACCCAGAACATAAATTGATCTCGGAGAAAACATCAACTCCCTTCGTTTGGTCTTCTAGTTCCCACGTTGTTTCTTCCATCACATCGTCCCAGATTACCTTCACTAAGGTAAGTTCTATCCCTAATCTTAACAGAAAATGTTTGATAGGTCAAGTTCTCTTTCTAATTATACTGTATTTAGTACCATGACATTGGTTGAATTAAGAATATATCTTAAGATACATGGAAGATACTATAAAGATTAGAAAGAAAAGTGACAAGGCTATTCGGTAGATTACCAGATTTATCCAAAAAAAAAAATTAATATGGTTTACTAGATTTTGAAATGAACATGGTCCAATAAATTTAGAAATGAACTTTTTGGATTCAAATCCAAAAATATCAGTCTAAGGAAACACTAAAATTTTATTAGAAACTACATAACAATATAACAGGATATGGTTGGAAGATAACCAATCCATTCATGAACTCAAATAGATGCAATTTTAGATAAGCAATTCAAATCAACAGAAGAGATTTGATCTTTAATAAACATAGGATATAGTTAGAAAACTTGAGTATAAATAACAAGTTTAACAAGAAAAGTAGAAATACCTAGATCAAAAGATAACAAAAACATAGATAACCCAAATGGTTCACACAGTCATTGACCATAAAAGAATGAGTTTCCTTGCAAATTATACAGTACAATTTTAGGATTACTTTCTATAGCACAACTTCCTTGTTTCTTAAGTCTTTATATTTGAACGTTCCCATTCCAGTTTTTGTATTGACTTCTTCTTCTACGTGAGATCTTGAAACACTGACATTACTAACGGAAGGTTCTGTCCCCAGTTGCGTACAATCTCTAGAAAAATGTCCGGGCTTCCAGCATCTAAAACAAATAATTCCTTTGATTGTACATTCCTTGGTCAAATGAGCTTCTCCACACTTCCAACATTTCGATGTTGATGCTATAGTCTGACTAATTCCGTTGTGACTAGTACTTCCTCTACTTGTTCGTTGTTGCTTTCCCGGTGCGTGTATATATGACTTTTGTTGAAATCGATTGATCTTACGTTTCCTAACCTTTTGAACCATCGAGGATCCAAAGTCATTGCTTCTTGTATCCTGAGACTGATTCAATTCTAACAAGTTCTAAAGTTCGGTTATCAGTTCCTGTTGCTAAGCGATCATCTGAGTCTGTTGTACCATTACATCAATCATCCTTTGCATTATTCTTCTAGCTGTGAACATACGTTCATCATCACGTCTCGCATCCACATTCTTACGTCTACTACGATCCATTGTCTCTCTTCAAAGACAAACAAACCAAAACACTGTGAAACCAAATGTAACCACTTCAAACAACATTGTCTCCTTTCAGAAACCAAACAATATATCTCTGTGTTCAGTGTCAGATAAACACACAACATAAACAAGACAAACCTACCCACAACCCAAAAGACTCTAACTTGGGCTCTGAGAAACACATAACACAAACAAGGCAAACCTACCTACAACCCAAAAGACTCTAACTTGGGCTCTGATACTATCTACTGTAACACCCACCATAGGGTATCACATTTCAGACTAACTCCCTTATTATTCTTTACCCAAGTTATAAAATGATTAAATATTATTTAAAATATTGGTTTCAAAATTTCTTTTTTTCGTGGATAACATAAACTTTACTGAATTAGAAAAACACAAGATATAAAGACAAAATAAAATACATTTCTCGTACATAATATGGATTCATAATATCTTCATTATACAAACCATATAAAACTCTACTTGGTCTAAGGTTACAATCTCTAAAGACAAAAGTCCTTCTCAGAAGACATATTCCATAGCCGGGAATGTTTTGCTACTTATGCAACCTTAAAATAAGAAGTAATGACCCCTTGGCAGGTCTTACTTACAGATAGAGTAATATCACCACAATACTCTATATACTCAGAGTCCCAACGAACACACCAAGCAGCAGCGCCTTCAAGAAACTGTAGTCTAAAGAAACCTAGCTGATCCCTCCATGTCGCCATCGCAGTCTTCACATACATAGGCATAAAAAAGAAACATACAAAACAATACAGCAAAGAGGTGAGATCCTCTACATCGCATACCAATATAGCAACAAGAAAATGACAAAAATGCCAACATAGTTCAACATACATTCTATACAATAACATAAATCAGTAAATATTTTCATAATATTTAATAAGTAAATAATTCGCTAAACTTGCATCACCATATCAAGCATAATGATAACCCCATAATAATATTACGTACCAACAGTGTAAATGCTGATTATGCATATGCATGATGTATATGTTAATCATCCTTATGCACACTGCAACCAGTTCCTACTCCATGGAGTTAGACTCAAATTCAGAGATGAACGTTCTAGAAGATCTGTCCCACCTAAAAAGACAGTCTATGCTGGACCATGAAAAGCAATAATGTCGTCGGGGCTGTCAGTGCATTGCAAATGATTTTTATCGCGACTAGGGGTACATATATATATATACATATATATATACATATACATATATATATATATATATATATATAAGTGCTAACATAGGAACTCGTGCTAACATAAGCACTCGTGATAACATCATCACGAAGCGAATCACCACGCCCTGACGTCCCCCCCGTATCTGTCAAGATCCCACTATCCTGTAAGTTCCTGTCCACTCTCTAGGCATAAAATGCTATAACAACCATCATCTGTACAATGTTTTTCCATGCATGATGCATGATCCAACACATACAAATCTTTGTATGATCCAACACATATAAATCATATTTCATCGTATTTTACATATACCCACCACATTCTTGGCGGTATCATTTTCCAAGATAATGGGGCCCTCTACGACAGCCCAACAGCCAACTGCTGTAATTTCCAATCGCATAAACATTTTATCACGTTTTTCAAATCGCGTAACATTTTTCAAACGTTTTCAAATTACGTAAATATTTTCCAACATTTTCACAATCGCGTAAATATTTTCAAACGTTTTTTAAATTGCGTAAATATTTTCAAACATTTTTAAATCGTTTTCTTAATCGCGTAAAAATATTTAAACATTTTCAAAATCATATAGCTCAAAATTCATTATTTTTGAAATGTGTAAGGTTTTTCTACTGTTTTTCACTGCATAAAATATTTCATGACGTTCTAAATTAAATTCTGAAACTTTCCAAACTAAAAATATTATTTGGACATCATTTTCCATTTTTCTTATAAAAACCACTCTAAGTAATAATTTCTGACGTTTTTCTCAAAACTTGCATTATTCGATTTTAATAAAATCTTCTACTATTACCATTACTAAAATTCTTTTCAATAAAATACTTTGAGTTCTAAATCACTTTCAAGACTTATCCTCCATTGTCATGAATAAAAATCACTTTTATGTAATAAAAACTTTATTCCATAAAATATTTGAATTCTCAAATCACCTTTAAAAACTCCTTTTTTCATTTCAAAATTCACCAAATTGAGTTCTTATTAGTAAATCCTTCAAAACTACCCTCAAGAAAATATTTTTGATCTAAAACACCAATTCTTGGCATGTTGGCTGAAAATCAATTTATTTTCCATAACCAAATATTTATTCATTTCCTATCTCATTTTCCTTTGTAAAAATCTTTAATCCAATTACTTGTTACTTAACCATCTAAAATCCACACTTAGTAAAATATTTCAAATGATTTGTTCCATCATCCATATGGAAACCATGCACCTTTTAGTTCTTAGAAAACAACATAGTTTTCCCTTCCAAGTGATTCTTTTCATATGCCACATGATTTTCACATATTCATGCTTTCATACTTGCTATTAAAGTAATAAAATCATATTAAACATCCAATAACAATCTAATCAAAATCATACCATCTCACAAATAAATCATACTTAATTATCAAAGTAATAGAATCACATATAATCAAAAAGCAACCATGGCAATTTCATGCATACAATCAACATCATATAGTTATACACAATCAAACACACAAACACCAATAACCACACAATTCGAATGAATAAATCCTCACATGGATTTTCCACTCACAAACACAAACAAATCCATTCCCTCACCACTACATATGGCCGATGAAGTTAATCTCCCTCTTACCTTGATTGATGCCTCCTAGCTCCTTGTAGAACTATCTCTTTGTATCAAAATTTCACCACCAAGTAGATCTTAGAATCAAAACAAACACATAAAAATTAGTATCTAAGGCATGATTAAGATGACCATAGATCAAACATGGTCTTAGGATTCCAAAAGTCAAGTAAGAAATCAAGTTTCAAGATCTTTACCTTGAAACCTTAGAACTTAAATCCAAGAATCAAGCTTGAAGATGATAGAATTAGGTCTTGATCACAACATGAAAGTTGCTTAGAATGAAGTTTAGGATGAAGTGATGTGATTAGATAGAATTGTGAGTGATTGAAAGGCTATTTTAGAGAGTGAAACCATGAGCAACACAAGGAGAAAAATGTTAGAGCTTTTGTGTTCTTTGCTTGATAGGAAGGTGAAGATGAATGAATCTTGAGAAGTTCATAACATGAAAGTATCTTGGATTGATGAGAAGATTCAAGATATGAAGTTAGATGAAATTATGGAAGATTGGATGTAGTTTAGAGGGTGATGGCCGAATGCTATGGAGAAGAGAAAATGAGAGAATTTCTTGTGTTGGTTCTTGGTTCTTCAGAGAAAATAATGAGCAAATGAACAAGTGTAGTGAATAAATAAATATTGTCCCCCTATTTTTGAGTGTATGACCGTAGGATGTCAAAGAAAGAGAAAGGTGAGAGTTATTTGGTAGCTTTGATGAATATTGAATAGAATTATGACCAAGTGCATTTAGTTGAATAAATTTGCCTCCTTTTTGCATGCATGGCCGTGGAGTAGCTTCTTAAGAGAAGGCCACTTTGCTTGACCATTTCAAGACTTCACCATGAAGCTCTCAAATTCTATTAGCTCCCACTAAAGTTGTCATAGACATTATTGTTGACTAAGCTTTGCATTAAAAGATGATAGCTTTAAGATGTGATAGAAATGAATTAATGTAGAATATTTTTCTCCACCAAATGCTCATGGTCGTAGAATGCATGGTGCAAAGCCACCATCATTGACTTGTCTTACATTGTTCAATTGATAAAAGATGATAAGAATTGAATTGTGATAAGTTGCCTCCCAAAAGCTTGCTTGGCCATGTAGTAGCTTGGATAGAAGGTTCAAGACTTGATTAGCAAGATAGAAACATTTGCACATGGTTTCACATGGTCTCACATGGCCAAAGTCATCATGTAGTCATTCTTTAATCAATAGAAATTTCAAGAACATGATAAAATTAGCATAGGTCTTCAACATACAAAAGTCTTAGAATGATACATAGGCTTAGGAAATAAGATTAGATAAAATTTTAGAAGCTTGGATGGTGGTCTTAGGTGTGTTGGCCGAATGCTTCATGAAATGGAGAGAAATGGAGTTTTTGGCCAAGTTAAGAAGAAAAGAAATGAAGAGAATGGCTTAAGTGATAAAAGATGATAGATATGAAATAGATATCCTATTACTAAAGCTCCTAGCCATGGAGTGCATGCATGTGAGGGAGTTAATACTTGATCAAACAAGATAGAAATCAAGCACATGGTGAATGTCATCAAGTGGCCATGCTTTGGTCATCTGGATGAATCATAAGCTCTTGAATATCCTAGAAACTCCTACATGGCCGTGGAACACCATTGAGAGACTAACTAAAATTTTGTTTCATTTAATTAACACTTAAACTTAAATTAACTTAGCTAATTCATCTAGTTTAGGAATTAATTAAACTAGCCTTTTATGTTGACTTAACGCTATTGGTTAGTAATCATGTCAAGTCACTAATTTTGACTTCTATTTACTAGTAGCACATGGCTACCACATGGCTAAAACTATAAGAAATTATTACTCACAGAATAAAAATTACTGCTCACAAACGAGTAATTATTGTATAGTGAATAGTAATAGAATAATAATAAAAGAAAATTTAGTAATTGTATCCGGTTTCAGGTTTAGTAAGATCCCCAGCCCCGGATTAATAGTATAAAATTTTCTGACCCATCAAAAATTTTACTTTTTCTGGGCCCATAGACGGCCCAAAATAATATTAAAATAATCACAATCTCAGAAAAATCCAGAAAAATTCTCAAAAATCATAAAAAT
Source organism: Ormosia emarginata (assembly GCA_029884605.1). Lineage (NCBI taxonomy): Eukaryota > Viridiplantae > Streptophyta > Magnoliopsida > Fabales > Fabaceae > Ormosia > Ormosia emarginata. The sequence goes on along the minus strand of JAQQTP010000081.1, from coordinate 5,479,736 downwards.
TATAAAATTAATATTTATGCAGATAAAAACAAAATTTGGGATGTTACAACTCTCCCATACTAAAAAAAATATTGTCCTTGAAATTTACCATACCTCAAAACAATCGAGGATATTGTTCCCTCATCTTGTCTTCCATCTCCCATGTAGCATCTTCCGTCGTTTGATTCCAAATCACTTTCAGCTTCTCTCGAATTTCCTTTATCAGACTATTTGAAACAGTAATCATAATCAAACAATCTCCTTACCTATCGTAGTAGATATACTAAGCACATTTCTACTTAATGCATTCACCACGACATTCGCCTTTCCCGAAATGATACCAATGTTAAAGATTATTGCCCTTCAAAAATTCTAACTATCGTCTCTGCCTATTATCAAACTCCTTTTAATCAAACAAGTACTCCAAGCTCTTGTAATCACTGTAGACATCGTTGGTTGATCCATAAAGAAAACATCTCCAGATTTTTCAACGTAAAACTGAATATCGCAAAAATGCCTAAACGTGCGTCGAACAATTCTTCTCACGTATTTTTAACTACTTCGAAGCACATGACACAACCTTTCTAATTTGTATCAGCACACAACCTATACCCAAAAGTTGAACTTTCTCTAACCAAATTTTGCACTTGAACAGGTTCGCGTATAACTTCTTTCTCTTCTTTAGAAATTGAAGAACCGCACCGAGATGTTCAACATGTTCTTTTGGACTTCGAGAATAGATCAGAATGTCGTTAATAAAGACAACGACAAATCTATCTAAATAGGAAAGAAAGATCATATTTATATAATTTGAGAATATCACAGAAACATTCGTTACTCCAAATGGTATTACTAAATCCCCGTAGTGCCTATAACACATCTGAAAAACTATCTTGAAATATCTTCTACTTTCATGCGAATATGATGATACCCAGAACATAAATTGATCTCAGAGAAAACAACAACTCCCTTCGTTTGGTCTTCTAGTTCCCACGTTGTTTCTTCCATCACATCGTCCCAGATTACCTTCACCAAGGTAAGTTCTATCCCTAATCTTAACAGAAAATGTCTCATAGATCAAGTTCTCTTTCTAATTATACTGTATTTAGTACCAAGACATTGGTTGAATTAAGAATATATCTTAAGATACATGGAAGATAATATAAAGATTAGAAAGAAAAGTGACTAGGCTATTCGGTAGATTACCAGATTTATCCAAAAAAAAAATTAATATGGTTTACTAGATTTCGAAATGAACATGGTCCAATAAATTTAGAAATGAACTTTATGGATTCAAATCCAAAAATCTCAGTATAAGGAAACACTAAAATTTTATTAGAAACAATATAACAATATAACATGATAAGGTTGGAAGATAACCAATCCATTCATGAACTCAAATAGATGCGATTTTAGATAAGCAATTCAAATCAACAGAAGAGATTTGATCTTTAATAAACATGGGATATAGTTAGAAAACTTGAGTATAAATAACAAGTTTAATAAGAAAAGTAGAAATACCCAGATCAAAAGATAACAAAAACATAGATAACCCAAATCGTTCACACAGTCATTGACCACAAAAGAATGAGTTACCTTGCGAATTATACAGTACAATTTTAGGATTACTTTCTATAGCACAACTTCCTTGTTTCTTAAGTCTTTATATTTGAACATTCCCATTCCACTTTTTGTATTGACTTCTTCTTCTACGTGAGATCTTGGAACACCGACATTACTAACGAAAGGTTTTGTCTCCAGTTGCGTACAATCTCTAGAAAAATGTCCGAGCTTCCCGCATCTAAAACAAATAATTCCTTTGATCGTACATTCCTTGGTCAAATGAGCTTCTCCACACTTCCAACATTTCGATGCTGATGTTATGGTCTTACTAATTCCGTTGCCACTAGTACTTCCTCTACTTGTTCGTTGTTGCTTTCCCAGTGGTTGTATATATGACTTTTGTTGAAATCGATTGATCTTACGTTTCCTCCTCTTTTGAACCATCGAGGATCCAAAGTCACTGCTTCTTACATCCTGAGACTAATTCAATTCTAACAAGTTCTAAAGTTCGGTTATCAGTTCCTGTTGCTAAGCGATCATCTGAGTCTGTTGTACCATTACATCAATCATCCTTTGCATTATACTTCTAGCTGTGAACATACGTTCGTCATCACGTCTCGCATCCACATTCTTACGTCTACTGCGATCCATTGTCTCTCTTCAAAGACAAACAAACCAAAACACAGTGAAACCAAATGTAACCACTTCAAACAATATTGTCTCTTTTCAGAAACCAAACAATATATCTCTGTGTTCAGTGTTAGAGAAACACACAGGACAAATAAGACAAACCTACCCATAACCCAAAAGACTCTAACTTGGGCTCTGAGAAACACATAACACAAACAAGACAAACCTACCCACAACCCAAAAGACTCTAACTTGGGCTCTGATACTAACTACTGTAACACCCACCATAGGGTATCACATTTCAGACCAACTCCCTTATTATTCTTTACCCAAGTTATAAAATGATTAAATATTATTTAAAATATTGGTTTCAAAATTTCTTTTTTTTGCGAATAACATAAACTTCATTAAATTAGATAAACACAAGATATAAAGACAGAATAAAATACATTTCTCGTACATAATATGGATTTGTAATATTTTCATTATACAAACCATATAAAACTCTACTTGGCCCACGTTTACAATATCTAAAGACAAAAGTCCTTCTCAAAAGATAGATTCCCTAGCAGGAAATGTTTCGCTACTTATGCAACCTTAAAATAAGAAGTAATGACCACTTGGCAGGTCTTATTTACAAATAGAGTAATATCACCACAATACTCTATATACTCAGAGTCCCAATTAACACACCAAGCAGCAGTGCCTTCAAGAAACTGTAGTCTAAAGAAACCTAGTCGATCCCTCCTTGTCGCCATCGCAGTCTTCACAGACATAGGCATAAAATAGAAACAGACAGAACAATACAGTAAAGAGGTGAGATCCCCGACATCACATACCAATATAGCAGCAAGAAAATGACAAACATGCCAACACAGTTCAACATACATTCTATACAATAACATAAATCAGTAAATATTTTCATAATATTTAATAAGTAAATAATTTGCTAAACTTGCATCACCATATCAAGCATAATGATAACCCCATAATAATATTACGTCCCAATAGTGTAAATGCTAATTATGCATATGCATAATGTATATGTTAACCATCCTTATGCACGCTGCAACCAATTCCTACTCCATGGAGTTAGACTCAAATTCAGAGATGAACATTCCAGAAGATCTGTCCCCCTTAAAAAGACAGTCTATGCTGGACCATGAAAAGCAATAGTGTCGTCGGGGCTGTCAGTGCGTTGCAAACTGTTTTTACCGTAGCTAGGGGTATATATATATATATATAGGGTGCTAACATAAGCACTCGTGCTAACATAAGCACTCGTGATAACATTATCACAAAGCGAATCACCGCGCCCTGACGTCCTTCCAGGATCTGTCAAGATCCCACTATCCTGTAAGTTCCCGTCCACTCTTTAGGCATAAAACGCCATAACAACCATCAACTGTACAATGCTTTTCCATGCATGATGTATGATCCAACACATACAAATATTTGTATGATCCAACACATACAACATATTTCATCATATTTTACTTATACCCACCACATACTTGGCGGTATCATTTTCCAAGATAATGGGGCCCTCCACGACAACCCCACAGCCAACTGTTATAATTTCTAATCGCATAAACATTTTATCACGTTTTTGAAATCACGTAACATTTTTCAAACGTTTTCAAATTATGTAAATATTTTTCAACGTTTTCACAATTGTGTAAATATTTTCAAACATTTTTTAAATTGCGTAAATATTTTCAAATATTTTTAAATCATTTTCTCAATTGCGTAAAAATATTTAAACGTTTTCAAAATCGCGTAGCTCAAAAATAATTATTTTTGAAATGTGTAAGGTTTTTCTAATATTTTTCACTGTATAAAATATTTTTTGATGTTCTAAATTAAATTTTGAAACTTTCCAAACTAAAAATTTTATTTGGACATCATTTTCCATTTTTCCTATAAAAACTACTCTAAGTAATAATTTCTGACATTTTTCTCAAAATTTGCATTATTCGATTTTAATAAAATCTTCTACTATTACCTTTACTAAAATTCTTTTCAATAAAATACTTTGGGTTCTAAATCACTTTCAAGACTTATCCTCCATTATCATGAATAAAAATCACTTTTATCTAATAAAAACTTTATTCCATAAAATATTTGAATTCTCAAATCACCTTTAAAAACTCCTTTTTCATTTCAAAATTCACTAAATTGAGTTCTTATTAGTAAATACTTCAAAACTACCCTTAAGAAAATATTTTTGATCTAAAACACCAATTCTTGGCATGTTGGCCGAAAATCAATTTATTTTCCATAATCAAATATTTATTCATTTCCTATCTCATTTTCCTTTGTAAAAATCTTTAATCCAATTACTTATTACTTAACCATCTAAAATCCACACTTAGTAAAATATTTCAAATGATTTGTTCTATCATCCTTATGGAAACTGTGTACCTTTTAGTTCTTAGAAAACATCATAGTTTTGCTTTCCTCGTGATTCTTATCATATGCCACATGATTTTCACATATTCATGCTTTCATACTTGCTATTAAAGTAATAAAATCATATTAAACATCCAATAACAATCTAATCAAAATCATACCATCCCACAAATAAATCATACTTAATTATCAAAGTAATAGAATCACATATAATCAAAAAGCAACCATGGCAATTTCATATATACAATCAACATCATATAGTTATATACAATCAAAAACACAAATACCAATAACCACACAATTCGAATGAATAAAATCTCACATGGATTTTCCACTCACAAACATAAACAAATCCATTCCCTCACCATCACATATGGTCGATGAGGTTAATCTCCCTCTTACCTTGAATGATGCCTCCTAGCTCCTTGTAGAACTCTCTCTTTGTATCAAAATTTCACCACCAAGTAGATCTTAGAATCAAATCAAACACATAAAAATTAGTATCTAAGGCTTGACTAAGATGACCATAGATCAATCATGGTCTTAGGATTCCAAAAGTCAAGTAATAAATCAAGTTTCAAGATCTTTATCTTGAAACCTTAGAACTTAAATCCAAGAATCAAGCTTGAAGATGATAGAATTAGGTCTTGATCACAACATGAAAGTTGCTTAGAATGAAGTTTAGGATGAAGTGATGTGATTAGATAGAATTATGAGTGATTGGAAGGCTATTTTACATAGTGAAACCGTGAGCAACACAAGGAGAAAAATGTAAGAGCTTTTGTGTTCTTTGCTTGATAGGAAGGTGAGGATGAATGAATCTTGAGAAGTTCACAACATGAAAGTGTCTTGGATTGATGAGAAGATTCAAGATATGAAGTTAGATGAAATTATGGAAGATTGGATGTAGTTTAGAGGGTGATGGTCGAATGCTATGAAGAAGAGAAAATGAGAGAATTTCTTGTGTTGGTTCTTGGTTCTTTAGAGAAAATAATGAGCAAATGAACAAGTGTAGTGAATAAATGAATATTGTCGCCCTATTTTTGAATGTATGACCATAGGATATCAAACAGAGAGAAAGGTGAGAGTTATTTGGTAGCTTTGATGAATATTGAATAGAATTATGACTAAGTGCATTTAGTTGAATAAGTTTACCTTTTTTTTGCATGCATGGCCGTGGAGTAGCTTCTTAAGAGAAGGCCACTATGCTTGACCATTTCAAGACTTCACCATGAAGCTCTCAAATTCTATTAGCTCCCACTAAAGTTGTCATAGACATTATTGTTGACTAAGCTTTGCATTAAAAGATGATAGCTTTAAGATGTGATAGAAATGAATTAATGTAGAATATTTTTCTCCACTAAATGCTCATGGTCGTAGAATGCATGGTGCAAAGCCACCATCATTGACTTGTCTTACATTGTTCAATTGATAAAAAATGATAGGAATTGAATTGTGATAAGTTGCCTCCCAAAAGCTTGCTTGGCCGTGTAGTAGCTTGGATAGAAGGTTCAAGACTTGATTAGCAAGATAGAAACATTTGCACATGGTTTCACATGGTCTCACATGGCCAAAGTCATCATGTAGTCATTCTTTAATCAATAGAAATTTCAAGAACATGATAAAATTAGCATAGGTCTTCAACATACAAAAGTCTTAGAATGATATATAGGTATAGGAAATAGGATTAGATAAAATTTTAGAAGCTTGAATGATGGTCTTAGGTGTGTTGGCCGAATGCTTCATGAAATGGAGAGAAATGGAGTTTTTGGCCAAGTTAAGAAGAAAAGAAATGAAGAGAATGACTTAAGTGATAAAAGATGATAGAAATGAAAAAGATATCCTATTACTAAAGCTCCTAGCCATGGAGTGCATGCATGTGAGGGAGTTAGTGCTTGATCAAACAAGATAGAAATCAAGCACATGGTGAATGTCATCAAGTGGTCATGCTTTGGTCACCTTGATGAATCATAAGCTCTTGAATATCCTAGAAACTCCTACATGGCTGTGGAACACCATTGAGAGACTAACTAAATTTTTTTTTCATTTAATTGACACTTAAACTTAAATTAACTTAGCTAATTCATTTAGTTTATGAATTAATTAAACTAGCCATTTTTGTTGACTTAATGCTATTGGTTTGTAATAATGTCAAGCCACTAATTTTGACTTCTGTTAACTAGTAGCACATGACTACCACATGGCTAAAGCTTCAAGAAATTATTACTCATAGAATAAAAATTATTGCTCACAAACTAGTAATTATTGTACAGTGAATAATAATAGAAAAACAGTAAAAAAATTTAGAAACTGTATCCGGTTTCGAGTTTAGTAAGATGCCTCAGTCCTGCATTAATAGTACAAAATTTTTTGGCCCATAAAATTTTTTACTTTTTTTGGGCCCGCAAATGTCCTAAAATAATATTAAAATAATCACAATCTCAGAAAAATCTAGAAAAATTCTCAAAAATCATAAAAATTATTAAATTAGTATTTATGTAGATAAAAACAAAATTTGGGATGTTACAATGTATTGACTCTTATGAGCCTCTTCTAGGATCTTTTCTTTGATTGCAGAATTTCTTAGAATGTAAAGTCTATTTCTAAACTTAATCATCTCATCATCCGCAATGTCAAACTTTGTTTGATCCGCTAAAAAGATTTTCTCTCTTATCTTATTTAAGGTTTCATCCTCGCTTTGAGCTTCTAGAATTTGAGCTCTCAGGACACTTACTATGTCCACCCTATTCATACAGAGACTTTGTGGTGTGATAGCTACCCTAAGGCTCAAATCTCTAAACTTTTCAAGAAGCTGACCTTCCTAAATCATCATCTGGGACACATGTAAAGATTTTTTACTTAGTGCATCAGCCACTACATTGGCCTTACTAGGGTGATACTTAAGCTCAAAGTCATAATCCTTTAGGAATTTCATCCATCTCCTCTATCTCATGTTTTGCTCCTTTTGGTCAAATAAATACTTTAAACTCTTATGGTCGCTAAATACTTCAAACTGGACTCCATAAAGATAATGTCTCCAAATTTTCAAGGCAAACACTACTGCAACCAATTCTAAATCATGGGTGGGATAGTTCTCCTCGTGAGGTCTCAACTGCCTCGATGCATAAGCAACTACTCGCCTATACTACATAAGAACACACCCTAAACTTATTCTAGAAGGATCACAAAACACCTCAAAACTCTCCTAAGGGTCAAGAATTATTAAAATTGGCATAGCAGTTAACTTCTCTTCAACTCTTGGAAACTATCTTCACACTCTTGAGTCCATACAAAAGTACTACCTTTCCTAGTTAATCTAGTCAAGGGTAGTGCTATCTAGGAAAATTCATTAATAAATCTTCTGTAGTACCCAGTCAGGCCTAGGAAACTTCTTATCTCAGTCATAGTGGTGGGTCTCTCCCACTACAATATTGCTTCAACTTTACTAAGGTCTACTGAAATTCCTTCTTTTGAAATCACATACCCTAGAAATTGAACTTCTGAAAGCCAAAATTCACACTTTGAATGTTTGGCAAATGTAACACCCTTCGTAGGGTATCACATTTCTAACTACAAGCTCATAATCTGACAATCAGTTCATAAAAGGTTTGAGTTATAAAACATGGGTTTTAAAATTTCTTTTCGCGGAAACATAAACTTACTTAAATTTATTGGTAATACTGAAAAATAGATTTCAACTGATTAATATACATTATTGACACCACATAATATTTAACAATTATTTAGGAAACATAACACTTATAGACTCAATTTTAAACAGTACCAAACCCCATGACAGGTCCTACTTAATAGCACGGTAAAACACTATCCATAAAACTTAACATACTTATTCTGTCTTGTATCCATCTTGATGCATCATATATTTGTTCATCCTCAAAACTACACACCAACTAATTTGGGGTGGTCACTCCTTGATGTTATCACCAAACTCAGAATATTTGCCTCCAGTCACGTATAAGAAACTCGTTTCATCTATTATATAATTTTTAACAATACAAGTACAACAAAACAATATAACAAAGAGGTGAGATCCCCTTTCATCAATACCAAAGTGGTAATAAGGAATGATACAAATGACAAAGTCATTCCATACCCACAGATATCACAGCTTCATTCATGTTATCAATTCATCACAATTCCTTATCAATTCATCATACTTCATTATCAATTCATCATACTTCGTTATCAATTCATCACAATTCTAGTAAACATATATCTCAGTTAAATCACCAGTACCAATTTCATCATAACAGATATCCTCAGTATATAAAATGATGATGTCACACCATATGAACATTTATCATGCCATAACAATATGTGTTTTGACTCATGTGTATGCATACTAGACCAATTTTTCCACTCTATAGAGGTTTTTCACAATTTTCGAGAAGAATGCTCTGGTTAATTGTCCACCCTTAGCCCACAAACAATCTCCAGTCTTCGAAAAGAATTGTGTTCTTGTCGGGTATCGTCAATGCGTTGCAACAGACTGCATCACCATGTGGCACATGGTACTTACCAACTACCCACTGGATCGATCGCCACACCTTGACGCCCCAAAGATCCATCATAGATCTCACTTTTCAATTCTTATTCCCTCTTCAACCACAAGGGCCATAATAGCTATCAGCTATATTCCGTTCAATGCATGAATATATTCAATGCAAGTTCTGTTTAATGCACGAATAACTCAATGCATGTCTCAATTTCATCATATACCTCAATGCATATCTTTCGATTTCATCATATGCCTCAATGCATATCTTTCAATTTCATCATTAAAAAGGCTCCCTTTTAGTACATCCGTTCTTTACAGTATCTTTATTGTATTTTCAATCGCGTATCATTTTTAACATGTTTTCACAATCGCATAACACTTTTGTTACGTTTTCAAATCTCATAATCATTTTTTGATATTTTCTCAATCGCGTAAAAATATTTACACGTTTTCCAAATAGCGTAGCGATTTTTCATCGTTTTCAAAATCGCGTAACTTAAAAATCATATTTTCAAGTCGTGTAAATCATTTTTCCATCATTTTTCAACTACGTAAAATATTTCTCAATATTCCAAACATCATTTTGGACTTTCCAAAAATCAATGTCATTTCCAACATCATTTTCCACATTTTCTCCTTTAAGAAATCCTCTCCACAATATATTCCACAAAATCACCGTTCCATTGATTTAAATCAATGCTTCTAGATTAAAATTTCTTAACGCGCTCCAAAACCCAAAGAGTGAGCTATACGTTAGTAAATTTAAGTCACCATTATATTCTCCATAATTCTCAAATCAATTCTAAAATCAGTCCTCTTCAAAATAAGTGGGGGTTCAAACACTTTCAACCTCTCTTTTCCTTTCATAAATGAAATTTCCATCTTTCAAGTGACAAAACACTTTGTTTTCATTTCTTTAATCCTTGTACTTAATCAATTAAATTTCCACTTAAAAATCACATTGTTTCATAAAACTAAGGCATTACAAGCCTTCAAAAACCATGGGCACATAGCCATTGAAACCATCATATCTTTTCTTTTTCTTTTCCTTCTAATCATCCAATTTTATCTTAATTTTCTAACCCTTGGTATATTAGCCGGAAATCATAAATAGCTTCATCATAAAATCTTTGTTCATTTTCATGTCCACCTTCTTTGCAAATCCTTAAAATCATTAACTTATTACCCTTTTCATCTAAAAACTCATGATTAGTAAAATATTTAAAATCTTTTGCTCCAAAAATATTCTTGAGGCCGTGTGCCTCCATGGTTCTTTGAAACCAACATATTTTCCTTTGTCATGTAATTCACATCTTAAACCATACACAATTCATCATGCATCATAAACACATACTAAAGTATGTTATCAAAGCGATAAACATCTCAATCACCAAATAACCATAAATACGGAAAGCTCTTAAACAAACAAGTGAAATAATCCTTATGGATTTTTCACCACACACACATCCATTCCTCACCACCAACACATGGTTGATAAGGGTAATCTCCCTCTTACCTCTTGGAGAAACATCCAAAGCTCCTTGTTTTGCTTCTTGTACAAGTCTTTCACAACCAAAAGCTTTCTTAAAAAATCAAAGTAAACATACATAATCAATATCTAAGGCTTGAATAAGAAAACCATGGATCAAAACATGGTTTAGAACTTTAAATATAAGATCTAGAAAAGAATATCAAGAACTTCACCCTTTACCCTTCAAACTTAGATCTTAGGAAAAGTACTTGAAGATGGATGATTTAGAGGAAGTCTCCAACATGAAAGTTGCTTAGAATAAGGTAAGGATTCAAGAAACAAGGTTGGTTGAAATTATTGAAGCTTGGAAGGTATTTTTATGGTGGTTGGCCGTGAGTTTTGTGGGAGAGAAAGGTAAGAGTTTTTGTATTTGGCTTTGAAAGAACTCCTTGAAAATGGATGATCTAGCCTTTATTTTCAACTAGAAATAGTCTTAGAATGATGAGAAGATTTGAGAAGTAAGGTTGATAGAAATTATTGAAGATGGGAGGGTGATATTCTCCACCATGGCCGTGAGCTTGGGGAAGAGAAAGGAGAGAAAATTTGTGAAACTTTAGCTTAGGAAATGTTAAAGATGATTAATGAAATGAAATGAACACTTTCCTATAGCCATTTTACTCTCCAAAACCGTGGCCTTCCCCCCTTGTACACTTAGGAGTTGTCCAAATACATTAGCTACCATTTTAGGCTTCAAGAGCCATTGATTAAATCAATGGTTGATGTTTGGTAGAAGCTTCCAAGTGATAGGATCAAATCTAAGCTATTGGATCTCTTCTCCATGAAATCCTAGCCATAAGATGCATCTTCAAAAATGAAGGGTGAAGATCTTCTCTACACACTTTCCATCCAATGGTCACAAATGGTCCTAACCATTTTGTGAGACCAATCTCCATCGTAGATTAAATCAACGGTGAATATCCAAAGCCTTCCTTATTAAGCTTGTCTTTACAACCATTGATTAGATCAATGGTGAACATCCAAAGCTTCCTAACTATGTTTACTCTCACACCATTGATTAAATCAATGGTGATCATCCAAGGCTTCTTTATTAAGTTTGTTTCTCAACCATTGATTAGATCAATGGTTGATGTTCAAAACTAAGTCTTCTTATCCAAGGGTGCAAATCAAAGTCAAGCCCTCTTTGTTGACTAATTTCTATTGGTTGAACTTATTTCTATAGCCTTCTGATTGGTTCATCAAATGAAGACTAGATTCTAATTGGTTTACCCTATAAACACAATTTTACGGTATTTTTTTACTGCCCGATAATTAAATACAGTACAAAATACAGTAGAAGAAAATTTTGAAAACTGTTTCTGGTTTTGGGTTTAGTAAGATTCCTTGTCTCCGTCTCAACAATACAAAATTTTTTGTTCATAGAAAAATTTTTATTTTTTCGAACCTGCCCCGGGCCGCATACAACCCGAGAATACTATTAAAATAATAAAATCTCATAATAATCCACAAAATCATAAGTATTATAAAACTTATGAAAATCAAGTCAGATTAGTAAAAATCATTTAGGATTTATAAAAAGAAATAAAATATGAAGGCTCGTATACAACCCCAAAATAATATTAAAATAATAAAAAACGTAAAACTCCCAAAAATTCCTAAAAATCACAAAAATTATAAATTCACAGAAGTTGAGTCGGATTATTCAAAATAATTTAGAATAGACCAAAATAAATAAAATACGAATTTTTAGGGTGTTACAATACTCCTCCTCTAAAAAGAAATTTCATCTTCAAAATTTGTGTATCTTAGAACAGTTGAGGGTATTGCTCCTTTATCATATCCTCCAACTCCCATGTTGTATCTCTGCCCACGTCATTCCATATTATTTTGACCAATGAAAACTCTTTGTCTCATGTTTATCTTCTCCTGATCAAAGGGATACCTCAGACTTTTATGATCGATGAAGACGTTGAATTTGACTTCATAAAGTAAGTGTCTCATACTTCTAATGCAAACACAACAGCTACCAACCCCTAATCATGTGTAGAATAGTTTTTCTCATGTAACTTCAATTTCCTTGAAACATATGCTACAACTCTTCTATTCTGCATAAGCACACATCTTAAACTCTGATGTGATGCATCACAGTACACCTCCAATGGTTCACTGGGATTAGATAGAACTAATACCAGAGAAGTAGTCAAACACATTTTTAACTCCTGAAAATTCTCCTTGTATGCATCAATCCATACAAATGCTTAATTCTTTCTGGTAAGCTAAGTGAGAAGTCTTGCGATCCCAGAAAATCTCTAAATAAATTTTTGGTAGTAACCGACCAATTCTACAAAACTACGGGTTTCTGTTACCATCTTTGACTTTTCCCATTGAAGAGCTATTTTCATCCTTTTTAATGGATCAATCGCAATCCCTTCCTTAGAATCACATGACCCAAAAATTGAACTTCATCCAACCAGAACTCACATTTCATCAACTTAGCATATAACCGCTTCTCCTTTAAAATTTGGAGAACCACACTAAGATGTTTAGCATGTTCCTCATGATTTCGATAATAAATCAGAATGTTGTTAACAAAGATAATGACAATTCTGTCTAGATAAGGACGAAAGATTCTACTCGTATAATTTATAAATATTATAGGAGCATTCGTCACTCCAAACAACATTACTTGAATTTTCCTTAACTTCGTATCGCTTCACTCTCCTGCCTTTGCTCTTATCAGGAAGTGTCTCACACATCGAGTTCTCTTTCAACAACACTGTATTTGATACTATGAAATGAATTTGAATAGGAATATTCTTTCTTGCAATTGCAATACATGAAAAACATTATGAAATATAGCAAAACTATCTAATGTGTTACTGGACATATCCAACAAAAAAAATTGATGTTGCCCGACTTTAAGAATGAGTTTTTCTAGGATATGAAAATTTTACTGAAATAATCTACAGGATATGGTTAGAAGATAACCAATTCATTTCAAAGATCATGTCTATTTATGAAAAATATAAACATATCAAACTAACACAAAGATTTGATCGATAATAACAATAGGATAATTTGAATAACTTGAGTAGCACGATAGGCTAGTAATAGAAATAGAAATAAACAAGTCAGAAGGTAACAAAGACACAGATAACTCAAATCAATCCACATAGTCAATTAGCCATAAAAGAATGGGTTGGATCAAAGATATATTTTCACAATTGTGACACATGAAAAAATATTATGAATGTGTAGAAAGAAAAGATAATGAAGTCATCTAATATGCTACTGGACCTATCTAACAGAGAAATTGATGTGGTTCGATGAATTTGGAAAATAAACCTTTTAAGTTGAATAATTCAACTGACAGATCTAACAGAGTGTGGATGGTTGGAAAATAATAAATCTATTTTTTTTAAGACTGTATCTATTTTGAAATAGACAAACAAATTAAATCAACAGAAAAGATTTAGTCTTTGATAGACATAGGATAGTTTAAGCAACTTAAATATCAACGATAGATTTTGGTAAGAGAAGTAGAAATAACCAGGTCAAAAACAACGAAAACACATATAACATCTCCCTTTTACCTGAGATTTTGAAATATGTACGTTACCCATAGAAAACTTCGTTTTTGGTGGAACACATCTTTGGAAATGTGTCCAGGCTTTCCGCACTTGAAACAAATTATTTCCTTGGACGTACAATCCTTCGTTAAGTGCCCCCTTCCACATTTCTTACATAAAAATAAAGACATCACGGTCCAACTGGGTTTACTGCTACAAGCACTTCCTCCACACATTTGCTGCTTCTGCTGATTTCCTGGTGATCGTAACTACGTTTTTCACTGAAATCGATTTACCTTCCTATTATTCCTCCTTTGGAATGCCCAAGTTCCAAGGTTACGAAATCTTGTATTTCAAGACTGATTCTCTTCCATCAGATCCTGAACCTTAACTTCTAGTTCCCTCTATTCAGCGACCCTCTGTTCCTGTTGTACTGTCATGTCAGTTATCCTCTGCATTGCTCCTATAATTGCAACCATATTATTAGTGTCATGTTTCGCTTCCACACATGTACGTCTACCATGAACCATTTCCTTTCTTCAAAGATGGACAAATCAAAATACAATGGAAACCAGATGTAACCATTTCAAACAACATTGTTTCCTTTCGGAAATAAAAAACACAGAGCACACAACACAAGCAAAATAGATCTAATCACAAATCCCAAAAGACTCAAACCATGCTCTGATACCAACTAATGTAACACCCTCCGTAGGGTATCACATTTCTAACTACAAGCTCATAATCTGACAATCAGTTCATAAAAGATTTGAGTTATAAAATGTGAGTTTTAAAATTTCTTTTCGCAAAAACATAAACTTACTGAAATTTATTGGTAATACTGAAAAATAGATTTAAACTGATTAATATACATTATTGACACCACATAATATTTAACAATTATTTAGGAAACATAACACTTACATACTTAATTTTAAACAGTAGCAAACCCCATGACGGGTCCTACTTAATAGCATGGTAAAACACTATTGATAAAACTCAACATACTTATTCCGTCTTGTATCCATCTTCATGCGTCATATATCTGTTCATCCTCAAAACTGTACACCAACTAATCCAGGTGGTCGCTCCTCGATGTTATCACCAAACTCAGAATATTTGCCTCCAGTCACGTTTAAGAAACTCATTCCATCTACTATATAATTTTTAACAATACAGGCACAACAAAATAATATAACAAAGAGGTGAGATCCCCTTTCATCAATACCAAAGTGGTTACAAGGAATGATACGAATGACAAAGTCATTCCATACCCATAGATATCACAGTTTCATTCATGTTATCAATTCATCACAATTCCTTATCAATTTATCATGCTTTGTTATCATTTCATCACAATTCCAATAAACATATATCTCAGTTAAATCACCAGTACCAATTTCATCATAACAAATATCCTCAACATATAAAATGATGACGTCACACCATATGAACGTTTATCATACCACAACAATATGTGTTCTGACTCATGTGTATGCATATTAGACCAATTTTACCATTCCATAGAGGTTTTTCACAATTTTCAAGAAGAATGCTCTGGTTAATTGTCCAGTGACACGTGCAAAAGTTACACTCAGAGCAAGTGCACTCTATCACCAAGTAATATAGGACTTTGAGTCCAGTTATCGATCCCATGAGGAATAATTGATAATTACTAAAATTGTAAAACTATTTTGTTATTTAGACAGTCGAGTAGATATGCAAGATCCAAATTAAAATCAGAAAACTAATAAAAATAGTAAAGAACAATTAAATAAAGAAAAGATAAATAAAGATAGAAAAGTACTAGAGCATAAGGTTCACTTGAGTTTCATTATTTAGATCTTCTTTCAAATATAAAACAGATAATTCTTTTGCCAATATTCTCTTATTTGCTATTGAAGCCCAATGGTCATGGATGAAACAATATTCTATTCTTAATTTAATCCACCTATTTGGTCATTTAGTTGAATTAATCAAGAATGCATTAAGCTTTAATTCAAGAGATGAACCAACATACCATCAATTCCATTGGTAGGAAAAATTGATGTTTGGTCATTCACCAATATAGTCCTAGGCTTATAATATAGATCCACTCATTGAGTGCGGATGGTCACCGGTCAAACAATGAATTAATAAATGTCAAAAGTGATCAAGTTATGACAAGGATGAAAGCAATATAATAAACCCATAAAGAAATTACCATTATTATATTAGAAATTAGATCCACATAATTATAAACTCAAGATCCCCCATAGCTCTAGGCATGAGTTTAGTTACACATATTAATTACAAATAAACTCAAAATAAGATACAATTTCATAAAAAGAAAATTAAATAAAGGAGAAAAACAAGAGAGAAAGAAAGATCAAAATCCCTTTGTAGAGATTAAGAACTTCAAACCTTCAAGAAATTCTCCACTAGAAACCTTCCTAACTGAGAGAAACTGAAAGAAAATAGAATTTTGGAGGTTCAGGGACGTTTTTCCTTCTGCTGCGAAGCTCAATTTATAGAACATTTGAGTGAACAGTACTCACACGGTCGTGTCCTTTTGAGGCACGATTGTGCCTAATGACATCAGTGCTTATGTACATTCCTTAATCATTAAGTTTGGGAGGCACGGCCGTGTGAGTGTGAGCCACGGCCGTTCCTAGGTCAATTTTGGGAGGCACGACCATGTGAATGTGAGGCATGGCTGTGCCTAGAGTAAAATAGATTTTCTGCACATTTTTGGGTCAGGCACAGCCATGTGACTATGAGACACGGTCGTGTCTCAGTTAAAAAACTTCATAGGACTTAGACATGGCCATGTTTGAGTCCTTGATTGCTCCCGAACTGACATAGAACCCTTCCAAAGCTATAATGGACCTCTTTTGCCTTGAAAACTCTGTATCTTTGCTTGCTTTGCTCCAAATGTATTACAACTTTATAAATCTACAAAAGCAAAGATAAAGATAAGGATCCAACTAAAACTCGTCTGAAAATATAAACAAATCAACACAATTTGTACAATTAAATGTTATAAAATATAAGCTTATCAACTCCCCCACACTTGAGCTTTGCTTATCCTCAAGCAAAAAATAGGAATCAATAGCAAGATCAAACTTAGCATCCAGAAACATGAATCAAGGGAAATTCCACAATTAAAAAGTCTAAGTTCAGCAATCAAATCCAATCAATCACGATCATTCAGCACTTAAAATGATAAGATTTTTTAGTCTAGCTTGCAACTTTTCTCTTCACCAAACAAATGAGATCACTCATCTTTCCACCGCTTAAGTGTTTAAGGACAAAGAGATCACTCAAATTTCTCAAGAAAAATGTAAAATCGTAAGCTTGTCTATCAATCTCATATCCACTTCCAAATTCACATACATAGTAAGAATCAAAAGGACTTCATCTGGTTGTAACGAGGTCAAGGGTAATTATGTAAGGTAAGAAAAAGATAAATAAGGGTAAAGAATGCAAATGGATAAATCAATACAAGTAGAATCAGGTTGAAAAGATGAATAGAGCATGATGCACAAAGATTTAACTAATACTCAAATTCAACCCAATATTCTAACCAATAATTCTTTTCCTTTTCCTTCTTTCTCATTTTTTTTAAACTCTTGAAGATAAAACAACTTTCCAAGACTTTCCATTCAACACATTAGATGCTCCAAAGAATTCAACCTGATTATTCAATTTAGTTTTCAAAGAAATCAGTTTTCAGGTTCAAATGGGGCAACTAAAGGGTATTTTATCAATTCAACTCTGAAAGTCAAGAAAGAATAAAGCCTAATTACCTTAATCATATTCAAATATGTATGCAAATTATTAAAGCCTCAACAAGATATCAAAACAAGTTCTAGCACATATTAATCTCAAGAAAACTCATTCCAGAAGAAAAATTCAATCATTAAAGCTTAAAACTCACTTTCTGTCTAAGTTGGTAAATAAAACAGAAGCAAGCAGACATGACTAATTTCAAAGTAAGATGCTAAACTTCACTTTTCTCAATTGAAAAAGATCGCTTTACACAAAATCATCTCAGGTTCATTGGATTTCCCTTTTCAACAAATCTCTATCAGCTTAGAATAAATCAAGCAATTAGCACACAATTCCAGCTTAATTATCAGCATTACTCAAGTGTTTATCAATTGTACATTTTTTTTTCATAAAATACAGTACTACAGTGCCCCCCCACACTTAAGATAAACATTGTCCTCAATGTGGAAAAAAAAAGAAATGAAAGGGCAAAGAAAAGAGCAACACAACCTGATGAAGAGTGAGACAGTGTCAGGTAGAGGAGAAGCGCAAAAGTCAGCACCGCAACAGACCCAGGAAAACAAAAATAACAAAAATAATAGAAACAACTAAAAGACGAAACATAACTTGCCTCCTGGTAAGCGCTTGTTTAACGTCATTAGCTCGATGTTAGCCTGGTATTAAACCTAAGTGAGGCAGATAGAGTGGCTCTCAGTCTCTACTCCCATTTTATAGTGTTTTGCTCATTGTCCATTTATCTTGAAAGGTTGTTGGCCTTCTTTCATTACTTCAAGTACACCATATGGAAATACTCCAACAACCATATATGGTCCATACCATTTTGACCATAGTTTTCCTGGAAAGAGACGAAGACATGAGTTATAAACAAGAATTTGATCTCCAATATTAAACTTACGCTGTTGGATACATATGTCATGCCATTTTTTAGTTTTCTCCTTATAGAGCTTGGAATTTTCATATGCCTCAAGACGAAGTTCATCCAGCTCATTGAGTTGGTCATGTCTTTGTGCACCTATAGCATTAACATCAAAATTCAAAAATTTAAGTGCCCAATATGCTCTATGTTCTAGTTCCACAGGTAAGTGACAGGCTTTACCAAACACAAGTTTATAAGGGGACATGCCAATGGGTGTTTTTAAAGCAGTTCTATAAGCCCATAATGCATCATCTAACTTCAAAGACCAATCTTTACAAGATGCATTAACAGTCCTCTCTAAAATCTTTTTCAATTCAAGGTTTGATGTGACACCCCTTTGGGGATGCCACATATATAAAGAAAAATAAAATAAATAAATAAAATCTACCCAAGTTATAAAACATTCATTACATAATAATATGGGTCGTAAAGTAATTCCTGATAAACAGATTTTTAAAAATAAAATATTACGGAAAACATAAAATAAACATAACAACACCACTCATAATATACATATGTTCTAAGTTATAAGTTATACATATGATCATCAGGAGACAAATATCCCGGATGTCTCGATACTCGGCGATAACGTGATCGCGCAGTCGATACGATACTTATCTCACTAGGCTCTGTGGTCATACCACCAAAATGACGCCTAATGGATAAGGGTAACTCTAAGTATAGAAATATTGTCGTAATCATGATCGGCTCTCCATCAAACCGATGACGTAAGGTCACAGTCATCCATCCCGCATACGTCACCGAGTCTCTATCTCCTCTCATGTGCCACGAAAGCGATCCACCGTGAAACTCCAGAGTCACGAACCCCAAAAATCCGGGCACCGCCATACCAAAACTAATCAATCCAATGGGTATGGATGATCAGATGGTTCTTGATCGTCAAACTGGTCGTCGACTAGCTGATCTTCCTCCTCCTCGGGGTACAGAACCTCAAGAGGCTGTTCCTCTTCTTCGAACTCTTTACCATATAAACAGGTATATACAGAAAACACATACAATAAAGAGGTAAGACAATCTAAAATCACCACAAACATGGCCAATAAGAAGACGACAAACCACAGATATACAGTTCATGCAATATGAAAAGCTATAACATTAATAAGTAACAGAGTAGTGTAAAGATTCAAAAAGATGTAAATATTCCAACAATACACCATTACAGATAAAATAAAATAAGAAACAAATGCTACAATACAACAATAGATAAAACAAATACAAGAAACAAATAAATCAATATAATAAACAGATAAGACAAAATAAATAGATAAGACAAAATAAATAGATAAGACAAAATAAATAAATAGATCCCAATAAATAAATATAAAACACACCCTACTCCATGGAGCTAAAACACACAAAGATATCGAGAGAATGACTCGTAAAAATCTATTAGTACCACGGCTGCCCAACCAACTATTGCGCATTTGTCACACGTTGCGTCTATAGCCCCACGACACAGAATCCATCATCCAGGCGTGGTGTAGTTCACGGTCTCACGTTGTGGCACTACAGCAAATGTACTACTAGACTTTACAAATCTCGATTAAATATAGTGCGTGTCGAGTCCATTAGTGTGCTATCGGTTTACCACGGCCCAACTGAGCTACCAACTATCCATATATGGGATCCCGTACACTAACATCTCCAAGTTCATTAGAACAATGAACCACACTACGTTTATCGCATCGACAACACGATGTGATTCGTCTCGTCAACCAAAACACCAAAAATTTGGCATAAACACAATACATAATTCCAAAAATATGAAATTACGAAAATGCCCTCAAGATAATAATATGCCCTCAATGGCAGAAAATATAGAAAGCCTGTATGGGTTCACATTTTTCCGACAAATAAAAATCCTCAAAAGCCTCGGGTTCACATTTTCCCGACAAATAAAAATAAATACAATAATATCAATCGCGTAGAAATTTTATCGCGTTTTCACAATCTCGTCGTTTTTACAAACGTTTTGAAATTGCGTAAGTATATTTTTCTTTTTCAAAATCGCGTAGGATTTTTAATACGTTTTCTCAATCGCGTAAGATTTTTAAATCATTTTCTTGACCGAATTCCTTAAAAATTACTATTTAAATAAACAAAAATAATAAATAATACTTTTAAGCTACGTATAATATTTTCCATACCGTATATTGTCTTTTGGACATCTTTTCTATCTTATTTGTCCGTTTTTACTAAAAATTGACAGTATTTTTGCTTAGAAAATTATATTAATGGTTTCTTAATTTTACCGTAAAAATTCTATTTATTAAAATTTTAAAACCATATACTTAATCCTTTTGAAAACTACTAACATGCTTTAAAATACAGCATGAGCTATATGCTAGAAATTTTTGAAAGTTCTTCAGTATTTCATTTCTAATAACAAAATCATTAGTTCTAAGTTCTCAAACTTATTTCTAATTGATTCTTTTCTTTAAAACTCATTTTAGAAAAATTCTTTTTAACACATATTGCATCCTTAGACTTAGAAAAGGTTTGGATTTAATTTTAGAAACCATGGATACTTGGTTTGGCATGTTGGCCGAATTTCCTAAATATTTTGAAATTGATTTCTAAATTATTTCTCATCTTCTAACTATATGTCAAACTTATTATATTGTCTAAATTCATTTAACTATTGTTTTAGAAAATGGTTTTTGAAATCAACACATTCATTTTAGGCATGTTGGCCGAAAATACTAAGTCTTACCATTTGATTTCTAAATTCATTTTTCATGATCTAAACAACTTGAAACCTTCTTAATTCTCCTAGGTTAATTAAATTACCTTTTAAGAAAATTAAGAGAACATTTTGGTTCTCCATTTTTGTTAGTGGCCGTGTGAGCCATCATGGAGTGCTCTTTGGAACACACATACATTTCCTTGACATGTTATTCACATCCTATACATTATCATGCAATTCTATACTTTATCATGCAATTCTAACACATGCAATATTATCAAAGCTTGTAGACATGCAACTTAAAGCTTGTAGACATGCAAATTATTACAAACAACAAATAGGAAAGCTATTAACAAATACACAACCACATCAAATAAGCTACTAACAAGCACAAACATGAATCCTTATGGATTCTACAATCACAAAATCAAAACTCCATCTTCTTACCACCATCCATAGGTGATAAGATTTGTCTTCCTCTTACCTTAAATGAAGATAAATGGTATTCTTTCACTCCTCCTAGGGTTTGGTTTTCTCCACCAAAGTACCTAGCAACTCAAACGAAAATCTACAAGTTACTAACCATGAAAAAGAACCTAAACCATGGATAAATCATGGCTTAGAACTTTGAAAAAGAAGAGAGAAAAGAAAAACAAGAGATTTCACCTCCTTGGTACAAACTTCCAAGTTAGTTTTCAAGCTTCAAATGTAAGAATTTGCAAGAACTCTCAACTAGAGATGTTCTTAGGATGGTGTTTAGGTTTAGAAAAGTTGGTTAGTAGAAATTTTAGGTGATTGGATGGTATGGTTCTTGTCTTGGCCGAATGGTGAAGGAAAGAAACAAGAATGGTGGCTAGGGTTCTTGGATGAGAGAGAAGAGAGAAAAGCAAGAAAGATGAAGTGGTATTTTGGTCTCCTAACCCCACATGGTCGTAGCACTTCATGCATGCAAGGTGGCCAAATGGTTGGCTTCATCCAAGCCATGGATTGCATCAAAGGCTAGGATTAAAACTTGCTTAACAAGCTTGTCTCCTATTGGTTGATTATTGATGACTCACAAGCCTAATCACACTGTTCATTAATTACCAGCTTAGTCAGCTAGCTGAGTCAGCTTGTTCTGGAAAGTTCTACTGCTAATGATGATTAATTAAGCTATTGATCTAACCATTCTGCTAATTGTGGGTCTCGCAAAACATTTCCGGGTCCACTGTCATTTTATTATACTGACTAATAAAATAATATTATAATATTATAAAATTATTTTATTTGACAGTCAAATCCTAAAAATTAAAAGATTATTTACCGTCTCATTCAATTGGGTTTAGTAAGATCCCCCAATTCTAAATAATAAAATAAGATTTCCCGGCCCGGAAAAATATTATTTTCCCGCCTCGAGCAAATCACACAAAAAGTCCATATAAAATCACGCAGACGAGTAATATTGGACATTAAATCAAGTAGAAAACAATTAAAAACAAAGAAAAATAGCAAAAAAACGCGTTCGGGACGTAATGGTCATTTTCCCATTTTTTCCCACAACGTAGCTAATCATCCAAAAAGTTCAAATAAAATTACAGACAAGTATTAATTGTCTGTATATCATCCAGAAAAATTAAAACAGTAGCTCGGAAAAACTTTTATTTTACCGTCTCGAAACAAATTACGTAAAAAGACCAAATAAAATTTGAGCCTGTATAAACGTATTTGTATTTCGTACAGAAATCGAGAAACAGTAAAATAAGGACACAACATTTATTTACACAAAAACTTGAAAAACAGCAAACAGTACATTCGGAATATTTTTTAAAAATTGGGGTGTTACAACTCTCCCCAACAAATAAAAATTTCATCCTCGAAATTCGCTGTTCCTCAAAACAAATGAGGATACTGATCCTTCATTTTATCTTCCAGCTCCCAGGTAGCTTTACCCGTCACATCGTTCCATATGACCTTCACTAGCTCGATCATTTTCCCTCGAAGCTGCTTTACCTTTCTGTCCTCAATTCTGACAGGTAAAGTTTCATAAGTCAAATTCTCCTTCAGCTGCACTTTATCTGGCTGTATAACGTGCGTCGGATCTGGTATATACTTTCGTAACTGAGACATATGAAATACGTCATGCAGATTTGACAGAAACGGCGGCATAGCGATCTGATACGCTACAGGACCTATACGTCGGATAATCTGATACGGTCCAATGAACTTAGGAGTAAGTTTCTTAGACTTAATAACTCTTCCGACATCAGTCGTAGGAGTAACTCTTAGAAACACATGCTCACCCTCCTCAAATTCAAGAGGTCGTCTTCGTTTATTCGCATAACTTTTCTGTCTGCTTTGCGTTGTCTTCATCTTCTCTTGTATCATCTTCACCTTCTCCGTAGTCTGTTGTACAAGATCTGGTCCAACAGTTATACTTTCCCCATCTTGATACCAACACAACGGAGTTCGACATCATCTTTCATACAATGCCTCATAAGGTGCCATCCCGATGCTTGAGTGAAAGCTATTGTTGTAGGTGAATTCTATCAAAGATAAAAATTCATCCTAACTTCCTCGTTGTTCTAAAACACAAGCACGCAACAGATCTTCCAAAGACTGTATAGTTCTTTCTGTCTGACCATCTGTTTGCAGATGATACGCTGAACTCAGTCGCAACTTGGTTCCCATAGCTTCTTGCAGACTTCGCCAAAATCTTGACGTAAACCTCGGATCTCGATCAAAAACTATACATGTAGGTACACCATGTAATCTGACAATTTCACTGATGTACAACTGGGTTAATCTTTCCAATGAATATTTAATATTAATTGGTAAGAAATGAGCCGATTTCGTAAGCCTATCGACTATAACCCATATCGAATCATGACCTTTCCTCGTCTTTGGCAAACCAGTAACGAAATCCATCGATATACTATCCCATTTCCATTCTGGAATAGATAACGGTTGTAACATTCCAGCTGGTCTTTGATGTTCCACTTTCGCTTTCTGATAAACCAACCAAGATTCTATCCACATAACCTGTGAACATTACAGAAACATTCTCCACTCTGAACAGCACCACTTGAAATTTCCCTGCATTTGTACCGCTTCACTCTTCTGCTCTTGTTTTTAACAGGAAGTGCCTCACAATTCAAGTTTTCTTTTCCAACAATATCAGTATCTGATACTTATGACATAATTTTGATTGAGAATATCCTTTCTTGCAATTATAATATATAAAAGGACATTATAAAAGTTAGAAAGAAAAGGTAGAAAAACTATTAGAATTGTTACCGGACATGTCCAACAAAGAATTTGACATTGTCGATTTTAAGAATAAGTTTTCTCGAGACACCAAAGTTTTACTGGAACAATCTATAGGATATGATTAAAAATAACCAATCCATTCATAAGATCACATCTATCTCGTGAAAGAGGTAGACAATTTAGATTAATAGAAAAGATCATTTAAGAAACTGGATAGAAATAATGGATTTGGAAATAAAAGCAGAAATAGATAAGTCAAAAGGTAACAAAGACATTGATAACTCTAATCGACTCAAATAGTCAATTAGTCCTAAAAGAACGAGTTAGACTAAAAGTACATTTCGCAATTGCGATACATGAAAGGTATCATGAAGGCACGTAAATAAGAGATGATAGAATCATCCATATCACCGAACCTATCCAAGTAGAGAAATTGATATGGTACGATGAATTTAGAAGTGAACTTTTTAAATTTGAATAATTCAACTGATAAGTCTAACAAAGTATGAATGGTTGGAAAAATACCCAATCCATATTTTTAAATCATGTATGTTTTGAGAAAGGAGTATACAAATTGAATCAATAGAAAAGATTCAATTATTTAACAAACTTAGGATGGTTTAAGCAACTCAAGTCCTCAACCACATATTTAGCAATTGAAGTGAAAACAACCAGGTCAAAAGATAAAGATGACATAAATAACTCTAATTGACCTACACAATTATATGCCATAAAAAATAGGTTACCCTTGGAATTATACAGTATAGTTAAAGGATCACCTTTTGTGACACAACCTTCTTTAATCAGGTTTTCAATTTGAGGTGCTTTTGCTCCACTTGAAGAATCGATACTCCATTCTACTTGAGATGTCGAAGCACGTTCATTTTTAACAGATGATGTCGTCTTTTGATAGAATACACTTTTCAACAAGTATTTGGCATCCTATACTTGAAACATGTGACTCCGTTGATTGTATCGTCCCTCGTTAGATGATCTTCCCATACTTCTAACACTTGGGTACAGATGTCGCAGCCTGACTAAACCTGCTACCACTCGTATTTCCTCCACGAGATTGTTGTTGTTGTTGTCTTCCTAATAATCACGAATACGAGTTTTACCGAAATCACCTGGCTTTATAGTTTTTCCTCTTTTGGACACCACGCTTCCGCTGCGCTACTCTGGTCATGTTGTACTGTTCCTTTAGCTGTTCTTGGCATTGCTTTTGTAGTTGCAGGCAAACCTGCCACCATCACGTTCTGCCTCCTCATGTGCACGTTTACCACGAGTCATTGTCTTTCTTCAAAGACGGATGAATCATAATACAATGGAAACCAAAGTAACCATTTCAAATAACATTGTCTCCTTTCGGAGTCCAAGCACAGAGAATCACACAACACAAACAAAAACAGACCCAACCACAACCCCAAAAGACTCTAACTTGGGCTCTGATACCAACTAATGTAACACCCCTTTGGGGATGCCACACATATAAAGAAAAATAAAATAAATAAATAAAATCTACCCAAGTTATAAAACATTCATTACATAATAATATGGGTCGTAAAGTAATTCCTGATAAACAGATTTTTAAAAATAAAATATTGCGGAAAACATAAAATAAACATAACAACACCACTCATAATATACATATGTTCTAAGTTATAAGTTATACAAATAATTTACAACTATAATTACAAATATTTATACAGAAATAGTAAATAAAAACAGTAAAAGAGTCAATATATACATCCATACGCAGACGCGCCCAAAAAAACATCAAGCATATTTACTCCTCTGAAGGATCACTCTCAACATGAAAATGATCTTCAGGAGACAAATATCCCGGATGTCTCGACACTCGGCGATAACGTGATCGCGCAGTCGATACGATACTTATCTCACTAGGCTCCGTGGTCATACCACCAAAATGACGCCTAATGGATAAGGGTAACTCTAAGTATAGAAATATTGTCGTAATCATGATCGGCTCTCCATCAAACCGATGACGTAAGGTCACAGTCATCCGTCCCGCATACGTCACCGAGTCTCTATCTCCTCTCATGTGCCACAAAAGCGATCCACCGTGAAACTCCAGAGTCACGAACCCCAAAAATCCGGGCACTGCCATACCAAAACTAATCAATCCAATGGGTATGGATGATCAGATGGTTCTTGATCGTCAAACTGGTCGTCGACTAGCTGATCTTCCTCCCCCTCGGGGTACAAAACCTCAAGAGGTTGTTCCTCTTCTTCGAACTCTTTACCATATAAACAGGTATATACAAAAAACACATACAATAAAGAGGTAAGACAATCTAAAATCACCACAAACATGGCCAATAAGAAGACGACAAACCACAGATATACAGTTCATGCAATATGAAAAGCTACAACATTAATAAGTAACAGAGTAGTGTAAAGATTCAAAAAGATGTAAATATTCCAACAATACACCATTACAGATAAAATAAAATAAGAAACAAATGCTACAATACAACAATAGATAAAACAAATACAAGTAAACAAATAAATCAATATAATAAACAGATAAGACAAAATAAATAGATAAGACAAAATAAATAGATAAGACAAAATAAATAAATAGATCCCAATAAATAAATATAAAACACACCCTACTCCATGGAGCTAAAAACACACAAAGATATCAGAGAGAATGACTCGTAAAAATCTATTAGTACCACGGCTGCCCAACCAACTATTGCGGCTTGTCACACGTTGCGTCTATAGCCCCACGACACAGAATCCATCATCCAGGGCGTGGTGTAGTTCACGGTCTCACGTTGTGGCACTACGAGCAAATGTACTACTAGACTTTACAAATCTCGATTAAATATAGTGCGTGTCGAGTCCATTAGTGTGCTATCGGTTTACCACGGCCCAGCGGAGCTACCAACTATCCATATATGGGATCCCGTACACTAACATCTCCAAGTTCATTAGAACAATGAACCACACTACGTTTATCGCATCGACAACACGATGTGATTCGTCTCGTCAACCAAAACACCAAAAATTTGGCATAAACACAATACATAATTTCAAAAATATGAAATTACGAAAATGCCCTCAAGATAATAATATGCCCTCAATGGCAGAAAAATAGAAAGCTCAGACGGGTTCATTTTTTCCTCAAAAGCACATGCGGGTTCACATTTTCCCGACAAATAAAAATAAATACGATATGATCAATCGCGTAGAAATTTTATCGCGTTTTCACAATCTCGTCGTTTTTACAAACGTTTTGAAATTGCGTAAGTATATTTTTCTGTTTTCAAAATCGCGTAGGATTTTTAATACGTTTTCTCAATCGCGTAAGATTTTTAAATCATTTTCTTGACCGAATTCCTTAAAAATTACTATTTAAATAAACAGAAATAATAAATAATACTTTTAAGCTACGTATAATATTTTCCATACCGTATACTGTCTTTTGGACATCTTTTCTATCTTATTTGTCCGTTTTTACTAAAAATTGACAGTATTTTGCTTAGAAAATTATATTAATGGTTTCTTAATTTTACCGTAAAAATTCTATTTATTAAAATTTTAAAACCATATACTTAATCCTTTTGAAAACTACTAACATGCTTCAAAATACAGCATGAGCTATATGCTAGAAATTTTTGAAAGTTACTGTATTTCATTTCTAATAACAAAATCATTAGTTCTAAGTTCTCAAACTTATTTCTAATTGATTCTTTTCTTTAAAACTCATTTTAGAAAAATTCTTTTTAACACATATTGCATCCTTAGACTTAGAAAAGGTTTGGATTTAATTTTAGAAACCATGGATACTTGGTTTGGCATGTTGGCCGAATTTCCTAAATATTTTGAAATTGATTTCTAAATTATTTCTCATCTTCTAACTATATGTCAAACTTATTATATTGTCTAAATTCATTTAACTATTGTTTTAGAAAATGGTTTTTGAAATCAACACATTCATTTTAGGCATGTTGGCCGAAAATACTAAGTCTTACCATTTGATTTCTAAATTCATTTTTCATGATCTAAACAACTTGAAACCTTCTTAATTCTCCTAGGTTAATTAAATTACCTTTTAAGAAAATTAAGAGAACATTTTGGTTCTCCATTTTTGTTAGTGGCCGTGAGCCATCATGGAGTGCTCTTTGGAACACACATACATTTCCTTGACATGTTATTCACATCCTATACATTATCATGCAATTCTATACTTTATCATGCAATTCTAACACATGCAATATTATCAAAGCTTGTAGACATGCAACTTAAAGCTTGTAGACATGCAAATTATTACAAACAACAAATAGGAAAGCTATTAACAAATACACAACCACATCAAATAAGCTACTAACAAGCACAAACATGAATCCTTATGGATTCTACAATCACAAAATCAAAACTCCATCTTCTTACCACCATCCATAGGTGATAAGATTTGTCTTCCTCTTACCTTAAATGAAGATAAATGGTATTCTTTCACTCCTCCTAGGGTTTGGTTTTCTCCACCAAAGTACCTAGCAACTCAAACGAAAATCTACAAGTTACTAACCATGAAAAAGAACCTAAACCATGGATAAATCATGGCTTAGAACTTTGAAAAAGAAGAGAGAAAAGAAAAACAAGAGATTTCATCTCCTTGGTACAAACTTCCAAGTTAGTTTTCAAGCTTCAAATGTAAGAATTTGCAAGAACTCTCAACTAGAGATGTTCTTAGGATGGTGTTTAGGTTTAGAAAAGTTGGTTAGAAGAAATTTTAGGTGATTGGATGGTATGGTTCTTGTCTTGGCCGAATGGTGAAGGAAAGAAACAAGAATGGTGGCTAGGGTTCTTGGATGAGAGAGAAGAGAGAAAAGCAAGAAAGATAAAGTGGTATTTTGGTCTCCTAACCCCACATGGTCGTAGCACTTCATGCATGCAAGGTGGCCAAATGGTTGGCTTCATCCAAGCCATGGATTGCATCAAAGGCTAGGATTAAAACTTGCTTAACAAGCTTGTCTCCTATTGGTTGATTATTGATGACTCACAAGCCTAATCACACTGTTCATTAATTACTAGCTTAGTCAGCTAGCTGAGTCAGCTTGTTCTGGAAAGTTCTACTGCTAATGATGATTAATTAAGCTATTGATCTAACCATTCTGCTAATTGTGGGTCCCGCAAAACATTTCCGGGTCCACTGTCATTTTATTATACTTGACTAATAAAATAATATTATAATATTATAAAATTATTTTATTTGACAACAAATCCTAAAAATTAAAAGATTATTTACTGTCTCATTCATAATCGGGTTTAGTAAGATCCCCCAATTCTAAATAATAAAATAAGATTTCCCTGGCCCGAAAAAATATTATTTTCCTGCCTCGGAGCAAATCACACAAAAAGTCCATATAAAATCACAGACAGTAATATTGGACATTAAATCAAGTAGAAAACAATTAAAAACAGCAAAAACAACAAAAACAAAGACGTTCGGGACGTAATGGTCATTTTCCCATTTTTTCCCACAACGTAGCTAATCATCCAAAAAGTTCAAATAAAATTACAGATAATATTAATTGTCTGTATATCATCCAGAAAAATTAAAACAGTAGCTTGAAAAAACTTTTATTTTACCGTCTCGAAACAAATTACGTAAAAAGACCAAATAAAATTTGAGCCTGTATAAACGTATTTGTATTTCGTACAGAAATCGAGAAACAGTAAAATAAGGACACAACGGTCATTTACACAAAAACTTGAAAAACAGCAAACAGTACATTCAGAATATTTTCTAAAAATTGGGGCGTTACATTTGAAACCTCTACTTGGCCACTTATTTGTGGATGATAAGGAGTGACGACTTTATAGGTGACACCATTTTTGCACAAAAGATTGTCAAATTGTTTATTGCAAAAATGAGTGCCACCATCACTTATGATTGTTCGAGGTGTGCCAAATCTAGTAAAAATGTTTTGTTTCAAAAATCTTACCACAATTCGAGCATCATTAGTAGGCAATGCCACTGCCTCAACCCATTTAGAAACATAATCCACAGCAACAAGAATGTATTGATTAGAAAAAGACTTTGGAAAAGGGCCCATGAAATCAATCCCCCAGACATCAAAAGGTTCACAAACCAAGATGCCTTTCAATGGCATATCCTGTCTCCTAGAGATGCTTCCACTGCGCTGACATTTGTCACAAAATCTAACAAATTCATATGCATCCTTAAACAAGGTTGGCCAATAAAATCCACTTTGCAATACGTTGTGTGCAGTTCTAGTGGGACCAAAGTGGCCACCAGTTTCCCTAGCATGATAATGTTCAAGAATAGAATAACTATCACTGCCATGAATGCATCTCCTAATAACATTATCAGCACAAATCCGAAACAAATATGGATCCTCCCATAAATAATGTTTAACATCAGACAAGAATTTATTCTTTTGTTGATAATTGAGATCCAATGGAAGGAAATTACCTGTGAGGAAGTTAACAAAATCAGCATACCATGGTAAAGGGGAGATTGCAAAGAGGTGCTCATCAGGAAATGATTCATTTATGGCTCGTTCAGTAGAGGGCTCTAACACCTCCTTATCCAATCGAGATAGGTGGTCAGCTACAAGATTCTCCGTCCCCTTTTTATCATGTATTTCAATATCAAATTCTTGTAATAAAAGAACCCACCAAATCAACCTCAGCTTAGCATCCTGTTTAGCAAGCAAATACTTAATAGCAGAATGGTCAGTATAACAAACAACCTTAGAAAGAATAAGGTAAGGTCAAAATTTATCAAAAGCAAATACTACTGCTAGCAACTCTTTTTCAGTGGTAGTGTAATTTCTTTGTGCCTCATTTAGAGCACGGCTAGCGTAGTAAATAGTTTGAAAAAATTTTACCTTTTCGTTGGCCCAAAACAGCTCCAACTGCTATATCACTTGCATCACACATGAGTTCAAAAGGTAAGGACCAATCAGGAGAAACAATGATGGGTGCACTAGTTAATTTTTCCTTTAAGAAAAGAAAAGCATTTAAACAAGAATTAGAAAAATCAAATGGTGCATTCTTCATTAAGAGGTTAGTCATTGGTTTGGTAATTTTTGAAAAGTCCTTAATAAACCTCCTATAAAAACCTGCATGTCCCAAAAAACTTTAAATGGCTCTAACAGATTTAGGTGGGGGTAATTTCACGATTACTTCCACCTTTGCCGGATCAACCTTCATTCCTTTGGGCGAAATTTTATGCCCCAAAATAATACACTCTTGTACCATAAATTGACATTTTTCCCAATTCAGAACAAGGTCAGTGATCTTGCATCGTTCCAAAACCAAACTGAGATTATGCAAGCATTCATCAAAAAAAGGGGCCAAACACAGAGAAATCATCCATGAAAATTTCAATACAATTTTTGATCAAATCGGAAGAAATGGCCATCATACACCGCTGAAAAGTGGCTGGTGCATTATACAATCCAAATGGCATTCGTCTATATGCAAATGTACCATATGGGCATGTGAAAGTGGTTTTCTCTTGATCCTCAAGTGTCACAGGTATTTGCATATAGCCAGAATATCCATCCAAGCAACAGAAAAATGCATGACCTGAAAGTTTTTCTAGCAGTTGATCAATGAAGGGTAAGGGAAAGTGATGATCTTTCCGAGTGGCATCATTTAATTTCCTATAATCAATGCATATATGCCACCCAGTCACATTTCTAGCAGTAATAAGTTATTTCTTTTCATTTTCTATAACTGTTGTACCCCCCTTTTTAGGTACCACTTGCACTGGACTTACCCAAGGACTATCAGAAATAGGGTAAATGATACCTGCGTCAAGTAGCTTTATTACCTCTTTCTTTACAACTTCTTTCATGTTTGGATTGAGGCGCCTTTGTGGTTGAACAAATGGCTTGTTCTGCGCCTCCATGTGAATTATGTGGGTGCATATGGTAGGGCTGATGTCCATAATGTCATGAATGGTCCACCCAAAAGCTTTCTTGTTCTCCCTTAATACTCTTATAAGTTTCTCCTCCATTGGATCTGAAAGTAAAGCAGAGATAATCACAGGTAAATTTGATGGAGGGTCTAGAAAAGCATACTTTAAATTGGAGGGTAGGGGCTTGACTCAAGTTCAGGAGGGTCCTTAATTGAGGGTTTTGGGGTAGCAATGTTTTTCCTATCTAAATCCTCATAATAGTCCCAACTTCTTTTATTGTCAACAGACATGCACTGCAAGAAATTCGCGATTTAGTGACGAAATTTTGCAAAGGAAAATTTCCCTCACTAAAATTTCCCTAGCTAATCCCTCGCTAGCGAGGGAATAGCAAGGGAAATTTGAGTGCTTGCTAAATTTCAAAAATAAGTTTGAGGGAAAAATAACGAGCTAATAGTTAGGGAATTAGCGAGGGAAATGTTCCTCGCAAAAATTAGCAAGGGGATTGCGAGGGATAATTTCCTTCGCAAAAATTAGCGAGGAAATTGTGAGGGATAATTTTCCTCACTAATTTTAGCGAGATAATTGCGAGGGATATTTTCCCTCGCTAAAAATAGCGAGAGAATTATGAGGAAAAGTTCCCCTCGCTAAACTGATAAAATTTTAGTGAGGGATATTTTCGTCACAAAGCCCTCGTAAAACCTGATAAATAAATTAATTAAAATATTTTAACATATTCCATCTACATCTCACTTTCATATTCCCTCTCACTCACACTCACCCTCACTTTCATCTCCCTCTCACTCTTACTGCAGCAGAACCCCCCTCTCACTTACGCTCTCGCTCTCGCTCTCGCTCTCGCTGCTGCCTCCTTCTTGACCAAATCAGCGATGCATCACGCGCAATCAGGTATGCTGTACTCTCCCTTTTCTTCTTTTTGTCTCTGTAATCTGTAATCTGTAACCTTAGCCCTGTTTTTTCAACCCCAAAGATCACCCAAAGCAAGTTGCCCCGCTACTTTACAACCTTAGCTTGCTTCATTTGCAGTTCTGCGACACCTGAGATGGCGAGACACTGAAGCCTTGCCGCTAAATCATTCGCTGTGTGTGCTTAGAACTACAAAGACCAGAGAGTAGAGCAAGTGCCATATTCACCCATTTAATATTAATATAATATAGGTTCCCCCGTTGAATAGCAATATTATTATTATATGGATGACTTTTGTTTTATTTAGCAATTGGCAGCTTATGATTTATTTATTATATTATTATTATTATGCTTTTTGAGTTATTAAAAGTTTATGAATTTAAAGATATATTGTTTGTGATTTTTATGATCTAAGTCTCTTTTTTGTATTTAAAAACAAATTATAAATGTTTTTTTTTTGTTGTATTTCTTACTTTTTAATGTTTTCAGAGTTTAATTCTTATCCTAATTTTTTAGAAAGTGTCGTTTCTTCATATTATATTCATATAATATCCATTTCCAGAAGCTCACATTCAATCCCTCCTGTATTTCACCAACAATGGTCTAAGACTGAAGGTTTTCATGAGAAATAGAAACTAATGATGCAAATCGATCCTTGTTAAGGAATTTTTTTATTTTTATTTTTTGCCATATATCTGTGGATTTGATTAGAAAGATCTCCAGGAGGGAGTTTTTGTCCAAATTCTCAACCTACTTTCAACATCAATCGAACGAGGCATGGAAGTGTTGGAAGTTCGAGGAAAGTTTAAGACATGACATGAAGAGAGCCGTCATAACTTTGAAGATTACTTAATTTTCAGAACTACTTGATACGTGTTGTCGGGTAGAAGACTTAGACTAGGCACAGGATGTAAGAAACAGAAACTTTGAGCCTTTTTTATCTCAAAAAGGAGGAAGCAGCAATGCTAACCGTTACCAGAAGAAGCTTTATTCCAGACTATCTGGAAATCAACAATAGAGGCCACAAGGTGGAAGTCCTGGAGGAAGTCCGGGCAGAGCTGGTCAAACAACGACGTCTACGCTGAGTTGCATGAAGTGCGAGAAGGAACACTATACGAGGGACTGCACTATTAAAGGACTTATTTGCTTCAGATGTGGGAAACCTAGACACGTTTCTCGTGATTGTAATCAACCTAAGGCAGAACCTTCTATCAATGCTGCTAGGACTGCTAAACCGTAGGTTGGAGGTCGAGTTTACACCCTGAGTAGTGCTAAAGCCTCCGAATCCAAAGATCTTATACAAGGGGAAGATCTCATAGAAGGTAATCTTTTAACTATACTGTATGACTCAGGTACAACACATTCTTTCATTTCCTATGACTGTGTAAAAAGACTTAGCTTATATGTGTCTTCTTTACCTTTTGATTTAGCTATTTCAACTCCAACTGTTAAGCCTGTTGTCACTACCAAAGTCTATTTAAATGGTCCATTAATTGTTGAAGGTCGAATCTTTTCTGTTGACTTGATATGTTCGCCATTATCTCAATTAGATGTGATTTTAGGAATGGATTGGTTAT
This sequence comes from Ormosia emarginata, assembly GCA_029884605.1. Taxonomy (NCBI): domain Eukaryota; kingdom Viridiplantae; phylum Streptophyta; class Magnoliopsida; order Fabales; family Fabaceae; genus Ormosia; species Ormosia emarginata. The sequence goes on along the minus strand of JAQQTP010000081.1, from coordinate 5,444,513 downwards.
CTTCTAACCATGTCCTATTAGATTATTCTAGAACAACCATAGTTTTCTCTTTGGATGAGGATTCTAGATTTTTGACGGCCAACTAAGTGAAAGCTTTCTTGAAAGAAGGAGTTCAAGGATACATGTTGTTGTCTTCTTTGAAAATTGAGAATGAGGTTGATGTGGACACAATTTTAGTGGTTCGAGAGTTTCCTGAAGTTTTTCCTGAGGATGTACTTGGTTTGCCCCGGAGCAGGAGATCGAATTCGCTATTGATCTTGTACCTGGAGCTGGTCCTATTTCTATAGCGCCTTACTGAATGTCGCCTGTAGAACTAGTTGAGCTCAAGAAGCAACTAGAAGAGCTTTTGGACAAGCAATTTGTGAGACCCAGTGTATTACCTTGGGGAGCACCGATATTGCTAGTTAAGAAGAAACACGGTACTTCAAGGTTGTGCGCGGATTATCATCAGTTAAACAAGGTCATGATCAAGAACAAATTTCCATTGCCGAGGATAGATGACCTGATGGATCAGTTGAAAGGAGCAGCGGTGTTTTCTAAGATCGATTTGCGATCGAGCTACCATAAGATCAGAGTGAAAGTGGAAGACATTCCTAAAATGGCTTTTCATACTCGTTATGGACACTACGAGTACTTGGTGATGCCTTTTGGTATGACTAATGCACCTGCTATTTTCATGGATTATGTGAATAGGATCTTTCATCCTTATTTGGACAGATTCTTCATTGTTTTCATCGATGATATCTTAATCTATTCGAAAAATCAGGAGGATCATGCTGAGCATCTCAGTATAGTTCTTCAGACTTTAAAGGAGAAAGAGCTACATGCCAAGTTGTCAAAGTGTGAGTTTTGGTTGGACGAAGTTAAATTTTTGGGCCATGTGATTTCAAGGTAAGGAATTGTTGTAGACCCATCGAAGGTAGAAGCTGTTCTTCAGTGGGAAACACCGAAGACAGTGACTGAAATCTGAAGCTTTATTAGATTAATGCATTATTACTGGAGATTCATTGAAGGATTTTCTAAGATTGCTAGACCTCTCACTCAACTCATAAGGAAAAATCAAGCTTTTGAATGGACGGATGCTTGTGAAGAGAGTTTCCAAGAATTGAAAAGGAGACTAACTACCTCACCAGTGTTAGTTCTACCTGATCCGAATGAACCATTCGAGGTGTACTATGACGCTTCATACCAAGGTTTGGGCTGTGTCCTTATGCAAGGCAGAAAAGTGGTGGCTTATGCCTCAAGACAATTGCCAGTACATGAGAAGAACTACCCAACGCATGATTTGGAGTTAGTTGCTATTGTATTTGCTTTGAAGATATGGAGACATTATCTCTATGGAGCAACGTTCAACGTCTTTAGTGATCATAAGAGCTTGAAGTATTTGTATGATAAAAAAGAGTTGAACATGAGGCAGCGAAAATGGTTAGAATTTCTGAAAGATTACGATTTCCAACTTCAGTATCACCCTGGAAAGGCAAATGTTGTGGCCGATGCCTTGAGTAGGAAAACGATCAGTGTTTCTGCCATGATGATCAGGGAAAAAAATTTAATAGAGCAATTCAGAGACATATGGTCTTTTGTGGAGTTAATGCCGAGTAAGATCTACATGAACATGGTCACCATTTCGAGTGATATGATGAATGACATCCGAGAGAAGCAGAAGGTTGACAAGTTCTTGCAAGAGGAAAGGGAGCTAATAAAGCAGGGTGGTGTATCAACACTAGAGGAAGGAAGCAATGAAATTTTAAGATTCCAAGGTAGAGTTTGTGTGCCTAAAGATGAAGAACTCAGGAAGTACATTCTTGAACATGGTCATACTAGCAAGTTGAGTATGCATCCTGGAATGACCAAAATGTATCAAGATTTGAAAAAATTATTTTGGTGGCATGGGATGAAAAGAGATATTGCTAGATGCGTATCTTCTTGTTTAGTTTGTCAGAAAACAAAGATCGAGCATTAAAGACCATCTGGAATATTACAACCCTTGACTATTCCTGAATGGAAATGGGATAGTATTACCATGGACATTGTTGTCAGTTTGCCAAGAACCAGAAGAGGATATGATTCAATATGGGTAATTGTGGATCGACTTATGAAGTCAGCACACTTCTTGTCGATCAACATAAGATATCTGTTGGAAAAGTTGACTCAGTTGTACATCAGTGAAATTGTCAAACTACATAATATGCCTACAAGTATCATTTCTGACAGAGACCCGAGATTTACATCAAAATTTTGGCTAAGTCTTTAAGAAGCAATGGGGACAAAGCTATGATTGAGTTCTGCATACCATCCTCAGATGGACGGCCAATCAGAAAGAACAATTCAATCATTGGAAGATTTGTTGAGAGCTTGTGCCATAGAGCAAACTGGAAGTTGGGACAAAATTTTACCGTTGGTAGAATTTACCTACAATAACAGTTACCATTCGAGCATAGGGATGGAACCCTATGAGGCTCTGTATGGACGAAAATGTCGAACACCTTTATGTTAGTATCAAGACGGAGAAGGACTTACAGTCAGACCTGATCTTATTCAACAGACGACTGAAAAGGTTAAGATGATTCAAGAAAGGATAAGAACGACTCAGAGTTGACAAAAGAGCTATGCGGACAAAAGGAGGAAGCCTCTTGAATTTGAGGAAGGAGAGCATGTGTTCTTGAAAGTCACGCCTACGACTGGGGTCGGCCGAGTTATCAAATCTAGAAAGCTCACTCCAAAATTCCTTGGACCTTATCAAATTCTTTGTTGGATAGGTCCTGTTGCTTACCAAATAGCTTTAACACCTTTTCTTTCAAATCTTCACAATGTCTTTCATGTGTCACAACTTCGAAAATACATCCTGAGTCTTGATCATGTCATAGCACCCGATTCAGTATAATTAAAGGAAAACTTGACTTATGAAACAACTCCTGTAAGGATTGAGGATAGAAGAATAAAGCAACTCAGGGGGAAAGACATACCATTAGTGAAAATAATCTGGAACGAGATGACTGGAGATGCGACATGGGAGCTGGAGGACAAGATGAAAGAGCAATACCCAGAACTGTTCTAAGCTATGAAAATTTCGATGATGAAATTCTTATTTGTTGGGGAGAGTTGTAATACCCCAAATTTTATTTATTTTATGATAAATATTTATTTTCTAACATTTGTTATTTTTGAGAATTTTTCTGAATTTTTCTGAGAACGCGGAATATTTTAATATTATTCTTCATTTTTCGTGGAAACTGAGCAGGCCCGGGGAAATGAGATATTTTTCCCGAGAACCTTGATCTGTGAAAACGTCGATGAGGGATCTTACCAAACCCGAGACTAGACACGGTTTACGAGATTTCACATTTTTTGAGAAAATTTTAATAGATAAAATAATAAATCGCTATGTCAAAATTTATCCACTGGACAATTAATACTAACTTCTGTCAACTGTAACAATTGTCCATTGGATAATAACATGTATCAAAAACCCTATCACATTATTTTAATGCAATCTACTTTATGTCTAATCAAACTCACTTTAATTTAAATTTATTATATTTTAATCAAAGCTTCTCAAAGAAGCTTTGACCATCAAAGGACAAGAATGCCCTTGGCTTGTTGAGGAAGCCAAAAATCTCCCCCTTCTCTCTTTCCATTGCCGCGGCTACCTTGGCCCAATTTTGCTTCCACACTTAAACATTTCACCCAAAATATCTCATTTCTATCATAACACTTTCTCTCTCTAACTTCTTCTTCTTCATTTCTCTCCACCTTCTCTCTTCTTCTTCCCTCTCCATACCGAATTGCAGCCCCCATCTTCAACCATTTTTCTTCACTTTTCTCTTCATCAAGACCATTTCCATATTCACCTCAACCTTCTCCACACTTTCTATTTAGAGATTTTCTCCAAAATCCATCTTCACCTCCATTGTCTTCTAAGACAAAGCTTCAAGCTTTAAGGTAAAGTTTTCATTTTTCTTCTTTCTTCTCTTCATTTTCATGTTCCATGGTCTCTTTGATGACCGTGGATCTCTTCTTTTTCAACCCTTGATGTTGATTCATTGTCTTGAAATTCCTAGGGTTTTGGAAGCTCAAAACTGAAACCACTAAGAAGCAATAGGAGATCATTGTTGTGTTCTTCCTTTAGGTAAGAGGGAGATTACTCACTTCAACCATTATTGGTGGTGAGGGAACCTTTGTATGCTTACTTTATTTTAGTGATTTTTGTATGTTTATATATTCTTGAATTGGATGAATGTTTGAATGGTGATCTTGAATGTGTTGAAAATGCTTGATCATGTTAGGGTTGTTAAATGAAAAATTTGGAATTTCCTACCCTAATGTGATGCCACGATTTTGACTAGAATTTAGGGATAGAAATTTGTTTTTGTATACCAATAAAATAAAGCTTATGTGATTAAAGGTTGAATGATAATATTAAAATTAATGAATGGAAAATTTTAAGGGTTTAATACCCCAAAGTGAGGCCACGGTTTTGATCTTGAATCCTAAGGGAATGGATTGATTTGGGGTGAAATAAAATCTAAGTCATTAGGTAATAAGTAGCTAATGCATAAAATGGAAAGAAATTAGAACCTTGATGACCAAGTGAGGCCACAGTTTTTAGAGAAAACTAGGGGTTAAATGATGCCTTGATCAATCTTTGGAGATTAAGAATTTAAAGACATGCATAATCCATAATCAAGTGGAAGAATTAAATTGAGTAATAACTCTTGAGAGTGCCACGGTTTTGAAGGGTTATTTAACCTAAAATTTTCATAATTGACCAAAGCTTAAGACTTTGAAAATGAGGATCCATGATGTGGACTTATGATAATTGATGAACCTTGATTACACATTGATGTTGATGATTGATTCCATGTTATTGTGAAATCCCTATGTGGGCTAAGTACTTGTTGACTATGTACTTAAGGAAATTACGATATATTGATGTTGCAAAATGAATATATATATATGCCATTGTGGTATGCTATGATGAATGCATCATTGATAAACATGTGTGATGTGCATTGTGTCGTCATGCATATGTGTTGTCCGTTAGACATTATTGTAAAGGCGGTGTATGCCTAGGACTTTGAATAACACCTATGTGCGGGTGCGAGTAGACTAAGCATAGGGTCATAGTGGTTAGCCCTGGGGGCGTCGGGGTGCGGGTGTCTCACAATAGACAGTGGTAGCTCCACTGGGGCCGTGGGATAGACCGATGCAAACACACCGATGATCCGAACTAAGACGTTGTCCTATATCGTGATCAACTGTTGAGGTGCCATATATAAGTCGTATTGCGCAAATATTTTTATGAGATGAGCACACTATTTTTTAAGGCTAATGAGATACTGGTATTACTCCTTGATCATTCACTCCGAAAATGTTTATGTCTAGCTCCATGGAGTAGGAATTTTGGGTACCATTTGCATTGTGAACTGTCAGTCACATAATTCATTGAGCATGAGCATTTATAATTGTGGAAAGTATATGTTACTATTACTGCAATAATTATTTGATTGCTTAGACTGTTGAATGTTAGAAATGCTAATGTTGTCTGCCTGTTATTGATGATATTTATTGTTACTCTACTCTTACTGTAAATTTTAATTATTACCGTAATTGGATGTATGAACTGTGTTATATATGGGCGTCCAGCGCCGTTTCATTTTCTTGCTACCATTTTGGTACTGAAAGCTGGGTGTCTTACCTTTTTTTTGTATTTTCTGTATTTTGTCAGACTGTGTTTCTGAGAAGACCCTCGTGAAGAAGAGAAGGAAACAACTGAGTTTCCAGGTTTCTGGCCACATTACGACTAGAGCTACTGAGGATGTCGTCATGCCCATGCCGCTTTTTTGGGGTACGTGAAGTTGTCCTTTCATGGAGGACCCGATTGCTGGCACTTACATGTGCAGACGGATCGATGCATCTACCGCGGAGAGCTGACGGTGTCTTTGGCTTGGGGTCGCTATGACCCTCCCGTCTTTGATTTTTCTACTTTTGTTATTTTAGAATTTTACCTACCCGTGAGGAATATGTGGACTGATATGTTCTACACTCCACAGCAGGACTCTTTCGGGCTTCCGCCCGAAATTCGGTCGCTCCGATGATGATTTCATCGGATGAAGAGGACCCTGAGGAGGACTCGGCTACGATCCCTTCTCGTCAGTCTTAGGGGCTGATACTATAGGTGGCTACTGATGGCTAATCGTTTGTCTTTTTGGGGAAGCCTGATGTTTTGCTAGTATGGGTGTAAATTTGTAACTACCTTGGGTGGGTAAGCCTTTACTTTTTGTATATTTTGTGATGTAACTAAACAAGCTGATGCATATAATATATATGTATAAATATTGTGAATGTATGGTCTTTAGTTTATGTTGATTTTATTGTATCTGTATTTACTCTTATTTTCTTTTTTTACAAAAAAAATGTAGCACGTATTTCGATGTTCAATTATTTCACTATCAAGAATGCAAACTATTTAATTTTGTGTTAATAATTAACCTGGACTTAATTAATCACTGTAACTATTATTTTCCACAATTTATTCCATTTCTTTTGTACTATCGTGTGACGTTCCTTCTTCGCAGTATCAAGAAAAAGGGGTGTTACAGCTTACTTTGCTCCAAATGTATTACAACTTTATAAATCTGCAAAAGCAAAGATAAAGATAAGGATCCAACTAAAACTCGTTCGAAAATCTAAACAAATCAACACAATTTGTACAATTAAATGTTATAAAATATAAGCTTATCATCCAGCCTTAACCCACAGACAATCTCCAGTCTTCGAAAAGAATTGTGTTCTTGTCAGGTATCGTCAATGCGTTGTAATGGACTGCATCGCCACGTGGCACAGGGTACTTGCCAACTGCCCACTGGATCGACCGCCACGCCTTGACGCCCCCAAGATTCATCATAGATCTCACTTTTCAATTCTCATTCCCTCTTCAATCACAAGGGCCATAATAGCTATCAGCTATATTCCGTTCAATGCATGAATATCTCAATGCAAGTTCTGTTTAATGCACGAATAACTCAATGCATGCCTCAATTTCATCATATGCCTCAATGCATATCTTTCAATTTCATCATTAAAAAGGCTCCCTTTTAGTACATCCGTTCTTTACAGTATCTTTACTGTATTTTCAATCATGTATCATTTTTAACGTGTTTTCACAATTGCATAACACTATTATGTTTTCAAATCTCATAATCATTTTCTGATGTTTTCTCAATTGCGTAACAATATTTACACGTTTTTCAAATCGCTTAGCGATTTTTCATCGTTTTCAAAATCGCGTAACTTAAAAATCATATTTTCAAGTCGCGTAAATCATTTTTCCATCATTTTTTAACTACATAAAATATTCCTCAATATTCCAAACATCATTTTGGACTTTCCAAAAATCAATGTCATTTCCAACATCATTTTCCATATTTTCTCCTTTAGGAAATCCTTTCCACAATATATTTCACAAAATCACCTTTCCATTTATTTAAATCAATGCTTCTAGCTTAAAATTTCTTAACGCACTCCAAAACCCAAAGAGTGAGCTATACGTTAGTAAATCTCAAGTCACCATTATATTCTCCATAATTCTCAAATCAATTCTAAAATCAGTCCTCTTCAAAATAAGTGGAGGTTCAAACACTTTCAACCTCTCTTTTCCTTTCATAAACGAAATTTCCATCTTTCAAGTGACAAAACACTTTGTTTCCATTTCGTTAATCCTTGTACTTAATCAATTAAATTTCCACTTTAAAATCATATTGTTTCATAAAACTAAGGCATTACAAGCCTTCAAAAACCGTGGGCACATGGCCATTGAAACCATCATATCTTTTCTTTTCCTTTTCCTTCTAATCATCCAATTTTATCTTAATTTTCTAACCCTTGGCATATTAGCCGAAAATCATAAATAGCTTCATCTTAAAATCTTTGTTCATTTTCATGTCCACTTTCTTTGTAAATCCTTAAAATCATTAACTTATTACCCTTTTCATCTAAAAACTCATGATTAGTAAAATATTTAAAATCTTTTGCTCCAAAAATATTCTTGAGGCCGTGTTCCTCCATGGTTCAAAGAACCAACATATTTTCCTTTGTCATGTAATTCACATCTTAAAACATACACAATTCATCATACATCATAAACACATACTAAAGCATGTTATCAAAGCGATAAACATTTCAATCACTAAACAGCCATAAATGCAGAAAACTCTTAAACAAACAAGTGAAATAATCTTTATGGATTTTTCACCACACACACATCCATTCCTCACCACCAACACATGGTTGATGAGGGTAATCTCCCTCTTACCTCTTGGAGAAACCTCCAAAGCTCTTTGTTTTGCTTCTTGTACAAGTCCTTCACCACCCAAAGCTTTCTTAAAAAATCAAAGTAGGCATACAAAATCAATATCTAAGGCTTGAATAAGAAAACTGTGGATCAAAACATGGTTTAGAACTTTAAATATAAGATCTAGAAAAGAATATCAAGAACTTTACCCTTTACCCTTCAAACTTAGATCTTAGGAAAAGTACTTGAAGATAGATGATTTAGAGGAAGTCTCCAACATGAAAGTTGCTTAGAATAAGGTAAGGATTCAAGAAACAAGGTTGGTTAAAATTATTGAAGCTTGGATGGTATTTTTATGGTGGTTGGTCATGAGCTTTGTGGGAGAGAACGGTAAGAGTATTTGTGTTTGGCTTTGAAAGAACTCCTTGAAAATGGATTATCTAGCCTTTGTTTTCAACTAGAAATAGTCTTAGAATGATGAGAATATTTGAGAAGTAAGGTTGATAGAAATTATTGAAGATGGGAGGGTGATATTCTCCACCTTGGCCGTGAGCTTGGGGAAGAGAAAGAAGAGAAAATTTGTGAAGCTTTGGCTTAAGAAATGTTAAAGGTGATTAATGAAATGAAATGAACACTTTCCTATAGCCATTTTACTCTTGAAAACTATGGCCTTCCCCCCTTGTACACTTAGGAGTTGTCCAAATACATTAGCCACCATTTTAGGCTTTAAGAGCCATTGATTAAATCAATGGTTGATGTTTGGTAAAAGCTTCCAAGTGATAGGATCAAATCTAAGCCGTTGGATCTCTTCTCCACGAAATACTAGCCATAAGATGCATCTTCAAAAATGGAGGGTCAAGATCTTCTCTACACACTTTCTATCCAATGGTCACAAATGATTCTAACCATTTTGTGAGACCAATCTCCACCGTAGATTAAATCAATGGTGAATATCCAAAGCCTTCCTTATTAAGCTTGTCTTTACAACCATTGATTAGATCAATGGTGAACATCCAAAGCTTCCTAACTATGTTTACTCTCACACCATTGATTAAATCAATGGTGATCATCCAAGGCTTCTTCATTAAGTTTATTTCTCAATTATTGATTAGATCAATGGTTGACGTTCAAAACTAAGTCTTCTTATCCAAGGGTGCAAATCAAAGTCAAGCCCTCTTTGTTGACTAATTTCTATTGGTTGAACTTATTTTTATAGCCTTCTGATTGGTTCATCAAATGAAGACTAGATTCTAATTGGTTTACCCTATAAACACAATTTTATGATATTTTTTTACTGCCCAATAATTAAATACAATACAAAACACAATAAAAGAAAATTTTGAAAAGTGTTTCTGGTTTCGGGTTTAGTAAGATTCCTCATCTTTGTCTCAATAGTACAAAATTTTCTGTCCATAGAAAAATTTTCATTTTTCCAGACCTGCCCTGAGCCCGCATATAGCCGGAGAATACTATTAAAATAATAAAATCTCACAATAATCCACAAAATCATAAGTACTATAAAACTTATGGAAATCAAGTCAGATTAGTAAAAATCATCAAAGATTTACAAAAAGAAATAAAATATGAAGGCTCGTATACAACCCTAAAATAATATTAAAATAATAAAAAATGTAAAAACTCCCAAAAATTCCTAAAAATCACAAAAATTATAAAATTGATGGAAGTCGAGTCGGATTATTCAAAATAATTAAGAATAGACTGAAATAAATAAAATACGAATTTTTGAGGTATTACAGCAAACAACTTTTTCTCCTTGAGAATTTCTAAAACTATCCAGAGATGCATTTCATGCTCTTCCATTGTCTTAGAATAGACTAGGATATCATCTATGAATACTACTACAAACTTCTCTTGGTATGGTCTAAAATCCTATTCATGTAATGCATGAATACTGCTGGGGCATTTGTTAACCCAAAGGACATCACAAGGTAATCATTATGCCCATACCTAGTGTAACACCCCGAAAATTGCTTGTTTTTTGTTATATGTATTTTTTTAAAATATTTGTGATTTTTGTGAATTATTTGGTTGACTTTGATTATTTTATTATATATCTCGATTTGCCTACGCATTAAGCGGGACCAGAAAAATAATATATTTCTTAGACCGAAAAATTTTGGACTGTGGAACGGGGCCAGGGGATCTTATTAAACCCAAAGCCAAACACAGTTTGCAAAGTTTTTGTTTTTTGAGATTTTAGCTGACAGATAAAATTCGAGTATGTCCTATTATCCAACGAATAATAAATACTGGTTTTGTTAATTGTAACTTTTGTCAATTGGATAATAGCTTTTAGTGAAGTACAAGTTATCTTTCTAGAATGTTCACTTTATGACATCATCCATGTGACATCACTTGTTGACTTTTTCAAAAAGTGAAACAAAGCTTATTAAAGAAGCTTCATCAAAACTTAATGAAGAAGCTTTCTACCAAGCTTGTTGGAGAAGCTTCTCCCATCTCTCTCCTAATGTGTGGCTACAGTTTTGAGTGGCAAAAAGATGACCACTTTCATCTTTTCACTCAAGTTTCATTTCACTTTTCATTTTCAAAAAGAAAGCTACACACTTTTCTCTTCTCACTTTTCTTCTCTCATTTTCTCTCAAGTGGCTCACGACCACCACCTTCCATTTTTCCTCATCCATTTTTCTTACTCGAAATGAACTACACTTCTTGAATCTACACCCTTTTGGATGATTTTCTATGTTGTGATCATCATCAAATTCTCTCATCTTCATCATTTTCTTTCAATCCCTAAGTTGAAGCTTTTAATATAAGGTTCTGGACTTTCATTTTTCTCTTCTCATTTTCGTGTTTAAGCACCACCATTTTTTATCATTGGTATTCTCTTTTTCAAGATTTAGGTGTTAATCTTGTGAGTTAAAAATCCTAGGGTTTGGTGGAGGTGTTGGACGAAAATCATCAAGGAGGTTCTAGAGCAAGCTTGGATGACCAAATGGTAATGTAATCTCACTTTGTTTATTTCCCTTCTCTCTATCAAGACACAAAACAAAAGCTCTCACCTTTCTCTTCCTATAACCTCATGGCCAAATCCCATGCACCAACATCCAACCTCTTTTAATTCAATCCAACCATAGATCTTGAATCTAAACACCATTCTAAGGCATTTTCATGTTGATACCATCTTCAAGTGCTTTTGCTAAGCTCAAGATTTGAAGACCTTTAGGTGAAGTTTTGAATCTTCACTTCTAATATCATTTTCAATGTGTTAAACCATGATCTTGATCCATGGTTGTCTTCCATCAATCTTTAGATCTAATGCTTGTATGCTTGTTGTCTTACGATTTTGTTAGTGGTGGTGGACGAAAATTCAAGGAGACTTCAAAGAGCTTCCTTTTGATCTTCTCTTGAGGTAAGAGGGAGATTAACCTCATCGACCAAACACGGTGGTGAGAAAATGAAAATTTTATATTTGTAAGTGAAGAATCCATGTAAGGATTCCTTCACTTGATTGTGTGGTTATGGTTTATGCTTACTTGTTGAATATGTGCTTATTTACTATGTGTGATCATATGACTTTAACTTGGTTTGTGTTTATTTAGCTTTATGCGGTTATATTATGTTGATAGTATGTGTGAATCATTATGCTTGCTTATTGTCTACATGTGGTTGTGATAATATGCATGAAACTATTATGGTAGAATTTTTATGGTTGAATTAATGCTATGAATCATTTTAGAAAGGAAAGAAATTTTGGTCTTAATGACCACCAAGGCTCATGGCCTCTATGCCCATTTTGGGTGATCCAAGTTAAAAATATTTGGTTGGTTATGAATTCATAAGATTACACAACTAGAAATTGGATTAAGGATTTACAAAGTGGAAAAAGAAATGAATAAGGTTTTATAATTTAAAAAGGAAGTGATTTTCGATCATGGAGACTAATATAGGATGAATGTTTGAAACTTAAAGTATTTTGTTTAAAAGGATTCTTAAGAGGAATATGGAACGTATAACTTTTATTGGATAAATAATGATTTTTAGTACTAGAAATAGAAAGGAGTTTTAAAAGGTGATTTGAAACTTAAAATATTTTATTTGAAAGGGATGGAACAAAGTTTCTTTTATTATTAGATATAAGTGATTTTGATTATGATGATGGAAAATAAGTTTTAGAACGTGATTTGGAACTCAAAGTATTCCATTTAGGAGAAATTTAGTAAAGGTAATGGAGAAAGTTTTTAGTAAATTAATATAATGCGGATTTTGGGGAGAACATTGGGAAATGTTTACACGATTGTGAAATTACTGGTTTGTTGTTGTGCCAATGTGCTAGACCTGGGTGGATCAGTGTTATTATGTAATTGTATGAACGGTTATATAATATCATTGATACTAATGGTATTAGACAATTGTATGAGCGATTGTTTTGATATCATTGGGAACAACACAATGGTGGCTTGAGTTATGCATTGAGTTATCATGCATTGAACATCATGTAGTCAGTGTCTGTATGACTTTTGTTGCCTAGGAGTGAATAAGAATTAAGTAGTGTGATCCAAGGGAAGGATCTCAGGGTGCGTTCGGTGAGGTGATTCATCTAGTGACCTAGTTGTCACACTATATACCTCTGGCCATGAAGAACCATTGCAACGCACTGATGAGGAATCGACAAGCAACATTTCTTTTCGCGCCCAATGTAGACTCTCATTAAGGGTGGCAGATCTTCTGAGTCATTCATATCTGAAATTGAGTATTAGCTCCATGGAGTATGAACTAATTCATTAAGCATACACATGGTCAGTACATATATTGTCGTGGCATGGTCAACATACATATTGTGGTGGCATAATCATTATATATCTATGGTGGATATTTGTTGTTATAGTGCTGCTAATGTTTATATTATTGTGGGATATGCTTTCTGATGATATTTATGAAATTGATAACTTGAATATATCTGTAATATTTGTATATATGGAATGACATTGTAGGGGATGTAGGGGATCTCACCTCTTTGTTGTATTGTTCTAGGTTACAATTATGTTGAATAAGACTGTGAAGGATGGCGAGATTGAATCGTCTAGATTTTAGTGGATTAACTTCTGATTACGGTGATGGTATCTGGACGAGATTTCTTTGGTTACATACGAGTACAACTCCATGGAGGCATCGATGCCGGGGTATCGACCGTGACATCGAGCATTTCGTGTATAGAAGGGAGGTGACTCTGCTTAGGAGTAGTACCTATCTTGGGGTTACTACTTTCACCTTCAATACTTTTGTGCATGTGGAGTTCTCTATTCCCATTAGAGACCTATGGGGTGATCGGCATTACACCCCTAGGGAGAATTCTATGGAGTTGACTGCTTGGACTCTCATCCATCACAACTTGCCTCGAATGGAGAATTTGCCCATTCCAGATCTAGAGGAAGACTAAGTTGGAGACATTAACCTTCAGGTGTTTGGACTTGGGTCAGGTCGAGTTTTTATATGGCAGTTGTACATGTCTTATGTTGTTTGGATATGTAAGTATTATGTTTTGTGTTACCAGTACTTTATGTTATGGATATATATGTATATATATGGAATGTATTTTCTTTCGGTGGTTGTATGTTAGGAGCTGTGTACTAAATATACTGCATTGGTGGCTCACATTTTCTTTATATGCACAATGATTAAATTTGAAAACCTGTTGTATTGTAGCACGTCAAAATTTAGTGACCATGGTATAATGACGATTGTGCCGTGGTTATTAAATTCAGAGGTGTTACATTTAGGTGGTATCAGAGCAGTTCATTCTGTTAAGGTGCGATATAGACTGACTATGCTTAGACATGTTAGAAGTTTTTGTATGTTATGTACTTCATTGACTCTTAGTTGAGATTTTGGGAAAGGAATGCATGGCTTGCCATAGGATGGATGTTAATAGCTACTATTATATGGTTACATGATATTGAGGACTGGCCTACTCAATATGTAATGTTCTGTGTGGACAGGAAACTATGACTTCACCTAGGCGTACTAGGAGAATAGAAGTTCTTTTAGTAAGGAGTCCAGTTAGTATGACTGAACTCTTTTAGAATTTGTTGCATCTACACCTTTTGTTGTGATATCTCTAGAGTCCAAGCTTGAGTCTTTCAGACTTGTGGTTAAGTTTGTCTGGTTTGTATTGCGTGATTCTTTGTGTTTGGTTTTCGAAAAGAGCTAATATTGTTTGAAAAGGGTTGTGATTAGTTTTCGTTGTGTGTTGATTTGTATATCTTTGAAGGAAAGCAATGGTTCGCGATAGGCGTATGCGTGTGAATGCAGGGTGCGACAACGATGGGATGGTTGTGACTGTAGAAACAATATAAAGAATAGCTGACATAATAGTACAACAGAATCAGAGGGCCGTTCAGCAACAAGAATTGAAAGCCGAGGCTCAGATTTTGTTAGAGTTAAATCAACCCCAGCATATAGGACCCCATAACGTTGGACTATATTAGTTTCGAAGGAGGAGAAATCATAAGGTCAAGTGATTCCAGTGGAAACCGTATTCATGACCATCGGGAAAGCAACAACAACCATATGAAGGTAGTGCTAGTGGCAGTAGATCAAGCTAGACCGTAGCATTTTTACCAAGATGTAAGAAATATGGAAAGAACCACCCAACGGGAGAGTGTAAGATTGTAACACCCCAAAATTTGCTATTTTATAGTAATGATTGAATTGTACTATTTTGTGATTTCTATGTGCTGTAAATTTATTTTGACTGTTCTGTGACTGTTTTTGATCGTTGTGTGAGATTTACTCCGAGTCAGGAAAATAATAATTTTTGGGTTGGGGAAAATCTTTACTGATTTATTCGGAGTCGGGGGAGCTTACTAAACCCGAATCTGAGAGATACGTGTTTCAATCTTTTAATTTTTAGAATTTATCTATGAAATAAAAATATTTTGTAATTTATTATCCAGTGGACAATACTTACTGACTTGTGAGCAGTATGTTCTATCCATTGGGTAATAGTTTCAGTAACTATTGTCCATTGGATAATAGCCTTTTATAGAAAGTTTTGATGACTTGTTTTGTGAACCAATTAGAATACTGGAAGCTTGATGAAAACTAATAGAAAGTGGTCAACAAAAATGGCTAGACTAGTTAGCTATGAAACTAGATGAAACTAGATGACTTAAACTAAGTTAGCATAAAGCCTATATAGTAACAAAATGGAGCAAACTAAGTTTGCTACTCATTAGTGCTCATAGTTACAAGAGTATTCTAGTATCTTATAGAATATATGACTCACACCTAAGTAACTAAATGGTTAGTAATGGAACTAAGTGATCTAACTAAGTTAACTTAAGTTAGTTAGGAACTAATTGAATCAAAACTTGGTTAGCTTTTCCCTTGGAGTTCCATGGCCAAGAAGCTTCATGCACCATCTAGAATTAGGTGATTCACTTGCATGACTCTTAGATCTAAACCAATAGAAAACTACATGATCAAAGCATGGTCACTTGGTGACATTAGCCATGTGCTAGTCATAATTGTTAGCAAAATATTTCACTCTCCTTTTCCTTTACACTTTTATGGCAATCACTAGGGGGAGAGGATATCCATTTCATTTCATCATATTTTGAGACAAAGAAACCATTCTCTTTATTCTCTTTCTTCTAAACTCACACAAAAACTCCATTCTTCTCTTCCTTGAAGCTCTCGGCCTCCACACCCAACACCAACATCCAAACTTCTAAAATTTCATCTAACTTCATTTCCTAAACCTAAACACCATTCTAAGAACTTTTCATGTTGTAAGTTTCTCCTAGTTCATCCATCTAGTGCTTGGAAATCAAGCTTGAGTATTCTACTCTTAAAGGTAAAAGTCTTGTTTCTTGATTCAAAGTTTAGTTCTTGAGTTTCTATGCCATGTTTGATCTATGGTTTCTCTTTGTCAAGCTTAGTTTATGACTTTGTATTGGTTTAAGTTTGTTAAGGTTTTCTTTAGAGGCTACACAAAATCTTTGGAGGAAGCAACTAAGAGGAGTTTGTCTTCCTTGAGGTAAGAGGGAGATTAACATCATCAACCATATAGTGGTGGTGAGGAAATGGAATTGTTTGTGGTGAGAAATCCATAAGGATTTATTCACTTGTATGGTTTAAGCTTTCTTTATTTTTGTGATGGTTTTGATTGGTATGCTTTATAGCTTTGATAATATGCTTGTTTATGTGATTTTGGGAAGAATGTTGATTATTGTATAAAGTAGGATGTGATTCACATGATGAGGAATTGTATGAAGGTTCCAAAGAACCCATGGAGGCTCACGGCCTCAACCCCACAAAGAGAGCAAATGTTCTAAATTATTTTTCTAAATCATAGATTAAGTGATTTAATGATGAGAAGTTGGATTAAGGGTTTTTATAAAGAATTATGAAATAGAAAATGATTAAATATGATTTATGAAGCATAAATGAATTTTTGGTCAACATGCCAAGGTTTAGTGTTTTAGATCCAAAATTATTTTCCTAAGCTTGACTTAGGTAATTAATTAACAAGAACTCAATTTAATGGATCTTTAGAAGTAAAAAAAAAAGTGGACTAAGTGTTTAGAATTAAATTAGCATAATTAAGTTATGATGAGAATTGAAATTAAAACTTGAAATTTGCTAACGTATAGCTCACCCATTGGGTTTTGAAGCGCATTAGATAATTTTGAGTTGTAATGCCTAGTTAAATCAAAGAAATCAAATTTCTGTAAAGAATAGTAGAAAATATTACTTTAAGAATTTTTCAGTAGGAAAATATTCTAAATGATGCCAAAATGCCTACATTATGTAGAGAATTTTATAAATAAGTTTAGAAAGCTAAGATATATTTTACGCAAGTGAAAAATACAAGAAATATCTTACGCGATTTAAAAATAATGACTTTTAAGCTACGCGATTGAGAAAATGATTTAAAATTGCTAAGCGATTGAGAAAACGTTTAAAAATCTCTAAGCAATTTAGAAATGCTTGAAAATATTTCTGTGATTGCAAAAACATTGGAAAATACTTACGCAATTCGAAAACATAAGAAATATGTTACGTGATTTAAAAAATGCAATAAAATGTTTACGAGATTGGAAATTCAAAGAGACTTCAAGAAGCTTCCTTTTGATCTTCTCTTGAGGTAAGAGGGAGATTAACCTCATCGACCAAACATAGTAGTGAGAAAAGAGAAATTTTGTATTTGTAAGTGAAGAATCCATGTGAGGATTCCTTCACTTGATTGTGTGGTTATGGTTTGTGCTTACTTGTTGAATATGTGCTTATTTACTATGTGTGATCATATGACTTTAACTTGGTTTGTGTTTATTTAGCTTTATGTGGTTATATTATGTTGATAGTATGTATGAATCGTTATGCTTGCTTATTGTCTACATGTGGTTGTGATAATATGCATGAAACTATTATGGTGGAATTTTTATAGTTGAATTAATGCTATGATTCATTTTAGAAAGGAAAGAAATTTTGGTCCTAATGACCACCAAGGCTCACGGTCTCTATGCCCATTTTGGGTGATCCAAGTTAAAAATATTTGGTTGGTTATGAATTCATAAGATTAGGCAACTAGAAATTGGATTAAGGATTTACAAAGTGGAAAAAGAAATGAATAAGGTCTTATAATTTAAAAAGGAAGTGATTTTCGATCGTGGAGACTAATATAAGACGAATGTTTGAAACTTAAAGTATTTTGTTTAAAAGGATTCTTAAGAGGAATATGGAACGTATAACTTTTATTGGATAAATAATGATTTTTAGTACTAGAAATAGAAAAGAAGTTTTAAAAGGTGATTTGAGACTTAAAATATTTTATTTGAAAGGGATAGAACAAAGTTTTTATTATTATTAGATATAAGTGATTTTGATTATGATGATGGAAAATAAGTTTTAGAACGTGATTTGGAACTCAAAGTATTCCATTTAAGAGAATTTTAGTAAAGGTAATGGATAAAGTTTTTAGTGAATTAATATATTGTGGATTTTGGGGAGAACATTTGTAACACCCCAAAATTTAGCTATTTGACAGTAATGACAAAATTGTATTATTTTGTAATTTCTATCTGCTGTAAAAATATTTTGACTGTTTCGTGACTGTATTTGATCATTTTGTGTGATTTGCTTAGAGTCAGGAAAATAATAGTTTTAGGGCCGGGGAAAATCTTTATGTATTTATTCGGAGCCGGAGAATCTTACTAAACCCGATTTCGAGAGATACATGTCATACTCTTTTAATTTTTAGAAATTATCTGTGAAATAAAAATATACTATATTTTGATTTATACAGCAGACAAATACTTACTGACTTATAAGCAGTATGTTCTATCCATTGTGTAATAATTTCTGTAACTATTGTCCATTGGATAATAGTTTTCAAAAATATCTTGGAAATTATTCATGACAACCTTTATGACGAACCAATAGGAGAGCGTAGCTTGCTTACTAAGTTTTGGAAAAGTCAACGATAGTAGCTTGAATTCTCTAAGCCAATAGAAAACTAGTCTCTTTGAAATAACCCAATAAGATTTGGTCAAGTTTGATGGTTATATATTGAACTAATAGGAATTTAGTCTTCCTTGATAAACCAATTAGAATCTAGTTTTCATTTGATAAACCAATTAGAATCTAGTCTTCATTTGATAAACCAATTAGAAGTAGTCAATCTTTGATAAACCAATAGGAAAGCTATAGAAATAAGATTAACCAATAAGATTCAGTCAACATTTGTGGCAAAGGCTTTTCTAGAGCAACCAATAGAATTTGGTCAACCAAAATGATAACCAATAGGAAACAAGCTTAAGGATGAAGGCTTTGAATGAAAACCATTGATTTAATCTATGGTAGAGATTGGTCTCACAAAGTGGCAAGGACCTTTTGTGACCCTTGGATGGAAAGTATGAAGAGAAGTCTTTGACCCTCCATTTTGGAGATGCATCTTATGGCTAAGGTTTCATGGATGAGATATCCAATGGTTCAAATTCAAACTTATCATTTGGAAACCTACACCAAAGATCAACCATTGATTCAATCAATGGCTCTTAAAGCCTCAAAAAGTGGCTAGATGAACTTGGACACTCCTTTGGTATCCAAGAGGGGGTTCACAGTTTTGAGAGCATTAGGAAGGCTATAGGAAAGCTTCTAACTCATTTGATCTCATCTTCTTCATTTTCCTAAAACAAATTTCACAAATCCTCTCACTTTCTCTTCTCCATGGTTTCGGCCAAGCAAGAGAAAACCCTTCTCCCATCTTCAATAATTTCTACCAACATCATTTCTTGAATCCTTACATCAATCCAAGCATTTTTGTAGTTGAAGCTTTAATTAAAATCATTCATCTTCAAGGAGTTCTTCCAAAACCAAAAACTACACACAAAAACTCTCATCTTTTCCTTTCCCTATACCTTACGGCCAAGGGCCTAGAAATCACCTCCAATCTCTTTTAATTTCATCCAACCTAGTTTCCTAGATCTACATGATATTCTAAGAAACTTTCATGTTGCAGACTTTCTCTAAATCATCCATCTTCAACCTTGATCTTCAAGTTTAAGATCAAGAGCCTTTAGGTGAAGATTTGCGTTCTTCATCTTTCTTTTCTTTGGTAAGTCTCTAAGACCATATTTTGGCTTATGGTCATCTTTGATATCCTTGAGTATTAATATTGTATGTGTTTCTTTAGTTTTAAGTGCTACTTGGTGGAGTAGATCTATTTCAAGAGGACAAGTAAGGAGCTTTGGAGGAAATCACCAAAAGGTAAGAGGGAGATTACCATCATCAATCATGTGTTGGTGGTGAGGAGTGGATTTGTGTATGTGGTAAAAAATCCATAAGGATTATTTCACTTGTTTGTTTAAGAGCTTTCCATATTTATGGTTGTTTGGTGATTGATATGTTTATTGCTTTGATAATATGCTTTAGTATGTGTTTATGATACATGATGAATTGTGTCTGTAATAAGATGTGATTTACATGACAAAGGAAAGTATGTTGGTTCCAAAGAACCATGGAGGCACACGACCTCAAAAGTTATTTTGGGAGCAAAAGATTCTAAGTATTTTACTAATCATGAGTTTTAGATAAAAAAAGGGTAATAAGTTAATGATTTTAAGAATTTGCAAAGAAAGTGGACATGAAAATGAACAAAGGTTTTATGATGAAGCTATTTGTGATTTTTAGCTAATATGCCAAGGATTGGTAAATTAAATCAAAAGAATGATTTTAAGAGTAATCTTAGATGATTATTTGCAAAGGATTTAAAGTACTGAATTTTGAGATTTTTAAAGTAAGTGAGAATTATTTTTGGAAACTATGAAATTGGTAGGATCAGTTTATAAAGAGAAATAAATTGATAACTTGAAGTTTACTGACGTATAGCTCACCCGTTGGGTTTTGAGGTGCGTTAGGAAATTTTAAGTTGGAATAATTAATTTGAAGGAAATATTGATTTTGGGGAAATAATGAAAAATATTACGTAAAGGATTTTTAAGTGAAGAAAATGCAGAAAATGAAGTTGGAAACGACATTGATTTTTGGAAAATCCAAAATGATGTTTGATATATTGAGAAATGTTTTATGTAGTTGAGAAATGATGAAAAATAATTTATGTGACTTGAAAATATGATTTTTAAGCTACGCGCTTTTAAAAATGTTGAAAAATTGCTATGTAATTTGGAAAACGTGTAAATATTTTTACGCGATTGAGAAAACGTCAGAAAATGGTTACGCGATTTGAAAACATAACAAAAGTGTTACACGATTGTGAAAATGCGTTAAAAATGATACGCGATTGAAAATACAGTAAAGATACTATAAGAACTGATGTACTGGACCCGAATATATATCGATGATATTATGTAATTGTATGAGCGATTATATAATATCTATTGATCTTATGATATTAGACAATTGTATGGGTGGTTGTTCTAATCTCATTTGGGGAACCCTTTTAATGATGAAATTAAGATATGCATTGAGCCATATGATGAAATTGAGACATACATTGAGGTATTCGTGCATTGAACGGAATATAGTTGATAGCTATTATGGCACTTATGGTTGAAGAGTGAATGTGAATTAAAAAGTGAGATCTATGATGGATCTTGGGGACATCGAGGCACGGCGGTTGTAACACCCAAACTTTTCCCAACTTTTTGCTAAATTACAATTTTGTCCTGATTGTACTATTTTCTGTATATTATAAAATTAATTTGACTGTTTCGTAACTGTATTTGATTATTTTGTGTGATTTACTCTGAGTCAAGAAAATAATAAATTTTCGGGCCTGGGGAAAAATCTTTGTTTGATTATTTGGAGTTGGGGGATCTTACTAAATCTAAATCTGAATAATATGTGTGTCAATCTTTTAATTTTTAGAATTTTTCTGTAAAATAAAAATATTTTATATTTTATATTATTATTTTATTAGTCAGTACAAACCAAAAAGGACCATGGACCTGGAAAAGTCTGTTGGACCCACATTTGGTTTGCGGGACCCACATTTGGAAAATCAGTCAACGTTAATGGCTTGATTATTTCTAAACCAATAAGAAGGAGTCAATAAAAATGGCTTGAATAATTTTAGACCAATAGGAAATAATCAACAATAATGGTTGGACTTATTAGATTAGTGAGTAGAAAACATGACCAAATTAGTTTAAAAACCTAATTAAGATATTCTAAAGTGTTTAAGTGGTAATCAAATGGATTAAACCTAGTTAGTTATTTATTAAAATTTTAATTAGATAATGTACTTGTATAATTAAGAAGGTGATTAGTGATTCTAAGTAACTAGATGATTAACTAAATAACAAAGAAAACTAACTAAATTTACCTAAACCTAACTAGAATGGCTTAAGCATAATTAGGAGACTAAAATGAATTAAGACTTGATTAGTTTTCCCTAAGTGAATTTAGGCTATAGCACATCCAAGAGCATTCAAGAAGGTGCTAAACACTTGATGACATAATGAAGATCCACCCTCGAATTCATCTAAGGCTATTAGGAGCTCTTGAATGTCAACAAAAGTGGCCATCCTCCTTGATTGAGTTCCACGGCCATACATGTTGGGGGGGGATCAAATTTCACATCATCATCTTCATTTCTACCATACTTAACATATTTTCTCCTTTCTTTCTCTTCAAGAACACAAAGAAAACTCTATAGCTCTCTTTCTTGAGCAATTCGGCCATCACCCTAAGCACCCTCAATCACTCTTCTAAAATTTCATCCAACACCATTTCCTAAACCTAAACATCATTCTAAGAACTTCTCTAGTTGAGAGTTTCTTCAAAATCATCCATTTAAAGCTTGGAAACTAACCTTGAAATTTATTCTTTACAAGGTAAAAATCCTTGTTTCTTGTTTCTAACATGATTCTTGATGTTCTAAGCCATGATTGATCCATGGTTTATCTTTTTCAATCATAGTTATGACTTGTTAAAATTGTTTAAGCTTGTTAGGGTTTTTCTTGGAGCTAGACGAAATCCATAGGAGGAGATCCAAGAAGGTTTTGTCTTCCTTATAGGTAAGAGGGAGGTTTAATCTCATCAATCATGTATGGTGGTTAGAAAATGAATGTGTTTGTGGTGAAGAATTCATAAGGATTCATTCACTTGGTTGTTTTAAAGTTGTTTCTATTAGTGATTGATTGTGTTTGCAAGCATGTCTATAGCTTTGATATATTTTGTATGTGTTTATAGATGCATGATAATTAATGTAGGGTGTGAATAACATGTTGAGGATTTGCATGAGTGTTCCAAAGAACACACTAAGCTCACAGTTTCACTACTAAAAAGGAGAACCAAAATGTTCTCAAATATTTTCTAAATCAAGGATTAGTTAAATAAATGGATGAATGATTTTTATAAGGATTTAGAGAATGGAAAATAATTTAAAGAGGATTTGTTAAAGATATAGTAAATTTTGGCCACATGCCATTCAATATATTTTGATCCAAAAATTATTATCTCAAGTATGGATTTTTGAGGATTAAGTAACAAATAATTGGATTAAAGATTTTGATTATGTTTTTGGGTTATGGAAAATTAGTTGATTATCGGCCAATATGCCTTATAATATACCTTTGATCCAAAATTATTTTTCCAAGTGTAGAGTAAGGAATTAATTCAAAGAGAACACAATTTCAATGAATTTTTGGAAAATAGAATAAATGAACTTTCATTTTAATTAGAGAAATTAAGTATGAATGAGAAATGTTTAAACACTTGAAAAATACTAACGTATAGCTCACCCTTTGAGTTTTGAAGCGCGTTAGCAAGTTTCAATGTGTAAATATTAGTTATAATTAAGAGAGATAATTTTTTAAAGGAAAACGTACGAAATACCATTTAATGGATTTTATAGACAAAATGCTGTCAAAATTAATTAAAAATAAACAAGTAATGAAGGAAGTTTCAAAATATAAATTTGAACATAGAGAAAATATTTACGTAGTTGAAAAATACTAGAAATAACTTAAGCGTATTTAAAATAATGATTTTTAAGCTACGCAATTGAGAAAATGGTTTAAAAATCTTTCGCTATTGAGAAAATAGTTTAAAAACATTTCGTGATTTTAAAAACGTTGAAAAATATTTACGTGATTCGAAAACATTTGAAAAAGGTAACGCAATTGTGAAAATGCAATAAAATATTTACGCGACTAAAAGGAACAGTAAGTTTATTGTCGGGCCAAAGTGGTGGACCCGGATATGTTGAGAAATAGTACTATCAAGTGGAGACGTACTGTATTTGAAAATATTGATAATGAGGGTAGTTATGTAATTATGACTCATTATATTGATAATGAGGGTAATTATGTAATTATGACTCATTATATTGGAAAATATTAATAATAAGGGTATTTTTGTAATTATGGCACATTATATTTGGAAATATCAATAAAGAGGGTATTTGTGTAATTATGGTTCATATACACGCATTGAGAGATGTGTCAATTTGGTTGGAATTGGCGATTAGCTGACGAGATGAATTACATTGTGTTAGGGGTGTGATAGGCGTAGTGTGGTTCATTAAATGAACTTGGAGGCATTAGTGTGCGGAGGATTCCACATGTGGACAGTTGGTAGCTCCTCTAGGCCGTGGTAACGGGCAACACACTAATGATCTCGATAAACACTATTCTTAATCAGGATCTTGTGAAGACTGTTTGGTACAATGCTTGTTGTGCACGATGATTTGACTATGTAATATTAACACGACGTTTGACTGTGTAATAGTTGGTTGGGGTAGCCTGAGATACTGATAGTTCTTTCGAATCATTCTCTCTGATGTTATTGTGTTTAGTTCCATGGAGTAGGAATGAGTTTGTGTACATTTGCATATATGATCTACATCATAACGTGTTTGTTTACAGTAATTTGAGATATTATGTATGATGTGATAATATGGGTTATTATATTAATTGTGATATCTGTTTGTACTGTCGTTTTCTTTACTGCTATACTGGTAATGATGTAGATTGTCTCATCTCTTTATATGCAATTTCTGTATTATTTTTATGTTCCGTAAAGATTTTGAGGAAGAGGAAGTAGTAGAGGAGCAGCCTCTAAATTGTTTGTACCCGGAGGAGGAGCAACAACCAAACGAGCAGTTCGAGGAAGGTGAACCGCTTGATCATCCATATCATATGGATTAATTACAATGTGGTATGGCGTTACCGGAGTATTTATGTCTTCCGATGATCTCCCCGAAGAGGATCCTTCGGAGGATCAGAACTTTTAGTGTTATGCTTAGGCTAGTTTATGGTTACTTTAAACCAGATAGTTTACTGCTTTAATTAATTAGTTTGTAATATGTAAATTATTTGTACCTATTAAAAACAAAATCATATGTATAATTATGGTGTGTATGTAATAGTTGGTTTTATTTCATGATTCTGTTTATTTTATTTTATAATATAAAGTTCAAAAAGAAAGTTTTACAACTTATATTATTATATATTAAGAAATGATTTACAACTTTGGTAATGTCTATTTTAATTATTCTGAAATGTGACATCCTCATTAGGGTGTTACAGCGATCAACCAGTGGACAGTTGGCAAGTACCATGTGCTACTTGGTGACGCAATCTATTGCAACGCATTGACGATACCCGACAAGAACACGATTCCTTTCGTTGGGCTAAGGCTAACATTTATTCCAGAACATTCATCTCGAAATTGTGAAAACCTCCATGGAGTGGGAAATTGGTTTAGTATGCATACACATGGTCAGTACACATATTGTTGTGGCATGGTAAATGTTCATATGGTGTGACATCATCATTTCATATATATTGATGGTATTAGTGATGATGAAATTAGTACTGGTTATTATACTATGATATATGGTTATGGAAATTGTTTATGAAATGATGACATGAATATAATTGTGATAATTATGTGTATGGAATGACTTTGTCATTCATATTATTTCTTGCTACCACGCTAGTATTGATGAAAGGGGATCTCACCTCTTTGTTGTATTGTTTTATTGTGCTTGTATTGTTAAAATTTGTATAGTAGATGGAACAAGTTTCTTAGACTTGACTGGAGGCAAATATTCTGAGTTCTATGACAACATTGAGGAGTGGCCATCCCGGATTTGTTGGTGTGCAGTTTTGACAAGGAATAAATATATGATGCATCAAGGTGGATACAAGATAGAATAAGTTTGTTGAGTTTTTCTTGTTAGTGTTTTACCATGCTATTAAGTAGGACCCGTCATGGGGTTTGCTTTTGTTTAAAATTGAGTCTGTAAGTTTTATGTTTCTTGGATAATTGTTAAATATTATGTGGTGTCTGTTATATAAATCTTAATCGGTTACCTATATTTTAAAAATAGTACCGATAACTTTGGTAAAATTATATTTTGAATAAGAAAGAATTTTTAAACCGCATATTAAATAATTAAAACTTTTATAATTTACCTTAGTTTTCTTTTCTTGAGTCAGAAAAGGTGGCACCCGAAGAAGGGTGTTACAACATTGGGAAATGTTTACACGATTGTGAAATTACTAGTTTGCTGTTGTGCCCATGTGCTGGACCTGGGTGGATCTATGTTATTATGTAATTGTATGGACGATTATATAATATCATTAATACTAATGGTATTAGACAATTGTATGAGCAATTGTTTTGATATCATTGGGAACAGTACAATGGTGGCTTAAGTTATCATGCATTGAACATCATGTAGTCAGTGTCTGTATGACTTTTGTTATCTTGGAGTGAATAAGAATTGAGTAGTGTGATCTAAGGGAAGGATCTCAGGGTGCGTCTGAGTGAGGTGATTCATCTAGTGGCCTAGTTATCACACTATATACCTCTGACCATGAAGAACCATTGCAATGCACTGACGAGGAATCGACAAGCACCATTTCTTTTTGCGCCCGATGTAGACTGTCATTGAGGGTGGCAGATCTTCTGGGCCATTCATATCTGAAATTGAGTATTAGCTCCATGGAGTAGGAACTAATTCATTAAGCATACACATGGTCAGTACACATATTGTCGTGGCATGGTCAACATACATATTGTGGTGGCATAATCATTATATATCTATGGTGGATATCTGTTGTTATAGTGCTGCTAATGTTTATATTATTGTGGGATATACTTTCTGATGATATTTATGAAATTGATAACTTGAATATATCTGTAATATCTGTATGTATGGGATGACTTTGTCATTTGTATCATTTTTCTTCGCTGCCATTTTGGTATGCGATATAGGGGATCTCACCTCTTTGTTGTATTGTTCTGGGTTACAATTTTGTTGAAGAAGACTGTGAAGGAAGGAGTGATTGAATCATCTAGATTTTAGTGGATTGACTTCTGATTACGGTGATGGCGTCTGGACGAGATTTATTTGGTTACGTGCAGGTACAGCTTCATAGAGGCATTGATGCCTGGTGTGTCGACCATAACATTGAGCATTTCGTGTATCGAGGGGAGGTGACTCTGCTTAGGAGTAGTACCTATCTTGGGGTTACTACTTTCACCTTCAATACTTTTGTGCATGTGGAGTTCTCTATTCCTATTACAGACTTGTAGGGTGATTGGCATTACACCCCTAGGGAGGATTCTATGGAGTCGACTGCTCGGACTCTCGTCCATCGCGATATGCCTTTACTGGGGAATTTGGCCATTCCGGTTCCAGAGGAAGACCAAGTGGGAGATATTACCCTTCATGTGTTTGGACTTGGGCCGGGTCGAGTTTTTATATGGTAGTTGTACACGTCTTCTGTTGTTTGGATATGTAAGTATTATGTTTTGTGTTACTAGTACTTTATGTTAAGGATATATCTGTATATATATGGAATGTATTTTCTTTCGGTGGTTGTATGTTAAAAGTTGTACTAAATATACTTCATTCGTGGCTCATATTTTCTTTATATGCACAATGATTAAATGTGGAAACCTATTGTTGAGTTGTAGCACGTCGAAATTTAGTGACCATGGTATAATAGCGATTATGCCATGGTTATTAAATTCAGGGGTGTTACATTTAGGTGGTATCATAGCAGTTCATCCTGTTAAGCCGCGGTATGGACCGACTATGCTTAGGCATGTTAGAAGTTTTTGTATGTTGTACACTTCCTTGACTCTTGGTTGAGATGTTGGGAAAGGAATGCATGGCTTGCCATAGGATGGATGTTAGTAGTTACTATTATACAGTTACATGATATTGAGGACTGACCTACTCAATATGTAATGTTCTATGTGGACAGGAAACTATGACTTCACCTAGGCGTACTAGGAGAATAGGAGTTCTTTTAGTAAGGAGTCCAGCTAGTATGACTGAACTCTTTTAGAATTTGTTGCATCTACACCTTTTGTTGTGATATCTCTAGAGCCCAAGCTTAAGTCTTTCAGACTTGTGGTTAAGTTTGTCTGGTTTGTGTTGTGTGATTCTTTGTGTTTGGTTTTCAAAAAGAGCCAATATTGTTTGAAAGGGGTTGCGATTGGTTTTCGTTGTGTTTTGATTTGTCTGTCTTCGAAGGAAAGCAATGGTTCGCAGTAGGCGTACTCTTGTGAATGCATGGTGCGACAATGATGGGATGGTTGCGACTATAGAAACAATGCAAAGAATGGCTAATGTAATAGTACAATAGAATCAGAGGGCCGCTCAGCAGCAAGAATTGATAGCCGAGGCTCAAATTTTGTTAGAGTTAAATCTGTCCCAGCATATGGGACCCCATAACGTTGGACTATATTAGTTTCGAAGGAGGAAAAATCATAAGGACAAGTGATTCCAGGGAAAACTGTATTCACGACCATCGAGGAAGCAACTGCAACCATATGCAGGTAGTGCTAGTAGTAGTAGATCCAACCAGACTACGGCATTTTTACCAAGATGTAAGAAATGTGGAAAGAACCACCCAACGGGAGAGTGTAAGATTGTAACACCCCAAAATTTGCTATTTTACAATAATGATTGAATTGTACTATTTTGTGATTTCTGTGTGCTATAAATTCATTTTGACTGTTCTGTGACTGTTTTTGATCGTTGTGTGTGATTTACTCTGAGTTAGAAAAATAATAAATCTCGGGTTGGGAAAAATCTTTACTGCTTTATTCGAAGCGGGGGGAACTTACTAAACCCGAATTCGAGAGATATGTGTTTCAATCTTTTAATTTTTAGAATTTATCTGTGAAATAAAATTATTCCACAATTTATTATCCAGCGGACAATACTTACTGACTTGTGAGCAGTATATTCTGTCTATTAGGTAATAGTTTCTGTAACTATTGTCCATTGGACAATAGCCTTTAGAGAAAATTTTGATGACTTGTTTTGTGAACCAATTAGAATATTGGAAGCTTAATGAAAACCAATGGAAAGTGGTCAATGAAAATGGCTAGAGTAGTTAGCTATGAAACTAGATGACTTAAACTAAGTTAACATAAAGTCTATATAGTAACTAAATGGAGCAAACTAAGTTTGCTACTCATTAGAGCTCATAGTTACAAGAGTATTCTAGTATCTTCAAGAATATATGACTCACAGCTAAGTAACTAAATGGTTAGGAATGGAACTAAGTGATCTAACTAAGTTAGCTTAAGTTAGTTAGGAACCAAATGAATCAAAACTTGGTTAGCTTTTCCCTTGGAGTTCCACGACCAAGAAGCTTCATGCACCATCTAGAATTAGGTGATTCACTTGCATGACTCTTAGGTCTAAACCAATAGAAAACTAAATGATCAAAGCATGATCACTTGGTGACATTAGCCATATGCTAGTCATAATTGTTAGCAAAATATTTCATTCTCCTTTTCCTTTACACTACCATGGCAATCACTAGGGGGAGAGGATATCCATTTCATTTCATCACATTTTGAGACAAAGAAACCATTCTCTCTATTCTCTTTCTTCTAAACTCACACAAAAAATCCATTCTTCTCTTCCTTGAAGCTCTCGACCTCCACACCCAACACCAACATCCAAACTTCTAAAATTTCATCTAACTTCATTTCCTAAACCAATACAACATTCTAAGAACTTTTCATGTTGTAAGTTTCTCCTAGTTCATCCATGTAGTGCTTGGAAATCAAGCTTAAGTTTTCTACTCTTAAAGGTAAAAGTATTGTTTATTGATTCAAAGTTTAGTTCTTGAGTTTCTAAGCCATGTTTGATCCATGATTTCTCTTTGTCAAGCTTAGTTTATGACATTGTATTAGTTTAAGTTTGTTATGGTTTTCTTTGGAGGCTGCATGAAATCTTTGGAGGAAGCAACTAAGAGGATTTTGTCTTCCTTGAGGTAAGAGAGAGATTAACCTCATCAACCATATGATGGTGGAGAGGAAATGGATTTGTTTGTGGTGAGAAATCCATAAGGATTTATTCACTTGTATGGTTTAAGCTTTCTTTATTTTTGTGATGGTTTTATAATTTAAAAAGGAAGTGATTTTTGATCGTGGAGACTAATATAGGATGAATGTTTGAAACTTAAAGTATTTTGTTTAAAAGGATTCTTAAGAGGAATATGGAACGTATAACTTTTATTGGATAAATAATGATTTTTAGTACTAGAAATAGAAAAGGAGTTTTAAAAGGTGATTTGAGACTTAAAATATTTTATTTGAAAGGGATGGAACAAAGTTTTTATTATTGTTAGATATAAGTGATTTTGATTATGATGATGGAAAATATGTTTTAGAACGTGATTTGCAACTCAAAGTATTCCATTTAAGAGAATTTTAGTAAAGGTAATGGAGAAAGTTTTCAGTAAATTAATATAATACGGATTTTGGGGAGAACATTGGGAAATGTTTACATGATTGTGAAATTACTAGTTTGTTGTTGTGCCGATGTGCTGGACCTGGGTGGATCAATGTTATTATGCAATTGTATGGACGGTTATATAATATCATTGATATTAATGGTATTAGACAATTGTATGGGCAATTGTTTTGATATCATTGGGAATAGTACAATGGTGGCTTGAGTTATGCATTGAGTTATCATGCATTGAACATCATGTAGTCAGTGTCTGTATGACTTTTGTTGCCTAGGATTGAATAAGAATTGAGTAGTGCGATCCAAGGGAAGGATCTCAGGGTGCGTCCGGGCGAGGTGATTCATCTAGTGACCTAGTTGTCATACTATATACCTTTGGCCATGAAGAACCGTTGTAACGCACTGACGATGAATCGACAAGCACTATTTCTTTTTGCGCCCGATGTAGACTATCATTGAGGATGACAGATCTTCTGGGCCATTCATATTTGAAATTGAGTATTAGCTCCATGGAGTAGGAACTGATTCATTAAGCATACATATGGTCAGTACACATTGTCGTGGCATGGTCAACATACATATTGTAGTGGCAGAATCATTATATATCTATGGTGGATATTTGTTGTTATAGTGCTGCTAATATTTATATTATTGTGGGATATGCTTTCTGATGATATTTATGAAATTGATAACTTGAATATATCTATAATATCTGTATGTATGGAATGACTTTGTCATTCGTATCATTTTTCTTCGCTGCCATTTTGGTATGCGATGCAGGAGATCTCACCTCTTTGTTGTATTGTTCTAGGTTACAATTATGTTGAAGAAGACTGTGAAGGAAGGTGAGACTGAATCGTCTGGATTTTAGTGGATTGACTTCTGATTACGGTGATGGCATCTGGACGAGATTTATTTAGTTACGTGCGGGTACAACTCCATGGAAGCATCGATACCTGGT
Source organism: Ormosia emarginata (assembly GCA_029884605.1). Taxonomy (NCBI): domain Eukaryota; kingdom Viridiplantae; phylum Streptophyta; class Magnoliopsida; order Fabales; family Fabaceae; genus Ormosia; species Ormosia emarginata. Next base: position 5,413,019 of record JAQQTP010000081.1, on the reverse strand, counting down.
GTATCGACCGTGACATTAAGCATTTCGTGTATAGAGGGGAGGTGATTCTGCTTAGGAGTAGTACCCATCTTGGGGTTACTACTTTCACCTTTAATGCTTTTGTGCATGTGGAGTTCTCTATTCCCATCAGAGACATGTGGGGTGATCGGTATTAAACCCCTAGGGAGGATTCTATGGAGTCAACTACTAAGACTCTCGTCCGTCACGACATGCCTTTATCGGGGAATTTGTCTATTCCAGTTCCGGAAGGAGACCAAGTGGGAGATATTACCCTTCAGGTGTTTGGACTTCGGCTGGGTCAAGTTTTTATATGGTAGTTGTACACGCCTTTTGTTGTTTGGATATGTAAGTATTATGTTTAGTGTTACCAGTACTTTATGTTAAGGATATATTTGTATATATATGGAGTGTATTTTTTCGGTGGTTGTATGTTAGGAGCTGTCTACTAAATATACTTCATTCGTGGCTCATATTTTCTTTATATGCACAATGATTAAATTTGAAAGCCTGTTGTTGAGTTGTAGCATGCCGAAATTTAGTGACCATGGCATAATGACGATTACGTCGTAGTTATTAAATTTAGGGGTGTTACACCTAGTTCTGAAAGCAGTTTTTGGAATATCTTCTTTCCTAACTCTTATTTGGTGATATCTTGATCTTAGGTCAATTTTTGAGAACACTGATGCTCCCCTTAATTGATCCATTAGATCATCTATTCTAGGTAATTGATACTTATTCTTGATGGTTACTTGTTCAATAGTCTATAATCTACACAAAGCCGCATGGTACCATCTTTCTTCTTCACTAGCAAAATAGGTGCTCCCTAAGGGGAAACACTCGGTCTAATGAATTGTTTTTCTAGCAATTCCTCAATTTGTTTCTTGAGTTCTGGCAACTCTAGCGGTTCCATCCTATAGGGTGCTATAGAATTAGGTCCCATTCCCGATACTAAATTTATAGTAAACTCTATCTCTCTCACGGGTGGCAACTCAACTATATCTTTTGGAAAAACTTCTGGATATTCCCTCACTATTGGTATATTATCCAAATTCTGGTCAACCTCTGCAATTAGAGAGAAAAGGAGAACATACCCTTGAGCTCCCTCCTCTAAACAGTGATGCACTTGGTTTGCACTGAGATACACTGACTCAGGAGGGTTAACTTTGGAAGATATGTCAGACATAAACGCAAGAGTTTTATCTACACAATTTAAAACCACATGGTTGGAAGACAACCAATCCATGCCGAGAATAATGTCGATATCTACAAGAGGTAAACAAATAAGATTTACAAAGAAAATCCTATCTTCTATTTTTATACAACAATCTAGGCAAACTTTAGAAGTTGTAATAGATTTGCTGGTGGGAATGGAAACAACTAGGTCATAAGGAAGGTTTGTCATAGGTAAACTCAGCATCTTCACACAATCACAAGAAACAAAGGAGTAGGATGCCCCTGAATCATATAAGACAATTAACAAGTGATTATGTATTATGCATTTACCTTGGATCAAATCTGCAGACTGAGTCACCTCATTACCATTTAGAGTATACACTCTTCCTGGAGCTTGTGGTCTTGAGGTGAACACTAATTTCTACTTTTGTGGGCACTCCTTAGATATATGTCCTGACTAACCACACGTATAGCAAATTGATTGCCTTGCCAAGCAAGGCTTGTTCCCATGGAATTTCTTACACCTGGGACATTGTGGCCCCCTTGATCTCCCTTGCACCTGTTTACCCTTATCTTGAGGGTAACCTAACTTAGGAGTACCCTTTTTCCCTTCCATGTTCTTCCTCTTAAGGAACCTTCTATTTTCTGCTCCAGTTGGATTTTGAGACAACCCCTCTCTAGAATTCTACACTTGTTAATCATCGAAGTAAAATCTCTAATCTCCATCGGCTCAACCATCTTTCTAATGTATTCTCTTAGTCCGGATTCAAACTTCACACACTTGGAGTTCTCATCCAGGTCAAGTCTATACTAAGGTGAAAATTTTATTAATTCTTCATATTTCACCTCATACTCCCCCACGGTCATGCTTCCTTGTTCGAGCTTCAAGAACTCAACTTCTTTTTCCTCTTGCACTGACTTTGGATAATACTTGTCCAAGAAAGTGCATCTAAACACTGCCCATGTAATCTGCGTAGCTGCCGCTTCTAGTAACCTTCTAGCATTCCTCCACCATTGCTCTGCTTCTCCACTGAGCATATGGGGAGTGAAGGTTACTCTTTGTGCATTCGGGCACTACATAAATTCAAGAATTTTCTCTACTTTAGTTAGCTATTCATTGGCTTTTACTGGGTCATACTTGCCTTTGAACATTGGAGGATTCAACTTTCTAAATTCTGCCAGGTCCTGAAAATGCTGATTCCTCCCCACCAGTACCTCTTTTACTGGAGGTGGTACTGGTGGAGGTACTTGTTGTTGAGATCAAGTAGCTTCCAACCTCTCCAACCTCCTGTTGGTGGTAGCAGTTTGTTCATGCATAGCCCTAGCCATTGTGATTAATGCTTCAGCTATGCTAGGGTTCTCATCAGAAGAATCCTGATTTCAGCTAGTGCGCCTCATAGAAGCCACAGTTTTCTGTATACACAAAACATTAAATATCGAGTTAGTTATTCTCAATACCATGTAATAGTGTAACAGGACCAATAACATCACACAACAACAAGTTATGCAAACATCTCACTAAAGAGACAAGAAATGCACAACATCTAGTGGAAAGTTCTAAGCTTAATTAGTCCATACCCTGGCTCAACAGGATGAATTGCTCTGATACTATAATGTAACATCCTAATATTATTATCTTAATATATATAATCAATACACAAAGATAATTAATATTAGTTATGCTACTAATATCTATTTAATAAACTTGCCCCATATCATTTACATGAATAAATAAATATGGAGAGCCACGTAAGCGAAAAATATACGTATTTACATTAAAAGCATCATGGGCGCTATGTAAAATATATGTATATCAAAATACAACTCAAAGTAACAAAATTTACATAGGTTATCATCAAAACATATAGACTAAAATTTGATTACTATTGAAACCTTTTCTTCTTTTTCTTTTCTCTTCTCTTCATGATTTCCACAGAAGAATCTTGTCCTGCTTATCCATAAAATATAAAATGGGGTGAGAACATAAAAATTCTCAATAATAATTTATATCTCATGGCATTACTGCAAATTTACACAAGGTGCATTTATAAATTATAATTCATAAATTTACTATAGATATTTAACAAATGACTACTCAAATGTAGAATATCAATTTCAATTGTGTACTTTAGTTCAACTATAATAATTAAAGGAATCACTCTAGCTATGGGTCAACCTTATTGCATAAGGGATCCATTTCTCTAGGGTTCAACCTTAACTAGTAAGGGATCCATTTCTCTAAGATTCAACCTTAACAAGTAAGGGATCCATAGGGTTCAACCTTAACAAGTAAGGAATCCATTTCTGTAGCTAATGCTCTATTATAACTCATCTTAGTGATATAAAAGAGTATTAATCTAAAGTTTGCAATTTGAACTCAACTTTACTGATTAAAGGAATAATATGCACTAGGAAAGAAATTAGAGCTCCTAAAGCTCCTATCTTTCATAACTTGTCTTTATTAGATTTCTACAAATATTACATAGCTTGTCCAAGGATATTTTAAAACTTGAACATGCAAGAACTCTATCCTTACTGGAGCAATAACAGATTACATGTCTTATGTAAGAGGTTAGATTCTCTAGTGCTACATTTTTCTTAAGTTTCATAACCAATTATTTTATCTAGCTAATTGGTTAAACATTTAATTGGTTTGTTTTTGAAAGTTGCATAACCGGTTACATTCCTTTTTCTAACTGGTTATTGGTGGAAGTCTGGAGCTCCAAATTTTGTTATAATCGGTTAAGCAACTCATATAACCAATTATATCTTAAGACCAAACGTGCAAAGGTCTGCATAATCGGTTTTGATTCCATGTTAACCGATTATATTAACACTAAAAGCTTATCTCACGTTCTCCATTTTAGCCACTCTCGGTACAGTAGAGATGAATGGTTAAATAACTCTAACTGATTATTTGAGCCATCGTAATGTAGAAGGATAAACGTACACAACTGGAAGATAAACGTGCACAACTGGGTGCACTACACTCTTGGATTTTAAACCATTATCCAATCTCAAAAATCAGATTTTCTTGGCTTTTAAGTCAACTCATATACTGCAAACGTGTTTAGCTCTTAAATTTGTCCTTATCTCATCAAGCAAGAATTTATAATCAAAGAATTCAACACCAGAATACCCACTATAGAACCTCTTGCTTAAGGTATAACAATAGGTGTTTCAAAGATCAAATCCATTCTCTAAACTTAGCTTAACTTAGAGTAATTCCATTTAGGTGCTTAACTATCTTTGTATACACCCAATAATGGAAAAATTCTTGTCTTTCAACCCATTGCTTGCCTAAACATGCTCAAGCAAGCATGAGGTAAAAATGAGACTTGAAAGAAAAATAACCCCTACCTTAATTCTTGACTGAAAATCTTCAAATCTTGTTCTTCACTTTTATCTTCTTGAGTTTTCCCCCCTTCTGTAACGTCCCTTTTTGGAGAGGGACAGTCATACCAAAAATGAAACTAAAAAAATTACACTAAGACCCGGTTTATATACATATAGATAGTAGCCTGTTCATTTTTAAAACATATAATAACTTGGCAATTTTTTTTTTTGTAAGTGGAAATCATAAACTTAGCGGAAATTAACATGAAGATCAAACCATACATTTATACAAAAGATATATGACATAAGTATTTAGATACACCAACAATTTTAGCAAAAGAAAGCAGAAGCTTTACATGCCCAAAATATACATATACAGATAGACACCAAGGCTTCAAAAAAATATCATGCCCCTAACAACTACTCAGAAGGAGCCTCAGATGAGTCCTCCTTAGGATCCTCCTTAGAAGAGGAAATCCTCACAGGAGCAATAGACTCACGAGCAGGAGCTCGTGCAGAAGACAGGAACGAATCCTCTTGTGGGGTATACTCGCAGTCACCTCACACCTTGCATATCAGCATGTAAAACTCCAGTAGATGAATCAGGTGGATCGCAGCGACCCAAAGCCAATGATAAAGTCATATCTCCCATGTAGATGAAACGCTTGGTGTTCAAGTCGATGTGCCAATAGTCAACACCTTCGTGGAACTTTAGTTTGGTATACCCAAGAAAAGCTCATCGGGATGTCATCACAAAATAGAAGACTAGGTTGATCAAAAACCAGAAAACGCGGGCTCTTCCTCGCCTCGGTCTTTAAAGAAGCACATATATAAATAGAATAACAAAGCAAAGAGGTGAGATATCTAACATCATTACTAACATGGCAGTAAAGAAACATAAACAGCGCATTATGCCAAATAGTATAGTAAAATAGTAAGCAGCATCAAGGTTCAGATAATAAACAATATAATTATTCAGGCAATCATAAAATCAATAAAAGAAATGGTTCTATATATATATATATATATACATATATATATATATATATATATATATATATATATATATATATATATATATACATATACCAAGTAAATATGTTGACCAACTATGCACATGCACAAAGTACCAAAATCCTACTCCATAGAGCTAAATACAACATTCAGAGAGAATGATTAAGGAGACATATTTGTATCTCGTCAGCATCAAATCAAGTGCTTCAATATTAACAAATTACGCAACATGACTTATACAAGACACTCTTCACAAGATCGCGATATAGGACAGTGTCTTAGTCCGGATCATCAGTGCGTTTGCATCGGTCTATCCCACGGTACGGAGGAGCTACCGACTACCCATTGTGAGGTACCCACACCCTGACGCCGCCAAGGTCAACAAGTGACCTATACTAGTCTATTCGCACCCACACTAAGGTGGGATTCATCTCCTAGGCATAAAGCCTTACAACAAAGTCCATCGGACTTTCACAATGCATGATGACTCAATGCATATTCACGTATATTCAACAATAATATACTTTTTCCATAATCACGCTATAATTGGCCAAATTAATTATCAACAAATTGTTGATCCCACTTTTGGACCATAACAATACATTGTCCGATTGTCAATTGCGAAAGCATACTTTTAAGGTTTGATATGAAATTACGCTTTAACTTCAACACTTTTCCTATCAAACCTCTCTAGGGGAATTCTCTTGTATTTTTCACCTAACCTTTTTACTCTAATTAAACAAGTTCTTTACTTAGTTCTAAATATCACTCACTTAGAGTAATTATTTCGAATTTCTCAAAACCTCACTTACACTCATGTTCTTTCCTTGGCTAAAAATCACTTTAGGTTGTAGAATAAAATTTTGTTCTTTGTTCCTTCCATTTTATGAATCCCTAATCAATATCTAATCATCTAATTACCTAAGTTTTCACTTAATGCTAATTTTTTTTCCATTGGATGCCCTATAAGGCCATGGGCTCTAGGGGATGGAAATCTAAAATTTTTCATCACCTCACTAATCACTCATCATTTAATTGCTTAATTAGTTAAACCCTAAATTATTACAAAATTTTTATCATAGACACCCCATTTGTGGGTGCTTGGCCGTGAGCCACAAACAAAGGGGCAAAGAGCCCTTACTTTCCATACATGATTCCAATCCATCCAACCCATTCAAATCCATCAAGATATACAATAGCAAGTAGTAAAATCATACAAGACAAAATAACCACAAAATCATCAAGAATCACCAAAAATGATATAACAAAGTGAGTAGCCGTCTCATGGATCCTTCACTATCAACACAAAAATGTGTTCCTCACCACCATGATAGGTTGAAGAGGATGATCTCCCTCTTACCTAAAGAGACAACAAGAAAAGCAAACTCCTTTGTTGCTTCTTGCGAATTTTCGTCCAACTCCTCCACTAAAACCCTAGGATGATCAAACTCATATAATCAACAATCAAAACTTGAAAAGAGAAGTCCTTGATCACCAAGGTGACCAAGAATCATGAAAATGGAGGAAGGAGAATAGAAAATCAAGAACTTCACCTCAAAGCTTCAAGTTTTAGGGCTTTATGGAAGAAGATGAAGATGGAAGAATCAAGTGATGGTCACAAAAGGAAAAAGCTTCAAGGCTATGAGTAGATGCAAGAAATAAGGTTGGTTGAGCAAGCAAGCTTGGATGGCCAAAAATGGTGGGTTTGGCTGTGGGAATGGAGAGAAAATGGAGAGGAAAGGTGAGTTTTTGAAGATGGTTCCAACGAGAAAGAAAAGCCTTCAAATCAGATGTAGTTTCAAGCAAGATGATTGCTTGAAATTAAGCAAACATGGAGGGTGGAGGAAGAGGGTGTAGCTGTGGGTTTGGAGAGGAAAAGAAGAAGAGAAAATGTGAGAGGAGAAAAAGTGAGAGAAAAGAAAAGGTTGAGATAGAAAGTGATAGAAAACTTTTTGAATAAAAAGTGAAAATTGTTTTAAGTGAAAAGATGACAATTTTGTGTCATCTTTTCCCCCCAAAACTGTGGGGTCACTAATAATCACATATTTTATACATTAATAAACTCTCATTTTTAGTCATTTACACTCTCCATGTACTTAATTGATTAAGTTTGGTTATGTTTTGGCCTAAATTGGACTTAATTAATTTTTTTCAACATTATTTTGGTCTTACACTGTTTCTGTATTTTGGCCATATCTTGAGTTCTAGATGTCTTATAATTATGTATCTTACCTTGTAGGAAATATAAGAGAGAGCTCTACAACTTTCATGAAGAGCTCCAAGGAAAAATCGGACATCTAGTGGAGCTAATTGGGCTTGGAAGTCAGAACACAAGTTTTGTGATTGGAACTCGAACAGTGTGCAGTAATCATTGCATAATTCGAGTTGAAGGAAATGGGCTAAAAATTTGGCATCTAAAAATTTAAGACCCATATCTACAACTTTCATCAAGAACACAAGAGCTCATTCGGACAGCTTGGAGGTAAAATTGGGCTTGGAAGTCAAAATAAAGGTGCTAAAACTGGGCCTGAGCAATCTGTAGTAATTGGATCATATCTTGGGCTATAGGATGAATTTTTGGATGATTTTGGTGGCATTGGAAAGCGGAGACAATTTCTTAGAACTTTCATGAAGACCACTTTGCTTAGTTCTGATGTTATCCATGAGTTCATCACTGAATAATTTTGGAGATAAGAAATTTCAATAATTTTCCACTCACAAAAGTTCTTTGGCATTTTTCACTCATCCACCCACTCATCCACTCACTCATTAATCAATGCCCTTGTCATTTTGTATCCCTAATCCTCTATAAAAGGGACCATAGGCATATCATTTAAAAAAAGCTTGGTTTTAGATTAAGATTATGCTTATGTTATTTACTTGTAATTTTGTTTTGTTGTAAAGAGAAATTATGATCATCTTTTTTTTCTACTCTCTTTCTTTCTTCTTGTTTATGGGTAACTAATTCTCATCTTGCTTGGGTGAAGGAGTGAAGCTTTTGGTAATAAAATAAGGTTAGATTAATTTCTTTCTTGTGCTTAAATGATATATTATCAAGTGATCATTATACGTGTTGTATTTTGTTTCCAATCAATTTAGAAACCCTCCTTGTAAAGTGGAGTTCTTGATTCATTGTAGACAAGTGGTTTGGCACAATGAATGCTTGAACACATTTACAAGTGTAGGTGTTAGTAAATAATTAAAGGAACCATAATATAACTATGTATATAATTCTAAATGGACTTTGAATGTTTTATTCTCCGATTGGAACCTCCGTTGTGCGTGGATTTCAATTGAGTTATAAAAAGAATTAATATTGTCCTTAATTTATTATCAAAAATAAATCTCCTAGCCTAAGCAAGTTCTTTAATTTAATTGTAAACAAGTTTTATTATCTTTTTTCTTGTGACAAAGCCTTCCTTATCTCAAAGAATTTTTCTTCATCAATTCTATGTGGATCGACCTCGGACTCCCGAGAAATTTATTACTTGAGACAACCTGCACCTTGGTTTGCATCCTTTAACCCCGCATCAAGTTTTTGGCGTCGTTGTCGGGGACTTGATTTCAAGTTTTAATTTATTGAGGTTTTCATTCTTGAATAAAATATATTCTCTCTTCTCCCTCATCGGAGCAAAAGATCGGTTTGTCGGTCCTTCGATTTCTTTACTACTCTCTAACTTTCTAATTCTCTAACTTTCTAATTAACTAACTTATTAACTTACTAACTTTTTAACTTATTAACTAACTTTTTTATTAATGTCATTTATTTATGCTTTTTATTTACGCTTTCGACTTACTAACTTACTATCTTATTTATTTATGCTTTTTGTCTTATTTATTTACACTTTTTGACTTACTAACCTTATAACTTTTATATTTATGTCATTTATTTATGCTTACTAACTTTCTAACTTTTATATTTATGTCATTTATTTATGCTATCTAACTTTTTAATTTATGTCATTTATTTTTGCTTTATGACTTACCAACTTGTACTTTTTTTATTTTTTTATTTTTAAGTTATTTATTTATGCTTAATATTTAATGACTGGTGTAAATCATCGAGTTGTACATTATTTTTTTAAGTTATTTATTTATGCTTAATTGGTATCGTGATTTAAATTCTAGTCGTTTTGTAACACCCTCCGTAGGGCGTCACATTTAAGAAAAAAAATAAATAAATCTTAAATCTAATTAAAATTATTTTATAAAAGCTTTGAGTTTCGAAATATGGATTTTAAAATTTCTTATCGCGGAAATACAAACTTACCGGAAATTTGAAGTAAAATGGAAATTAAATTTAACAGATTAACATACACATCACCAATCATTTCATATAAGTTAAAATGTAATATTTACTGAGACTCGAGAAACAAGTTAGTAAACCCAAAGACGGGTACTACCAACAAGACGGTAACAACACTAACGAGAAAAATTCAACCTACATAGTCTGTTTCTTCTTCACCAACTGCATCTTGTTGAAACTTGAAAAACCACTCAATGACGCCGCCACCATCTTGAATATTGTCTCCCTAGGGTTAAGAATGTGCTCATACTATATGAATTCGAAGAATACAAACCAAACAAAAACAACACAGAAAGAGGTGAGATCCCTTTCACCAGTCATCACGGTAGTAAAGAATAATACAATACGAATGACAAAGTCATTCCATACACACTGATAATCACAATTATAGTCATGTTATCAATTTACAAATATTTCTACCATACATATAACCTAATAAAATAAACAAGTAATAACATCATCGGGATAGACATAACAATTCATACCATATAAAATTATCATAACAAGATACAATAAAAATAAAGATTAAATTCAATAACAACATTTTTCATGCGAGAACAAAAATACAATAATGCACAGACAAAATACAACATATAAACAATTAATATCGGATATGAAAGATCACAAATAAAAATATCACGGATATAACATAAATAAAGAAAACCACATAGATAAATCAATCTCACAGATAAAATAAGATAAGAAATGGACAACCAACATGAAAATTATCGATAAATATAAATAGAGAAAATGTAAAAACATCCAAGATATTACCGGATAAAGATAAATAGAGAAAATGGAATATTATCCAAGATATAATCATATACACCAAAACACAACCCTACTCCATGGAGCTAAACCCAAACGGATATTAGAGAGAATGACTTGCAAAATCTATTAGTACCACGGCTACTGAACCAACTATTACGCGATCACACGTTGCGTCGATAGCCTACGACACTTTGGGAATCCACCATCCAGGGCGTAGTATAGTTCCTGGTCTCCGTTGTGGCACTATAGACAATGTACTACTAGACTTTACAAACCTCGATTAAATATAGTGAATGTCGAGTACATTAGTGTGCTATCGGTTTACTACGGCCCAAATGAATTTACCAACTCACATCCACATGTGGGATCCCGTACACTAAAGTCTCCAAGTTTATTAGAACAATAAACTACACTACACTTATCGCATCGACAACACGATGTGATTCGTCTCGTCAACCAAAACACCAAAAATTGGTATAAAGACAAAACATAATTCCAAATATATGAAATTACGAAAATGCCCTCAAGATAAAAATATACCCTCAATGGCGAAAAGCACATGCGGGTTCACATTTTCCCGACAAAAAGTAACCTCAAAAGCTTTAGACGGGTTCACATTTTCCCGACAAAAAAAATTAAATATAGTAACGGTCAATCGCGTAGAAATTTTATCGCGTTTTTGAAATCTCGTCGTTTTTACAAACGTTTAAAAATCGGGTAAAGATATTTTTCTCGTTTTTAAAATCGTAGCATTTTAATACGTTTTCTCAATCGCGTAGGATTTTTAAATCGTTTTCGGTCCAACTTCCTTAAATAACTTTTTAAAGCAGACATGAAATAATATTTAGTACTTTCAAATTACGTAGAATATTTTTCATAGCGTATCTTGTCTTTTGGACATCTTTTCTATCTTATTTATCCGTTTTTACTAAAAATTGACGTATTTTGTTTAATAAATTATAATAATGGTTTCCTAAATTTACCATTTAAAAGTCCTTTTCATTTTTATTAATACCAAATAATTATACTTTTGAAAATTCCTAACGTGCTTCAAAACACACGATGAGCTATACGTTAGAAATTTTATAAAGCTACTGTATTTCTTCTTACAGTAAAAACCATTAGTATTAACCTCTTAAACTTAATTCTAACTATTTTATTTCTTTAAAACTCATTGTAGAAAATTTACTTTAACTTGTATTGCTTCTTCTTGATTGAAAATAGCTTGGAATTAATTTTTAGAAATCACGAATGTATAATTTGGCATGTTGGCCGAATTTGATAAAAACTTTGCATTTGATTTCCAAATTATTTTTCACCTTTTAAATACATGTTTAATCTCTTGTATTGTCTACATTGATTTAATCCTTACCCTAAAAAATAGTTTTAGAAATCAAAGTGTTGAAGTTAGACATGTTGGATGAAAATGTAAGGTTATGCCATTTAATTTCCAAATTCATTTTTCTTAATCTAAACAAATGGATATCTTACCAATTCTCTTAGGTTAATTAGGTCACCTTTTAAGAAAATTAAGAGAACATTTTGGTTCCCCATTTGGATCATGGCCGTGAGCCTTGTTAGTGTGTTCTTTGGAACACTCATACAATCCTTGACATATTATTCATATCCTATATTTTATCATGCATTTCTAACACATGCAATATTATCAAAGCTTGTAGACATGCAAATTAAAGCTTGTAGACATGCAATTTATTACAAATATCACATAAGAAGACTACTAACAAATACACAACAACCTACTAGTAAGCACCAAATTATCAAACACACAAATAACAAACACACAAATAATTAACACATCAAAACAAGCACACCACCGAATCCTTATGGATTCTACAAACACAACCACATATATTCCTCACCACCAACACTTGGTTGATGAGGGTAATCTCCCTCTTACCTCTTGTAGAAACCTCCAAGCCATTGTATGTCTCCTTCAAGCAATTCCTCTCCACCAAGAGCTACTTGAAAAATCAAAGAAAACATACAATATTAATATCTAAGGCTTGAGTAAGGAAAACCATGAATCAAAATATGGTTTAAAAGGAAAGAATAAAATTAATAGTGAAGATTTCATAACTTCACCTTAAAACCCTACACCTTGAGCTTGAAGAACAAGGGTGAAAATGGATGATTTAGGAAAAACTTCCAACATGAAAGTTCCTTAAAATGGTATGGAGATTCAAGATCTATGGTCATTTAAATTTTTAGAAGCTTGGAAGAGGATTTTTGGTGATTGGCCGAATTCAAGAGGAAGAGAAAAAGGAAAGAAATTTGGTTGCTTGATCTTGGTTCTTGGAAGAAAAAGATATAGAAGAGAACAAATGAAATAAATTGATGAAGATTGTCTCCATTTTGGGAGCTTTGGCCGTGAACACAAAGAGAGAAAAGAAGGAAGAATATTTGAGAGGTTGGCTTGATAGCTTTTGAGAAAGATGGAGACTTTAGGTTAAACAAAAGCAAAGTCTCCTATACTAGGATGCATGGCCGTAAATGACCTTGAGAGAAAGTGAGAGATATTTGTTTTGCTTCCTCCAAATGCATGGTCACAATTGCATAGGAAATAAGCATGAAATGAATTATTGAATATTGCCTTTCACCAAATGTGAATAGCCTTGGAAACCAAGTGAATTGCTGTAGAAGCTAACAAGGAGAGCCACCAAAATTGACTAATTTGAAAGGCTTGGAGAGCAAGAATGATTTGAAACATTTAATATTGTTTCCTTCACTTATGCATTGCATTGCCGTAGAAGCACATGCATAAAGCCACAAAACTTGACTTGGTCTCACTTGGTTAATTAGATGAAAGATAGTAAGAATTGATTGTAATAATTGCCTCACCAAATGCTTGGCTTTGCCGTAGAGTGAAACCAAAGAAAAGCCACCAATGTTGACTTGGTTAACTAGTTGAAAGATAGGAAAGATAGAAATGTGATATTGGCTTTGCAAAAATTTGCAATTGCCGTAGAATGAGATCAAAGAGAAGAAACCAATGTTGACTAGTCTTTATTTGGTTAATTTGGCTTTCCAAATGAATTGTCTAAAGCTTTCTACGTAAACTTCACTTTGGGAATTTGGCTATTAGAGCAAATTGCTCATTCCTCCTTTACGTAGAACCATTGCATTTCAAGAAGCCTAAATTGGTTTGATAGCTTATTTTCTATTGGTTCTTAAGAATTCAAGCCATTAATCTTGACCAATTTCTATTAGTTAAATATTTACTAACTTAATTCCTATTGGTTGCTATTTTTGTTGACCAATTTCCTATTGGTGCACATTATATTTTATAGTATATTTTAACCAATGAATAATATTTATTATTTATAAAGTCAGTATCTATTATCCAATGGATAATAAAATACACATAGATTTTTATTTTAGATTAACAGTAGTAAATTATTATTGATCATTTTTTTCTATCGATTACCCTTGATGAGTCATAAAGCGAGTCATCAAAGAGAAATTTCTAGAACATGTGACTCACTACGATGAGTCAAGATTATGATGAGTCATCGTGGAATTTTCTAGAACGGGTGAGTCAGCATGGCGAGTCAGCGTAGATATTTTCTAGAACAGATGAATCAGCATAGATATTTTCTAAAACAGGTGAGTCAGCATGGCGAGTCGACATCTTCGAGTCACGATCATCATCAACCGCATCATTGGCTGCATCATAAATGGTGAGTCACGGCACAGTCATTAGAGAAGCTTCTGGCCGGCGAGTCAGGTGAGTCACAGCCGAGTCAACACTTCGGAACCTTCTAGAAGGCTGGCGAGTCATGATGCTTTGAGGTGTCACGCCACGTGTCATCGTCCTATTGGCCCGTTGCGATGAGTCACGACCACCAATTTTGACCAGGCTCCTCATTGGTCCATGTGTACAAGACTCGATGACTAAACGTGGGTCCCGCAAAATATTTCCGGGTCCGTCACTTATTTACACCGACTAACAAAATAATATTATAATAATATAAAATTATTTTATTTGATTAAATCCTAAAAATTAAAAGATTATTTTTAGTCTCATTCAATCGGGTTAAGTAAGATTCCCCAATTCTAAATAATAAAATAAGATTTTCCCGGCTCCTAGGAAAATATTATTTTCCTACCCCGAGCAAATCACACAAAAAGTCCATATAAAATCACAGACGATATTATCGGACATTAAATCAAGAAGAAAACAATTAAAAACGCAAAAAGCAAGAAAAAACAATGACGTTCGGGACGTAACGGTCATTTTTCCGTTTTTTTCCCACAACGTAGGTAATCGTCCAAAACGTTCAAATAAAATATCCAGCAGTATTATATAGTCAAGTATATCTTTCAGAAAAATTAAAACAAGAGTTCTGAGAAAAATTTTTATTTCACTGTCTGGAAGAAAAATACGTAAAAAGCGATTATATAAAATACTAGACAGTATTATACATCTGTTTTTGATACAGAAAAATTTAAAACAGTAATTTGATAAAATTTTTATTTTACTGTATCGAAACAAATCATGTAAAACTATCAAATAAAATAACAAACAGTATTGTTTTTCTGTATTTCATACAGAAAAACAAGAAACAGTAAAATAGGGACACAACGGTCTTTTACCCAAAAGTTGGGATGTTACACGTTTAGTTAAAATTAATTCTGGTACTTTATATATTGATTTGTTTGAATCATAATCACACATAATTGACACAATGACTGAAAATAAAAGTGTACATGATAAACATGAAAATCAACTGTTGCGAACCATGAGTGAATATTTGTAACCACCTTGAAATTCTAGTCCATCATGCTTTATTTTTCCACTCAATGGCAATAATTTTAGATTTAAGTCAAATATGATTTCTTTACTTCTTAATTTTCATGGTTTAGAATCTAAAAGCTCATATTTACATCTAAAAGAATTTGAGGAAGTATGTATTGCTTTCAATGACCAAAATTGTACTGAAGAGATTGTTAAGCTCAAATTGTTTCCTTTTTCTTTAAAAGATAAAGCAAAAACTTAGCTTAACACTTTGAAACCAAGATCAATTGGTACATGGCAAGAAATACAAGGTGAGTTCTTAAAAAAAAAAATCAATACATAAAACCAATGCTATGAAAAGACAAATCCAAAAATTTTTCTCAAAATTCAAATAAAGCATATTTTCAATGTTGGGAATAGTTTAAAGATTTTTTAAATTCTTGCCCACATCATGGTTTTGAAAAATGGCACACTATAAACTTCTTTTATGAAGGTTTAACACCTGAAACCAAACAATTTGTGGGAACAATGTGCAATGGTGAGTTTCTTGATAAGGAACCTGATAAAGCTTTAGACTATTTAAACCAGTTGGCTGAAAATTCTCAATCTTGGCATGTGTTCGCTCTTTTGCTTACCACTAGTGCACGGATCACATTTGTAGTGTAGCTAGGAGTCAGATATCTTTCCCATGAGGACAATTGCTAATTCAAAACTAATTATTAACTAATAGCTTAGTAATTTCTTTCTAAGAACATTCAAATTGAGAAAATTGTGTGTAAACTAATGGCAAGATTTAAATGCTAGCTAATTGGAATTACACTTATTGATTAAAGAATAGGGAATCCTTCTTCAACTTCTACTTCAATTAATGATATGTAAACCTCTTTATCAACATATATGAAATGGAATTTGTTGGCTTGAGAATCTTATTCAGTTAAAAGCCTATGCCTAGGTCATTTAACCATGCTTCGTTTACCTAGTCTCTATGTGTCCATGAGATCTAAATTAAATTCCACTCATTAAGAGCAAGTCTCAATAACAACTATGCATCACTAATAGGTATATTTCTATCATATTAGCTAATCAATTTATTCAAGCCAATTGAATGAAATCTGTAACATCTCGAAAAATACCTGTTTATGAATAGATAGTCATTTTATATTATTCTTGATTTTTGGGAATTTTTGTAGAATTTTACAGAAACGTCGAATATTTTAATATATTCCTCGTTTTGCGTGCACGCTTAACGGAACTGGGAAAACGCGATGTTTTCTCTGCGATCCTTGAACTATGGATAAGTCGACGGGGGATCTTACTAAACCCAAGACTTGACACAATTTACGAGGTTTCACAAATTTTCAAGCAATCTTAACAGATAAAATAAATCGATACAGCGAAAGAAAAATTCATCTGTCAGATTAATTAAATACTGACTTCTGTCAACTGTAACTATTATCTATTGGATAATAGTGTGTAATAAAAATACTATCACATTATCCTAATGCAACCTACTTTATGTCTAATCTATCCACTTAGATTCAAATTTAATGGTTAAAATGGCCAAAGCTTCTTTGAGAAGCTTTGACCAAGTTAATGACCTATGTGCCCTTGGCTTCCTTTGGAAGCCAACTCTCCCTCACTCCTCTCTCTCTTCACTTCGGCAGCAGCCCTTGGAAGGGGGGAAAAGAATTGATTTTCCCATATCACCTCTTCTACTTCTCTTCCGTCTGCTTCTTTCTTCTTCTTCCTATTATTATTTTTCTCCTTCCTTTCTCCTGGAACCCCACGACACCAGCCTTCATCTCCCCACTCCATCTTCACCAAATCTTCATCCAACTACATTTTCTGGATCCTCTCCTTCTTCTAAACACTTTTCCTTCTTGGAGCATTTAGAGATTCCACCATTTTCACCACCTTCTTCAAGTTTCAAAGTTAGGGTTTTTGGGTAAGTTTCAAGACCTCTCTTCTCTTCTCTTCATTTTCGTTTTCAAGGGTCCTCTAATGGCCATTTACACTCCATTTTTCATGTCCATATGTCATTCTAATCATGTCACCATTTCTAGGGCTTTTGGAGAGTGAAATCCGAAATTTACAAGGAGTTTTCTTGGAGCTCTCTTGATTTCTACACATAGGTAAGAGGAAGATGATCCTCCTCAACCAATCTTGGTTAAGGGAATGTCTTGTGTGTGTGTTGTTGTGAATGGGGGAAACCCATGTTGGGTCACTCCCTCGTCACATTGTGTTGTTTCCATAGTTTTGTAGTTGTTTAATTTGTGTGATTATATGGGTTTAAAATGTGTGTTTTGTTGACATAAACCATGCTTTGTATTTTTGTTAAAATGACTGGGATGCCTTGGGATTGGTTGGGCCACGGTTTTGCAGAGCTGAAATCTGCAGAAGCCTTGACAATGCACCAGCGCCTAGGCGCTGTGCATAGAGCGCTTAGGCGCTCATTGCCCAGAGAAATTTCCCTGTGACGCGGCTTGGTTAGCGCCCAGGCGCTTCGAGCTCAACGCTTAGGCGCTAGTACGGTGCTCAGGCGCTACAGATAGGGCACCTAGGCGCCCGTAGCAGAATCAATTGTATGTTTGTGAAATGACACTGAACTTACCTAGTGATAGATTTCTTGTATGAATGACAAATCATGAATAAGAATGTATGATGGACCTTAAAGTGTATTACCTTAATCGATTTCATTATTATGATATTGTAGATCTATATGAGTGACCAAAGTTGTGTTAATACTTGATTGAGCCAAGTGTGGCATATTATGGAACAGTATGGGATGTTGATCATACATGCTCATGCATAGAGTCATATGCATTGTGAATGTCCTGTGGACTGTTGTAAGGCCAAGTTGCCTAGGAGATTGAACACACCTTAGTGCGGGTGCGAGTAGACAAGTGTGGGTCTTGTTATGACCTTGGGGGCGTCGGGGTGCGGGTCCTCCACAATGGGTAGTTGGTAGCTCCTTTGCCTGTGGGGCAAACTGATGCAAACGCACCGACGATCCGGACTTGACACTGTCCTATATCGTGATCTAGTGTAGAATATCTGTACAATGTCATGATTGCGCACGAGAAAATTTATTGATAGCATTGGCCTCGGCAGCCGAGTTACAGACATGTCTCCTGATCTTTCTCTCCGACTGTTTGAGTCCAGCTCCATGGAGTAGGGAATTTGAATACCGTATGCATGTGCATCATGAGATGTCTTACTATTGATGATTATTACCCTATGTGAGTTGAACATGTTTATATAATTATTATGATAAATGCCTGCCTGGAACTGTTTACTTGCTTATCTGCCTATCATTGTTGTTATTATTCATGAGACTGTGCATGGGCGCTATGCGCCGTATTATTCCTGGCTGCCATAGTTGGTAATGATGGTAGGAAGTCTTACCTCTTTCCTGTGTTTCTGTTATTTGCTGCCTTTGTGTGCATACTACATCTATTAAAGACGACGGTACGGAAGCTGAAGCCCCTGATTTCCCTGGCTTCTGGCCCGAACGGATTTCTGGGCGACGTGCGTCTGACCTTCCTTGGAGGGCCAGAGTGTTGGCACATCAACCTGAACTCGGATCGCTGTGTCGACATGGGAGATGTATCCATTTCCCTAGCCTGGAGACGTCACGAGGCACCTGTCCTCACCTGTCACATCAGCCTGCGACTGGAGTTTTACTTGCCCATCCGTGAGATGTGGGGTGCTCGTTACTATACCCCATGGGAGGACTCCTATGATTCCACTGCTCAGGCTCCGTCCCGTGCTTCTGTGGTTCCAATGGAGGTTTCCTCGGAAGAGGAGGATCCTGCTGAGGACCCGGATACGGTCCCTCCTCATCTGAGAGATTGAGTTTACTGGTAGCTACTGATGGCTACCAGTGTTTTATTTTGGGGCTTGATGTATTTTTGTGTGGGTTGTATATTTTGGTATCACTGGGGCATATTTGTATAATCTTTTGGGGCAGGTATAGTTTTGCTTTTTTTGGGATATTCCAGGCTTGTATTCAAAACGTTGTTAACATTTATATATATAACATATGTGCAAGTTATTCAGATATAAGTGTTACCTTTTTGCCTTATTTTTACGGCTAATTACATTTGACCAATTGATTCAATTAAATATATATATATATATATATATATATATAATATATCGTCATTTTACTCATGTACCGATAAGTTTATATAAACTAATCTTGAATAAAATGGACTGGGTCTTAATTGCTTGATTATTTAATTTCTGCATTTTATTTTATTTGACAATGTGATGTTCCCTCCCAAAAAAGGGCGTTACATTAAGTTGGTATCAGAGTCTCGGTTTATGTTTCTTTGGGTCTTGTGTGTGAGTCTGTCTTGTTTGTGCTGTGTGGATCTCTGTGACTGGTGTTTTTGAATGAATCCCTCTGACTTTCTTATGTTTTCAGCAATCTGAGTTAAGAGAAAAATAGGATGGCAAAGGGGTGGAGAAATGGCAGCTGCTATTGAAGCAATGCAGAGGATGGCTGAAGTCATCGCCCAACAAAACGAACGTGCTGCTCAACAACAAGAGAGAGCTGCTCAACAGCTCGAGGCGACTGCCGATGCGCAAAACTTAGCAGAATTTCGCTGCCACAACCCTCCGCATTTCAAGGGAGAATTTGATCCCAACAAGGCTAGTTTGTGGATCAAAGAGCTGGAGAAGGTCTTTCGCGGCATGAATTGCACTGAAGACAGGAAGGTGAACTACGCTACCTTTATGCTTGTCGACAACGCCGAAGACTGGTGGAACAGAGCTCAGAGAACATTGGAAGCTGAAGGAACTAACATCACATGGGATGTGTTCAAGAACAAGTTCTTAGACAAATATTTTCCTGCTAATGCGAGGTATGCGAAAGAGCTGGATTTCCTCAACCTGAGATAGGGGAACATGACCGTTAGCAAGTACGCTGCCAAATTTGAGAACTTGGAGAAATTCTCAACCCACTACCAGCATCAGACTGATGAAGCCTGGAAATGTTGGAAGTTCACAGAAGGACTGAGATATGAAGTGAAGAAGGTCGTCTTCACCCTGAAGATGAAGGTGTTTTCGGAATTGCTGGATACGTGCTGTGAAGTTGAAGCCTTGGAGTAGGCTAGAGACTCAAGGAGTAAGAGCTTTGGGCCTACGAGGTTCCAAAGAGGTGGAGGCAGTGGTTCAAACCGCTTCCAAAAGAAGCCCTATTCCCGACCAGCGAGAAGTCAGCAACAAACGGGTGGAAGTTCTGGTGGAGGTTCTTCTGGGAACCGAACTGGCCAAAATGCGACATACCCTTCTAGATGCTTGAAATGTGGGAAGGATCATCTCACGAGGGATTGCACGATCAAGGGAATCATCTGCTTCAGATGTGGCAAGCCGGGCCACATGTCCAGAGACTGCAATCAAGCAAAGGCTGAACCTTCAGTCAACGCGACTCGAGCCAAGAAACCGCAAGTCGGAGGTCGAGTTTACACTATGAGCAGAGCTGAAGCCTCCGAATCCGAAGACTTGATTCAAGGAGAAGGCACCATAGAAGGTAATCTTTTAAAAGTACTGTATGACTCTAGGGCAACCTATTCTTTCATGTCATATGACTGTGTGCTACGACTTGGCTTACCTGTGTCTGAACTACCTTTTGAATTGACTGTTTCAACCCCCACTGATAAACCGGTAGTCACTACCAAAGTCTGTTTGAAATGTCCCTTAATTATTGAAAGTCGAATCTTTTCTGTCAATTTGATATGTTTGCCTCTTTCACAGTTAGACATAATCCTCGGGATGGACTGGTTATCTTCCAACCATGTTCTATTAGATTGTTCCAGAAAAACTATAGTTTTCCCTGTGGATGAGAATTCTAGGTACTTGACGGCCAACCAAGCACGGGATTTCTTGAAAGAAAGAGCTCAGGGGTACATGCTACTATCTTCTTTGAAAGTCGAGAGCGATGCTGATCTGAGTACTATTCCGATGGTGAGAGAGTTCTCTGAGGTTTTTCCAGAAGAAGTACCTGGTCTACCACCGACCCGTGAGATAGAGTTTGCTATTGATCTAGTACCGGGAGCTGGTCTCGTGTCTATAGCACCTTATCGGATGTCGCCAACGGAATTGGCGGAGCTCAAGAAACAACTAGAAGAGCTTTTGGAGAAACAGTTTGTTAGACCGAGTGTGTCACCGTGGGGAGCACCGGTGTTGTTAGTTCAGAAAAAGGATGGTACCTCACGATTGTGTGTGGATTACAGGCAATTAAACAAACTGACAATCAAGAATAAGTATCCTCTCCCAAGAATTGATGACTTGATGGATCAACTAAAGGGAGCAGCGGTATTTTCAAAAATAGATTTGAGATCTGGGTACCATCAGATAAGAGTGAAAATAGAGGATATGCCCAAGACTGCTTTTCGTACCCGATACGATCATTACGAGTACCTTGTGATGCCATTTGGGGTGACAAATGCACCTGCTATCTTCATGGACTACATGAACAGGATCTGTCGTCCGTACTTGGATAAGTTTGTTGTCGTCTTCATTGACGATATCCTGATATATTCCCAGAATCAGGAGGATCATGCTGAACACCTCAGCATAGTTCTTCAGATCTTGAAGGAGAAAGAACTGTATGCCAAACTATCGAAGTGTGAGTTCTGGCTCGATGAGGTGAAATTTTTGGGCCATGTGATCTCAAAGGAAGGGATTGCAGTGGATCCGTCAAAAGTGGAGGCAGTGTTACAGTGGGAGCAACCAAAGTCAGTGACGAAAGTTCGTAGCTTTATGGGTTTAGCTGGATATTACAGAAGGTTCATTGAAGGATTTTCCAAGATTGTTAGACCGCTCACTCAGTTGACATGGAAGAATCAAGCTTTTGAATGGACTGATAGTTGCGAGCAGAGTTTCCAAGATTTGAAAAAACGGCTGACTACCTCACCAGTATTGGTACTACCTGATCCGAATGAGCCATTTGAGGTGTACTGTGACGCTTCGTATCAAGGATTGGGATCTGTTCTTATGCAACACCGAAGAGTGATAGCTTATGCTTCACGACAGTTGCGGGTACACGAGAAGAACTACCCTACCCATGATTTGGAACTTGCTGTTGTGGTTTTTGCTCTAAAGATATGGAGACATTTTCTCTATGGGGCAACATTCACCATCTTCACTGACCACAAGAGCTTGAAATATTTGTATGATCAGAAAGAGCTGAATATGAGGCAATGAAGGTGGCTAGAATTTTTAAGGATTATGATTTCCAGTTGTTGTACCACCCTGGCAAGGCGAACGTCGTGGCTGATGCCTTAAGCAGAAAGACTATCAGTACTTCTGCCCTAATGATAAAGGAAAAGGAGCTCATCGAACAGTTCAGAGATGTATGGTCGTTTGTTAAGTTGGAACCTGAAAGGATTTGTATGAATATGGTCACCATCTCAAGTGAGCTAATGGATGACATACGGGAAAAACAGAAGGTTGATGAATTCTTGCAAGAAGCGAGAGAATTGATAAGGCAAGGCAAAGAGACGGAATTTGAAGAAGGAACGGATGGAATTCTGAGATTCCGAGGTAGAGTTTGTATTCCCCGTGACCAAGAGCTTAGGCGATATATTGTGGAACATGCTCACACCAGCATGCTGAGTATGCACCCAGGCATAACTAAGATGTACCAAGACTTGAAGAAGTTATTTTGGTGGCATGGAACGAAGAGTGACGTTACTAGATGTGTATCGACTTGTTTAGTTTGTCAAAAAGCTAAAGTGGAACATCAAAGACCAGCAGGATTGCTGCAACCATTATCTATTCCTGAATGGAAATAGGACAGCATCGCGATGGATTTTGTTATGGGTTTGCCGAGGACAAAGAAAGGACACGATTCGATTTGGGTAATTGTGGATCGACTCACAAAGTCAACCCATTTTCTCCCGATCAACATAAGGTACAGTTTGGAGAAGTTGACCCAGCTTTATATTGGAGAGATCGTTAGGCTACATGGTGTGCCTACGAGTATTGTTTTGGATAAGGATCTGAGGTTTACTTCAAAATTTTGGCAGAGCTTGCAAGCATCGTTGGGAACAAAGTTACGTCTGAGTTCAGCGTACCACCCACAAACCGATGGTCAATCAGAAAGAACGATCCAATCTCTAGAAGATTTGCTTAGAGCTTGTGCTATGGAACAAACTGGATGTTGGGATGAAGTTCTACCACTGATAGAGTTCACCTACAACAACAGTTATCATTCGAGTATAGGGATGGCACCCTATGAAGCTCTGTATGGACGACGGTGTCGAACACCATTGTGTTGGTACCAAGACGGAGAGCGTCTTACGATTGGACCAGATATCATTCAGCAGACAACTGAAAAGGTCAAGATGATTCAGGAGAAGATGAGAACTGCTCAGAGCCGGCAAAAAGTTATGCTGATAAGAGGAGAAAGTCTCTTGAGTTTGAAGAAGGTGAGCATGTATTCCTGAAAGTCACACCCACGACTAGGATCGGCCGGGCTTTGAAATCTAGAACACTCACTCCAAAATTTCTTAGACCTTACCAAATTCTTCGCCGGATAGGTCCTGTAGCCTACCAAGTAGCCTTACCCCCTTTTCTTTCAAACATACATAATGTCTTCCATGTGTCACAACTTCGTAAGTATTTACCCGATCCAAGTCATGTTATAGCACTGGACACAGTACAGTTAAAAGAGAACTTAACCTATGAGGCGCCTCCTGTGAGAATCGAGGACCGACGGATAAAGCAACTTAGAGGGAAAGAGATTCCATTGGTGAAAGTGATCTGGAATGAAACAACTGGTGATGCGACTTGGGAACTAGAAGACAAGATGAAGGAGCAACATCCAGATTTATTCTGAGGTATGTAAATTTCGAGGACGAAATTTCTTTTAGTTGGGGAGTGTTGTAACATCCCGAAAAATGCTTGTTTATGAATAGATAGTCATTTTATATTATTCTTGATTTTTGGGAATTTTTGTAGAATTTTACGGAAACGTCGAATATTTTAATATATTCCTCGTTTTACGTGCACGCTTAACGGAATTGGGAAAACACTATGTTTTCTCTGCGATCCATGAACTATGGATAAGTCGATGGGGGATCTTACTAAACCCGAGACTTGACACAATTTACGAGGTTTTGCAAATTTTCGAGAAATCTTAACAGATAAAATAAATCGATACAGCGAAAAGAAAAATTCATCTGTCAGATTAATTAAATACTGACTTCTGTCAACTGTAACTATTATCTATTGGATAATAGTGTGTAATAAAAATACTATCACATTATCCTAATGCAACCTACTTTATGTCTAATCTATCCACTTAGATTCAAATTTAATGGTTAAAATGGCCAAAACTTCTTTGAGAAGCTTTGACCAAGTCAATGACCTATGTGCCCTTGGCTTCCTTTAGAAGGCAACTCTCCCTCACTCCTCTCTCTCTTCACTTCGACAGCAGCCCTTGGAAGGGGGGAAAAGAATTGATTTTCCCATATCACCTCTTCTACTTCTTCTTCCGTCTGCTTTTTCTTCTTCTTCCTATTATTATTTTTCTCCTTCCTTTCTCCTGGAACCCCACGACACCAGCCTTCATTTCCCCACTCCATCTTCACCAAATCTTCATCCAACTACATTTTCTAGATCCTCTCCTTCTTCTAAACACTTTTCCTTCTTAGAGCATTTAGAGATTCCACCATTTTCACCACCTTCTTCAAGTTTCAAAGTTAGGGTTTTTGGGTAAGTTTCAAGACCTCTCTTCTCTTCTCTTCATTTTCGTTTTCAAGGGTCCTCTAATGGCCATTTACACTCCATTTTTCATGTCTATATGTCATTCTAATCATGTCACCATTTCTAGGGCTTTTGGAGAGTGAAATCCGAAATTTACAAGGAGTTTTCTTGGAGCTCTCTTGATTTCTACACATAGGTAAGAGGAAGATGATCCTCCTCAACCAATCTTGGTTAAGGGAATGTCTTGTGTGTGTGTTGTTGTGAATGGGGGAAACCCATGTTAGGTCACTCCCTTGTCACATTGTGTTGTTTCCATGGTTTTGAAGTTGTTTAATTTGTGTGATTATATGGGTTTAAAATGTGTGTTTTGTTGACATAAACCATGCTTTGTATTTTTGTTAAAATGACTGGAATGCCTTGGGATTGGTTAGGCCACGGTTTTGCAGAGCTGAAATCTGCAGAAGCCTTGATAATGCACCAGTGCCTAGGCGCTGTGCATAGAGCGCTTAGGCGCTCATTGCCCAGAGAAATTTCCCTGTGACGCGGCTTGGTTAGCGCCCAGGCGCTTCGAGCTCAGTGCTTAGGCGCTAGTACGGCACTCAAGCGCTACAAATAAGGCGCCTAAGCACCTGTAGCAGAATCAATTGTATGTTTGTGAAATGACACTGAACTTACCTAGTGATAGATTTCTTGTATGAATGACAAATCATGAATAAGAATGTATGATGGACCTTAAAGTGTATTACCTTAATTGATTTCATCATTATGATATTGTAGATCTATATGAGTGACCAAAGTTGTGTTAATACTTGATTGAGCCAAGTGTGGCATATTATGGAACAGTATGGGATATTGATCATACATGCTCATGCATAGAGTCATATGCATTGTGAATGTCCTGTGGACTGTTGTAAGGCCAAGTTGCCTAAGAGATTGAACACACCTTAGTGCGGGTGCGAGTAGACAAGTGTGGGTCTTGTTATGACCTTGGGGGCGTCGGGGTGCGGGTCCTCCACAATGGGTAGTTGGTAGCTCCTTTGCCTGTGGGGCAAACCGATGCAAACGCACCAACGATCCGGACTTGACCCTGTCCTATATCGTGATCTAGTGTAGAATGTCTGTACAATGCCATGATTGCGCACGAGAAAATTTATTGATAGCACTGGCCTCGGCAGCCGAGTTACAGACATGTCTCCTGATCTTTCTCTCCGACTGTTTGAGTCTAGCTCAATGGACTAGGGAATTTGAATACCGTATGCATGTGCATCATGAGATGTCTTACTATTGATGATTATTACCCTATGTGAGTTGAACATGTTTATATAATTATTATGATAAATGCCTGTCTGGAACTGTTTACTTGCTTATAGATGTACTATCTGCCTATCATTGTTGTTATTATTCATGAGACTGTGTATGGGCGCTATGCGCCGTATTATTCTTGGCTGCCATAGTTGGTAATGATGGTAGGAAGTCTTACCTCTTTCCTGTGTTTCTGCTATTTGCTGCCTTTGTGTGTATACTACATCTATTAAAGACGACGGTACGGAAGCTGAAGCCCTTGATTTCCTTGGCTTCTGGCCCGAACGAGATTGACTTCTACTGAGCCAATGGAGGCACGCATGCGCGGATTTCTGGGCGATGTGCGTCTGACCTTCCTTGGAGGGCCAGAGTGTTGGCACATCAACCTGAACTCGGATCGCTGTGTCTACATGGGAGATGTATCCATTTCCCTAGCCTGGAGACGTCACGAGGCACCTGTCCTCACCTGTCACATCAGCCTGTGACTGGAGTTTTACTTGCCCATCCGTGAGATGTGGGGTGCTCGTTACTATACCCCATGGGAGGACTCCTATGATTCCACCGCTCAGGCTCCGTCCCGTGCTTCTGTGGTTCCAATGGAGGTTTCCTCGGAAGTGGAGGATCCTGCTGAGGACCCGGATACGGTCCCTCCTCATCTGAGAGACTGAGTTTACTAGTAGCTACCAGTGTGTTATTTTTGGGCCTGATGTATTTTTGTGTGGGCTGTATATTTTGGTATCACTGGGGCATATTTGTATAATCTTTTGGGGCAGGTATAGTTTTGCTTTTTTTTGGATATTCCAAGCTTGTATTCAAAACGTTGTTAACATTTATATATATAACATATGTGCAAGTTATTCAGATATAAGTGTTACCTTTTTGCCTTATTTTTACAGCTAATTACATTTGACCAATTGATTCAATTAAATATATATATATATATATATATATATATATATATATATATACATATATATATATATATATATATATATATATATATATATATACATATATACATATATAATATATATCTTGTCATTTTACTCATGTACCGATAAGTTTAAATAAACTAATCTTGAATAAAATGGACCGGGTCTTAATTGCTTGATTATTTAATTTCTGCATTTTATTTTATTTGACAATGTGATGTTCCCTCCCAAAAAGGGGCGTTGCAAAATCAAACATGCATCAACCATATTCATGATCTTAAATCCAAATTCCTATGTCTAGGTTCATTAGATTTAATCAAAACATATTAAATATTGGCCAAATATTCATTAGGAACAATATGATTGAACAATCCCTAACCATATATATTAATTTAAAGGTTTACAAAATCATCAATATTCATAGAAGGATCCAAAGAAATCCCTATACACAGACTAGCCACTCATGATAAACAAAAATATATAAAAAATACTCATTGTCATGACCAAAATAGAGAGGGAGTTGAAGGAGATGAAGTTACAAGCTCAATAATCGTAGTCCTTGGTGCTTGAATCCTCCTTGTGGAAGGATTTGGCCTCCAACTTTAGTCCTTTTAGCTTCCTTTTAGTCTCACAAATAAACCCTAGAAGTTGTGTTTTTAAAAGAAAAACGTTCTCCCTTAGAAATCTGATAGAACAATATTTATAGGCTCCAGAAATCTGTTTCACGCTGCAACACTCCACATGTCACATTGCAGTGCGTATGGAAATTAGGTCAAGCACGCCGTGACGCTCATTCTTTACGTCGCGACATTCAAAATGCATAGCTCTCTGCCTGAATAGGGGAATGCCACACGCCATGGTGGTAACTTGCCCATGCCGCGACGCTGAATGCTGAACTTCATCTAGTGCTTTCTCTTCCAATGCACCTCTAAGTCCTTGATCATTATTCTCCTTTTGAGCCTTTCTTGCAATTAAGAAGTCACTAGATTAATGACAATTGTAAGTTCACATAATCATATCAAGAATTATACCATTTTACTCAGAAAACATATAGAAAGATATCACAATTGAAATCAATGATTTAGCTTAAAATCTTCCAATTATGTCTGATAACAAAGACTAAGCAGTCAATACAGCACAGATATAGGGCCACAATAACACCATTTTATGGAGTTATTACACCCCTAAACCTAGGATTTTGCTAGTCCTCGAGCAAAACAAAGTCTGATTAAGTAAACTAACTAAACAACACACGTACCACATTCACTCAGCATTTATCAAGAATTCTCAATATTACTGAAACCACAACTAGTGTATTATGATTGATTAAATCCTCAGAGATTGCTCATGCCACACCATCAAATTCACACATATGTACTCATCAACATGCAAATATCCAAAATCCTTTCTCATACAGAACACATATCCCACTAGCATGCAAGTTAAACTTATCATAGTCCAATCACATTCATCCAGATAAGTTTATGAACATATATGTATAGGAACCACATAATCCACAAAATTGTATGCAAACTCTCTCTCCACTAATGTAAACCGCACATAATTAAGGATCAAAAGAGACTTCAACAGCTTGTAATGATAGGCCAATGGTAATGGGATAAAGAATAACATGGAATCAATATAATACAAACAGTAAGACACATAAACATGTTATTTCAAGACTTATGCCTCGAAGTGACAATATTTGGGTGTTCAACAAAATTGAAAGATTAGAACTCTTAAGAACCATTCAATGCTTTTGGGATTTAACTTTTCTTTTTCTTTTGCTTTGCTTGTCTCTTTTCTTTTTTTATTTTTTTTTTAGTTACACAAAGTTTTTCTTTTTCTTTCATAGCAGATGGTTCTTTCAAGCTCCTTTGACATTGAACATTCACCCATACCCTTTAAACACAGGACTCATGTCAAGAAATAACCTATTATGCACTTAACAAACTATGATGGTAGGATGGAATTGCAATGTTTTCACATGCATTCAGGTTAGTTACAAGGGTAAGGAATATATAGGTGATGAAAAATATGTAAGGTCAATCATACATCAAGCTTCAAAGGGGACCTATGGATATACTCATATCAGGGTAAGCTTTTTAAGGCTCAATCGGTCCAAACAATACCCTAATCATTTCCTCAATTATGCACAATCTACGATTTCACCTCAAGAGAGTTTAAACATAATTTCAAGATAATCAAAGCTTCAACATGCACTTATTCATAAACCCTCTCTAGGCAACACTCATATCATGATCAAAGTCAAATAAGCATACAAGTGAGATCTAAATCATGCATTTAAAAAGCGACTGGATTGTTAAACATGCTTTTTGATTACATATGGTTTCACTCAAAAGATGGCACTTCACAAGCCATAATATCATGGGATATTCAACACTACACTAGCAATTGGTACATGGTGTACATTAAAGTATTTCAACATTTCCAACATACATGTAAACCATCATGCACCATAGTGATATACATCAGATCTATACTATAAAAGGGAACGACAATTGTATCTTGAATGGGATTTTCACATTTACATTCTCCTTCAGATGATATCATACTAACTAGTATTTAGTTGGCCCAAAGTGATGCATTTCAACAGATTCAAGTTCAAATATTCAAAACATGCACTCATTTGGTTCATTTGGGTATTAAAACATAAAACTAAATACTCACAATATATTTACTTAGAATACCAAATATAAACACAATAATATAACATGATAATCACTAATTATCAAAACAAAAAGTCTAACATTATAACATGCTCTTAAACATTAAAAACATACACCCATGCATATTATAATGCCCACCCCCCAAACCTATGGGAAACAGTGTCCCACTGTATACAAAATATAATGAACGATAATGAAAGAAAATGCCTTATATAAAATAGGGCTAGTTATCTGTGTCCTCGTCGTCATTATCAACATCATCAAGGGCATCCTGCTGTGGCTGGGGCGGGTTAGCTACTGCCTAGGGTGGGAACTGTGGCATAGGATAGTCATCCATGGGGAGCTGGAGACGCTCTGCCATCCATCACTTAGTCTGAAGACTATAGGAGACCATAGTTGTAAGCTGTGTAATCCTCCCACATGCTCCATAAATGAGGCGTTGAGAGGTTGTTTACAGTCTGCAAGCTCCTAATGCGGCCCCTACTACATCCGTTGTCAGCTGCACAAAGTGTGGATCAGGCATGGAAAGAAGAGGTTAGTCGGCTCTCGTATGCACTGCCGGATTTGATCATGGATGATTTGTGCTACATCAATGCGGCGGCGCTCCAGGATGGAGTAAATAAGGATGGTCCGATCACGTGTAACCTCAGATAGGTTAGTAGATGAAAGGATACGGGTGGTAATAAAATGATACCAGACCTACGCCTTCAATGTCAAACATGATCGGGGAAAGTACTGAGGCTTGTTGGTCTGGATGCTCATGACCCACTACACCGACTGGGATTGAAGCCGACAGATCCGGGCTATGACGATAGTAAGATTGATGCCCTCAACTGGCTCCCACTAGCAAAAGGCAGATAGTTGCACAAGAGCGGGGGCTCAGGCAATCCCAAAGCAGCTTTGATGGTGACTACGGTGTAAGGTACATTGCGCCCCCGAATGCGCACAATAGAAGTTCCCTCTGCAGCATAGAGGGCGTTCGCATAGAATTCGCGAATGATTGGGAGAACAACAAAATCCTCTGGATGCCGAACAAACTAGCTCAAGTTGAGCTCGTTGAGTAGACCCTCAACCTCGAGGTGGATAGCCCTGGAAAAGGAGAATCCACGCTCTACTATAATGGTCCAGGTGACCGTGACCATATACATCTGAGCCACATCGGCTGAGACAAAAATCCTCCTGTTAAAATCTAGAGGTAGGGGAGAAAGCTCCCTGCGCTGATGACTGCTCTCTCCTCTTTGATGTTTAGGACCCATGGTACCTGTCAAAAGAGACTCTGTCAAAATTGAATTAATAAGATAAAAGAAGCATTAAAAAGAATCAATTCTGTAAAATTTTAGACCACGTGCTGCAACATTCATCACAGCACCACGGCACTCAAACAAATTCATGCACATGTCGTGGCGCTCATAGTCCACGCCGCGGCATTCAAAACAATATTCACTTAACGTCGCGGTGTAACAGGTACACGCTGCGACATTCCAACAATATTCAACCTCACGCCGTGGCGTTAAATAAACACGTCGCAACATTCCTCAAAATTTTCCACAATGCCACAACATTACATGGTCATGACGTGACGTTGATACAAAAATCAACAAAAAAGAAAAAAATAATAGAAAAGAACTACAATATATCAAAATAACTAAGTTAACTTATATATACCTCGTTAAAGATTGCAGAAATGAGGAATAATGGGTAGGGAGAGAAAGCAGGAAGAAGGATGGAGGGAAATCGTAAAGAAATAAAGAAATTTGATAGATCAGTAAAAAGGATAACCAAACGCCGTGACACTTAAATCCAAGGCTATGTGATGCCGCGGCGTGCATTAATTACCACAGAATTTATTATTATTATTATTATTATTATTATTATTATTATTATTATTATTATTATTATTATTATTATTATTATTATTATTATTATTATTATTATTATTATTACAATTGAGCAAGACACCGTGGCGTTCAACATTGTTGCGTTGTGGCACTTCAGCCTCTGGAATTTGGTTGATGCACCACGGGCGTCGCGACGTGACAAGTACCACACCGCGGTGTGGGAGGCCAACTTGCAGAATTCTATAGAATTTTGCATTCTGCTACTGTTTTTGCACATTTCTAGCCTCCAACACTTGCAAAATTTGCTCAAAGGGTCAAAACACAGTTTGTACGACAAAAACTTAATCAAACTACAAAATCAACATATTAACATATTTAAGACTTAAAACACCTAACATTAAAAATTTGGGTTCCCTCCCAAAAAGGGCCTTATAAAGTCCCGACAGGACTTTTCAGACCTCATGTTGGAGCTGTGAAAGTGAGGGAGGTCTTCCCCCTTTGAATCTCTCCTCCGTAGTAAGGTTTTAGGCGCTGGCCATTAACCTTAAAGCTCGATGAACCATTCAGGGGAGCTATCTCCACTGCTCCATGATGGAACACTCTCCTTACCTCAAAGGGTCCCAACCACCTAGACTTAAGCTTCCCGGGAAACAATTTTAGCCTAGAGTTATAAAGGAGAACTTGTTGACCTTCTTCAAATCTCTTTTGCACGATCTTCTTATCATACCAGAATTTCACCTTTTCCTTATACAACTTTGCATTCTCATATGCTTGATGCCTAAATTCATCAAGCTGATTTAGTTGTAATAATCTCTTCTCCCCAGCAGCTTGTAAGTTGAAGTTTAGTTGTTTGATTGCCCAGTATGTGTTATGTTCAAGCTCAACCGGCAGATGACATGTTTTCCCAAATATCAACTTTATGGGGACATGCCAATGGGGCTCTTATAGGCAGTCCTATAAGCCCACTATGCGTCGTCCAGTCTTTTTAACCAATCCTTTCTAGATGGACACACTATTTTCTCCAAAATTCACTTAATCTCGCGATTAGACACCTCTGCCTACCCACTTGTTTGTGCGTGATAGGCAGTGGTAATTCTATGGGTTACCCCATACTTAGCAAGAAGAGCTTCAAAGGACTTGTTGCAAAAATGGGACCCTCTGTCACTTATAATGGCCCTAGGTGTTCCGAATTGGGTGAAGATGTGTTTCTTTAGGAAGCCTACCACTACCTTAGCATCATTGGTAGGAAAAGCACATGCTTCCACCCATTTGGACACATAGTCCATAGCCACGAGAATATACAGGCTTCCATAGGAGGGAATGAAGGGGCCCATGAAATCTATGCCCCAGACGTCAAAGACCTCAACTTCTAAAATAAAATTTAGAGGCATCTCATTCTTTCTTGAGATATTCCCCAACTTTTGACACCGCTCACACATTTGCACAAAAAAATGTGCATCTCTAAAAAGGGATGGCCAATAAAAGCCAGCTTGAAGCACCTTTGCAGTTGTCCTCTCACCACTGTAATGTCCATCATATGGAGAAGCATGGAATTGGTGCTCCACCTCCTCCATAGGTACGCATCTCCTAAGCATCTGGTCAGAGCATTGTTTGAACAAAAATGGCTCGTCCCAGATGTAGTGCCTGACATCATGCAAGAATTTTTTTTTTCTGGTAAGAAGTCAAATCATGAGGCAACACACCACACACTATGTAGTTAACCATGTCTGCATACCATGGACATGATTGAGCAGTGGTTGCAAAAAGCTACTCATTTGGAAATGTCTCTCTAATCATGAGCAGTTCAACTTCATGGACCTCATTTTCAAGTCTAGAAAGGTGACCTGCAACTTGATTCTCTACACCTTTCTTGTCACGGATCTCCAGATCAAATTCTTGTAATAGCAAAACCCACCTGATCAAACGTGGTTTTGCATCTTTCTTGTTAACCAAATACTCAATGGGCATCGTTAAGGGTTTTGCTCGCATAGTAAATAGAGCAAAACACTTTGTCTTTTCTCTAACCTAACACTGCACCCACAGTATAGTCACTTGCATCGCACATGAACTCGAACGGTAAGTCCCAATCTGGAGTGATGATTACTAGTGCTGAGACCAGTTTCTTCTTCAGCTCCTCAAATGCAACCTGGCACGAATCATCAAATGTAAACTGGATGTCTTTCTCTAGTAGATTGCAGAGAGGCTTGGCTATCTTCGAAAAGTATTTAATAAACCTCCTATAGAAACCTGCATGGCTAAGAAAACTGCAGATTCCTTTTACAGAGTTAGGCAGAGAGAGCCTCTTAGTCACATCTATTTTTGCCTTGTCCACTTCTATCCCCTTGATAAAAACCTTATGGCCAAGAACTATGCCTTCTTGGATCATAAAGTGGCATTTTTCCTAATTGAAGACAAGGTTGGTTTCTTCATATCTTTTCAACACGGAAGATAAGGTCTGCAAACAGCTCTCATATGTATTTCTGAATACTGAAAAGTCATCCATAAACACTTCTAGGCCATGCTCAATCATATCCGCGAAGATAGGCATCATACAGTGTTGAAAAGTCACGGGAGCATTGCATAGCCCAAATGACATCCTTCTAAACGCAAATATACCATAGGGACAAGTGAATGTTGTCTTTTCTTGATCCTCCGGCACTAAGACAATTTGGTTATATCTAGAATAACCATCCAAGAAGCAGTAATAGGCCTTTCCTGCCAGACGATCTAACATCTGGTTAATGAAAGGAAGCAAGAAGTGGTCTTTCCGTGTGGCCTTGTTCAGTTTACGGTAGTCCATGCATACCCTCCATCCAGTGACCTTCCGAGAGGGAATAAGGTCAGTATTTTTGTTTGTGACTACCGTCATGCCACATTTCTTTGGCACGCACTAAATTGGGGATACCTAGGGGCTGTCAGAAATAGGATAAATTATCCCTACATCCAGCCACTTGATTATTTGCTTCCTCACCACTTCTTTCATTATTGGATTCAGCCTCCTTTGGTATTCCATAATACCTCTCTGATTGTCCTCTAGCAAGATCTTGTGCATACATATGGAAGGGCTAATGCCTTGAATATCGACAATAGTCTATCCAATAACATGTTTGTATTTTCTAAGCACACAGAGAAGTTTCTCTGTTTGATCTTCTGAGAAGGCAGATGATATGATTATCGGTAGGGTAGAGGTTGCTCCCAGATAAGCGTAATGCAGATGGTTAGGCAGAGGCCTTAGTTTTAGCCTTGGAGGTTCCTCAATGGAAGGCTTTGATGTCTCCTTTCTTGCATCAAACTCCAAGGTTTCAAACTTGGGTGACCGATATTGCCTAGGGACCATATCAAGGTGCTTGATGTACTCCGACACATCATCCCTAGCCTCTTCATCATTATCAGTTGATGAAGTCAAAGCTATGGTAAGAGAATCCTCAGGAATATTAGCTTAGAATACGTCATCAATGATGTTATCCAATATCCCAACATAAGAACACTCTTCCTGATCTTGAGGAAACTTAATTGCTTTAAATATGTTGAAAGTTACCTCTTAATACTTAATTTCTTATCTTCCACCTTTTTGTGGGCAGCTTCTTCTTTCTTTGGGCTTTTTTCACCCACCATCTCCTGGTCTTTACCAATATCAACCTCTTCTTCCAACAACTTTGTTTTCAGATTACCTTCAATATCCTTCCCACTTCTCAGTGAGATCGCCTTGCAATGATCAGTTGAGGAGCCTTTTGGATTATTGACTGTATCACTTGGGAAAGTGTCTGGGGGTTTGTTATTGATTGCATTTGCTAATTGCCCCACGTGTGTTTCCAAAGCCCTCATAGAAGCCGACTGGCTCTGTATCACTGAGTCATTCTTTGTTAAGTGAGCTTCTGTCTTTGTCATGAAGGTATCAATTTTCACCATCAACTGTATGAACATATCTTCAAGAGATGGTTTCTTGCCTTAAATTGGTTGTCTGGGTTGTGAGGGGAATCCAGGAGGATT
This sequence comes from Ormosia emarginata, assembly GCA_029884605.1. NCBI lineage: Eukaryota > Viridiplantae > Streptophyta > Magnoliopsida > Fabales > Fabaceae > Ormosia > Ormosia emarginata. Next base: position 5,377,194 of record JAQQTP010000081.1, on the reverse strand, counting down.
ATAAGGTCGCTCAGCTCCAGGCGCTGAAGAAGAGGCTCCTTGATTATCCCTCCAAGATAAGTTTGGATGGTTCCTCCATCAAGGGTTATACTGATTGGTGTATGGGTTATTCTGTGATGATCGGTAGTTCCCCACATAATGTGCACTTTTAGAAGTGGTAGGACTTCTATCACTTGAATGGTTATCATCGCATTTGTCACATAACACAAATGGGCCTTGGGGAGCGTGATGTCTCATACTATCCATTCTACTTGCTAGAATTGCAACTTGTGCAGATGGCGAGGTTAATGCATCTACTTCATGCACTCCAGCTACCCTCCGTAGAGTGTTCCTTGCGGCAAGCCACTGACAGCTATTAGTAGCTAATTCCTCTAAGAGATAGAAGGCATCATCGAAAGATTTACTTAGCAAGGAACCTCAGCTGCAGCATCTACTATTGGGCGGTGGTGCGGTAGCAGGCCCTTGTGAAATGAGTAGATTTGGTGCCAAGGTGGTATCTCATGATGTGGGCACCTTCTCAGAAGATCCTTGTACCTTTCCCTGGCTTTATGCAAGGATTCCGATTTAGTCTGGGTGAATGATGTAATATCATTCACCATCTCCGCAGTCTTGGCCGGAGGGAAGTATTTATTTAGAAATTTGGTACATACCTCCGCCTAAGTTGTGATTGATCCCACTAAAAAAGAGTGCAACCAGCTTTTGGCTTTATCCTTTAAAGAGAAAGGAAAAAGCCTTAGGTGAATAGCATCCCCGGACACTTCGCCAAGAAGTTGGAGAGATGCACATTGGGATCCTCATTAGATAAGCTACCAAACTGTACAGAAGTTTGGATCATTTGGATGATGGTTGGCTTAATCTCAAAGTTGTTCACTCAAATAGCAGGACGTCTAATGCTAGATTGTAAATTATCCATTTAAGGAGTAGCAAACTCCCTCAGTGGCCTTGTGCAATTATCGTCCTCCACCTCGTGCATATCGACTTCTTCTGCCATCTTTAAAACTTATCTAAAACAAATAAAGAATTAAAACTCAAATTAATATGCACAAAAGAAACTTAGACTAAAACTAATTAAACTCGTTGTTAATATTAGTTCTACCGAAATTACGTCGTAGTCCCCGACAATGGCGCCAAAACTTGTTCGCTCTTTTGCTTACTACAAGTGCATGGATCGCACTTATAGTATAGCTAGGAGTCAGATATCATTCCTACGAGGACAATTGCTAATTCAAAACTAATTATTAACCAATAGCTTAATAATTTTTATCTAAGAACATTCAAATTGAGAAAATTGTGTGTAAACTAGTGGCAAGATTTAAATGTTGGCTAATTGGAATTATAGTTGTTGATTAAAGAATAAGGAATCCTTCTTCACCTTCTACTTTAATTGATGATATGCAAACCTCTTTATCAACATATATGATATGAAATTTGTTGGCTTGAGAATCTTATTCAGTTAAAAGCCTATGTCTAGGTCATTTAACCATGCTTTGTTTACCTAGTCTCTATGTGTCCATGAGATCTAGATTAAATTTCACTCATTAAGAGCAAGTCTCAATAACAGCCATGCATGACTAATAGGTAATTTATTCAAGCCAATTGAATGAAATCAAACATGCATCAACCATATTCATGATCTTAAATCCAAAATCTTATGCCTAGGTTCATTAGATTTAATCAAAACATATTAAATATTGGCCAAATATTCAAAAGCATTAGGAACAATATGATTGAACAATCCCTAACCACATATATTAACTTAAAGGTTTACAAAATCATCAATATTCATAGAAGGATCCAAAGAAATCCCTATACATAGACTAGCCACTAATGATAAATGAAAATATATTAAAAATACTCATTGTTATGATCAGAATAGAGAGGAAGTTGAAGGAGAGGAAGTTGCAAGCTCAACAATGATAGTCCTTGGTGCTTGAATCCTCTTTGTGGAAGGATTTAGCCTCCAACTTTGGTCCTTTTAGCTTCCTTTCAGTCTCACAAATAAACTCTAATAGTTGTGTTTTTAAAAACAAAAACATTCTCCCTTTGAAATCTGATAGAACAGTATTTATATGCTCCAGAAATTTGTTTCACGCCGCAACACTCCACATGTCACGCCGTGACGTGTATGGAAATTAGGTCAAGCATGCCGCGACGCTCATTCTTCATGTTGCGGCGTTCAAAATGAGTAGCTCTCTACTTGAACATGGGAATGCCACACGCCGCAATGCTAACTTGCCCACACCGTGGCACTGAATGTTGAACTTCATCTAGTGCTTTCTCTTCCAATGTAGCTCTAAGTCCTTGATCATTATTCTCCTTTTGAGCCCTTCCTGCAATTAAGAAGTCACTAGATTAATGATAATAGTAAGTTCACATAATCATAGAAAGAATTATACCATTTTGCTCAGAAAACATATAGGAAGATATCACAATTGAAATCAATGAATTTAGCTTAAAATCTTCAATTATGCTTGATAACAAAGACTAAGCAGTCAATATAGCACATATATAGGGCCACAAAAACACCATTTTATGGAGTTATCAGCATGGTACTAATATTTTTGAAAATTCAATTAGATCTAACCTTGTAAGTGCTAATAAAGGAAAATATCACCTTAGTCAAGAGGAAGATCTAAATGCTAGGTTTGCCAATTTGGCTAGAAAAATTGAAGCAATGGAATTAGAAAAAGCAAAAGAAATCAAATCTATGTAAAATGAAGAAATTTGTGGCATTTGTGATGACTTAGGACACTCAACACATGAATGTCCTAAGATTCCTATTTTTAAAGAAGTTGTGCATAAGCAAGTAAATGCAATGAATAATTTTAAAAAGCCATTTGCTTATTCTTTTTCAGATACATACAATCCGAGATGGAGAAATCACCCGAACTTCAACTGGAGGAATAATAATCAGTCATAATTCGTGCAACCACCACCTCCTCAGACACAACAGGACTCTCAAAATTCTCAAGGATATGCACCTTATGTCCCACCATATAGGAAAAACATTGAAGAAACACTACTTGTATTCATAGAAAAGAAAGAGGCCATTAATAAACAAAACAATCAAACCATGATTGACATAAAAGAAGCTCTTGCTAAACTTTCTTTTGCACTCACCACACACGAGAAAGGAAAATTTCCTTCTCAACCTCAACCAAATCCCAAGGGTCAGTACAATCTAAATGAGTGGAGTTCAGAAAACCAACAAATAGATAAAGTCAAGTCAGTGATAACTCTTAGAAGTGGAAAGGTTATTGAAAAACAAATTCACGAACCAATTCCCTAAGAAGTTGACCAAAAAAAGACCAAACTCTCACTTGCACCCCTATTTCCTCGAGCATTAAATAATTCAAGGAAAGTGAACTATAACACTGAAATTTTTTAAATTTTGAAACAAATGAAGGTCAATATTCCACTGTTAGATGCTATCAAACAAATTTCTTCTTATGTCAAATATTTGAAGGACTTGTGCACTGTTAAAAGAAAACTAAATGTGAAAAAGAAAGCATTTTTGGTTGAACAGGTAAACTTCATTCTTCAAAATAATAATGCGTTGAAATATAAAGACCCTAGTTGTCTTACAGTTTCATGCATTATTGGAGAACATAAAATTGAAAAAGCTTTACTTGATCTTGGTGCTAGTGTCAATTTGCTTCCATATTCAGTTTATCAACAACTCAACTTGGGTGAGTTAAAACCAACTTCTGTAACTTTTCTATTTGCTAACAGATCAATTAAAATTCCAAGAGGAATAGTAAAAAATGTGTTAGTACAAGTTGATAAATTCATATATCCTGTGGATTTTATTATCTTGGATACTGAACCTATGGTTGATAGTTGCAAGTCAATTCTTGTTATTTTAGGTCATCCATTTTTAGAAACATATAATGCTTTGATAAATTGCAGAAATGAAGTGGTGAAGCTAACATTTGGAAAACATGACATTGGATTTCAATGTTTTTAACATATGCAAGCAACCACAGGAAGTCCTTGATGAAAATAAGGAAGTTGAAGGAATTGAAGCTATTGTAGATGATCATCTTCAAACAAGGAGTTTTTTTGACCCATTAGAAATTTGTTTAGTCAATTTATTTGATTCAGGCATGCAATTAAATGATGATATCTCTAAAATATGCTCTTTGCTTGATTGTACACAGGTAATGGAGTACAAGGGATAGAAGCCAAGAGTTGAAGAGCTAAAACCCATGAATGATAATGCCCATGAAGAAGTATCCATACTGAAACTAAAGCCATTACCTGCTAGGTTGAAGTACACATTTTTGGGAGAAGAGCAAAGCTTTCCTATGGTAATTTCCTCGTCCTTTACTGAAGAACAAGAATGTATATTAACAGAAGTACTTAAAAGGTATAAAAGTACAATTAGATGGACATTAAAGGACATAAAAGGTATTAATCCATTAATTTGTACACATAGAATACATTTAGAGGATATTGCTAAAACTTCTCAACAATGTCAAAGAAGATTAAATCCACACATGACAGAAGTAGTTAGAGCTGAAATCCTTAAATTGGTTTGTCTTGGACTTATCTATCCTATCTCTGATACCCAGTGAGTAAGCCCTACACAAGTTGTGCCTAAGAAATTTGGAATAACAGTAGTTGAAAATGATAAAGGTGAATTAATACCTATGCGAGTCTTATCCAGTTAGCGTATGTGTATTGATTTTAAAAAATTAAATGCTGCTACTAGGAAAGATCATTTCCCCTTGCCATTTCTTGATCAAATTTTAGAAAGGGTAGCAAGACATTCATACTACTATTTTCTTGATGGTTATTCGAGTTATAATCAAATACCAATTGCATTGGAGGATCAAGAAAAGACCACTTTTACATATCCCTTTGGTACTTTTGCATATAGAAGAATGCTTTTTGGCCTTTGTAATGCTCCAATAACATTCCAAAGATGCATGCTAAGTATTTTTAGTGACATGATTGAGCATTATTTAGAGGTTTTCATGGATGATCTGATAATTTTTTAAAATTCTTTTGAAAATTGTCTTGATAATTTGGAAGTTCTTAAAAGATGCAAAGAAAAGGATTTGTGCTAAATTGGAAAAAATGTCATTACATGGTTACCTCAGGAATAATGTTAGGTCATGTGATATCTTCTAAAGGAATTAGAGTTGATAAGGCCAAAGTTGAATTAATTGCCCATTTGTCTTCCCCAAAAATAGTTAGAGAAGTTCGTTCCTTTTTAAGATATACAGGATTTTACAGAAGATTTATAAAGGACTTTTGTATCATATCTAGACCATTATGTAATCTTTTGTTGAAAGATGCACCATTTGATTGGACTTAAGAATGTCAAAAATCTTTTGAAAAATTAATTGGTCTTCTGATATCTGCTCCTATCATGCAATCTCCTGACTAGTCTTTGCCTTTTTTTGAGTTGATGTGTGATGCTAGTGATTTTGTTGTGGGCGCTATTTTAGGCCAAAGAAAGGAAGGTAAGCCTCATGTGATTTGTTACGTAAGTAGAACTTTAAATAGTGCACAAATGAATTATACCACTACTGAAAAAGAACTACTTGTTGTAATATTTGCACTGGATAAATTTTGATCTTATTTAATTAGTTCTTCTATTGTGATTTTCACCGATCATGCTACTATTAGATATTTGATGTCTAGGCAGGATACCAAACCAAGATTGATACGGTGGATCTTGTTGCTTCAAGAATTCAACATTATAATAAAAGATAAGAAAGGAGCCGAAAATGTTGTCGCAGATTATTTGTCTAGACTTACAACATGCTCACTTTTTGATAACACACCCATCAATGATTCTTCTCCCGATGAATTTTTATTTTCTGTCAATTCCATGCCTTGGTTTGCAACATAATCGACTTTCTTGTAACAGGGAAGATGCCACCTCAATGCACTAAGATAGAAGGAAATTTTTGACAGAGGTGAAAATTTTTTATTGGGATGACCCATACTTGTTCAAATATTATCCTGACCAAATCTTTCAGAGATGTGTGCCCCGACAGTGAGGTAGGTAGTGTCATTAAATTTTGTCACTCAGAAGCATGTGGAGGTCACTTTTCTTTAAAGAAAACAGCTGTGAAAATCTTGCAGTGTAGATTTTATTGGCCCACTTTATTTAAGGACTACTATACTTTTTGCAAAAGTTGTGAAAACTGTCAGAAATTTGGCTTAATTTCAAAAAGAAACATGATGCCTCTGAACCCTATCCTTGGCTTTGAAATTTTTGATTGTTAGGGAATTGACTTCATAGGCCTATTTCCATCCTTATTTGGATTTGTGTATATTTTGATTGTTGTTGATTATGTCTCAAAATGGATTAAGGCAATTCTATTCTGACAGAATGATCATAAGACTGTTCTTAAATTTTTAAAAGAAAATGTCGTGTCGATTTGGAATCCCTCGAGCTATCATTAATGATGGGGGAACACATTTTTGCAATAAATCATTTGAATCTTTAATGAAGAAATATGGTATTACACACAAAATTGCCACCCCTTATCACCCTCAGACAAATGGACAAGTTGAATTAGCAAATAGGGAGATTAAACAAATTTTGGAAAAAATAGTTAACCTAAATCGTAAAGATTGGTCTTTAAAACTAAACGATGCACTTTGGGCTTATCGTATTGCTTTCAAAACATCTTTGGGCATGTCACCCTATCGGTTAGTCTATGGAAAACCTTGTCACTTGCCTGTAGAATTGGAACATAAAACATTTTGGGCCATTAAAGCTTTCAATCTAAACCTTGATGATGCTTGCAAGGTACGCAAATTGTAATTAAATGAACTTGAGGAATTGAGAAATGATGCATATGAAAACTCAAAGATTTATAAAGCTAGAACAAAACCTTTTCATGACAAGACAATTTTGAGAAAAATTTTTTAAATTGGTCAAAAAGTTCTGCTTTATAATTCTCGTTTGCATCTATTCCCTAGAAAATTGAGATCTAGGTGGAGTGGTCCTTTTGTTGTCAAACATGTGTATCCTTACGGGGCCATAGACATTGAGAATACTAGGAATGGTAATGTGTTTAAAGTCAATGGACAAAGACTCAAACCATTTTTGGAAAACTAAGTTGATAAGATATAATTCATCTCTCTTTTTGATCCTTATTATGAATATAATTTATTCTAATTTTGTTGCCTTCTTTTTGCAGTTCTTTGTGTTGCCAGTTAAGTGGTGGATAATGGTACTCTGTGGCTCTCGAGTTGGTTTGTTTTTAGTTTCCCATAATAACTGAATCATTCTCTTTTAAAATGGATGTCATTCTCTCAAATTTAAGAAAACATTTTCTTTCCCTCCCTTAAAATGCTCTGACAAAAATTTACAAAGTTAGATGTGAAAGATTGAGATTGTTAATGCACAAGGGTATGCTGGAAGATGTAGCAAGTGAGTCTTCAATTTCATTTGACTTATACATGTCAGGTTTTAGTAGAAGTTTGTATTCTAAAAAGAGAAGAGCAAAAAGGTTACAAGTCTATCACAAATGTGCATGATGAAATTGTAACAAGCGATGTCATTCTTTGGGGATGGTTTTCACAAACAGAGAAGATAAAATTTTCTTCATTAAGAATGGACTATGTAAGGAGTCATTAGATGATATCTTATTGACTCTTGAGACGCATTCTTGTGGATTTATGCATCGTGAACTTCTTAATTTGTGGAATCTCTTTAAGGATGAACAAAAGCGTTACAGTCTTGGGAATCTGACTCTAAAAGACCCTGTTTACCAATTTATAAGAAAATTAGATGGAAAACTTATCCTCGACTCATAGAAGGTGTTTAAGCCGTTACTGGACATTAAACCAGAGGCAGATGTGAGTCATATCCACAACAACCTATATATATTATCTTCTTCTTCATGTTCTTATTTAAAAAAATAAAAAATAAAAAAACAAAAAAAGAAAAGAAAAAAAAGAAAAAAAAATTACAAGGGCGATCCGGAAGGAGTACCATGACTTTAATTAGTTGTGGAGCCCCAGCCTTTGGCTGACCCATCATTGACTCAGGTGGACCTTTGTACTCTGGTCCTTAAGAAAGGTTCGTGTACCATGCTCTGTAGAGAGCCGCACTCCATAACCTAATGTTTACCATCTAGGCACTATGGAGTTGATGGACAGGTAGAAGCATTCCACTCTGGTTATTAGTGAGAAGTAACTCGTGACTGTCAAAGCGTATGAGGCATCTGAGCTTAATCCTCTCTTTTATTAGAAGGGCTCTCAGCACCCTAGGATGGGACATTCTGGATCTTGGAGATTACGGGTTTCAGATTTTAACATCTTTGTTGATATTACGAGCCCAAGTGTGAGCTCTCTAGTTCCAGACCCAAGATGGAAACCCATGATGGTTTTTTCTTTCTCCTTTTATCTTTGTATGATTTTGCTGTATTTTGGTTTTGGACAGACGATCCTTTGAGTAGGGTCCTTTAGTGGTTTCTAGACTTCTTTACCTTGATGGTTTTCTTGAAGTCACAAAAAAAAACAAAAACAAAAACAAAAAAAAAATAAAAAAAATGATTCTGTGTTTTTTAATTTCAAACTTTTCTTACAACAACCAACCTACCTTTATAGGTGCTATTATTACCCTTTCCATTCTTTTTCCTATTTAAACACTCCATTTTCTCTACTTTCCTCTAACTCAGAATCATTCAAAGGGAAGGTGAGTATAAAAATGGAAGGTATTTCTGTTCATCGACTTAAAAATATCTGTGTATTTTGTGGGTTTAGAGTATGGGAAGGGTTTAGTGTTTGTAAACGCAGCCACCACTCTTGGTTGATCACTTGCTACGAGAAATATTCATCTTGTATATGAGGGAGGTTGTCGTGGGTTAATGGGGGCTATATCACTTGCTACATATATAGGAGGCAGTTAGATTTTATGTGTCATTCTTGGACCTGTAACTTAATAGAACATCTCTAGAAAGACAATCAGAGAAGAACTTAAGGTATCATCTATGTATGAACGAATGAAGATAATGCTTGACAACTCTAATACATTCATTGCCTTACCAGGTGATTTTGGTACTTTGGAAGAAATTTTTCAAATTGTCTCTTAAGCCCAACTGAATATCCACTATAAACCCATAGGTTTGTTGAATGTAAATAATTTCTTTGATCTTTTGTTATCTTTTCTTGACCATGCTGCGGAATAGAAATTTATCACACCTTCGGCAACACAACTTGTAACACCTCGAAAATTGTTTATTTCATGATAAATATTCATTTTACAATATTTGTGATTTTTAGGAATTTTTCTAGAATTATTTGAATTACGTGATTATTTTAATATTTTTCTCGATTTGCATGCGCGTTGAGTGGAGTCGGGAAAATGAAATATTTTCCTGAGGTTGGAAAACCTTGGACTATAGAAACGTAGACGGGAGATCTTACTAAACCCGAGGTCGGGCACTATTTACGAAGTTTTTATTTTTTGAGATTTTATATGATAAATAAAATCACGGTGTGCTTTATTATCCATTAGACAATAAATATTAATTTTGTTAACTATAACTTTTGTTCACTGGATAATAGCTTAGTAGAGTGTTAGTCATCTTTTCTAGAGAACAATTTAATGACATCACAAGATGACCTCATTTGATGACATCACATTTGACTTTTCAAAAAATTAAAATTTGGCTTGTTGGAGAAGCTTGGAAGAAGCTTCCAAGCAATTTCCTATTGCTTGTTGGAGAAGCCAATTTTTCCTCCCTCCTTTGGTGAAGTCCACGACAATGCAGCCAAAATACCACCAAAAGTTTTCAATTTTCACTTAAGTCAAACTTCATTTTTCATTCAAAACTTTACTATCACTTTCTCTCTCTACATTTTCTCTTCTCTCTTATTTTCCCTCTTCACATTTTCTTTCTTCTTCCTCTCCTCCTACCTCATGGCTACACCACCATTGCCACCCTCCTTGTTTACAAAAATTTTATCCAATCACATTTTCTTAAACTCCACTACATTCTAAACCACTTTCTAGTTGGAATCATCTCCTAAAGCTTCTATCTTCCTCATTTTTCTTCAAGCTCTAGATTTGAAGTTTTTGAGGTAAAGTCTTGATCTTCATTTCTTCTTCTCCTTTTCATGTTCACGGTCCTCTTTATGACCATTGATTCACTCTTTTTCAAGCTTAGAATGTTGATTTTGTGAGAAAAAATTTCTAGGGTTTGTGGAGTGCTTGGCCGAAATCTTCAAGGACCAACAAGGAGGCATTTTTCTTGTCATTTTCTTTAGTAATAGGGAGAACATCCTAATCAACCATTCAAGGTGGTGGGGGACGAATTTGTGTGTTCAAAATGAAGAATCTATGTGTGGATTTCTCCTCTTGATTGGTTGTCTTTTCAATGATTTATAACTATGTGATTTGTATGGTGTTATTGTTAATGTTGTGATATTATGTGTTGTTGATGGATTGTGATTGTTGTATGGTTGGATTTATATGTGGATGACAAAGAACATTTTGTTTCTTGATGTGTGGCTCACGACCTTATGATTTTAAAATAAGAACAAAAATGAAATCATTACATCAAAATGGAACTTGATGAGTTAATGGATGTAATGATAAAAAATGTGGACTTGAAAATCTTGGTGGGGGTCACGACCAAGAAGTAGGAAAAATGAAAATGTTGGATAATTTTTAAGGTAACTTGGAATTTAGAAAATTTAGGTTACAAATGAGTTCATTAAAGAATTGAAATAAGTAAGCAAGAAGAGAAATTTTTGGAACCTAAGAATGTTAAGGTTTCTGCCATTTAGGGTAACCATGAAACCATTTTGTATCAAAAGTGGAATTTTAAAGATTTAATGACTAGAAGATTGATTAGGACTTCATAAGATGGAAAAATAAAAGAAATGAGAACTTTAACATAAAACCATGATGACTTATGACTTTTTAAGGAAAAATGGTGTAAGTGAGGCTTTGAGACTCATAAGACTTTAAATAGGTGAACTTTATTAATGATAAAGAGAAGTGTTAATTGGAATAAAGAAACAAGAATTTGGAATAATAGTGGAAGTTATGCGGTTAAGATTAAATGATAATGCTTTTATAGCGCCTGTAAGTGGAATCTTGAATTATTGATAATTGCAATGAATTATGATGGTGTATGATCATGGATTGCATGACATTGATGATATTATTTTTGTATGTGTGCATTGAGGCATTCATCACACCTTGTAAAGTCATGTGGTCTGCTCTTATGGGTGTATGAGCCTAGGAGTTGAATTACACCTTCGTGCGAGGTGTCCACAATAGCCAGCTAGTAGCTCCCCTGGGCCGTGGATCAGACCAATGCAAACACACCGATGATTCGGACTGAGACACTCACCCCAATCAGGATTTGGTGTAGAATGTCTTGTATAAAGCCTTGTTGCGTAAACATATTGATTTTATTGAAGCACTTGATTTCAAGTTGACGAGATACAGACATGTCTCCCAATCATTCTCTCTGAAATATTTGTCTAGCTCCATGGAGTAGGAATTGAGTACATTGTGAACATGTATAGGGAGTCCGCATACCCTCATGACATTTCATATATGTTTGATCATTTGATATTGAATGACTTATTAAACTGTTAGATTACTAATGTTATCCCTGCTGTTGATATTTGATATTGCTGATTCCTGTATTTGGATGGTATTTCTGTCCGTGCTTTCTCTACACTTCCTGTTGGGAATGATGCCAGATTTCTCACCTCTTAGTTGTGTTGTGTTATTTTACTGTATGTTCTAATTAATTAAAGACTAAGGAGGAATTGAAGAGGAACTAGCCCTTCTTTAATTGGTGATAGCTGCTATACCAAGATGACGTTAAGGCTATATATTTTGGGTTATGTCTGTGTATACTTTCATGGGGGAACAGATGCTTGGTCAGTCAACTTGGCTAACGAGAGGGTTACCTACATTGGGGAACTGACATTGACTTTTCGTGGGGATCTTCGTGAAGCCCCTATTTTGTCTTTCTCTGTATCTGTTCAGTTAGTATTTAACATACCTATCCGGGAATGGTGGAGTAACTTCCACTATACTCCTCACGAGGACAGCGTAGTGTCCTCTGGGCGGACGCCTCTCCATCAGGGTGTTCATCCTACTGTGGTCATATCTTCCGAGGAATTGGAAGAGGATCCTTCTGGGGACCCTATGGTTTAAGTATGTAAGACTTGGGGTTGTGTCTTTTTATGAGTCAGTATTTCCTCATCATCTGTACATTTTTGGAGTGCGCATATGTATCTTGAGCGCCTTTCTTTTTGTAAGTATTTTAGGAGTACAGATATGTATATGATCCATACGAACCAGCTACTATATATATATATATATATATATATATATATATATATATATATATATATATATATATATATGATGTTTTATGTGCTATCTGTTTTGTTTGATTTGTTATCCATAAGTAAAAGAATATTTTACATCAAATATTATGATTTTAATAATTACCGATTTTATAACTTGGGTTGAGTTTATTTCATATTCCACTTTAATTGATTGAAATTTAGATTTCTAATGTTGTGGTGTCCTCCTCCTTCCAAAGAGGAAAGGGGGCGTTACACAACTTCTTATCTTTACTTCCACTATTGATGAGTTGATTGATAAATTAGAAGCTTTTGTTTATAAACCTGACCCAACAATAGCTCAGATAGATTGGTCAATAGGAAGTAGTGAGGGAAGCAGCTTAAAACGCAAGTTTGATCTGACACTTCGTTTATAACTTTTCTTTACCTTTGATTTGATTTACCTTACTTTGTTTCTATTTAAATTTGTGTCAAATTTCTCCAACAGGTAATATCTTTTATCCTTTACTCATCTAATATTTAACATTGAGGACAATGTTGTGATCTGGTTGGGAGGGAAGGATAGTTGACCAAAATTTTTTTTTTTAAAAGTATGATATGATTGTCATTGACTTACTAAACTAATGAATGATGGCAGAGTAAGGAGTAATTTTACTCCTGAGATGCATCTAAATTCAAAAGTATATTTAGTGATATGACTATTAGAAACCTATTCGTAGTAAAACTAATTAAGGATGACAGAGTAAGGAGTAATTTTGCCTTGGAGGTAAGTTTACTTTTGAGACGCATCTTAGTTGAGGAAATAATTATTTTGTGTAGAAGTAGCAAATGGATTCTTGGATCTTAGCATAAATTATCTTCTTTCTTAAAAATCACAAGCTTGGATATGAATGTTGATATGGTGGATTGAGAATGATAGAAATATGCCTTGTGAGATTTTGAGCCTATTGATGAATGGATTGAATATTTGTATCATTCTCTTCTTTCTTGTGTGATTTTTTTTCACTCATGAATTGTTACTCTAGAACTTGTTTTGATTCTTTTTTAGGCTACATTTTCACATGCATACATAAATATGATTGAGGCATTTTGAAATAGCTACTTTGACCAAATAGTCATCCTTGCATATTTTCCCTTGTGTAATCGCTTTGAGCTTATTTGACCATTTCTTGTTTTTAACTTATTACATGCTTTAAAAAAAAACATATTTTTACCCAACCTTAGGGAATAAGAGAGCATTAGCCTTGTTCTTGAACAAGTGTGGGGGTGTGTGTGCAAAATGATCCAAAAAAAAAAAGAAAGAGCTAAACACCATTGCAATCAAAGGATTATCAAAGTCTCTTGATACACCATGTGACATATCCATACCTAGAATAAAGGTGAATGCTTGGAAACAACAAGAAGGGAAGGAGAAGGTTCAGGCCTAACAATAAATTCAATTCACCAATTTGGGATTGATCTTCAACAAAACATTAGTTAAATATTGGTCATTGTCCTTTATAATGAATGTTCTCAAACTTCTTCTCCACTCTAACTCTACCATAATGCTCTTTTATTCTCTTTAATATTTATATTCTCATATCCATATTATCCCCTCTCCTTTACTATGGCCCCATTACAACGTTGAATAAAGTCCTCTTGATTTTTGTGTGCATGTGTTATGAGTAGTGGAGAAGTAGAAGATAAGCAAGCTTATGGTAGTGCAATTTTTCATGGGTTGAATAGAATGAAATACTTACCTTTTAAACACTTGAGGGATTAAGAGTGAATTCTGTGAGGGTCCATCATTCTTAATTCATTCTTTTCAACTAAAATTTCCTTGCTTGTTGGTTTGAGATGTGAAGAAATGTTACCTCATTAATGCTTTGATCCCTTGAATTTCTGGTTGTTCTTCTTGATTCATCGAGTCTTTTAGAGTTTTTAGCTTTTGAGTCTATTTCATTTTTCTTTGTCTCCTAGCTTTAGTCTTATGTGTTTTACTCAAGAGTGCAAAAAGCTAAGTGTGGGGGAATTTGATAATCACATATTTTATACTTTAATAAACCCTCATTTTTAGTCATTTACACTCTCCATGTACTTAATTGATTAAGCTTGGTTATATTTTGACTTAAATTGGACTTAATTGATTTTTTTAGCATTATTTTGGTCTTACACTGTTTCTGTATTTCAGCCATATCTTGAGTTCTAGATGTCTTATAATAATGTATCTTACCTTATAAGAAAGATAAGAGAGAGCTCTACAACTTTCATGAAGAGTTCCAGGGAAAAATCGGACATCTAATGCTAGAACACGAGTTTTGTGATTGGAATCCAAACAGTGTGCAGTAATCATTGCATAATTCAAGTTGAAGGAATTGAAATGGGCTGAAAATTTGGAATATGAAATTTAAAACCCATATCTACAACTTTCATGAAGAATATAAGAGCTCATTCGAACAGCTTGGAGGTGATATTGGGTTTGGAAATCAAAACAGAGGTGCTGAAACTGGGCCTAAGCAATCTGTAGTAATTAGATCATATCTTGGGCTGTAGGATAAATTTGTATCTCTAATTTGGTGGCATTGGAAATCTGAGACAATTTTCTAGAACTTTCATGAAGACCACTTTGCTTAGTTTTGACGTTATCCATGAGTTCATCACTGAATGATTTCGGAGACAAGAAATTTAAATAATTTTTCACTCACAAAAGTTCTTTGGCATTTTCCATTCACTCACCCGCTCATCCACTCACTCATTAATCAATGCCCTTGTCATTTTGTATCTCTAATTCTCTATAAAAGGGACCATAGGCAGATCATTTAAAAAAAAAGCTTGGTTTTAGATTAAGATTATGCATATGTTATTTACTTGTTGTAATTTTCTTTTTTTGTAAAGAGAATTTATGATCATCTTTTTCTTCTACTCTCTTTCTTTTTTCTTATTTATGGGCAACTAATTCTCATCTTACTTGGGTGAAGGAGTGAAGCTTTTGGTAATAAAATAAGGTTAGATTAATTTCTTTCTTGTGCTTAAATGATATATATTATCAAGTGATCATTATACGTGTTGCATTTTATTTATAATCAATTTAGAAACCCTCCTTGTAAAGTGAAGTTCTTGATTCATTGTAGACAAGTAGTTTAACACAATGAACACTTGATCACATTTACAAGTGTAGGTGTTAGTAAATAATTAAAGGAACCATAATATAATATGTATATAATTCTAAATAGACTATAAATGTTTTATTCTCCAATTGGAACCTCTGTTATATGTGAATTTCAATTGAGTTATAAAAAGAATTAATTTTGTCTTTACTTTAATTGTAAACAAGTTTTATTATCTTTATTGTTGTGATAAAGCCTTCCCTTATGTCAAAGAATTTTTCTTCATCAATTCCCTATGGATCGATCTCGGACTCCAAAGAAATTTATTACTTGAGATAACTTGTATTTGAGTTTGCATCCTTTAATCAGCATCAGTTACATGGAGGAGAGAGGAAAGGTGAAGCTTCCTTGAGAAGCTTGGTGCAAAGCTTCCTTGAGAAGCTTTGTCCACTTTTTTAAAAAGTCAAGGGTGATGTCACTTTGATGATGTCATCTTGGTGATGTCATTAAAGTGCTCTCTAGAAAAGATGATTAACACTCTACTAAAACTATTATCTAGTGAATAAATGTTACAGTTAACAAAATCAGTAACTATTGTTTAACGAATAATAAAATGTATCACGATTTTATTTATCAGATAAAATCTCGAAAAACAAAACTTCGTAAATTGTGTTTGACCTCAGGTTTAGTAAGACCCCCTGTCAATGTTTCCACAGTCCAAGGTTTTTTGGCCTCAGGGAAAATATTTTATTTTTTCGGCTCTGCTCAGTGCACAGGCAAATCGAGAAATATATTAAAATAATCAAAATCACTAAAATAATTCACAAAAATCAGAAATATTATAAAATAAATATAAATCATGAAACAAGCAATTTTTGAGGTGTTACAACTCTCCCCTTCTGAAAAGAAATTTCATCCTCAAAATTTTTCATACCTTAGAATAGATCTAGATGTTGTTCCTTCATCTTGTCCTCTAACTCCCATGTTGTGTCTCCAATTATGTCATTCTAGATCACTTTCACCAATAGAATTTCTTTCCCTCTGAGTTGCTTCACTTTCCTATCTTCAATCTTTACAGGAAGTGTCTCATAGGTTAAATTCTCTTTTAATTGTACTGTATCAGGTGCTATGACATAGTTTGGACCAGGAATATATTTTCACAATTGCAACACATGAAAGACATTGTGAAGGTTAGAAAGAAAAGGTGGTAAGGCTATTTGGTAAGCGACTGGACCTATCCGATGAAAAATTTGATAAGGTCTGATGAATTTAGGAGTGAGTTGTCTAGGTTTAAGAACTCGCTTGACCCCAGTCATAGGTGTGACTTTCAAAAACACATGATCGCCTTCCTCAAACTCAAAAGGCTTTCTTCTTTTATCCGCATAGTTTTTCTGTCGACTTTGAGTCGTCCTCATCTTTTCTTGAATCATCTTGATCTTTTCCGTCGTCTGTTGCACAAGATCAGGTCTAGTCGTAAGATGCTCTCCATCTTGGTACCAACACAAAGGTGTTCTGCACCGTTGTCCATATAGAGCCTCATAAGGTACCATCTCTATACTCCAGTGAAAACTGTTGTTATAGGTGAACTCTATCAAAGGTAACACTTCATCTCAACTTCCAGTTTGTTCCAACATACAAGCTCTAAGCAAATCTTCCAACGATTGGATCGTCCTTTCTGATTGACCATCGGTTTGAGGGTGATAAGCAAAACTCAAACGTAGCTTTGTTCCCATTGCTCCTTGAAGACTCTGCCAAAATCTTAATGTGAACTGCGGATCTCTATTGAAAATAATACTGGAAGGCACACCATGCAGTCTAACAATCTCACTAATATATAGTTAGGCTAACTTCTCCATTGAATACCTTACGTTAATCGGTAAGAAGTGTGCAGACATCATAAGCTGATCAACAATTACCCATATTGCATCATGTCTCTTTTAGGTCTTTAGCAATCCAACCACGAAATCCATTGTAATACTATCCCATTTCCATTTGGGAATAGTTAGAGACTGCAACATTCCTGAAGGTCTCTGATGTTCAACCTTAGCTTTCTGACAATCTAGGCAAGACGACACATATCTAGCAACATCTCTCTTCAGTCCATGCCACCAAAATAACTGTTTCAAGTCTTGGTACATCTTGGTCATTCCTAGATGCATACTTAACTTGCTCGTGTGAGCATCTTCGATAATGAACTTCCTGAGTTCCGGATCCTTGGGCACATAAACCCTGCCTTTGAACCTTAAGATTCCGTCAAGTCCTTCCTCTACTGTCGACACAATCTCATGCTTCATCAGTGTAATTGGCTAGCTGACATTGATAATAGTTTTGATGATAACAAACATGATGAAGGTGATGAAAAGACCAAGTCCAAGATCTGCAAGAATAGCTTTGCATATCTATGTTTTCAAAATGGTTTTGAAAATGATTAAAAGTTACTTTGGAAATTTGGAAGCAAACTCATAGGTTTTTGAAATTGTTTAAGAAATGTTTTTCTAAATGACTTTATTCGAATAAGTGTCTCGTTATTCGAATAAACCAATCTCAAATGATTGGCTTTTATAAAAGTTTATTCGAATAACTTTATAGTTATTCGAAAAGCAACATCGTTCTTTCTCTATGCGCTTCTAGTTCTAAAATTATTTTATTCGAATAATATTGTTGTTATTCGAATAAAGTGTTCTTCAGAGCTGTTTTGTAAAATGACCTATTCGAATAGACTCTGTGTTATTCAAATAGACCTATTTCATAGAAAATATTTTAAAACAGAGTTATTCGAATAAATTTATATGTTATTCGAATAACCCATATCAGAATTGGTTTTCACGTGTATTTTGAAAAAATGTTATTCAAATAGAGGAATGGTTATTCGAATAACGTCGTGATCCTGTTTTAGAAAGAAACGACTATTTTCGCATTGAATGCATATATAATTTCTTCCAACGACTCTTTTTCTTCAAAGCTTTATAAATAGAGACCTTGAGTCATCTTTGCAACAGGGCTAACAATCTGAATCATTGCTTGCTTATGTAAAACTGATTTATAATTTCTCTCTTATTATCTGTGCTCTTTTTCCAAAACTTTGAGATATCCTTAGAAAGCTCTGTTAGTGCTTCAATTTATATTATTTGCTCTTTGTGAGAGTTTCTCTTCATCTATTTTCTACTACATTGCTAAGAGGGTGAGGTATCCCTCAAAGGCATTGTAACAAGGGTGAGGTATCACTTGAAGGTTTATGAGGGTGAGGTATCCCTCAAAGGCATTGTAACAAGGATGAGGCATCCCTTGAAGGTTTGTGTAAAGGTGAGGTATCCCCCACAGTTTGAGGCTTTAGCACAAGAGTAGAGTTTTCCTGTGTGTGAAAAGTGCTCTTGATTGTAACGATTGCAAGCACCTATTTTTAAGCTTGTATTGATAGTGAAAAATCTAGAATTGTGTTTCGAGGACTGGACGTAGGCCACAAGTGATTTGGTGGCTAAATCAAGATAAATATCGTGTCTACTCTTCTCTTCTGTATCTCATTATTTACTATATTTTCTTTATTATTGCTTATCTATTTATTTGTTGTGTTTAAAGCTTTCAATTATTTTCTTTATCTTCATATCTTTCTTTAAAAATAGCTTGAACAAAATTTATTTTACAAGCGTTTGTGAAAAACTTTATATACTCAATTCACCTCCCTATTGAGTACTAAAGCCACTTGGGTAACAAGTGGTATCAGAGCTAGACTCTTGTATATAGAGTTTAGCTACTTCAAGAGAACATGACTTCATCAAATGGTTTTTCTGAAGGAACTTCCATAAACCGACTACCTTTTTTCAATGGGGATAGTTATGCATATTAGAAGGAAAGAATGAAAATTTTCATCGAAGCTATTGATTTAGATGTGTGGGATGTTGTTAAAAACGGCACATTTATACCTGCGCGAGAGGTCAATGGTGTAAGGACTAAAACACCAAGGAGTGAATGGTCTAATGATGATAAAAGAAAAGTTCAACATAACTTGATAGCCAAAAACATCATTACCACTACTTTGGGGTATGATGAATTTTTTAGAATTTTAAATTGCAAAACTGCTAAAGAAATATAGGATACTTTACAAGTTACCCATGAGAGTACTAGTGAAGTAAAGAGGTCGAGAATAAATTCTCTTACTCGCGAATATGAATTATTTAGAATGAACTAAGGAGAAAGCATTCGGGAAATGCAAAAGAGGTTCACCCACATAGTTAATCATCTTGCATCATTAGGAAAGAATTTCTCTAACGAAGATTTGATTAACAAAGTGTTGAGATGTTTGAGCAAGATTTAGTAGCCTAAGGTGACAGCTATTTCAGAGTGAAGAAATTTGGCAACTATGACTCTTGCAACTCTTTTTGTGAAACTTCAAGAGCACGAATTAAAACTTAACAGGCTTGACCAAAGTGAAGAAAATGATAAGAAGAAAAAAGGGATCGCACTTAAAGCCACATCCTCCACTATTGACAATGAAGAAGACGATGGAGAAGACACAGATAATCTTGAGCTAAATGAAGAAAATCTCAGTTTTCTAGTGAGAAAGTTTAGAAAATTTCTCAGGAAAAAGGGAATTAAGAGAAAACCGTTTCTCCCTCCAAAGAAAACCCATCACAAAGGGAAAGGAACTTCTTCAACTCCAACCTGTTACGAGTGCGGAAAAATGGGTCACATAAAGATGGAGTGCCCAATTTACGAAAAGAAAATGAAGAAATTTGAAAAGAAACCCCTCAAGGAAAGAAGAGCCTACATAGCATGGGATGACAATGATATGGACTCCACTGATAACTCAGATAGCGAGGAAGCCTATCTATGTCTTATGGCCAAAGAAGAAACTTATCTCCTTCTTATGATGAATTACAAAATGCTTTCGAAGAATTGCATGACGAATCAATACAGCTCATAAAATTAATCTCTTCCTCTACGAAAACAATTTCTTCTCTAGAAAATGAAATTCTTATTTTAAATAAAGAAATTGAAGAATTAAAAATTGAAAATGAAACTTTAGGAATTATTGATGCATGCACAACTCATTCTTCACATACTTCTACATCTTCATCTTGTTCTTCATGTCATTTGCTTGAAAAAGAAATTGAAGATTTCAAGAACACTCTTTCTAAATTCATCATTGGAAGGGATAATTTAAATAATTTATTAGGAAAACAAAGAGTTGTTTTTCAAAAAGCTAGAATAGGCTATAATCCGAAAAATCAACAAAAATTTTATAAAAATTTCTTTGTGCATTCAAGTACTTTAAGTAGTCCTTTTATTAAATGTTTCTATTGTGGAAAGAAAGGACATAGTGCGTCAACATGCAATGTGTAACACCCAAACTGGGGATGTCACATTTATGATAAATATACTAAAACCTTTATCCAAGTTATAAAACGTTTAGTACATAAATAATATAAGTTGTGAAATTTTTCTTTTTGAACATTATATCATAAAATAAAATAAATGAAACATGAAATAAAACTAACTATTAACTACACATCATAATTATACATATGATTTTGTTTTTAATAGGTACAAATAATTTACATATTACAAACTATTTAATTAAAGTAGTAAACTGTCTGGTTTAAAGCAAACCATAAACTAACCCAAGCATAACACTAAAAGCTCTGATCCTCCGAAGGATCCTCTTTGGGGAGATCATCGGAAGACAGAAATACTCTAGTAACGCCATACCACGTCGTAATCATCCATATGATATGGATGATCTCGAGGCTCGCCCTCCTCAAACTGCTCGTTCGGTTGCTGCTCCTCCTCCGGATACAAACAATCTAGAGGCTACTCCTCTACCACGTCCTCTTCCTCAAAATCTTTACAGAACATAAAAATAATACAGAAATTGCATATAAAGAGGTGAGACAATCTACATCATTACCAGCATAGCAGTAAAGAAAATGACAAAACATACAGATATAACAATTAAAAATAACAAATCATATTATCACAGCATACAAAATATCTCAAACTAAATATAAATGTCACATAACGATGCAGACCCCAAATGCATATGTACACATACTCGTCCCTATTCCATGGAGCTAAACATAATAACATCAGAGAGAATGACTCAGAAGAACTATCAGTACCTCAGGCTGCCCCAACCAACAATTACACAGTCAAACGTCGTGTAAATAGTACATAGTCAAATCATCGTGTAGTTAGTACATAGCCAAAACATCGTACACAACAGGTATTGTACCAGACAGTCTCCATAAGATCTTGATTAAGAATAGTGCTTGTCGAGATCGCTAGTGTGTTGCCCGTTACCACGGCCCAGAGGAGCTACCAATTGTCCACATGTGGAATCCTCCGCACATTAACGCCTCCAAGTTCACTTAATGAACCACACTACGCCTATCACACCCCCAACACGGCGTAATTCATCTCGTCAGTCAATTGTCAATTTCAACCAAATTGACACATCTCTCAATGTATGAACTTGAACCAAAAATTATGCAAATACCCTCAATATCGAATTTCCAAATATAATGAGTCATAATTACAGAAATACCCTTATTATCAATATTTTCTAATATAATGAATCATAATTACGTAAATACCCTCATTCTCAATATGTCACCATATTTACATAAATACCCTCAGTCTCAACATTTCCAAATATTGTACGTCTCTACTTGACAGTACTATTTCTCAATATGTCTGGGTCCATCACTTTGGCTCGATAGTAAACTTACTGTTCCTTTTAGTCGCATAAATATTTTATTGCATTTTCACAATTGCGTTACCTCTTTCAAACGTTTTCAAATCACGTAAATATTTTTCAACGTTTTTAAAATCACGAAATGTTTTTAAATCGTTTTCTCAATCGCGTAACTTAAAAATCATTATTTTAAATACGCGTAAGCTATTTCTAGTATTTTTCAACTACGTAAATATTTTCTCTACGTTCTAAATTATATTTTGAAACTTCCCTCATTATTGGTTTATTTTTAATTAATTTTGGACAGCATTTTGTCTAGAAAATCCATTATATGGTATTTCCTACGTTTTCCTTTAAAAATTACCTCTCTTAGTTATAACCAATATTTTCACATTGAAACTTGCTAACGTGCTTCAAAACTCAAAGGGTGAGCTATACGTTAGTATTTTTCAAGTGTTCAATCGTTTCTCATTCATACTTAATTTCTCTAATTAAGTTCCTAATGAAAGTTCATTTATTTTATTCTCCAAAAATTGATTGAAATTGTGTTCTCTTTGAATTAATTACTTACTCTACACTTGGAAAATAATTTTGGATCAAAGGTATATTATAAGGCATGTTGGTCGAAATTTACTATATCTTTAACAAATCCTCTTTAAATTATTTTTCATTCTTTAAATCCTTATAAAAATCATTCATTCATTTATTTAACTAATCCTTGTTTTAGAAAATATTTGAGAACATTTTGGTTCTCTTTTTAGTAGTGAAACCGTGAGTTTAATGTGTTCTTTGGAACATTTATACAAATCCTCAACATGTTATTCACATCCTACAATAATTATTATGCATCTATGAAACACATACCATATAATTTAAAGTTATAGACATGCTTGCACACATAATCAATCACAAATAGAAAAAAAAACATTAATCAACCAAGTGAATGAATCCTTATGGATTCTTCACCACAAACCAATTCATTTTCTCACCACCATACATGGTTGATGCGATTAAATCTCCCTCTTACCTATAAGGAAGACAAAACCTTCTTGGATCTCCTCCTATGGATTTCGTCTAGCTCCAAGAAAAACCCTAACAAGCTTAAACAATTTTAACAAGTCATAACTATGGTTGAAAAAGATAAACGATGGATCAATCATGGCTTAGAACATCAAGAATCAAGTTAGAAACAAGAAACAAGGATTTTTACCTTGTAGGAAATAAATTTCAAGGTTGGTTTCCAAGCTTCAAATGGATGATTTTGAAAAAGCTCTCAACTAGAGAAGTTCTTAGAATGATGTTTAGGTTTAGGAAATGGTGTTGGATGAAATTTTAGAAGAGTGGAGGTATGGTTTTGTGATGGTGGCCGAATTGCTCAAGAAGGAGAAACTATGGAGTTTTCTTTGTGTTCTTGAAAGAAAGAAAGGAGAGAATAGGTTAGAATGATTGAAATGAAGATGATGAAGTGAAAATGGTGTCCCCCCCTATGCATGGCCGTGAGCTTCACCAAAAGGAGGTGGCCACTTTAGTTGACTCCTAAGACTCCATCCTAGCCTTAGCTTGCATCAAGGGTGGATCTTCATCATGTCATCAAGTGTCTAGCACCTTCTTGAATGCTCTTGGATGTGCTTGGCCGAAATTCACTTTGGGAAGACTAATCAAGTCTTAATTCATTTTAGTCTCCTAATTATGCTTAAGCCATTCTAGTTAGGTTTAGGTAAATTTAGTTAGGTTTCTTTGTTATTTAGTAAATCATCTAGTTACTTAGAATCACTAACCACATTCTTGATTATGCTAATACATTGTCTAACTAAAATTTTAATAAATAACTAACTAGGTTTAATCCATTTGATTACTACTTAAACACTTTAGAATAACTTAATTAGGTTTTGAACTAATTAATCTATTAAGTCCAACCATTTTTGTGGACTTTCCTGCTATTGGTTTAGAATTATTCAAGCCATTTTTATTGACTTCTTCTTATTGGCTTAGAAATAATCAAGCCATTTGTATTGACTAATTTTCCAAATATGGGTCTCACAACCCAAATGTGGGTTCCACATACTTTTTCAGGTCCATGGTCCTTTTGGTTTGTATTGACTAATAAAATAATAATATAAAATATAAAATATTTTTTTTACAGATAAATTCTAAAAATTAAAAGATTGATACGTGTATTATTCAAAATTGGGTTTAGTAAGATCCCCCAACTCTAAATAATCAAACAAAGATTTTTCTAAGGCCCGAAAATTATTATTTCCTTGACTCAGAATAAATCATACAAAATAATTAAATACAGTTATGAAACAGTCAAATTAATTTTATAACCCACAGAAAATAGAAAACAGTACAATCAGGACAAAATCATAAATTAGCAAAAAGTTAGAAAAAGTTGGGGTGTTACACAATGCAATAAAAAATATTAATACAAAAATTAGAACTAAAATAATATGGGTTCCTAAGGGTACAATACCTAAAACTAACACACAAGGACCCAAGAAAATTTGGGTACTAAAAGTCAAAATTTGAAATGTGTTGTAGGTGTGCCTAAAGTGTAACACCCCGAATTTCGTTTTTTCTACATAAATTTGAATTTTATAATTTTTTGAGAATTTTTGTGAATTTTTCTGATATTGTGATTATTTCAGGCTGTCTGTGGGCCCGAGGTGGGCCCCAAAAAAGTAAAAATTTTTATGGGCCAGAAAATTTTGTACTATTAATACGGGACTGAGGGATCTTACTAAACCCGAAACTGGATACAATTACTCAATTTTCTTATTCTGTGAAGTTATTACTTATTGTACAATAATTACTGGTTTGTGAGCAGTAATTTATATTCTGTGAGTAATAAATGCTTGAAGCTTTAGCCATGTGCCGCCATGTGCTACTAGTTATTAGAAATCAAAATTAGTGGCTTGACATGATTCTTAGCCAATAGCATCAAGTCAACAAAAATAGCTTGATTAATTAGTCTTTAAACTAGAAGGCAAATTCAAATTGGCTACTTATTCTTTCAAGCTTATCCTATCATTCTTTTTCTAGAAGCTCGTAGATGCACTGACTCACCATGTTCTAGAATGGTGACTCGCCCTATTTTAGAAGATAGTAATATGACTAACCAATTAGAATCATGATTGTTTATTAAAAAGTCAACAAAAGTGGCTAGTTTAATTAGTTTCTAAACTAGATGAATTAGTAAGATAACTTAAGCTTAAATGGTCACAAAATGAAACAAATTTTGGTTAGAAAAAGGTAAGGAGTTCCACGGCCATGTAGGAGTTTCTAGGAGTTTCAAGAGCTTATGAATCATCAAGGTGACCAAAGCATGACCACTTGATGACTTTAACCATGTGCTTGATTTCTATCTTGATTAATCAAGCATTAACTCCCCCGCATGCAATGCCTTCCACGGCTAGAAACTTTAGTTATAGGAAATCCATTTCATGTCTATCATCTTTTATCACTTAAGTCATTCTCTTCATTTCTTTTCTTCTTAATTTAGTCAAAATCTCCATTTCTCTTCATTTCATGAAGCATTCAACCATCACCCAAAACACTAACCATCAAGCTTCTAAAATTTTATCTAATCTTATTTCCTAAGCCTATATATCATTCTAAGAATCTTTTATGTTGAAAACCTAAGCTAAGTTGTAATTAGATAGTTAATTATGTAATTAAAGTTAGCTTGAAAGTAATTAAATGAATTAATTACCTAAGCTAAGTGTAATTAGGAATTAAATGGAAACAAAACTTAATTAGTATTTCATGGAGTCACACGGCCACCTAGCTATTTCTAGCATGTTCTTGAAATTTCTATTGATTAAAGAATGACTACTTGAAGACCAAGGCCATGTGAGACCATGTGAAGCCATGTGCAAATGTTTCTATCTTGCTAATCAAGTTGTGAACCTTCTATTCAAGCTACTCTATGGCTATGAACTTGAATGTTGGACATTTCATTTCATTTTCTACACTTTGTGACAATTGGATGGAAAGTATGAAGAGTAAATCTTGACCCTCCATTTTGGAGATGTATCTTATGGCTTAGATTTAATCTTATCACTTGGAAGCTTCTACTTAATATCAACCATTGATTAAATTAATGGCTCTTGAATCCTAAAATGGTGGCTTATGTATTTGGACAATTCCTAAGTGTACAAGGGGGGGAGGCCACGGTTTTGAAGACCAAATGGCTATAGGAAAGTTTCATTTCAATTCATTATTCACCTTTAACATTTCCTAAGCCAAAGCTTCACAAATTTTCTTTCCTTTCCTTTCTCTTCTCTAAGCTCACGACCAAGAGGCCTAATTTCTACTATCACTCTTCAATAATTTACACCAACCATATATCTTGAATCTTCTCATCAATCTAAGACACTTTTATGTTGTGAACTTCTCAAGATTCATTCATCTTCACCTTCCTATCAAGCAATGAACACCAAAGCTCTTACCTTTTCTCCTTGAGTTGCTCACGGTTTTACTCTCTAAAATAGCCTTCCAATCACTCATAATTATATCTAATCACATCACTTGATCCTAAACTTCATTCTAAGCAACTTTCATGTTGTGATCAAGACCTAATTCTATCATTTTCAAGCTTGATTCTTGGATTTAAGTTCTAAGGTTTCAAGGTAGAGATCTTGAAACTTGATTTCTTATTTAATTCTTGGAATCCTAAGACCATGTTTGATCTATGGTCATCATAATCAAGCCTTAGATACTAACTTTTATGTGTTTGTTTTGATTCCAAGATCTACTTGATGGTGAAAATTTGATACAAAGAGAGAGTTCTACAAGGAGCTAGGAGGCATCAATCAAGGTAAGAGGGAGATTAACCTTATCGACCATATATGGTGGTGAGGGAATGGATTTGTTTGTGTTTGTGAATAGAAAATCCATGTGAGAATTTATTCATTCGAATTGTATGGTTATTGGTGTTTGTGTGTTTGATTGTGTATAATTATATGATGTGGATTGTATGCCATGAAAGTACTATGGTTGCTTGTTGATAATTAAGTATGACTTATATATGAGATGGTATGATTTGATTACATTGTTATTGGATACTTAATATGCTCAAGTATGATCTAAAACATGAATATGTGATTGTGGAAAAAATCATAAGAGTTATGTGGCATATGATAAGAATCATGTGGAAAGAAAAACTATGTTGTTTTCAAAGAATTAAGGGGTACTTGGTTCCATGAGGATTTTGGAACAAATCATTTGAAATATTTTACTAAGTGTGGATTTTTGATGAGTAAGTAACAAATAATTGGATTAAAGATTTTTACAAAGGAAAGTGAGATTGGAAATGAATAAATATTTGGTTATGGAAAATAAATTGATTTTCGGTCAACATGCCAAGAATTGGTGTTTTAGATCAAAAATATTTTTTAAGGGTAGTTTTAAAGGATTTATTAACAAGAACTCAAGTTAGTGAATTTTGAAATGAGAAAGGAGTTTTTAAAGGCGAATTGAGAATTCAAATATTTTATGGAATAAAGTTTTTTTAGATAAAAGTGATTTTTATTCATGATAATGGAGGATAAGTCTTGAAAGTGAATTAGAGCTCAAAGTATTTTATTGAAAAGGATTTTAGTAAAGGTAGCAGTAGAAGGATTTTATTAAATTGAATAATGCAAATTTTGAGAAAAACGTCAGAAATTATTACTTAGAAAAGTTTTTATAAGAAAAATGGAAAATGATATCCAAATAATATTTTTAGTTTGGAAAGTTTCAGAATTTAATTTAGAATGTCAAGAAATATTTTATACAGTGAAAAACAATAGAAAAATCTTACGCGTATTTAAAATAATGATTTTTAAACTACGTAGTTGAGAAAACAATTTAAAAATATTTGAAATATTTACGCAATTTAGAAAATGTTTGAAAATATTTACGCGATTGTGAAAACGTTGAAAAATATTTATGTAATTTGAAAACATTTGAAAAATGTTACGTGATTTCAAAAACATGATAAAATGTTTACGCGAATGAAAATTATAGCAGTTGGTTGTCAGGCTGTTGTGGTTGGCCCTATTATGTTGGAAAATGATACCGCTAAGAATGTGGTGGGTATATATGTAAAATACGATGAAATATGATTTGTATGTGTTGGATCATACAAAGATTTGAATGTTTTGGATCATACATATGCATTTGAGCATTGTACAGTTGATGGTTGTTGTGGCGTTTTATACCCAAAGAGTTTGGTTTCATTGAACATGCATATGAGCATTGTACAGTTGATGATTATTGGGGCGTTTTATGCCTAAAGAGTGGACAGGAACTTACATGATAGTGGGATCTTCACAGATCTTAGGGGGAGGTCTGGGCGCGGTATTCACTTCGTGAATACGCTTGGTATCACGAGTGCTGCTTGAGCACCTCATTTATATATATACCCCTGGCCGCGATAAAAGCTATTTGTAACGCACTGGCAGCCTTGACAACACTATTGCTTTTCATGGTCCATAGACTATCTTTTTAGGGGGGACAAATCTATTGGAGCGTCATTCTGAATTTGAGTATAGTTTCATGGAATAGTGGGAACTGGTTACATTGTGGAAAAAGATGATCATCATACACATTATGCATATGCATAATCAGCAATTACACTGCTGTGATATAATATTATTGAGATGTAATATTATTGTGGTGTTATCATTATGCCTGATATTGTGATACAAGTTTGTTGGATTATGTACTTATTAAATATGTTATTGTTATATTATATGTTGAACTATGTTAGAATGTTTGTCGTTCTCTTGCTGCTATACTGGTATGCGAAGTAGGGGATCTCACCTCTTTGCTATATTGTTCTGTGTGTTTCTATTTTATGCCTATGTTGGCGAAGACTGCGATGGAGGCAAGGAGGAATCAACTTTCTTGAAGGCGCTGCTGCTTGGTGTGTTCATTGGGACTCTGAGATATCTTTTTCTCGAATTTCTAATCGTTGAGACATTCCTGGCTAGGGAATTTGTCTTTGTGAAGGACCTTTGTTTTTAGAGATTGTGAACTTGGGCCAGGCCGAGTTTTTATATGGTCTATGTAATGAAGATATTATGAATCCATGTTATGTATGACAAAATATATTTTTATTAAGATTCTATGATATGTATAAGGGATATAATGTTGTTCTATTTTTTTTTTATATTATGTTGTTCTAATTCAGTAAAGTTTATGTTATCCGCAAAAAAGAAATTTTGAAACCCGTATTTTTAAGTAATATTTACTATGTTATAACTTGGGTAAAAGAAAATAAGGGAGTTGGTCTGAAATGTGATACCCTAAGGTGGGTGTTACATAAAGGCCAAGAACTGACTTTGGCATTTTTAAAATGGCTACTGCAAGCACAAGACTGGAAATAATTTCAAGCTCTCTTCCTAGTTTCCATGAAGCTTGAACTTGCAATCTTTGGATAAGTGAAAACTTGTGTTATGCTTTTCTAGCCTTATAATTTGAAAATATTTGTACATGTCTTGAGTATGCTAGATGAGTACACATCTTATTTAGAATAACCTGTTTATGGTAAACCATCATTGGGTAAGCTTACCGTTCTTAAATTACAACTCTGAACGTGATTATTTTTTATAGGTTTATTCGAATAAACCTATGGTTATTCGAATAAACTAAGTCATTTACTTAAAAATATGTGTTACACATCAATTTTATTCGAATAACATCTAATTTATTCAAATAATCTGAGCCTAGCAACCACATTTCTTTTATTTGAAGTCAGTTTTATTCGAATAGACCTCCAGTTATTCGAATAAGTATGCTGCTTGTGCTTTATTCTATTTGATGTGTTATTCAAATAAAATTAATATTATTCGAATAATCTGATCCAAATTTCTGTTATCCTTGTTCTTCATGTTTGTCCTATTCAAATAAATGGCGCTTTATTCAAATAATGTTTTCTTCGTGACTCCTGATCTTTACCTGGTTATTTGAATAACATGGAAAGTTATTCGAATAAAACTTGGCATAAAGCAAAGTTTACGAGCTTGATCTATATTCTATTTTTTGTCTTCTTTTGATACAAATGCAAATGTAAATGTAATTGGCCAATTTGACTCTATGAATAACATGCTTTTACCAAAATACATCTTATGTCATCTAAGCCTGAATTTATGTGATTACGTTTACAGGAATACAAAACTTTCAATCTTTGAATCTCTATTCTGTTTTTATTGGTTATTTTTTATACAATAATGTAATTGGCTATTCTTTTGATAAATATATGTACTCGGATAAATTGATCAAGGAAATGAAATATCTTTTACCCTTGTGAACTCATTTGCCGTTTTACCTTATTGTTTTGAATGCTTATTCTCTTATGAGTTTGGCATAATGACTAACCTCTATAGATCCAAAAATTGATGGATACCAAAGAAAAGTTCTTTAAATTGTGTTGTAGGGTGATAACTACCTCAAGCAAATATTTAAATGGAAAAATATTATTCAACTTAAGAGAAATAAATGAAGAACAGAGGACCAATAAATGAAGAACATTCTCAAGAAGCACATGTATGTGTGTGTGTGTGTGTTTCTTCTTGATCTATGGCTGAAGAAATTGGCAAATATAATTGGACTGCAAATATAAATGACTGTTTTGATAACTATATAATATAATTGGATGATCGATGAATGAATCTATAGTCTTCTGAACTTGCTTGTGGTTAATATGCGGAATAATGTGCTCACTTTGCTAAAATTATAATATTACACTTTGTTGCTATTTTGGTCTACTATGAATGAATATATCTTATTGGACTGGAACATACTCTGTTTAAGCTCTATGATTTCACTTACCCCACCTTTTTGTTTATGAGAAAAGGAGGAGAAAAATTTGAGTTTATTTGAGAAAAGACAGGTAAAATTAAAAAGAGAAATTGGATTCCAAAAGTAAAGAGGAGTTGCGCACATCTTTGATATAATTCACCTCTTACGTCAGAGAGGGGGAATAAGTATTTCTAAACAACCTTGTGAATTCTAATTTATCTGAACTAATTCCTTTCTCAAATGTTAGTTTGTCATCATAAAAAAAAAGGAGAATGTAATTGGCTAGCTAACATTGATAATAGTTTTGATGATAACAAACATGATGAAGATGATGAAAAGACCAAGTCCAAGATATGCAAGAATAGCTTTAGGACTTAGAGTCTTTGTGTACAAAGCCTTCTGGATATCTCATTGGTTTTGGAAAGAAAAGTCTTAAACATGTTTTTCAAATATATCTATGTTTTCAAAATGGTTTTGAAAATGATTAAAAGTTAGTCTCGAAATTTGGAAGCAAACTCACAGGTTTTTGAAATTGTTTAAGAAATGTTTTCTAATAACTTTTATAAACCAGTCTCAAATGATTGACTTTTATAAAAGTTTATTCGAATAACTTTGTAGTTATTCAAATAGCAGCTTCGTTCTTTCTTAGCATGCTTCTGGTTCTAAAATTATTTTATTCGAATAGCATTCTTGTTATTCGAATAAAGTGTTCTTCAGAACTGTTTTGTAAAATGAACTATTCGAATAGACTCTGTGTTATTCGAATAGACTTGTTTCTCAGAAAATATTTTAAAATAGAGTTATTTGAATAAATTTATATGTTATTCGAATAACCCATATCAGAACTAGTTTTTACATGTATTTTGAAAACATGTTATTTGAATAGAGGAATGGTTATTCAAATAACGTCGTGATCTTGTTTTAGAAAGAAATGGCCATTTTCGCATTGAATGCCTATTTAATTTCTTCCAATGGCTCTTTTTCTTCAAAGCTTTATAAATAGAGACCTTGAGTCATCTTTGCAACAGGGCTAACAATCTGAATCATTGCTTGCTTATGTAAAACTGATTTATAATTTCTCTGTTATTTTCTATGCTCTTTTGCTAAAACTTTGAGATATCCTTAGAAAGCTCTGTTAGTGCTTCAATTTGTATTATTTACTCTTTGTGAGAGTTTCTCTTCATTTATTTTCTACTACATTACTGAGAGGGTGAGGTATCCTTTGAAGGATTGTGAGGGTGAGGTATCCCTCAAAGGCATTGTAATAAGGGTGAGGTATCCCTTGAAGGTTTGTGTAAGGGTGAGGTATTCTTGACAGTTTGAGGCTTTAGCACAAGGGTAGAGTTTCCCTATGTGTGAAAAGTGCTCTTGATTGTAATGGTTGCAAGCACCTATTTTTAAGCTTGTATTGATAGTGAAAAATCTCGAATTGTGTTTCGAGGACTAGACGTAAGCCACAAGTGGTTTGGTAGCTGAACTATGATAAATATCGTGCCTGCTCTTCTTTTTTGTATATCTTTATTTACTCTAATTTTTTTATTATTACTTATCTATTTATTTGTTGTGTTTAAAGCATTCAATTATTTTCTTTATCTTCATATCTTTCTTTAAAAATAGCTTCAACGAAATTTGTTTTACAAGCATTGTAAAAAACTTTATATACTCAATTCACCCCTCTCTTGAGTACTGAAGCCACTTGGGTAATAATCAGTTCCTTGAAAACTTCACAAAGTGTAGTTATTTGTACCCCATATTTGTATTTCTCCGATTGCTAAAGTCCTTGTTGTCATGCATATTTGGAAGGTTTTACGCTTAAATTTGTTATATTTAATTCTGATACCTTTTCTATATAATATTAAGTAAACTGTGCGTATTATGTTATTGATTAAGTGGATTTTACATTGGTCATTAATTTGGTGATTTCTCTATTGCAGGAAGAGCTGCAAAGCTGATTAGAAAGCCCAAGAGGAACCCAAAGGAGCAAAAACAACAACAAAATTGTGTTTGTTACAGAATTCTGCAGATAAACTGGTCACGCCGCAGCGCTGAGGAGCTTACGCCGCGGCGGTGAGCCTCCCCTGCATCAAAAGTCAGAGGACACGAAGAATTGAATGTCGCGGCGTGGCATATTAATGTCACGGCATCCTTGACCTAATTGGACACGTGCCACGACGTAGACATGTTAATACCGCGACATGCCTCTGTTTTTGCTGAGTCTATAAATAGATTTTAACTAAGAGTTTTTGAGAGCTCCATTTTAGTTTCTAGGTTTTAGAGAGGTTGCGGCCTGTTTTTCATTTCTGGGCTGATTGGAGGCCTAGGGAGGCTACGTTGGATGCCATCTTCCTCATGGAAGGAGATTCAAGCTTCTAGGACCACATCCATGGATTCCTTCCCCTTCTCCCTTTGTTTCTCTTTTCTTCCCTATCTTTTGAGCATGGTTTTTGTCTGTAATTTCGTGTTCATGGATTAGCCAAGTTATATTTAGGAAATACTTTGGATCTTTCTATGAGTATTGATGTTTATGTTATCTTTTGAGTATATATTGATGTTTAGCTTTGTTCTTCCATGCCTATGCTTAATGCTTGCTTCTGTTTAATCAACAATTGTATGATCTTAATTGATGCAAATGAACTAGACATAGGGGTTTTTGGAGATGGACACGGTATGGTTGATGCATGTTCGACGAGTTCAATTGGCTTGGATGAGTTGATTCGTTAACTGGATAGAAATATACCTTTTAGCCAAGTATTAGCGTGTATTTGAGAATAGATCATTCATTAGTGGAGTTTATACTAGTCCTCATTCAAACATAAGAAACATAGTGGATTAGGTAAATGACACCAGGGTTGATCGACCTAGACATAAGCTTTTGATTAAATCAGATTCTCAAGCTAAATTAACTAATCATTGATGTTGCTTATAAGGATTATATATCATTAGTATGAAGTAGAAGGTGAAGAAGGATTTCCTAGATCTCTAAACCCTTATCTTTATTGCTTTTGTAGTTAGATTTAGATTATTTGCATTTCTTTATTTTATATGTTATTGGATAGAATTTAGCTAAGCTATTGGTTGTTACTTAGTAATAGAAACCATATATCCTCGTGGGAACGAACTTTTACTTCGTATCTGTATTACTTGAACGACCCGTGCACTTACGGTACACAAATGTAACCGTGTAACAATAGCTAATAACCACCAACTCAAAGCAAAGCATGCAAATCAAGCATCACATTTAACATATGAAATAAGAAATGGGTATCACTTAGCGGAAAAACACTAAACATGTCTAAGCCTAGTCAGTCCATACCCCGACTCAACAGGATGAACTGTTCTGATACCATAATGTAGCACCCTAATACAGATAACCTAGTATATCAAAATATACCTGGATAAGCAGTATTAGTTATGCTACTTCTAACTTAACATAGTACTAATCCATATCATTTAAACAAATAATAATAGAGAGCCTTGCGGAAAACTAAAAGTTATACATATAACATTGCCACTAAAGGGATCATTGTATACATAACTTCTTGTACAAACTAAAAGCGCGTAAATAAAATACAAGCTTTTAAACTAGAAAACATGAAAACTATCTTTGTCTTCATACTTCTTCTTCTTGCCCATGGATGAACCTTCACCTGGATTTACATTGCAACAAACCGGGTGAGAAATCACATTTCTCAGTATAAGTGTACCAAAACCAGCAGTTTAAACATTTACAATGAATAAACCCAACTGAACAAATACTTTCTGCGTAAGAAACAATTATAACTCTCTCTTTATGTAATGTTCTTTAGCAAACTATATTTCTACTTTGATAACCGAAACCATGATGATATCAAACAACTGCCCATACAATCATTTGAAATCATCGGCCAGACAACTGCCCATACAGCTGTTACCGATAGCACATAGTAACACATACACAACAATCACATAGATATATTCAAACCGAACAAATATTAAATATACAATGATGGAATGATGTATGTTTATGTTCAAAGAAAAGTGTATGATAGTGTTGGTGCAATGTCATGAATACTTAACTATTCCCCTAGGCGCAGAGGAATTCTGCCATGGTAACGTGTGACCCCTTATAACCTACTTTTAGGAACAAAGTCTGTCACCACAACACCTGACCTCCTACACCCTAGGTAGGGAGGGAATCTGATACGAAACAAGTAACCTCCTATAACCTACCAAGTAGGGAGGGAGTCTAAAATCATATCATGTAACCTCCTATAACCTACCATAAACTGAGTGGATGCCTCCACCGTCTGCTTTCTAGGAATAGCAAGCATATGTGAAATGTGAAGTGTGTGTAATGTGGAGTTATGTCCTAAGTCTAACATAACCACCGCATGCTCTCGTACGAAGTCCATCTTGCATTACTAACTCCACCTCTTCTCTGTGGGAGCATCTCATGCACTATGACATTGAATCAATGCCAACTAGACTTAGTACACTACTGTTTTTGCATTACTAACTCTCTTTCACTCTTGAGAGCTTTTCATGCACTATGGCATTCACCCTTGCTAGCTAGGGTCTATGGCACTTAACTTTTGCCAACTCGGCACATTTATCCTTGACTCTTGCCACTTAGGCATTATGGCACTCTACTATTGCCATCTCGGCAATTTGTCCTTTAATACATTTTTCGTTTTACGTGCACACTGGGCAGAGTCGGAAAAATGACTGTAATGTCTCGAAAGTTAGAAAATTTTATGACGAATAGTCGTTTCATAATATTTGTGATTTTTGGGAATTTTATGGATTTTTTCCAGAAACGTTGAATATTTTGATATATTCCTCGTTTTGCGTGTAAACTGAACGGAGCTAGGAAAACGAAATATTTTTTCCGAAAACCTTGAACTATGGAAACATTAATGGGGGATCTTACTAAATTCGAGGCTGGACACGATTTACGAGGTTTCACATTTTTTGAGAAAATCTCAAATAGATAAAATACTAAAACACTGTGAAAAAGTTATCTGTTAGATTAATTAATACTGACTTCTGTCGACTATAACTATTATCTATTGGATAATATTATGTATTAAAAATCTTATCACATTATCCTAATGCAATCTACTTTAAGTCTAATCAAACCTACTTTAATTCAAATTTATAGTATTATAATTGAAGCTTCTTTGAGAAGCTTTGACCAATTAAAGACTACAATGCCCTTGGCTTACATGAGAAGCCACAAATTCCCTCTCTTTTCTCTCTCAATGCCGCGGCTAACCATGGCCCAAGGAGGGAAAAATTTCACTCATTCACTTAACCTAAACACTCCAAACTATCTCATTTCTAACCTAATTACTTATCTCTCTAAAAACATCATCTTCTTCCTTTCTCCTCCTTCTCTCTACACTCCACCAAGTATTGGTGTATACCCTAGAGGCCAATACATTTTATCTATATTTACATACATTGTATTATGCTATTTTTAATATATGAGGCATTTCATTTATTGTGTTCTTTTTAATAAACATAATAAAGTCCTTAGAATAGTAAGTTTGATACCATAGGACATCAAGTGGATGACTTGATCGTGAGATCCTATTGGATAAAACGCTATTCTTAAAATGTCCCAACTCAAGTATTATTGTTAATTAGGAAAACAATAATACATTGAGACTAGTATGTGCGTAGACTGATGACCACATCTCACGGGTCATGGATATGAGATATCAAGTCTTCACATGGATACATATTAGAGTAATGATGTATTGGACAGACCCGCCATGAGAACTCTACGTGGATCGTTACGTGAGTGTCATAAGCGATTCTCATAGTGATAATGGTGTATGTGTGAGCATTTCATGCACTACGACATTGAATCAATGTCAACTAGACTTAGTACACTGCTGTTTTTGCATTACTAACTCTTTTTCACTCTTGAGAGCTCTTCATGCACTATGGCATTCACCCTTGCTAGCTAGGGTCTATGGCACTTAACTTTTGCCAACTCGGCACATTTGCCTTTAACTCTTGCCACTTAGGCATTATGCACTCTACTATTGCCATCTCGGCACCTTGGCCTTTAACTTTTGCCACTTAGGCACTATGGCACTCTACTATTGCCAACTTGCTTCTTAAATCTCTTATCACCTCTCTTGTGACATCTGTGCAACTTTAAGTTACTTAAGAAGCTAAACTCTTGATCTCTGGCAATCCATGTCAAATGGATGCACAACTTTACTCTTGTTTTTTTCTTGTATGTCTCTAGGTTTTTCTATCTGAGAAATACCCTCTCTAGTGCCTCAACACCCTCTACTAGGCATAACCAAAGGGTTCCATCCACTAGGGATCTCAAAACATCCAAAAACAACATTTTAGAGCTTCAGGGTCCCACACCGCGGTACAAACCTTTTCAGGCTGCGGCACCCAACTCTCGGGTGAAACTTCTAGGCAGAAAACTGCCCCACACCGCGGCATGCAACTCTCCATACCACGACATGCTCACGCCTCAGGCAACGCCTCGGGCCACGCCGCGGTGTGACATGCAGAACTCAAATTCTGCAGAATTATGCAGAAATCGTGCACTGTTCTATTCAACTTTCCTTAGCTTCCAATCATCAAAAATTGGTTCCTAGGTGATTTCTAGCTTCACCAACATCCTCTCAACGTGTTGTAACACTATTACAACCTATTAATTCTCTTAATTTGGATCAAATACCAAAAATGACCCTCTTG
Organism: Ormosia emarginata; assembly: GCA_029884605.1. Classification (NCBI taxonomy): domain Eukaryota; kingdom Viridiplantae; phylum Streptophyta; class Magnoliopsida; order Fabales; family Fabaceae; genus Ormosia; species Ormosia emarginata. The sequence continues at coordinate 5,339,610 of JAQQTP010000081.1, read as the reverse complement.
GTTGTTCATGACCTAGGTTCAAACTCAAGAACCAACTAACTCCAATCTATGGATAAATTCATCTATCTTATCCTCATTAAGCTAAAAACATACTAACTTAGTCCTTGAAAACAAGAACCAAGCCAAAAACATGGATTTGACTACTCAAACCCCTATTTCTATTCACAAAACCTATGTTCATTCAAGAAGAATCAAAGGAATAGATGAATAAAAATCCCCTACCTCTAGAAGATTCTTGATCTTGAAGCTTGATCCTTGATCTTCTTCCTCTCCTTCTTCCCTTCTTCCCTTTTCTCCTTTCTGCCCCTTTGTTTCTCCTCCTTTTCTTTCTTTCTCTGTTTTTCTTCATTCTGCCGAGAAAGAAGATAGAAATTGGGGGTGGGACATGGAGGGAATTAAGGAAAAAGATTAACTTAAGTTTCTGTGCTGAAACTTATATCTGCTAAGGACACTTGAATTATGCTAATTCAAGTTTTCTAGCTTTTATCAACTTTAGAATAAATCATACGATTCATCTAAATTATTGTTTCACAATTCTCATCATTTTCTATATCTGCTGCTAGTCATTTGGTATTAAAATGCACAGCCAGTATGCCTAAAAATACCAAACTGACTCTGATTCTCTTGAAACTTTAACTACACCTTACTTAACTTATTTGTGACCTAAAAACAAATTATCTAAACTTGTTTCCCTTCAAAAAGTAGTTTATGCTATTTTCTGAGTCATTTTAGGCTACTTTCTACACTTTGTGTTGCAGCAAAGTACCTAAACTAACTCTGTTTGTCACAAATCTTCACTGACATATCAAACAAGTTATATGCTACCATTGTACACATATAAAAGTCTAATATATTTTTTTGGGATGTTACATCCCAGCGTTCGAGAATAAGGCTTCCTCTAAAAGTGATTTACATTATTGTTGTTTCCCCTTTGGAACCTAGAAGGTCCAAAGTTACGACTCCTTGTGTCTCTTCAATCCTTCAACATTTGTCTAGCAAAGATGGGAATTGTTCAATCCCCAAAGGCAATACTGCCCTCTTCAAGTAATGGCGCAATCCTTCTTCAAACTTTCGGCATTTCCACTATTCGTTAGGCTGGAGTTGGAAATACCTTGAAAACCTGAACAAGCTTACAAACTTTGTTGCATACTCACTAACTATCATGCTTCCTATAACGCCCCTTTTTCTATATCTATCTGCGAAGAAGGAACGTCACACTATAATACTATGAAACATAAAGCGAAATAAACTAAAATGAAATGCGGAAAAAGTAATTGTTTTTAAATTCATCGACCCGGTTCATTTTCTAGTGATTTAAACTCCTTTACAATTATCACTACATTTTTTTTTGTTAAATTATCATAATAAATTATTGTCAGTACCAAGTAGAGTCAAGGAGTTAATTTAAGAATCCATTTTGTATAGAAATAATAATTAGAATAGTCGCAGTAAAAGAATTCAACATGAGTGAAACCATACACAATATATATATATATATATATATATATATATATATATATATATATATTCATACTTATATGCATAAGCCGGTTTAATTACATTCCAAAATATACAAAAAGCAAAGATGTACCCACCCAAAGTTATACAAATATACCGCAGCATGTATAGCAAAACGTCAGGCTTCCCAAAAAGATATACGGTTAGCTACTAGTAGCCACCAATAGTATCAGCTCCTAAGACTGATGAGAAGGGACCGTAGCCAGGTCCTCCCCGGGGTCCTCTTCATCCAATGAAGCATCCATCAGAGCGACAGAGCAACGGGCAGGAGCTCGTGTAGTGGACAAAAAGGAGTCATCACGTGGGGTATAGTACATATCAGCCCACATGTCCCTCACGGGCATGTAAAACTCCAGCCAAACAAAAGCATGAAAATCTAAAATAGGGGCGTCATAACGACCCTATGCTAAGGACACCGTCAGCTCCCCGTGGTACACGCATCGGTCCGTCTGCACATTAATATGCTAGCAGTCGGGTCCTCCGTGAAAAACGATCCGAGTGTAGCCCAAAAATCCACGGGGGCGCGACGTCATCCTCAATCACTTCAATCATAGTCTGGCCAGGGCTTCCTTGTCTTCCTCACGAACGTCTTCTCGAAAGCATACAAATAAACAGAAAATACAAAAATACAAAAAGAGATGAGACACCCAGCTTTCAGTACCAAATCGGCAACAAGAAAACAAAACGGCACTAGACACCCTCATATAACATAGTTCAAACATTTAATCACAGTAATAATAAAATTAACAATAAGGGCAAAATAACTGCAAATAGCAATAAAGTCACCAACAACAGATAAATGGCAGTAATACTACTAGTAGTCATCAGTTCAGATATTCAAACAATTATTATAGAAATAAGAACAATTATAAATGCTCATGATCAATACACTATGGGACTGACAACTCACAATGCACAAGGTACCAAAAATTCCTACTCCATGGAACTAGACATAAGCATTTCAGAGTGAATGATCAAGGAGTAATGCCAGTATATCGTTAGCCTTAAAATATAGTGTGCTTTATCTCATAAAAATGTTTGTGCAATTGGCTTATACATGGCACCTCGATAGTTGATCGCAATATAGGACAGCGTCCCAGTTAGGATCGTCGGTGTGTCGCATCGGTCTATCCCACGGCCCCAGTGGAGCTACCACTGTCTACTGTGAGACACCCGCACCCCGACGCCCCCAGGGCCAACAACATATGACCCTACGCTTAGTCTACTCGCACCCACACAAGGGTGTTATTCAAACTCCTAGGCACACATAGCCTTTCTAACAGTGTCCAACGGACAACACGTATGCATAACGACTCAATTTCAATCATGCATGTTTATTAATGATGCATTCATCATAAGCATATCACAATGGTGTATAAACATATATATACACATATTCATTCCTTGACATCATCACATCATCACATCATCACATCATCATAATCTGTAACATCCCGAAAAATACCTATTTGATCATAAATGTTCATTTTATATTATTCTTGATTTTTAGGAATTTTTCTAGAATTTTACGGAAACGTCGAATATTTTAATATATTCTTCGTTTTGCGTGCACATTGAGCTGAGAATTGCTGAGATCAGTGTAGTACTCTGAAAATTGATTATTTTGCCATGAATAGTCATTTTCCAATATTTGTTATTTATGTGAATTCTTTCAGAATTATCCGAGAACGACGAATATTTTAATATATTTCTCGTTTTGCGTGAATATTGAGCAGAGTCGTGAAAACGACTGTAATGTTTCAAAAATTGAGAATTTATATGATGGATAGTCGTTTTATAATATTTGCAATTTTTGAGAATTTTCCGGAAACGTCGAATATTACAGTATATTCCTCGTTTTGCGTGCGCACTGAGCGGAACTGGGAAAACGTGATGTTTTCTCCGCGATCCTTGAACTATGGATAAGTCGACGGGGGATCTTACTAAACCCGAGACTTGACACAGTTTACGATATTTCATAATTTTCGAGAAATCTTAACAGATAAAATAAATCAATACAGCGAAAAATTCATCTGTCAGATTAATTAAATACTGACTTCTGTCAACTGTAACTATTATCCACTGGATAATAGTGTGTAATAAAAATACTATCACATTATCCTAATGCAATCCACTTTTTGTCCAATCAAGTCACTTTAATTCAAATTTAATGTTTAAAAATCAAAGCTTCTTTGAGAAGCTTTGACCAAATATTGACCAAAATACCCTTAGCTTCCCTTGGAAGCCATTTCCCTCTCTCTATGCACGGCTGATTGCAGCCCATGCAAGGCAAAATATTGCTTTGTTTCATTTAATTTTTATTATACAAATCCATTAATTATCAAACACTTTCTCTCTCATCCATTCTTCTCCTTCTTCTCCATTTTTCTTCTCTTCTTTCTCTCCACCATAGCCATACGGCCAGCAGCCCCTCAACCACCAAATCTTCACAAAAATTTCATCTAGATACATTTCTTGAATCCTCTCAACATTCTAAACACGTTTTCTTCTTGGAGTTTCTTGAAAATCCTCCATTTTCATCATCTTCTTCAAACTCCAACTTTGAGCATTTTGGGTAAGTTTCAAGACCACTCTCCCTCTCCTTCTATTTTCATGATTATGGTCTCTTTAATGACCATCCATGGTTCATTTTTCAAGCCTTGGTGTTGTTTTAACAAAGTTGAATTTTTAGGGTTTTTGGAGAAGTGCAATCCGAAAATTCAAGAAGCTTCCTTGGTGTTCTTCTTGTTTTCTACACATTGGTAAGAGGAAGACACTCCTCTTCAACCTCTCTTAGCATCTAGGAACCTTGATTGTATGATTTGTGGAAAAACCCTAATGAGGGTTGTTCTTGAATTTGATGATTGATTATGTTTATGTGTTGATTTAGTGATAATTGTGACCTTAGATTGATTTGTTGTATATAATGGAATGTTGGAATGGATTGAATGATTTAGAATGGATGAAGAATGATTGAACACTCTCCTTGGAGTGCCACGGTTTTGGGTTGAAAAATTGGGTAATTTGTGGTTAATGTGCAACAAGTATAAGACTAGGATTAATTAAGTAACAAGACGGGATTTAATGGGAGAAAAATTTGAAGTTGAAACTTCTATGGTGGCTACGGTTTTGAAGCCAAGAATCTAGGGTTTTTGGTGAGTTAATTTAACAAGTGAACAATTTAAAGAATTAAGGGAATGGTGTACAAGATGATGACTTGAAAGGATTTGCAATTGGTTCTATTAGGAGGCCACGACCTCTAGGGCATTTTAGGTGAGAATGTGATTTTGATAAATTGGAAGTACGAATAATTAGGTAATTAGAGATCCATGTAATGAGATGGACAATTAATAAATTAGAAGAATCTATCATAATCAAGACTTTATAAATTTGAAAGAACTAGGTGTGAAATTATCATGAGATTTAAGGAAATTCTAAGTGAGTGAAGAACATAAGAGTGTGAGGCTTAAGAGCTTAAATAAAATGTAAGTTATAGGAAATTGAATTGCCTTGGAACGTTAAATTGATTACAAGAATTTATTTTTGAGCATAAACCTTGAAAAAGGGGAATAAACTCTAAGTTAGGATTTGTAATGAACCTAATGATGCATCAATTGGCTTGGTATTTATATTATGTTGTTGTGGGTCCATGTGAGTGACCATATATATATTGATGCTTATATTGGCCTAATGTGGCACATTATAGAATTGTATGAGATTGTTGATTATGCATGTGCATGCATAGTGTCTTATGCATTATGATTATCCTTGTGGACTGTTGTAAGGCCTAGTTGCCTCCTTAGTGCGGGTGCGAATAGACAAGTGTAGGTCATTGATGACCTTGGGGGCGTCAGGGCGCGGGTTCCTCGCAATGGGAGGTTGGTAGCTCTCCTGCCCGTGGGGTAGACCGATGCAAACGCACCGATGATTTGGACCGAGACACTGTCCTATATCGTGATCTAGTGTAGAATGTCTGTACAATGCCATGATTGTGCACGAAAATATTATTGATAGCACTGGCCTCGGCAGCCGAGTTACAAACATGTCTCCTGATCTTTCTCTCCGACTGATTGAGTCTAGCTCCATGGAGTAGGAATTGAGAGAGCATGCATGTGAATCATGATATACACTGTCATCATTAATTCCTATTTTCTGCAACTATGACTGATTTAATTGTGATTATGATGATTATCTGCCTGGAACTGTTTATTTGCTTACTGTTGGAATTACTGCTTATTACTTAAGTATGTTGTTTCTGACTTGGTATTTGGGCGCGTGGCGCCGTTCTGTTTCTAGCATGCTATAATTGGTAATGAGGTAGGATGTCTTACCTCTTTCTGTGTTTCTTTTATCTGTTGTCTGCGTATATATGTATTGCATCTACCGAAGACGACGGCAACGAGTTAGAAGCCCCTGACTTCCCTGGCTTCTGGCCCGAACGTGATTAGTACCTGCTGTTGACGATGGGGACGCGTATGTGAGGATTTCTGGGTGACGTGCGTCTGACCTTCCTCGGAGGGCCAGAGTGCTGGCACATCAACCTGAACTCTGACCGTTGCGTCTACTTGGGAGACGTGTCCATCGCCCTTGCCTGGAGATGACATGAGGCACCCGTGATCACCTGCCACGTCAGCCTACGTTTAGAGTTTTACTTGCCCATCCGTGCGATGTGGGGCGACCGCTACTACACTCCACGGGAGGACTCCTTTGATTCCAACGCTCGGGTCCCGTCCCGTGCTTCAGTGGTTCCAATGGAGGTTTCCTCGGAAGAGGAAGATCCCGCTGAGGATCCTGACACGGTTCCTCCTCATCTGAGGGATTGATTTTTACTGGTGGCTACTGATGGTTGCCAGTGTTTTTATTTTGGGGGCCTGATGTATTACTTTTGGTGGGCTGTATATTTTGTATATGCATGATGGATATATATGCATGATTACCTTGGGTTGGGTATAGTTTTTGCTTTTTGGAGATGTCCAGGCTTGTATGTAAAATATAGTCATATTTCAATATATAAGTGTATGTGTTATTCAGGTATAAATTTTGTTTACTGTTTTATTCTTTATTTTCATTCACATTCCGCATATTTAATTTAACACAAAAAAAAATTTTATACTGCCATTTTTCCCACGTATTAAAGTATCAAGTTGGTTAAAATTTAATTAACTGAACCGGGTCTTAATTGACTAATTATTTAATTTCCGCATTTTATTTTATTTGACAATGTGACGTTCCCTTCTTGAAAAAGGGGTGTTACATAATCAACAAATGTTTAGCCCACATAGGGGTCCACAATAGCATAGAATCAATTTCCATGTTAATATTAATATATATTTCAAGTGTCCATTCACTATCACAAGTCCCCATTATGGATTTACATCTTCAAAGTCTTATGCTTTGATTAATTATGACAAATTTTAGGGTAATGAGTCCATTCAAAACCGTGGTCCTCTAAGAGTTTTTATCCAATTTAGTTCTACCACTTGTTAAAGATTATGCAAGTCCTTAATTTCTCAATCTTCCAAGGATGCACCAAGACATCACTTGATCCCAATTTTACACTGCAAAACCGTGGTTATTATAGGTCATCAAAGTCTCAAATTTTCTACCACATTATGTATTAGTTACTTTATACTTAATCACTCAAATCCCATTTCTCACAAGACCAATCCAATTCCCTAATTTCAAGTGTCAAAACCGTGGCATCATAGGTCTTCTAAGTTTTAAATTTTTCTTTCCATTTTTATGTATTAGTTTCTTAGTATCAATTCAATTAAATTTTTAGTTCACCATGATTATTCCAATCCCTTATTGTTCAAGCCAAAACCGTGGCATTAGTTAGGGTAATTAACCCTTGGAATTTTCCATTCAGAAATTTTATTATCTTTATTCAACATTTAATTTCATAAGTGTTATGTATTAGTGTACAAAACAATTTTTTCCATCAAAAATCTCCTCAAAACTGTGGCCTCCATGTTAGGGTAGGAACCTTTAAAATTTCCATTTAGCAACCTTAACATAATCAAGCTCATTTAACACTTTCAATCCATTCAAGATTACAAATCAAACATTAGTCAAATCTAAGAACACATGAACAAACAAAACTCACAAAATGCGTGGACATACAAGGGTTCCCTCACCACCAATGTTGGGTGAAGTGAGTAGTCTCCCTCTTACCTAAGGAGAAACAAACGAAAATGGTCTCCTTTAAGCTCTTGAAGATTTCGGTTTCAAGGGCTCCAAGAACCCTAATTTTTTAACCATCAAAAATCAATGTTAGACATAAAAAAGAATAGATCCATGGTCATCAAAGAGACCATGGAGCACGAAAATGAAGAGAAAAGGTAAGAAAGGTTGAAGCTTGACCTCAAAGTTAGAGACTTTACCTTGGAAGACAATGGAGAAAGGTTGGGTTTTTGAAGAAATTTTCTAAAGGAACGGTATAAAGGAGATGGAGAAGAGTAAGGAAATGGTATTGATGAAGAGAAAGGAGAAGAAAAATGGGAGGGGAAGGGGCTGCAAAAATCGTAGCAATGGAGGAGTGTAGAGAGAAGGAAGAGAAAAGGAAGAAGATGAAGTTTAGAGAGATAAATGATTAGGTTAAAGTGAAGACAATTTGTGATTGTTAGGTTAAGTGTATAAGTCACATGTCCCCCCTTTGGGCTTGGTCATTGCCATGGCAATGAGGGGAGGGAGAGAGGGAAATTTGTGGCTTCTCATGTAAGCCAAGGGCAAGGTGGTCTTTTGGCTAAAGCTTCTCAAAGAAGCTTCTTAATTTGGGTACAAAAATTTGAATTAAAGTGACTTGATTAGACATAAAGTAGATTGCATTATGATAATGTGATAGGACTTTTATTACAAGCTATTATCCAACGGACAATAGTTATAGTCGACAGAAAGTCAGTATTTATTAATCTAACGGATGAAATTTACACAGCGTTTTATTATTTTATCTGTTTAAATTTCTAAAAAAACGTAAAACCTCGTAAACCATGTCCAGCCTCGGGTTTAGTAAGATCCCCCGTCAACATTTTCACAGATCAAGGTTCTCAAGAAAAATATCTCATTTTCTCAGCTCCACTCAATTTGCACATAAAATGAAAAATAATATTAAAATATTCCGCATTCTCAGAAAAATTCTCGAAAATCACAAATAATATAAAACGAATATTTATAATAAAATAAATAAATTTTGGGGTGTTACAACACTCCCCAACAAATAAGAATTCGTTCTCGAAATTTTCATACCTTAAAATAATTCTAGGTATTGTTCCTTTATTTTGTCCTCTAGTTCCCAAGTCGCGTCTCCGGTCGTCTCGTTCCAGATCACTTTCACCAATGAAGTGTATTTTCCCCTGAGTTGCTTCATTCTCTTATCCTCAATCCTTACAGGAGTTGTTTCATAAGTCAAGTTCTCCTTTAATTGTACCGAATCAGGTGCAATGACATGATCAGGACTTGGAATGTATTTTCAAAGTTGTGACACATGAAAAACATTATGGAGATTTGAAAGGAAAGGGGGTAAGGCTATTTGGTAAGCAACAGGACCTACCCGAAAAAGGATTTGGTAAGGTCCAAGGAATTTTGAAGTGAGCTTTCTAGATTTAAGAACCCGACCTACCCCAGTCGTAGGCGTGACTTTCAGAAATACATGCTCACCTTCTTCGAACTCAAGAGGTTTTCTTCTTTTGTCCGTATAACTCTTTTATTGACTCTAAGTTGTTCTCATCTTCTCCTAAATTATCTTGACCTTCTCGGTTGTCTGTTGAATGAGATCAGGTCCGACTGTAAGTCGCTCTTCATCTTGATACCAGCCCAGAGGTATTCGACACCTTCGTCCATACAGAGCTTCATAGGGTGCCATCCCTATACTTGAATGATAACTATTGTTGTAGGTAAATTCTACCAATGGTAAGATTTTATCCCAACATCCAGTCTGTTCTATAGCACAAGCTCTTAGCAAATCCTCCAATGATTGGATTGTTCTTTCTGATTAACTGTCAGTTTGAGGATGGTATGCAGAACTCAATCGTAGCTTTGTCCCCATTGCTTCTTGAAGACTCTGCCAAAACTTCGATCTAAATCAAGGATCTCGGTCAGAAACAATACTTGTAGGTACACCATGTAATCTAACAATCTCACCAATGTACAACAGAGTCAACTTCTCTAATGGATATCTTATGTTGATCGGCAAAAAGTGCACTGACTTTGTAAGTCGATCCACAATCACCCATATTGAATCACGACCTCTCTTCGTTCTTGGCAATCCAACAACAAAGTTCATGGCAATGCTATCCCATTTCCATTCGGGAATAGTCAAGGGTTACAAAAATCCTGACAGTCTTTGATGTTCAATCTTTGTCTTCTGACAAACCAAACAAGATGATACACATCTAGCGATATCTCTTTTCATTCCATGCCACCAAAAGAGTTTCTTCAAATCTTGGTACATTTTGGTCATACTAGGATGCATACTCAACTTGCTTGTATGAGCATGTTCAAGAATGTACTTCCTCAGTTCTTGATCTTTGGCACACATACCCTATCTTGGAATCTTAAAATTCCATTATTTCCTTCTTCTAATGTCGAGACACTGCCCTGCTTTATCAGCTCTCTTTCCTCTTGTAAGAACTTGTCAACCTTCTGCTTCTCTCGGATGTCATCCATTAATTCGCTCGAGATCGTGACCATGTTCATGCAGATTTTACCCAGCATCAACTCCACAAAAGACCATATGTCCCGAAATTGTTCTATCAAGTCTTTCTCTCTGATCATCATGGTAGAAACACTGATCGTCTTCCTACTTAAGGCATCGGCCACCACATTTGCCTTCCCAGGGTGATACTAAAGTTGGAAGTCATAGTCTTTCAGGAATTCTAATCATCTTCACTGCATCATGTTTAGCTCTTTCTGATTGTATAGATACTTCAAGCTCTTGTGATCACTAAAGACGTTGAACGTTGCTCCATACAGATAATGTTTCCTTATCTTCAAAGCAAACATCACTACAGCTAACTCCAAATCATGTGTTGGGTAGTTTTTCTCATGCACTCATAATTGTCTTGAGGCATAAGCCACTACTTTTCTGCCTTGCAAAAGGACACAGCCCAAACCTTGATATGAAGCGTCACAATATACTTCAAATGGTTCACTTAGATTTGGCAGAATTAACACTAGTGAAGTAGTTAGTCTCCTCTTCAACTCTTGGAAACTTCCTTCGCAAGCATCTGTCCATTCAAAAGCCTTATTCTTCCTGGTGAGTTGAGTGAGTGGTCCAGCAATCTTAGAAAATCCTTCAATGAACCTCCGGTAATATCCGACTAATCCAACAAGCTTCGAATTTTCGTCACCGTCCTTGGCCTTTCCCACTGTAGTACAACTTCAACCTTCGAAGGATCAACAGCAATTCCTTCCACTGAAATGACATGGCCCAAGAATTTCACTTCATCTAACCAAAACTCACACTTGGACAATTTACCATACAACTCTTTCTCCTTCAAAATCTGAAGAACTATACTAAGATGTTCAGCATGATCCTCCTGATTTTGTGAATAGATCAAGATATCGTCGATGAAAACAACGACGAATCTGTCTAAATAAGGATGAAAGATCCTATTCATATAGTCCATGAAGATAGCAGGCGCATTTGTCACACCAAAAGGCATTACCAAATACTCGTAGTATCCATAACAAGTACGAAAAGCCGTTTTAGAAATGTCCTCCACTTTTACTCAGATCTGGTGGTTGCCCGATCGCAAATCGATCTTGGAAAATACAACTGCTCCTTTCAGTTGGTCCATCAGGTCATCTATCCTCGGCAATGGATACTTGTTCTTGATCGTGACCTTATTCAATTGGCGATAATCCACACATAATCTCGAAGTATCGTCCTTCCTTTTAACCAGGAACACTGGTGCTCCCTAAGGTGACATACTAGGTCTTACGAATTACTTCTCCAAAAGTTCTTCTAATTGCTTCTTGAGCTCAGCTAGCTCTGCAGGCGACATTCGGTAAGGTGCTATAGAAATAGGGCCAGCTCCAGGCACAAGATCAATAGTAAATTCAATCTCCTACTTCGGTGGTAAGCCAGGTATATCTTCGAGAAAAACTTCAGGAAATTCTCAAACTACAGAGATCGCGTCCACATCTACCTCATTCTCAACTTTCAAAGAAGATAGCAACATGTATCCCCGAGCTCCTTCTTTCAAGAAAGCTTTTGTGTTGGGAATTTGCGGATCAAAAGTCTCGCAGCGGAATAACAGAATTCCCTCTCAGGATCCATGCGAAAAATCCATAATCCGAGTTTTTAAATTTTTACCTCTTGAAGCGTGATAGACACAAGCGAGGTGAATCACCAACACCGTAATAGCGACGATGTTTCTGCGGTATCCACACGAACAGACTTGCAAAAGGAGTCACGCCTCTATTTTCGTAGTGCTAGCTGCGAAGAGAGGAGAAGAAGACCTCACTATCTCTCACTCACTTTCTGTAGGTGCGGCTAGGGTTGTGATGTAACCTAGTAGCAGCCCCCTTAGTAGTATTATTTATAACAAAGGCTGCCTTAAGTGAGTGTGAGCAGTAGCAAGGTAAGTGGTGCAACCCTAAACCCATCTGTCATGAGTTAGGCCCACAGTTGAATCCGAGTCCAACTTGGATTCTGATTACTCCAATTTAGTCTGTTCTAATTGTGCGACCCTGCAGGTTCTCATGACGTTGGTAGTAATATTAAAATCTCATTTTAATATTACAAACAGTGAGCGGTATCTAGCAACACATCACTGCTACCCAAGTAATGAGAATGTCAGTGATTTGACATAACCTATCTGTGACCAATGTTTCCGTGTAGTTTAGTCCCTTTGTCCAGATATCCAGATTGAACACAAGGCATGGAATGTGTCACCCTTGTTTAGTTCAATCTTCAGTTTCCTAATTCCCGAGTAGACATAGTAATAGCAAATAAGATCAATATCTCATATTGACTTATTTGAGCATGGCCATGCATTTCGTAGTCTCACTCAATCAGGGGGCCCGAAGATATCGCTCATGTTATGTAGGAAGGACAAATCCCATCTAGGTCACTCACATTCCTCCACATGTATTGCGGCATGTCTAATAACCAACGTTATAATCATCTTGTTACAGATGACGTTTGATGGCATTAAAACACACAACTCCTCATGTAGGAATCGTAGTGATTTCAGGTCAAAGGACCACATACACCATTATCACTATGAGAATCGCTTATGACACTCACGTAACGATCCACGTAGCGTTCTCATGGCGGGTCTGTCCAATACATCATTACTCTAATATGTATCCATGTGTAGACTTGATATCTCATATCCATGACCCGTGAGATGTGGTCATCAGTCTACGCACATACTAGCCTCAATGTATTATTGTTGTCCTAATTAACAATAATACTTGACTAGGGACATTTAAGAATAGTATTTTATCCAATAGGATCTCACGATCAAGTCATCCACTTAATGTCCTATGGTATCAAACTTACTATTCTAAGGACTTTATTATGTCTACCAAAAAGAACACAATAAATGAAATGCCTCATATAAAATAACATAATATAATGTATATAAATACAAACAAAATGTATTGGCCACTAGGGCATACACCAACAATCTCCCACTTGCACTAGAGCCAATCAAGCATATTTCTAATGCCTAAAGACCTAGTGTGACCCTCATGCTTCTGTTGTGCAAGAGGCTTTGTCAGTGGATCAGCAATGTTATCATCTGTTGGTACTCTGCATATTTTCACATCTCCTCTATCGATGATTTCTCGAATGAGATGGAAGCGTCTAAGTATATGTTTGGATCGCTGGTGAGATCTGGGCTCCTTAGCTTGTGCAATGGCTCCATTATTATCACAATAGAGGTCCACTGGGTCCACAATGCTAGGAACTACACCAAGCTCAATAATGAACTTTCTAATCCAAACGGCCTCCTTTCTTTGCATTGGAGGCGACAATATACTCACCTCTCTTGGTAGAATCGGCCGATCGTCTCCTGCTTTGAACTCTTCCACTCACAAATTTCACCATTCGGGCAATAAACAAAACCCGATTGCGATCCGGAGTCGTCCTTATCGGTTTGGAAGCTAGCATCGTGTAACCCTTTACTACTAGTTCCTCTTCGGCTCCATATACCAAAAACGAATCCTTAGTTCTTCTCAAGTACTTAAGGATGTTCTTGACAAAGACTCCGGTGACTCTCACCTGGATCGGGGCGTACACCGCTCGTCATGCTCAAAGCATACGAGATATCTGGTCGAGTACATAACATGGCATACATGATAGATCCAATTGCAGATGCATATGGAATCTTACTCATGCGATCCCTCTCATCCTGGGTGGAAGGGGATTGAGCCTTAGATAGGCTTATACCATGCGACATAGGCAAGAGTCCTTTCTTGGATTCATGCATGTTAAAACGTCTTAACACTTTGTCTATGTATGTACTCTGACTTAGGCCAAGCAATCTCTGCGACCTATCTCTATAGATCCTGATACCTAATACATAGGTGGCTTCGCCTAAGTCCTTCATAGAAAGCACTTCCCTAACCAAGTCTTTACGGACTGTAGGGTAGGGATGTCATTTCCAATTAGTAGTATGTCATCTACATACAATACTAGAAAGACAACTGTGCTCCCACTAACCTTCTTGTAGACACAAGATTCTTCTTCATTTTTGATAAAACCAAACTGTTTGATTATATCATCAAAACGAAGATTCCAACTTCTGGAAGCTTGCTTCAATCCATAAATAGATCGTTGCAACTTGCATACCTTTGTAGCATCCTGTGGAGTGGCAAAACCCTCAGGTTGTGTCATGTACACATCCTCGAGAAGATTTCCATTAAGGAAAGCGGTTTGACATCCATTTGCCGATTTCATAATCATGGTATGCTTGAATAGCAAGCAAGATCCGAATGATTTAAGCATCGCAACCGGGGAAAAAGTCTCATCATAGTCTACACCATGAATTTGCTTGAAACCTTTAGCCACCAATCGCGCCTTAAAGGTATGCACATTACCATCCATGTCGGTTTTCTTCTTAAAAACCCACTTGCACCCAATGGGTTTTATCCCTTCAGGTGGGTCAACCAAGGTCCATACCTGGTTGGTATACATGGATTCCATTTCAGATCTCATGGCCTCAAGCCATTTTTCAGATTCTGGGCCAATAATGGCTTCCTGGTAAGTCACAGGCTCATCTTGATCCATGAGTAATACGTCACCTTGTTGAGTCATGAGAAAGTCCAAGGTTCCCTTTTTGGGAGGGAACGTCACATTGTCAAATAAAGTAAAATGCGGAAATTAAATAAACAACGATTAAGACCCGGTTCATTTTAATTAATTAATGTTTAACCATGTGAACAAACTTGGCAATATTTTTTTTTTTATAATAATAATAATAATGATACTACGGAATGCGGATAAAAGCAACGAATAAAATAATACATAGAAATTTGCACCTGAATAGCATGCATACATATATATATAGAATTTAATACAACGGTTTCATAAATACAAGCCTGGCCATCATCAAAAAGCAAAACTATACCCACCCCAAGGGAAACATGCATATATACCCTCATGCATATACAAAATATACAGCCCAAATCAAAAAGAAAGATACATCAGGCCCCCAAAAACAAAAACACTGGCAGCCATCAGTAGCCACCAATGATCATCGACCCCTCAAGTAAAAAGGGACCGATTCAGGATCATCAGGAGGACCCTCATCAGGATCTTCCTCATCCGAGGACTCATCCATAGGAACCACAGATGCACGGGACGGGGCCCGAGCGGTGGAATCGAAAGAATCCTCCTGCGGGGTGTAATAACGGGGACCCCACATCTCCCTGATAGGCAGGTAAAACTCCAAGCGTAAGCTGAGGTAGCAAGTGAGGACAGGTGCCTCATGGCGTCTCCAGGCAAGTGATACCGACACGTCTCCCACATACACACAGCGGTCGGAGTTTAGGTTGATGTGCCAGCACTCCGGCCCTCCAAGGAAGGTCAGACGCACATCTCCCAAAAATCCGCGCATGCGTGCAGACATCGTCGCAGTCAAAGTCAATCCTGTGCAGGCCAAAAGCCGGGGAAGGCAGGCTCTTCTGTCTCTTCACCGTCGTCTTCGATCAGCACAAGGTGCACATAAACAGCAAGTAATAGAAGCACAGGGAAAGAGGTAAGATATCCTACACTCAATACCAATACAGCAACCAAGAACCGAACGGCGCATAACGCCCACGTAGCATGTAAAGGCAATAAACAAGCTTTTAAACAGATAACCAGTCAAGCAATCATTAATAGAGGTAATGAATAATTCATAATATCCAGGCAGTTAAATATCATGTAAGCAATAATTTTCAGATGTCCGAATATTCCATGATGCATGGACACAACATTCAATTTCCTACTCCATGGAGCTAGACTCAAACAGTCGGAGAGAAAGATCAGGAGACATGTTTGTGACTCGACTCTTGAGAGGCCAATGCTATCAATAATTTTTCTCGTGCACAATCATGGCATTGCACGGACATTCTACACTAGATCACGATATAGGACGGTGTCAAGTCCGGATCGTCGGTGCGTTTGCATCGGTTTGCCCCACGGGCAAAGGAGCTACCAACTACCCATTGTGGAGGACCCGCACCCCGACGCCCCAAGGTCATAACAAGACCCACACTTGTCTACTCGCACCCGCACTAAGGTGTGTTCAATCTCCTAGGCAACTTGGCCTTACAACAGTCCACAAGGACACCACAATGCATAAGACACTATGCATGCTCATGTATGATCCACAATCTCATACAAATTCATAATATACCATATTTGATCAAGAGAGTGCAATAAGCAAATTTGCATCCAAAAAGAACCCAATATCAACATAATATCAATTTATAATTCAAGGAACATAATTTAGGTCCATTATGGATTTCTAAAATCTCTAAGTCTTATGAAAATTATCTCATTGGTTCATTAAGGTTTATGAAGTCCTTAAGCTCTTGTATTCTTTGATTACTTGTAATCCTAGTATTGGGTTATGAAGTCTTAACTCAAATTTTCACCTAGAGGTCTTGGTCTTCCCAAGGTTTCAAATAAATCATGTTCACATCATTAGGTCCATTTATTTGTTGTTTTGATCCAAGCTATTTGATTCTTACAATTACCTTCCAAATTTAGCACATTTCCTAAGTCTTAACCACAACCCATCATAAAAATTATTGTTGCAAGTTTCCTACTATTAATTCTACATTTAGTTACTTGATTAATTCAAGTCTTGACATCTCAAATTTGTTATCTTTTCCCTCCTTCAAGCCCTCAAAACCGTGGCACACCATAGGGTCCTAGGTTACCAATTTTCTTCTCACTAGTTTAGCCTTCCTTTACTTAATTCACCTAGCATTATTCTTGACACAATTTTAACCAAATTCTGCTCTTAAGAACAGCCCAAAAAACCGTGGCACTCACCAAGGTCCAACAACCAGAATTTTGTCCACTTAAATCAACCTTAACTACTTGATTTAATTAGCCTTACATTGATCAAAATTTAAGCATCATTTCCATTCAATTTCCAGCCCAAAAACAGCCCCAAAACAGAGTCAAAACCGTGGCACATTCGGGGGTATTCAGCACCAGAATTTTCAGCAAGCAAGCATGGATATCAACCACAAAATTACATGAATAATTAACCACTCAATCAACTACTCAAAGCTAGATTAAAATAGCATTCAAGAAACCAATTTCAAGCAATTTTCAAGAACAACCACCATGTGGTTTTTCTTCCAAAAATCAAATACGAGATTCCTAGTTGCTAAAGAGGTTGAGGAGGATTAATCTTCCTCTTACCAAGATGAAGAACCAAGAAAAATTCCAAGAGCACTTGATTTTCGGATTTTAAGCTCCAAAATCCCTAGAAAATGTGGTCCAAGTTAGAACAATGTAATGGTGTGAAAAAGAAGAAGGAAATGGCCATTAAATCAAGATGAAAACCAGAAACGAAAATGGAGTGGAAATCTGAAAATTTTCAGCCATGGGAGCTCACCTTCAAAGCTTGAGAAATGGTTGAAGATGGAAGCTTTCTTGAAAACTCCAAGCACAAAAGATGATGAGAAGGAGTAGGAGATTAAGAAAATATGGTTGAAGTAAATTTTTATGAAGGTTGGGGTCTTGGAGGGTGGCTGGACGTGTGGTGGCTGGAAGAGAAGAAAGAAATGTTTGAAGAAGAAGAAAGAAGAAGAAACGTAAATGAAGAAGGAAAAATGTGTTTTGGTGATAAAGAGTTAAATGAATTATTTGGACAATTAAAACCAATTCTTTTCTCCTTCATGGGCTGCAGATACGTAAATGAGAGAGGGAGAAATGAGTGACAAAAATTGGCTTCCTTTGGAAGCTACACAAGTGGTCAAAGTTTAGGGTCAAAGCTTCTTAAGGAAGCTTGAATATTTAACCATTAAATTTGAATTAAAGTAGGTAGATTTGACATAAAGCGGATTACATTAGGATAATGTGATAGTATTTTTATTACACACTATTATCCAATAGATAATAGTTACAGTTGACAGAAGTCAGTATTTAATTAATCTGACAGATGAATTTTTCGCTGTACTGATTTAATTGTATCAGTAAAGATTTCCTAAAAATTGTGAAACCTCGTAAACTGTGTCAAGTCTCGGGTTTAGTAAGATCCCCCGTCGACTTATCCATAGTCCAAGGTTCTCAGAGAAAACATCGCGTTTCCCTGATTCTGCTCAGCGCGCACGCAAAACGAGGAATATATTAAAATATTCGACGGTTCCGGAAAATTCCCAGAAAATTCTCAAAAATTGCAAATATTATAAAACGACTATCCGTCATATAATTTTCCAATTTTTGAAGCACTACGATCGTTTTCACGACTCTGCTCGAGTTTCACGCGAACGAGGAATATATTAAAATATTCGTCGCTTTAGAAAAAATTCCAGAAAAATTCACATAAATCACAAATATTGGAAAATGACTATTCATGGTGAAATAATCAATTTCCGGGTGTTACACTGGTCTCAACAATTCTCAGCCCAGTGAGCACGTAAAACGAGAAATATATTAAAATATTCGTCGTTTCCGAAAAATTCCGAAAAAATTCCTAAAAATCAAGAATATTATAAAACGATGATTCATGATCAAATATGTATTTTTTGGAATGTTACAACACTCCCCTACTAAAAGGAATTTCGTCCTCGAAATTTACATACCTTAAAATAATTCTGGATGTTGCTCCTTCATCTTGTCTTCTAATTCCCAAGTCGCATCACCAGTTGCTTCATTCCAAATCACCTTTACCAATGGAATCTCCTTGCCTCGTAGTTGCTTTATCCGTCGATCCTCGATTCTCGCAGGAGACGTTTCATAGGTCGTTCTTTTTAAGCATCTTGTGTCCTGCTATGACATGACTTGGATCAGGTAAATATTTACGAAGTTGTGACACATGAAATACATTATGTATGTTTGCAAGAATAGGGGGTAAGGCTATCTGGTAAGCTACTGGACCTATCCGACGAAGAATTTGGTAAGGTCCAAGAAATTTTGGAGTGAGTTTTCTAGATTTCAAGGCCCGGCCGACCCCAGTCGTGGGTGTGACTTTCAGGAACACATGCTCACCTTCTTCAAACTCAAGAGGCTTTCTTCTCTTATCCACATAGCTCTTCTGTCGGCTCTGAGCAGTTCTCATCTTCTCTTGAATCATCTTAACCTTCTCAGTCGTCTGTTGGATAATATCTGGTCCAATCGTAAGACGCTCGCCATCTTGGTACCAACATAATGGTGTTCGACACCGTCTTCCATACAGAGCTTCATAGGGTGCCATCCCTATACTTGAATGATAACTGTTGTTGTAGGTGAACTCCACCAGTGGTAGAACTTCATCCCAACTTCCAATCTGTTCCATAGAACAAGCTCTAAGTAGGTCCTCTAGAGATTGAATCGTTCTTTCCGATTGACCATCGGTTTGCGGATGATATGCTGAACTCAGGCGCAATCTTGTCCCCAACGAAGCTTGTAAACTTTGCCAAAACTTTGAGGTAAACCTCGGATCTCTATCCGAGACTATACTCGTAGGCACACCATGTAATCTGACAATTTCCCCAATATACAGTTGGGTCAGCTTTTCCAAACTGTACCTTATGTTAATCGGGAGGAAATGAGCCGATTTTGTAAGTCGATCAACTATTACCCAAATCGAGTCGTGTCCCATCCTTGTCCTTGGCAATCCCACAACAAAGTCCATTGCGATGCTGTCCCACTTCCATTCAGGAATAGACAATGGTTGCAGCAACCCTGCAGGTCGCTGATGTTCCACTTTGGCTTTTTGACAGACTAGACAAGTCGATACACATCTAGTGACATCACTCTTTAGTCCATGCCACCAGAACAACTTCTTCAAGTCTTGGTACATCTTTGTTATACCAGGGTGCATACTTAGCTTGCTAGTGTGGGCATGCTCCACAATATATCGTCTAAGCTCTTGGTCACGAGGAATGCAAACTCTACCTCGGAATCTCAGAATTCTATCTGTTCCCTCTTCGAACTCTGTTTTCTTGCCTTGTTTCATTTGTTCTCTTATTCCTTGCAGGAATTCATCGGTCTTCTGTTTTTCCCGTATGTCCTCCATCAACTCGCTTGAGATGGTAACCATATTCATGCAAATTCTTCCA
Source organism: Ormosia emarginata (assembly GCA_029884605.1). Taxonomy (NCBI): domain Eukaryota; kingdom Viridiplantae; phylum Streptophyta; class Magnoliopsida; order Fabales; family Fabaceae; genus Ormosia; species Ormosia emarginata. The sequence goes on along the minus strand of JAQQTP010000081.1, from coordinate 5,319,375 downwards.
GGTTCCAACTTAACAAATGACCATACATCTCTAAATTGTTCGATGAGATCTCTTTCCTTAATCATCAAGGCAGAAACACTGATAGTCTTTCTACTTAAGGCGTCAGCCACAACGTTCGCCTTGCCAGGGTGGTACAACAACTGGAAATCATAATCCTTTAAAAACTCCAGCCATCTTCGCTGCCTCATATTCAGCTCTTTCTGATCGTACAAGTACTTCAAGCTCTTGTGGTCACTGAAGATGTTGAATGTCGCTCCATAAAGGAAATGTCTCCATATCTTCAGAGCAAAAACCACAGCTGCTAACTCCAAATCATGAGTCGGGTAATTCTTTTCATGCACTCGCAACTGTCGCGAAGCATAAGCTACCACCTTTCGGTGTTGCATAAGGACAGATCCCAAACCTTGATATGAAGCGTCGCAATACACTTCGAACGGTTCATTCGGATCAGGTAACACTAATACAAGTGAGGTAGTCAGCCGTTTCTTCAACTCTTGAAAACTCTGCTCACATTTATCAGTCCATTCGAAAGCTTGATTCTTCTTTGTCAATTGAGTGAGCGGTCCGGCAATCTTGGAGAACCCTTCTATGAACCTCCGGTAATATCCGGCTAAGCCAACGAAACTACGGACATCCGTCACTGACTTCGGTTGTTCCCACTGCAATACTGCTTCCACTTTGCATGGATCCACTGCGATTCCTTCTTTTGAGATTACATGACCCAAAAACTTCACCTCATCCAGCCAAAATTCGCACTTCGACAGCTTGGCATACAGTTCCTTTTCCTTCAAAATCTGAAGAACTATGCTGAGGTGCTCCGCATGATCCTCCTGATTCTGGGAATATATCAAGATGTCATCAATGAAGACGACAACAAACTTATCCAAGTACGGACGAAAGATGCGGTTCATATAGTCCATGAAAATAGCAGGCGCATTCGTCACACCAAACGGCATCACAAGATACTCGTAATGACCGTATCGCGTACGAAAAGCAGTCTTGGGTATATCCTCCGTCTTCACCCTTATCTGATGATACCCAGATCTCAAGTCAATCTTCGAAAATACCGCTGCCCCCTTCAGTTGGTCCATCAAGTCGTCAATTCTCGGGAGAGGATACTTGTTCTTGATTGTCAACTTGTTCAATTGCCTGTAGTCCACACACAATCTCGAGGTACCGTCCTTCTTTCGAACTAGTAACACAGGTGCTCCCCACGGAGACACACTTGGTCTAATGAACTGCTTCTCCAAAAGCTCTTCTAGCTGCTTCTTAAGTTCAGCTAATTCTGTCGGTGACATTCGGTACGGTGCTATAGACACAGGACCAGCTCCCGGTACTAGATCAATAACAAACTCGATCTCACGTGCTGGTGGTAAACCAGGTACTTCTTCAGGGAAGATCTCAGGAAATTCCTTCACTACCGGAATAGTACTCAAATCAGCCTCACTCTCGACTTTCAAAGAAGATAATAGCATATACCCCTGAGCTCCTTCTTTCAAGAAAGCTCGTGCTTGGTTGGCCGTCAAGTATCTAGAATTCTCATCCACAGGAAAGACTATGGTCTTACTAGAACAATCTAACAGAACATGGTTGGAAGATAACCACTCCATTCCTAGGATTACATCTAACTCGTGAAAGAGGTAAACAGATCAAATCGACGAAAAGATTCGACCTTCAACAATCAAAGGACACTTCAAACGGACTTTGGTAGTAACTACCGGGTTTATCGGTGGGGGTTGAAACGGTCAATTCAAAAGGTAGTTCAGACACGGTAAACCAAGTCGTAGCACACAAATCATATGATATGAAAGAATGGGTTGCCCCAGAGTCATACAGTACTTTTAAAAGATTACCTTCTATGGCGCCTTCTCCTTGAATCAAGTCTTCGGATTCGAAGCTTCGCCTCCACTCATAGTATAAACTCGACCTCCGGCTTGTGGTTTCTTGGCTCGGGTTGCATTGACCGAAGGTTCAGCCTTTGCTTGGTTGCGCCTCTCTGGACATATGGCCCGGTTTGCCACATCCGAAGCAAATGATTCCTTTTATCGTGCGCCTCTCTTGTGAGATGATCCTTCCCACACTTCGGCATTTAGACGGGTAGGTCGTATTCGACCGGTTCGGTTCCCGAAGAACCTCCACGAACTTCCACCGATTTGTTGTTGACTCCTGTTGGTCGGGAATAGGGTTTCTTCCGAAAGCGGTATGAACCACCGCCTCCACCTCTTTGGGACCGTACAGCCCAAAGTTCCTGTTTCTCGCGTCTCTAGCTTGCTCCAAGGCTTCAACTTCGCAGCAAGTGTCTAACAGCTCCGAGAATACCTTCATTTTCAAGGTAATCACAGCTTTCTTTACCTCGTACCTCAGTCCTTCGGTGAATTTCCAGCACTTCTAGGCTTCATCAGTTTGATGCTGGTAATGTGTTGAAAATCTCTCCAAGTTCTCAAACTTGGCTGCGTATTCGCTGACAGTCATGTTCCCTATCTCAGGTTGAGGAACTCCATCTCCTTTGCGTGTCTCGCATTCGCGGGAAAGTATTTGCCCAAGAATTTCTCCTTGAACAGTTCCCCAGTGACCTCTGCTCCTTCGGCTTCTAATGCCCTTTGAGCTCCATTCCACCAGTCTTCAGCATTTTCGACGAGCATAAAAGTCGCATAATTTACCTTCTTGTCTTCCGCACAATTCATGCCACGAAAGACTTTTTCCAGCTCCTTGATCCATAGATTGGCCTTGTCGGGATCAAACTCCCCCTTGAATTGCGGAGGGTTATGACGACGAAACTCTGCTAAGTTTTGCGTGTCGGCAGTCGCCTCGAGCTGTTGAGCGCTCTCTCTTGTTGTTGAGCAGTGCGTTCATTTTGTTGGGCGATGACTTCACCATTCTCTCGCATCGCTTCAATAGCAAATGCCATATCTCCACCTCTTGCCATCTTGCTCTTCTCTCAAATTAGATCACGAAAAACATAAGAAAAGTCGAGAGGAATCCACTCAAGACACTCATCACGAGAGATTCACACAAAGACAAACAAGACAGACTCACACTCAAGACCCAAAGAAAACATAAACCGGGGCTCTGATACCAACTTAATGTAACGCCCTTTTTGGGAGGGAACGTCACATTGTCAAATAAAGTAAAATGCGGAAATTAAATAAACAACGATTAAGACCCGGTTCATTTTAATTAATTAATGTTTAACCATGTGAACAAACTTGGCAATATTTTTTTTTTTTATAATAATAATAATAATGATACTACGGAATGCGGATAAAAGCAACGAATAAAACAATACATAGAAATTTGCACCTGAATAGCATGCATACATATATATATAGAATTTAATACAACGGTTTCATAAATACAAGCCCGGCCATCATCAAAAAGCAAAACTATACCCACCCCAAGGAAACATGCATATATACCCTCATGCATATACAAAATATACAGCCCAAATCAAAAAGAAAGATACATCAGGCCCCCAAAAACAAAAACACTGGCAGCCATCAGTAGCCACCAATGATCATCGACCCCTCAAGTAAAAAGGGACCGATTCAGGATCATCAGGAGGACCCTCATCAGGATCTTCCTCATCCGATGACTCATCCATAGGAACCACAGATGCACGGGACGGGGCCCGAGCGGTGGAATCGAAAGAATCCTCCTGCGGGGTGTAATAACGGGGACCCCACATCTCCCTGATAGGCAGGTAAAACTCCAAGCGTAAGCTGAGGTAGCAAGTGAGGACAGGTGCCTCATGGCGTCTCCAGGGCAAGTGATACCGACACGACTCTCCCACATACACACAGCGGTCGGAGTTTAGGTTGATGTGCCGGCACTCCGCCCTCCAAGGAAGGTCGACGCACATCTCCCAAAAATCCGCGCATGCGTGCGGACATCGTCGCAAGCAAAGTCAATCTGTGCGGGCCCAAAGCGGGAAGGCGGCTCTTCTTGTCTCTTCACCGTCGTCTTCGATCAAAGACAAGGTGCACATAAACAAAGCAAGTAATAGAAGCACGGGGAAAGAGGTAAGATATCCTACACTCAATACCAATACAAAGAACCAAGAACCGAACGGTGCATAACGCCCACGTAGCATGTAAAGGCAATAAACAAGCTTTTAAACAGATAACCAGTCAAGCAATCATTAATAGAGGTAATGAATAATTCATAATATCCAGGCAGTTAAATATCATGTAAGCAATAATTTTCAGATGTCCGAATATTCCATGATGCATGGACACAACATTCAATTTCCTACTCCATGGAGCTAGACTCAAACAGTCGGAGAGAAAGATCAGGAGACATGTTTGTGACTCGGTACCGCCGAGGCCAGTGCTATCAATAATTTTTCTCGTGCACAATCATGGCATTGCACGTACATTCTACACTAGATCACGATATAGGACAAGTGTCAAGTCCGGATCGTCGGTGCGTTTGCATCGGTTTGCCCCACGGGCAAAGGAGCTACCAACTACCCATTGTGGAGGACCCGCACCCCGACGCCCCCCCAAGGTCATAACAAGACCCACACTTGTCTACTCGCACCCGCACTAAGGTGTGTTCAATCTCCTAGGCAACTTGGCCTTACAACAGTCCACAAGGACACCACAATGCATAAGACACTATGCATGCTCATGTATGATCCACAATCTCATACAAATTCATAATATACCATATTTGATCAAGAGAGTGCAATAAGCAAATTTGCATCCAAAAAGAACCCAATATCAACATAATATCAATTTATAATTCAAGGAACATAATTTAGGTCCATTATGGATTTCTAAAATCTCTAAAGTCTCTTATGAAAATTATCTCATTGGTTCATTAAGGTTTATGAAGTCCTTAAGCTCTTGTATTCTTTGATTACTTGTAATCCTAGTATTGGGTTATGAAGTCTTAACTCAAATTTTCACCTAGAGGTCTTGGTCTTCCCAAGGTTTCAAATAAATCATGTTCACATCATTAGGTCCATTTATTTGTTGTTTTGATCCAAGCTATTTGATTCTTACAATTACCTTCCAAATTTAGCACATTTCCTAAGTCTTAACCACAACCCATCATAAAAATTATTGTTGCAAGTTTCCTACTATTAATTCTACATTTAGTTACTTGATTAATTCAAGTCTTGACATCTCAAATTTGTTATCTTTTCCCCTCCTTCAAGCCCTCAAAACCGTGGCACACCATAGGGTCCTAGGTTACCAATTTTCTTCTCACTAGTTTAGCCTTCCTTTACTTAATTCACCTAGCATTATTCTTGACACAATTTTAACCAAATTCTGCTCTTAAGAACAGCCCAAAAACCGTGGCACTCACCAAGGTCCAACAACCAGAATTTTGTCCACTTAAATCAACCTTAACTACTTGATTTAATTAGCCTTACATTGATCAAAATTTAAGCATCATTTCCATTCAATTTCCAGCCCAAAAACAGCCCCAAAACAGAGTCAAAACCGTGGCACATTCAGGGGTATTCAGCACCAGAATTTTCAGCAAGCAAGCATGGATATCAACCACAAAATTACATGAATAATTAACCACTCAATCAACTACTCAAAGCTAGATTAAAATAGCATTCAAGAAACCAATTTCAAGCAATTTTCAAGAACAACCACCATGTGGTTTTTCTTCCAAAAATCAAATACGAGATTCCTAGTTGCTAAAGAGGTTGAGGAGGATTAATCTTCCTCTTACCAAGATGAAGAACCAAGAAAAATTCCAAGAGCACTTGATTTTCGGATTTTAAGCTCCAAAATCCCTAGAAAATGTGGTCCAAGTTAGAACAATGTAATGGTGTGAAAAAGAAGAAGGAAATGGCCATTAAATCAAGATGAAAACCAGAAACGAAAATGGAGTGGAAATCTGAAAATTTTCAGCCATGGGAGCTCACCTTCAAAGCTTGAGAAATGGTTGAAGATGGAAGCTTTCTTGAAAACTCCAAGCACAAAAGATGATGAGAAGGAGTAGGAGATTAAGAAAATATGGTTGAAGTAAATTTTTATGAAGGTTGGGGTCTTGGAGGGTGGCTGGACGTGTGGTGGCTGGAAGAGAAGAAAGAAATGTTTGAAGAAGAAGAAAGAAGAAGAAACGTAAATGAAGAAGGAAAAATGTGTTTTGGTGATAAAGAGTTAAATGAATTATTTGGACAATTAAAACCAATTCTTTTCTCCTTCATGGGCTGCAGATACGTAAATGAGAGAGGGAGAAATGAGTGACAAAAATTGGCTTCCTTTGGAAGCTACACAAGTGGTCAAAGTTTAGGGTCAAAGCTTCTTAAGGAAGCTTGAATATTTAACCATTAAATTTGAATTAAAGTAGGTAGATTTGACATAAAGCGGATTACATTAGGATAATGTGATAGTATTTTTATTACACACTATTATCCAATAGATAATAGTTACAATTGAATGATCAGTATTTAATTAATCTGACAGATGAATTTTTCGCTGTACTGATTTAATTGTATCAGTAAAGATTTCCTAAAAATTGCGAAACCTCGTAAACTGTGTCAAGTCTCGGGTTTAGTAAGATCCCCCGTCGACTTATCCATAGTCCAAGGTTCTCGAGAAAACATCGCGTTTCCCCGATTCTCGCTCAGTAGCAAAGCAAAAAACGAGGAATATATTAAAATATTCGACGGTTCCTAAAAATTCCCAAAAAATTCTCAAAAATTGCAAATATTATAAAACGACTATCCGCCATATAATTTTCCAATTTTTAAAGCACTACAGTCGTTTTCACGACTCTACTCGAGTTTCACGCAGAACGAGGAATATATTAAAATATTCGTCGTTTAAAAAATTCCAGAAAAATTCACATAAATCACAAATATTGGAAAATGACTATTCATGGTGAAATAATCAATTTCCGGGGTGTTACACTGTCTCAAGCAATTCTCAAATTTCGGTGAGCACGTAAAACGAGGAATATATTAAAATATTCGTCGTTTCCGAAAAATTCCGGAAAAATTCCTAAAAATCAAGAATATTATAAAACGATGATTCATGATCAAATATGTATTTTTCGGAATGTTACATACTGCTCTTTAGATCCTGCACATTTACACAAATGTGAGATCCACATCCAGTATCTAATACCCATGATGCAGAAGTAGATAAATTGACTTCTATAACAAAAATACCTGAAGTGGAAGTCTCACTTCCCTTCTTCTTCTTAAGCTCCTCTAGGTACTTGGCACAGTTCCTCTTCCAATGTCCGGTCGACCGCAGTGGAAGCATGTACCTTCCTTAGCCACTCCACCCACTTGGTTTCAAGCTAGAAGTGCTAGGCTTGGACTTTTCCTTGCCCTTACCCTTCCACTTGTCCTGGGGCTTTTTCTGCTGTTTCTTGCCCTTATTCTTATGGACCATCATTATGGCCTTTCCTTTGCCTTTGTTTATGTTCTGCTCGCCAGCTTCTCAACATGCTTAGCAGCTCGGTAGTGGTTTGTCAATTTCATTCATGTTGTAGTTCATGACAAATTGACTAAAACTATCCGAACGATTGCGGGACTAAGTCGGTGGCCAACTCTTGGCCCATAGGAAAACCGAGTCTCTCAAGGTTTTCAATGTACCTAATCATCTTGAGTACATGAGCACCAACGGGGCTTCCCTCTACCGGTTTACCGAAAGAGTGCTTTGGAGACCTCATATCTCTCATGTCTAGCCTTTGCTCTTGATAAAGCTTTTTGAGGTGTACGATCATATCGTATGCTTCCATGTTCTCGTGTTGCTTTTGGAGCTCGAGTTCATGGTGGCTAGCATTAGACATCCAATGTCCAAGGCATCATCTTGATGCTTCTTATAAGCATCTCTTTCAGCTCTAGGGGCATTAGCAGCAGGTGGTTCAGGAATAGGTTGTTCTAAAACATACAGCTTTTTCTCTTGCTTGAGGACAATCCTCAAGTTCCTGTACTAGTCTAGGAAATTTGTCCCAGACAACTTGTCCTTCTCAAGGACCGATCGCAATGATAAGTTACTTGATGTGTTTGTTGCCATGGTAATCTATCAACAGAAATATGCAAAATATAAGTATTATGCTATAAACATATTTAACAAGGTCTTTTAATTAAATACGTCTCCCACTATTTTTATTCAAATCAATGACCCTCAGCATTGACTTGGAAAATCCCATTGGAAGATTTTCTAGTGGGCCAAGATCCATATTTCACCTAGTTTTGACTCAGCTTTGGCTGATCGCCCAAAATTCAGTTATTTAGGTAGGAAACTCTTTCCAATTACATCACATGCAACTCTTGGATAGTTGGGTGAATAACACTTATTCTAATCTATCTAATGGACTAAAGCCCAACTTCATGCCTCTAAGCCTTCAATCCTATTGAAATGGCCTAGTTAAGTCAAACCCAATGGTTGACAATTGGATATTACTATTATCCTATCGCATCTTACTAATATAGATAAAGGCACCCTGCTTTGGCAGACCTACACTTGATCGATATTAGTCTTGACGAGTGTCACACATTGGAAGGCATCATATAATGACTTAATATTTTCTTTGAGGGAATTTTATTATTAGATCTCACCATTTATTAAACTTGTTTAACATACCATAAACATTATCCATGCATCTTATACATATAAAGCATTAATAAACGTGACATGATTATGGCCTCTAAGAGAGTAGCATTAATTAATGCTAGCTTCACCAAGCGTCTCCCACCAATGTCCTCACTTGATGTCGTCTCCTTGTCTCCACATGAAGATTACATTATAGAAACCTATTTTACATTCGAGGGGAGTTAGATGAGAAGAGAATGTACAATCAGAATGTAGAGAGAAAGGCACGACACGCAGGTCGTATTTAAAATAACCAAAATAGCATAAAATAAAGACTAAGGCCATAACCATGCACCATGCATCTCTAAGAATACATAAACACAAAGCAATAACACATTATTATTTTGTGAATTATAAAAACAGATTTGAATATTGCACTTTCGAATATCACACACCACGAAACGGGGTTCGGGGCAGCGCCCTGACGGGGTTCCCGCTAGGGCAACAACACTTGAACCCTAAGGCCCGCAAACACATGAACGCTTCATGTGCCGCAGGGGTTCCTCACAGCCGTCATCGCCTATCCAGAAACAAGGTTTCCAGAATGCGTGAAGACATGAACACTTCATGTCATGAGGAAGCTTCATGGCCGTCGCAAAACGAAAACAAGGTTTCCAAAACCTTGTGTCGCGCTGCTGTGTATATCGCATTCATACAGAAAATATGCAGAAATAGAAAGCTTTCAAAACAATTTCGTAGAATCATACATATCACATATGTCTATACCAGAAAAACGCAAAAACAGAAAGCATTCAAAACGATTTTCATTCATACATATCACATATATATATACCAGAAAAACGCAGAAACAGAAAGCTTTCAAAACAGTTTTCGCAACAACATATGAACATCTTCATGGTTTCAGAAACAACATATAAAGATCATATCTTTTATCAAAAGAAAGCAACGAATCATGTTATCGCATATAACAAGAAAAGCAAAAAACCGAATCATGGTTTCGCAAGTGGCTCTGATACCACTGTTGGGAATTTGCGGATCAAAAGTCTCGCAAGCGGAATAACGAATTCCCTCTCAGGATCCATGCGAAAAATCCATAATCCGAGTTTTTAAATTTTTACCTCTTGAAGCGTGATAGACACAAGCGAGGTGAATCACCAACACCGTAATAGCGACGATGTTTCTGCGGTATCCACACGAACAGACTTGCAAAAGGAGTCACGCCTCTATTTTCGTAGTGCTAGCTGCGAAGAGAGGAGAAGAAGACCTCACTATCTCTCACTCACTTTCTGTAGGTGCGGCTAGGGTTGTGATGTAACCTAGTAGCAGCCCCCTTAGCAGTATTATTTATAACAAAGGCTGCCTTAAGTGAGTGTGAGCAAGTAGCAAGGTAAGTGGTGCAACCCTAAACCCATCCGTCATGAGTTAGGCCCACAGCTGAATCCGAGTCCAACTTGGATTCTCGATTACTCCAATTTAGTCTGTTCTAAGTGTGCGACCTGCGGTTTCTCATGACGTTGGTAGTAATATTAAAATCTCATTTTAATATTACAAACAATGAGCGGTATCTAGCAACACATCATCGCTACCCAAGTAATGAGAATGTCGGTGATTTGACATAACCTATCCGTGACCAATGTTTCCGTGTAGTTTAGTCCCTTTGTCCGATATCCGGATTGAACACAAGGCATGGAATGTGTCACCCTTGTTTAGTTCAATCTTCGCTTCGATTCCCGAGTAGACATAGTAATAGCAAATAAGATCAATATCTCATATTGACTTATTTGAGCATGGCCATGCATTTCGTAGTCTCACTCAATCGGGGGCCCGAAGATATCGCTCTGTTATGTAGGAGGGACAAATCCCATCTAGGTCACTCACATTCCTCCACATGTATTGCGGCATGTCTAATAACCAACGTTATAATCATCTTGTTACAGATGACGTTTGATGGCATTAAAACACACAACTCCTCATGTAGGAATCGTAGTGATTTCAGGTCAAAGGACCACATACACCATTATCACTATGAGAATCGCTTATGACACTCACGTAACGATCCACGTAGCGTTCTCATGGCGGGTCTGTCCAATACATCATTACTCTAATATATATCCATGTGTAGACTTGATATCTCATATCCATGACCCGTGAGATGTGGTCATCAGTCTACGCACATACTAGCCTCAATGTATTATTGTTGTCCTAATTAACAATAATACTTGACTAGGGACATTTAAGAATAGTATTTTATCCAATAGGATCTCACGATCAAGTCATCCACTTGATGTCCTATGGTATCAAACTTACTATTCTAAGGACTTTATTATGTCTACCAAAAAGAACACAATAAATGAAATGCCTCATATAAAATAACATAATATAATGTATGTAAATACAAACAAAATGTATTGGCCACTAGGGTATACACCAACAATCTCCCACTTGCACTAGAGCCAATCAAGCATATTTCTAATGCCTAAAGACCTAGTGTGACCCTCATGCTTCTGTTGTGCAAGAGGCTTTGTCAATGGATCAGCAATGTTATCATCTGTTGGTACTCTGCATATTTTCACATCTCCTCTATCGATGATTTCTCGAATGAGATGGAAGCCTCTAAGTATATGTTTTGATCCGCTGGTGAGATCTGGGCTCCTTAGCTTGTGCAATGGCTCCATTATTATCACAATAGAGGTCCACTTTGGGTCCACAATGCTAGGAACTACACCAAGCTCAATAATGAACTTTCTAATCCAAACGGCCTCCTTTCTTTGCATTGGAGGAGCATCAATATACTCACCTCTGTGGTAGAATCACGATCGTCTCCTGCTTTGAACTCTTCCACTCACAAATTTCACCATTCGGGCAATAAACAAAACCCGATTGCGATCTGGAGTCGTCCTTATCGGTTTGGAAGCTAGCATCGGTGTAACCCTTTACTACTAGTTCCTCTTCGGCTCCATATACCAAAAACGAATCCTTAGTTCTTCTCAAGTACTTAAGGATGTTCTTGACAAAGACTCAGGTGACTCTCACCGGATCGATCGGTACCTGCTCATCATGCTCAAAGCATACGAGATATCTGGTCGAGTACATAACATGGCATACATGATAGATCCAATTGCAGATGCATATGGAATCTTACTCATGCGATCCCTCTCATCCTGGGTGGAAGGGGATTGAGCCTTAGATAGGCTTATACTATGCGACATAGGCAAGAGTCCTTTCTTGGATTCATGCATGTTAAAACGTCTTAACACTTTGTCTATGTATGTACTCTGACTTAGGCCAAGCAATCTCTGCGACCTATCTCTATAGATCCTGATACCTAATACATAGGTGGCTTCGCCTAAGTCCTTCATAGAAAAGCACTTCCCTAACCAAGTCTTTACGGACTGTAGGGTAGGGATGTCATTTCCAATTAGTAGTATGTCATCTACATACAATACTAGAAAGACAACTGTGCTCCCACTAACCTTCTTGTAGACACAAGATTCTTCTTCATTTTTGATAAAACCAAATTGTTTGATTGTATCATCAAAACGAAGATTCCAGCTTCTGGAAGCTTGCTTCAATCCATAAATAGATCGTTGCAACTTGCATACCTTTGTAGCATCCTGTGGAGTGGCAAAACCCTCAGGTTGTGTCATGTACACATCCTCGAGAAGATTTCCATTAAGGAAAGCAGTTTTGACATCCATTTGCCAGATTTCATAATCATGGTATGCTGCAATAGCAAGCAAGATCCGAATAGATTTAAGCATCGCAACTGGGGAAAAAGTCTCATCATAGTCTACACCATGAATTTGCTTGAAACCTTTAGCCACCAATCGCGCCTTAAAGGTATGCACATTACCATCCATGTCGGTTTTCTTCTTAAAAACCCACTTGCACCCAATGGGTTTTATCCCTTCAGGTGGGTCAACCAAGGTCCATACCGGTTGGTATACATGGATTCCATTTCGATCTCATGGCCTCAAGCCATTTTTCGATTCTCGGGCCAATAATGGCTTCCTGGTAAGTCACAGGCTCATCTTGATCCATGAGTAATACGTCACCTTGTTGAGTCATGAGAAATCCATATCTCTCTGGTTGACGACATATCCTGTTAGACCTACGCGGGTCTTGTGCTACTAGAGCAGATTGTGGTTCCACAACGATTTGTGGAGGCTACTCTATTTCCACCATTGGTTCGCTGCTACTTTGTGAACTTTGAACTTCTTCAAGTTCTATTTTCCTCCCACTGATTCCTTTGGAGATAAACTCCTTTTCTAGGAATACAGTCGTGCGACAAACACTTTGCCCTCGGTAGGATTATAGAAATAGTATCCCTTGGTTTCCTTAGGATACCCCACAAAGAAGCATTTATCTGATTTTGGGCCAAGCTTATCAGAAACTTGACGTTTCACATAAGCTTCGCAACCCCAAATCTTCATAAAAGACATACTGGGTCTTCTCCCAGTCCACATCTCATATGGTGTCTGCTGAACCGTCTTAGATGGAACACGGTTAAGTGTGAAAGCTGCTGTTAACAGAGCATGTCTCCAGAAGGAGCCTGGAAGGTCTGCATGACTCATCATGGATCGGACCATGTCCAACAAGGTCCGGTTCCTCCTTTCAGAAACACCATTCCATTGTGGTGTTCCAGGAGGAGTGAGTTGAGATATTATCCCACACTCTTTCAGATGATCATCAAACTGTTGGCTTAAGTATTCACCTCCTCAATCTGATCGAAGGATTTTAATACTCTTGCCAAGTTGGTTTTGTACTTCATTCTTGAACTCTTTGAACTTTTCAAAGGATTCTGATTTGTGCTTCATAAGATATACAAATCCATATCTACTGAAATCATTAGTAAATGTAATGAAGTACTGAAAACCGCCTCTAGCTAGTGTGTTTAGTGGCCCACATACATCACTATGTATGAGGCCCAAAAGATCACTAGCCCTTTTACCTTGTCCAGTGAATGGGGCCTTAGTCATCTTTCCCAATAAACAAGATTCACATGTCTCATATGATTCGTAATCAAACGAGTCCAAGAATCCATCTTTATGGAGTTTGGAAATGCGTTTCTCATTTATATGGCCCAAACGACAATGCCAGAGATAAGTCGGGTTCATATCATTTGACTTGAACCTCTTTGTATTTACGTTATAAATGGGCGTTTCGAGATCAAGGACATAAAGTCCATTACTCAAATGTGCACTACCATAGAAAATATCATTCAAATAAAGAGAACAACTTTTGTTCTTAATTATAAAAGTAAAACCCTTCTTGTCCAACAAGAAACAGAATGATATTCCCTGCTAATAGCAGGCACAAAATAACAATTATCCAATTCAATTATAAGCCCAGTTGGCAAAGCTAATAAATAAGTCCCTACGGCTAGTGCAAAGCAACCTTTGCTCCATTTCCCACTCGTAGGTCGACTTCGCCCTTAGTCAATGGTCTCTTGCTCTTTAGATCCTGCACATTTACACAAATGTGAGATCCACATCCAAGATCTAATACCCATGATGCGAAGTAGATAAATTGACTTCTATAACAAAAATACACGAAGTGGAAGTCTCACTTCCCTTCTTCTTCTTGAGCTCCTCTAGGTACTTGGCACAGTTCCTCTTCCAATGTCCGGTCGACCGCGGTGGAAGCATGTACCTTCCTTAGCCACTCCACCCACTGGTTTCAAGCTAGAAGTGCTAGGCTTGGACTTTTCCTTTCCCTTACCCTTCCACTTGTCCTGGGGCTTTTTCTGCTGTTTCTTGCCCTTATTCTTATGGACCATCATTATGGCCTTTCCTTTGCCTTTGTTTATGTTCGCTCGCCAGCTTCTCAACATGCTTAGCACTCTGGTAATGGTTTGTCAATTTCATTCATGTTGTAGTTCATGACAAATTGACTAAAACTATCTGGCAACGATTGCAGGACTAAGTCAGTGGCCAACTCTTGGCCCATAGGAAAACCAAGTCTCTCAAGGTTTTCAATGTACCCAATCATCTTGAGTACATGAGCACCAACAGGGCTTCCTCTACCAGTTTACACACCGAAAGAGTGCTTTGGAGACCTCATATCTCTCATGTCTAGCCTGCTCTTGATAAAGCTTTTTGAGGTGTACGATCATATCGTATGCTTCTATGTTCTCGTGTTGCTTTTGGAGCTCAGAGTTCATGGTGGCTAGCATTAGACATCCAATGTCCAAGGCATCATCTTGATGCTTCTTATAAGCATCTCTTTCAGCTCTAGGGGCATTAGCAAAGGTGGTTCGGAATAGGTTGTTCTAAAACATACAGCTTTTTCTCTTGCTTGAGGACAATCCTCAAGTTCCTGTACTAGTCTAGGAAATTTGTCCCAGACAACTTGTCCTTCTCAAGGACCGATCGCAATGATAAGTTACTTGATGTGTTTGTTGCCATGGTAATCTATCAACAGAAATATGCAAAATATAAGTATTATGCTATAAACATATTTAACAAGGTCTTTTAATTAAATACGTCTCCCACTATTTTTATTCAAATCAATGACCCTCAGCATTGACTTGGAAAATCCCATTGGAAGATTTTCTAGTGGGCCAAGATCCATATTTCACCTAGTTTTGACTCAGCTTTGGCTGATCGCCCAAAATTCAGTTATTTAGGTAGGAAACTCTTTCCAATTACATCACATGCAACTCTTGGATAGTTGGGTGAATAACACTTATTCTAATCTATCTAATGGACTAAAGCCCAACTTCATGCCTCTAAGCCTTCAATCCTATTGAAATGGCCTAGTTAAGTCAAACCCAATGGTTGACAATTGGATATTACTATTATCCTATCGCATCTTACTAATATAGATAAAGGCACCCTGCTTTAGCAGACCTACACTTGATCGATATTAGTCTTGACGAGTGTCACGCATTGGAAGGCATCATATAATGACTTAATATTTTCTTTGAGGGAATTTTATTATTAGATCTCACCATTTATTAAACTTGTTTAACATACCATAAACATTATCCATGCATCTTATACATATAAAGCATATAATAAATGTGACATGATTATGGCCTCTAAGAGAGTAGCATTAATTAATGCCAGCTTCACCAAGCGTCTCCCACCAATGTCCTCACTTGATGTCGTCTCCTTGTCTCCACATGAAGATTACATTATAGAAACCTCTTTTACATTCGAGGGGAGTTAGATGAGAAGAGAATGTACAATCAGAATGTAGAGAGAAAGGCACGACACGCAGGTCGTATTTAAAATAACCAAAATAGCATAAAATAAAGACTAAGGCCATAACCATGCACCATGCATCTCTAAGAATACATAAACACAAAGCAATAACACATTATTATTTTGTGAATTATAAAAACAGATTTGAATATTGCACTTTCGAATATCACACACCACGAAACGGGGTTCGGGCAGCGCCACTGACGGGTTCCCGCTAGGGCAACAACACTTGAACCCTAAGGCCCGCAAACACATGAACGCTTCATGTGCCGCAGGGGTTCCTCACAGCCGTCATCGCCTATCCAGAAACAAGGTTTCCAGAATGCGTGAAGACATGAACACTTCATGTCATGAGGAAGCTTCATGGCCGTCGCAAAACGAAAACAAGGTTTCCAAAACCTTGTGTCGCGCTGCTGTGTATATCGCATTCATACAGAAAATATGCAGAAATAGAAAGCTTTCAAAACAATTTCGTAGAATCATACATATCACATATGTCTATACCAGAAAAACGCAAAAACAGAAAGCATTCAAAACGATTTTCATTCATACATATCACATATATATATACCAGAAAAACGCAGAAACAGAAAGCTTTCAAAATAGTTTTCGCAACAACATATGAACATCTTCATGGTTTCAGAAACAACATATAAAGATCATATCTTTTATCAAAAGAAAGCAACGAATCATGTTATCGCATATAACAAGAAAAGCAAAAAACCGAATCATGGTTTCGCAAGTGGCTCTGATACCACTGTTGGGAATTTGCGGATCAAAAGTCTCGCAGCGGAATAACAGAATTCCCTCTCAGGATCCATGCGAAAAATCCATAATCCGAGTTTTTAAATTTTTACCTCTTGAAGCGTGATAGACACAAGCGAGGTGAATCACCAACACCGTAATAGCGACGATGTTTCTGCGGTATCCACACGAACAGACTTGCAAAAGGAGTCACGCCTCTATTTTCGTAGTGCTAGCTGCGAAGAGAGGAGAAGAAGACCTCACTATCTCTCACTCACTTTCTGTAGGTGCGGCTAGGGTTGTGATGTAACCTAGTAGCAGCCCCCTTAGCAGTATTATTTATAACAAAGGCTGCCTTAAGTGAGTGTGAGCGTAGCAAGGTAAGTGGTGCAACCCTAAACCCATCCGTCATGAGTTAGGCCCACAGTTGAATCCGAGTCCAACTTGATTCGATTACTCCAATTTAGTCTGTTCTAAGTGTGCGACCTGCAGTTCTCATGACGTTGGTAGTAATATTAAAATCTCATTTTAATATTACAAACAAAGTGAGCGGTATCTAGCAACACATCATCGCTACCCAAGTAATGAGAATGTCGGTGATTTGACATAACCTATCCGTGACCAATGTTTCCGTGTAGTTTAGTCCCTTTGTCCAGATATCCAGATTGAACACAAGGCATGGAATGTGTCACCCTTGTTTAGTTCAATCTTCGCTTCTGATTCCCGAGTAGACATAGTAATAGCAAATAAGATCAATATCTCATATTGACTTATTTGAGCATGGCCATGCATTTCGTAGTCTCACTCAATCGGGGGCCCGAAGATATCGCTCTGTTATGTAGGAGGGACAAATCCCATCTAGGTCACTCACATTCCTCCACATGTATTGCGGCATGTCTAATAACCAACGTTATAATCATCTTGTTACGATGACGTTTGATGGCATTAAAACACACAACTCCTCATGTAGGAATCGTAGTGATTTCGGTCAAAGGACCACATACACCATTATCACTATGAGAATCGCTTATGACACTCACGTAACGATCCACGTAGCGTTCTCATGGCGGGTCTGTCCAATACATCATTACTCTAATATGTATCCATGTGTAGACTTGATATCTCATATCCATGACCCGTGAGATGTGGTCATCGCCTACGCACATACTAGCCTCAATGTATTATTGTTGTCCTAATTAACAATAATACTTGACTAGGGACATTTAAGAATAGTATTTTATCCAATAGGATCTCACGATCAAGTCATCCACTTGATGTCCTATGGTATCAAACTTACTATTCTAAGGACTTTATTATGTCTACCAAAAAGAACACAATAAATGAAATGCCTCATATAAAATAACATAATATAATATATGTAAATACAAACAAAATGTATTGGCCACTAGGGCATACACCAACAATCTCCCACTTGCACTAGAGCCAATCAAGCATATTTCTAATGCCTAAAGACCTAGTGTGACCCTCATGCTTCACTGTGCAAGAGGCTTTGTCAGTGGATCAACAATGTTATCATCTGTTGGTACTCGCATATTTTCACATCTCCTCTATCGATGATTTCTCGAATGAGATGGAAGCGTCTAAGTATATGTTTGGATCGTTGGTGAGATCGGGCTCCTTAGCTTGTGGAATGGCTCCATTATTATCACAATAGAGGTCCACTTTGGGTCCACAATGCTAGGAACTACACCAAGCTCAATAATGAACTTTCTAATCCAAACGGCCTCCTTTCTTTGCATTGGAGGCATCAATATACTCGGCCTACGTGGTAGAATCGGCGACGTCTCCTGCTTTGAACTCTTCCACTCACGGCCCACCATTCGGGCAATAAACAAAACCCGATTGCGATCTGGAGTCGTCCTTATCGGTTTGGAAGCTAGCATCGTGTAACCCTTTACTACTAGTTCCTCTTCGGCTCCATATACCAAAAACGAATCCTTAGTTCTTCTCAAGTACTTAAGGATGTTCTTGACAAAGACTCCGGGTGACTCTCACCGGATCGGTGCCAGGTACCTCGCCGTCATGCTCAAAGCATACGAGATATCCGGTCGAGTACATAACATGGCATACATGATAGATCCAAATGCAGATGTATATGGAATCTTACTCATGCGATCCCTCTCATCCTGGGTGGAAGGGGATTAAGCCTTAGATAGGCTTATACTATGCGACATAGGCAAGAGTCCTTTCTTGGATTCATGCATGTTAAAACGTCTTAACACTTTGTCTATGTATGTACTCTGACTTAGGCCAAGCAATCTCTGCGACCTATCTCTATAGATCCTGATACCTAATACATAGGTGGCTTCGCCTAAGTCCTTCATAGAAAAGCACTTCCCTAACCAAGTCTTTACGGACTGTAGGGTAGGGATGTCATTTCTAATTAGTAGTATGTCATCTACATACAATACTAGAAAGACAACTGTGCTCCCACTAACCTTCTTGTAGACACAAGATTCTTCTTCATTTTTGATAAAACCAAACTGTTTGATTGTATCATCAAAACGAAGATTCCAGCTTCTGGAAGCTTGCTTCAATCCATAAATAGATCGTTGCAACTTGCATACCTTTGTAGCATCCTGTGGAGTGGCAAAACCCTCAGGTTGTGTCATGTACACATCCTCGAGAAGATTTCCATTAAGGAAAGCAGTTTTGACATCCATTTGCCGATTTCATAATCATGGTATGCTTTGCAATAGCAAGCAAGATCCGAATGATTTAAGCATCGCAACCGGGGAAAAAGTCTCATCATAGTCTACACCATGAATTTGCTTGAAACCTTTAGCCACCAATCGCGCCTTAAAGGTATGCACATTACCATCCATGTCGGTTTTCTTCTTAAAAACCCACTTGCACCCAATGGGTTTTATCCCTTCAGGTGGGTCAACCAAGGTCCATACCTGGTTGGTATACATGGATTCCATTTCAGATCTCATGGCCTCAAGCCATTTTTCAGATTCTGGGCCAATAATGGCTTCCTGGTAAGTCACAGGCTCATCTTGATCCATGAGTAATACGTCACCTTGTTGAGTCATGAGAAATCCATATCTCTCTGGTTGACGACATATCCTGTTAGACCTACGCGGGTCTTGTGCTACTAGAGCAGATTGTGGTTCCACAACGATTTGTGGAGGCTACTCTATTTCCACCATTGGTTCGCTGCTACTTTGTGAACTTTGAACTTCTTCAAGTTCTACTTTCCTCCCACTGATTCCTTTGGAGATAAACTCCTTTTCTAGGAATACAGCAGTCCGTGCGACAAACACTTTGCCCTCGGTAGGATTATAGAAATAGTATCCCTTGGTTTCCTTAGGATACCCCACAAAGAAGCATTTATCTGATTTTGGGCCAAGCTTATCAGAAACTTGACGTTTCACATAAGCTTCGCAACCCCAAATCTTCATAAAAGACATACTGGGTCTTCTCCCAGTCCACATCTCATATGGTGTCTGCTGAACCGTCTTAGATGGAACACGGTTAAGTGTGAAAGCTGGTATTAATAGAGCATGTCTCCAGAAGGAGCCTGGAAGGTCTGCGCATGACTCATCATGGATCGGACCATGTCCAACAAGGTCCGGTTCCTCCTTTCAGAAACACCATTCCATTGTGGTGTTCCAGGAGGAGTGAGTTGAGATATTATCCCACACTCTTTCAGATGATCATCAAACTGTTGGCTTAAGTATTCACCTCCTCAATCTGATCGAAGGATTTTAATACTCTTGCCAAGTTGGTTTTGTACTTCATTCTTGAACTCTTTGAACTTTTCAAAGGATTCTGATTTGTGCTTCATAAGATATACAAATCCATATCTACTGAAATCATTAGTAAATGTAATGAAGTACTGAAAACCGCCTCTAGCTAGTGTGTTTAGTGGCCCACATACATCACTATGTATGAGGCCCAAAAGATCACTAGCCCTTTTACCTTGTCCAGTGAATGGGGCCTTAGTCATCTTTCCCAATAAACAAGATTCACATGTCTCATATGATTCGTAATCAAACGAGTCCAAGAATCCATCTTTATGGAGTTTGGAAATGCGTTTCTCATTTATATGGCCCAAACGACAATGCCGAGATAAGTCGGGTTCATATCATTTGACTTGAACCTCTTTGTATTTACGTTATAAATGGGCGTTTCGAGATCAAGGACATAAAGTCCATTACTCAAATGTGCACTACCATAGAAAATATCATTCAAATAAAGAGAACAACTTTTGTTCTTAATTATAAAAGTAAAACCCTTCTTGTCCAAACAAGAAACAGAATGATATTCTGCTAATAGCGAGTGCACAAAATAACAATTATCCAATTCAATTATAAGCCCAGTTGGCAAAGCTAATAAATAAGTCCCTACGGCTAGTGCAGCAACCTTTGCTCCATTTCCCACTCGTAGGTCGACTTCGCCCTTAGTCAATGGTCTACTGCTCTTTAGATCCTGCACATTTACACAAATGTGAGATCCACATCCAATATCTAATACCCATGATGCAGAAGTAGATAAATTGACTTCTATAACAAAAATACCTGAAGTGGAAGTCTCACTTCCCTTCTTCTTCTTGAGCTCCTCTAGGTACTTGGCACGTTCCTCTTCCAATGTCCTGGTCGACCGCGGGGAAGCATGTACCTTCCTTAGCCACTCCACCCACTTTGGTTTCAAGCTAGAAGTGCTAGGCTTGGACTTTTCCTTTCCCTTACCCTTCCACTTGTCCCGGGGCTTTTTCTCATTGCTTTCTTGCCCTTATTCTTATGGACCATCATTATGGCCTTTCCTTTGCCTTTGTTTATGTTCGCTCAGCCAGCTTCTCAACATGCTTAGCACTCGATAGTGGTTTGTCAATTTCATTCATGTTGTAGTTCATGACAAATTGACTAAAACTATCCGGCAACGAACGATTGCGAGACTAAGTCGGTGGCCAACTCTTGGCCCATAGGAAAACCGAGTCTCTCAAGGTTTTCAATGTACCCAATCATCTTGAGTACATGAGCACCAACAGGGCTTCCCTCTACCAGTTTACACTGAAAGAGTGCTTTGGAGACCTCATATCTCTCATGTCTAGCCTGCTCTTGATAAAGCTTTTTGAGGTGTACGATCATATCGTATGCTTCTATGTTCTCGTGTTGCTTTTGGAGCTCAGAGTTCATGGTGGCTAGCATTAGACATCCAATGTCCAAGGCATCATCTTGATGCTTCTTATAAGCATCTCTTTCAGCTCTAGGGGCATTAGCAGCAGGTGGTTCAGGAATAGGTTGTTCTAAAACATACAGCTTTTTCTCTTGCTTGAGGACAATCCTCAAGTTCTGTACTAGTCTAGGAAATTTGTCCGACAACTTGTCCTTCTCAAGGACCGATCGCAATGATAAGTTACTTGATGTGTTTGTTGCCATGGTAATCTATCAACGAAATATGCAAAAATAAGTATTATGCTATAAACATATTTAACAAGGTCTTTTAATTAAATACGTCTCCCACTATTTTTATTCAAATCAATGACCCTCAGCATTGACTTGGAAAATCCCATTGGAAGATTTTCTAGTGGGCCAAGATCCATATTTCACCTAGTTTTGACTCAGCTTTGGCTGATCGCCCAAAATTCAGTTATTTAGGTAGGAAACTCTTTCCAATTACATCACATGCAACTCTTGGATAGTTGGGTGAATAACACTTATTCTAATCTATCTAATGGACTAAAGCCCAACTTCATGCCTCTAAGCCTTCAATCCTATTGAAATGGCCTAGTTAAGTCAAACCCAATGGTTGACAATTGGATATTACTATTATCCTATCGCATCTTACTAATATAGATAAAGGCACCGCTTTAGCTTGAGAGACCTACACTTGATCGATATTAGTCTTGACGAGTGTCACGCATTGGAAGGCATCATATAATGACTTAATATTTTCTTTGAGGGAATTTTATTATTAGATCTCACCATTTATTAAACTTGTTTAACATACCATAAACATTATCCATGCATCTTATACATATAAAGCATATAATAAATGTGACATGATTATGGCCTCTAAGAGAGTAGCATTAATTAATGCCGCTTCACCAAGCGTCTCCCACCAATGTCCTCACTTGATGTCGTCTCCTTGTCTCCACATGAAGATTACATTATAGAAACCTCTTTTACATTCGAGGGAGTTAGATGAGAAGAGAATGTACAATCGAATGTAGAGAGAAAGGCACGACACGCAGTCGTATTTAAAATAACCAAAATAGCATAAAATAAAGACTAAGGCCATAACCATGCACCATGCATCTCTAAGAATACATAAACACAAAGCAATAACACATTATTATTTTGTGAATTATAAAAACAGATTTGAATATTGCACTTTCGAATATCACACACCACGAAACGGGGTTCGGGCAAATACTGACGGGGTTCCCGCTAGGGCAACAACACTTGAACCCTAAGGCCCGCAAACACATGAACGCTTCATGTGCCGCGGGGTTCCTCACGGCCGTCATCGCCTATCCAAAACAAGATTTCCAATGCGTGAAGACATGAACACTTCATGTCATGAGGAAGCTTCATGGCCGTCGCAAACGAAAACAAGGTTTCCAAAACCTTGTGTCGCGGCTATTCTTGTGTATATCGCATTCATACAGAAAATATGCAGAAATAGAAAGCTTTCAAAACAGTTTCGTAGAATCATACATATCACATATGTATATACCAGAAAAACGCAAAAACAGAAAGCATTCAAAACGATTTTCATTCATACATATCACATATATATATACCAGAAAAACGCAGAAACAGAAAGCTTTCAAAACAGTTTTCGCAACAACATATGAACATCTTCATGGTTTCAGAAACAACATATAAAGATCATATCTTTTATCAAAAGAAAGCAACGAATCATGTTATCGCATATAACAAGAAAAGCAAAAAACCGAATCATGGTTTCGCAAGTGGCTCTGATACCACTGTTGGGAATTTGCGGATCAAAAGTCTCGCAATGAATAACAATTCCCTCTCAGGATCCATGCGAAAAATCCATAATCCGAGTTTTTAAATTTTTACCTCTTGAAGCGTGATAGACACAAGCGAGGTGAATCACCAACACCGTAATAGCGACGATGTTTCTGCGGTATCCACACGAACAGACTTGCAAAAGGAGTCACGCCTCTATTTTCGTAGTGCTAGGCTGCGAAGAGAGGAGAAGAAGACCTCACTATCTCTCACTCACTTTCTCGTAGGTGCGGCTAGGGTTGTGATGTAACCTAGTAGCAGCCCCCTTAGCAAGTATTATTTATAACAAAGGCTGCCTTAAGTGAGTGTGAGCAAGAGCAAGGTAAGTGGTGCAACCCTAAACCCATCCGTCATGAGTTAGGCCCACGGTTGAATCCGAGTCCAACTTGGATTCGATTACTCCAATTTAGTCTCGTTCTAAGTGTGCGACCTGCAGGTTCTCATGACGTTGGTAGTAATATTAAAATCTCATTTTAATATTACAAACGATGAGCAGTATCTAGCAATACATCGCTTTTACCCAAGTAATGAGAATGTCAGTGATTTGACATAACCTATCTGTGACCAATGTTTCCGTGTAGTTTAGTCCCTTTGTCCAGATATCCAGATTGAACACAAGGCATGGAATGTGTCACCCTTGTTTAGTTCAATCTTCAGTTTCCTGATTCCCGAGTAGACATAGTAATAGCAAATAAGATCAATATCTCATATTGACTTATTTGAGCATGGCCATGCATTTCGTAGTCTCACTCAATCGGGGCCCCGAAGATATCGCTCCTGTTATGTAGGAGGGACAAATCCCATCTAGGTCACTCACATTCCTCCACATGTATTGCGGCATGTCTAATAACCAACGTTATAATCATCTTGTTACAGATGACGTTTGATGGCATTAAAACACACAACTCCTCATGTAGGAATCGTAGTGATTTCAGGTCAAAGGACCACATACACCATTATCACTATGAGAATCGCTTATGACACTCACGTAACGATCCACGTAGCGTTCTCATGGCGGTCTGTCCAATACATCATTACTCTAATAGGTATCCATGTGTAGACTTGATATCTCATATCCATGACCCGTGAGATGTGGTCATCAGTCTACGCACATACTAGCCTCAATGTATTATTGTTGTCCTAATTAACAATAATACTTGACTAGGGACATTTAAGAATAGTATTTTATCCAATAGGATCTCACGATCAAGTCATCCACTTGATGTCCTATGGTATCAAACTTACTATTCTAAGGACTTTATTATGTCTACCAAAAAGAACACAATAAATGAAATGCCTCATATAAAATAACATAATATAATGTATGTAAATACAAACAAAATGTATTGGCCACTAGGGCATACACCAACATTTTGCTTGGTTGGCAGTCACAAATCCAAAATTCTCATCTAAAGGGAAAGCTATTGTTTTTCTAGAGTAGTCTAATAGGACATGGTTAGCAGATAACTAATCCATTCCTAAGATTACATCTAATTGAGATAAGGGCAAACAGATCAAATCGACAGAAAAGATTCGACCTTCAACAATCAATGGACAATTTAAACAAACTTTGGCAGTGACAACTGGTTTAGCAGTTGGAGTTGAAACAGTCAAATTAAATGGCAAAGAAGACACAGGTAAACCAAGTCTTTTCACACAGTCATATGAGATGAAGGAATGAGTTGCACCAGAATCATACAGTACAATTAAAAGATTACCTTCAATGAGACCTTCCCCTTGTATAAGATCTTTGGATTCAAAGGCTTCGACACCACTCAGGGTGTAAACCCGACCTCCAGCCTGTGGTTTAGTGGTTCTAGCAGTATTGACGGAAGGTTCCGCCTTGGCTTGATTACAGTCATGGGA
The DNA here is from genome assembly GCA_029884605.1 of Ormosia emarginata. Taxonomy (NCBI): domain Eukaryota; kingdom Viridiplantae; phylum Streptophyta; class Magnoliopsida; order Fabales; family Fabaceae; genus Ormosia; species Ormosia emarginata. Next base: position 5,294,019 of record JAQQTP010000081.1, on the reverse strand, counting down.
AACATGTCCCAGTTTCCCACACCTAAAGTAGATGATTCCCTTGATAGTGTAGTCTCTTATGTAGTGCTCCTTCCCGCACTTCATACACCTCGGCGTGGATGCTGCATTCTGACCTGTCATTCCCGGGCTTCCACTAGGACTTCCACTCGGTGATCTTTGTTGTTGATTCCCAGATGGTCTGGAATAGGACTTCTTCTGGTAACGACCAGCACCAATGTTTCCTCTTCTTTGAGACCGAATTAGTCCAAAGTTTTTGTTTCTCGCCTCACGCGCCTGGTCCAAACTTGCCACCCGGCAGCATGTATCAAGCAGCTCAGAAAATTGAGTAATCTTCAAGGTTATGACGGCTTTCTTCACGTCATATCTCAGGCCTTCTTCAAACTTTTGGCACTTCCAAGCTTCATTGGGTTGATGTTGAAAGTAAGTTGAGAACCTCGACAAGCTCTCGAACTTAGTAGCATATTCACCTATGGTCATATTTCCTTATTGCAGTCCTAGAAACTCCATTTCCTTTGCGTGTCTAGCACTTTCAAGAAAATACTTGTTCAAAAATCTCTCTCTGAACACTTCCCAAGTAATCACCCGATTCTCAGCTTGCAGCAACCTTTGCTCTCCTGTCCACCACTCCTCAGCGTCTCCAATTAACATAAACGTCGCATAGGTCACCTTTCTATTATCGGCATAGTTTATGCTAGTAAACGTCTTTTCCAGCTCTTTGATCCAGAGAGTAGCTTTCTCAGGATCAAACTCTCCTTTGAAATGCGGAGGGTTCATGCTATGAAACTTCACCAAATTCTGGGCATCAGCTGTAGCCTCCAGTTGTTGTACAGTCCTCGCTTGCTGCTTAACGATTTATTGATTCTGCTGCAGCATTGCTTCAGCCATCTTCTCTATTGCTTCAATAGCAGCAGCCATATCTCCTCTGCGAGCTATACTTTCTCTCAAATCAACCTACACCAAACACAGAGAAAAGTCAGATGTATCCTTGCAGAATACCAAACACAGAGAGTTCACACAGCACAAAACACGACAGTCCAAAACCACACAACCTAAAAGAAAATCTAAACCGGGAGCTCTGATACCAAGACAGTGTAATGCCCCTTTTTCTATATCTATCCGCGAAGAAGGAACGTCACACTATAATACTATAAAACATAAAGCGAAATAAACTAAAATGAAATGCGAAAAAAGTAACAGTTTTTAAATTCATCGACCTGATTCATTTTCTGGCGATTTAAACTCCTTTACAATTATCACTATATTTTTTTTTGTTAAATTATCATAATAAATTATTGTCATTACCAAGTAGAATCAAGGAGTTAATTTAAGAATCCATTATGTATAGAAATAATAATTAGAATGGTCGCAGTAAAAGAATTCGACATGAGTGAAACCATACACAATATATATATATATATATATATGTATATATACATATATATATATATATATATATATATATATATATATATATATATATATATATATATATATATATATATATATATATTCATACTTATATGCAGAAGCCAGTTTAATTACATTCCAAAATATGCAAAAAGCAAAGATGTACCCACCCAATGTTATACAAATATACCCCAGCACGTACAGCAAAACGTCAGGCTTCAAAAAAGATAGACAGTTAGCCATCAATAGCCACCAATAGTATCAATTCCAAAGATTGACGAGAAGGGACCATAGCCGGGTCCTCCTCGGGGTCCTCTTCGTACGATGAAACATCCATCGAAGCGATAGAGCAATAGGCAGGAGCCCGAGCAGTGGACAAAAAGGAGTCTTCATATGGGGTATAGTACATATCAGCCCACATGTCCCTCACAGGCATGTAAAACTCTAGCCAAACAAAAGCATGAAAATCTAAAATAGGGGCGTCATAACAACCCCATGCTAAGGACAACGTCAGCTCCCTATGGTACACGCATCGGTCTGTCTGCACATTAATGTGCCAGCAGTCGATTCCTCCGTGAAAAACGATTCGAGTATAGCCCAAAAATTCGTGGGGGCACGACGTCATCCTCAATCACTTCAATCGTAGTTTGGCCAGAAGCTCGGAAACTCAGGGGCTTCCTTGTTTTCCTCACGAACATCTTCTCGGAAGCATACAAATAAACAGAAAATACAGAAATACAAAAAAGAGGTGAGACACCCAACTTTCAGTACCAAATTAGTAGCGAGAAAACAAAACGGCACTGGACACCCTCATATAACACAATTCAAACATTTAATCATAGTAATAATAAAATTAACAGTAAGGGCAAAATAACTGCAGATAGCAATAAAGTCACCAACAACAGATAAATAACAATAATACTACTAGCAGTCAACAGTTCAGATATTCAAACAATTATTATGGAAATAAGAACAATTATAAATTCTCATGATCAATACACTATGGGACTGATAACTCACAATGCACAAGGTACCAAAAATTCCTACTCCGTGGAGCTAGACAAAAACATTTCGGAGTGAATAATCAAGGAGTAATGCCAGTCTATCGTTAGCCTTAAAATATAGTGTGCTTTATCTCATAAAAATGTTTGCGCAATTGGCTTATACATGGCACCTTGATAGTTGATCGTGATATAGGATAGCATCCCAGTCAGGATCATTGGTGTGTCGCATCGGTCTATCCCACGGCCCCAGTGGAGCTACCACTGTCTATTGTGAGACACCTGCACCCGGATGCCCCCAGGCGAACAACATATGACCCTATGCTTAGTCTACTCGCACCCACACAAGGGTGTTATTCAAACTCCTAGGCACACATAGTCTTTGTAATAGTGTCCAATGGACAACACGTATGCATAACGACTCAATTTCAATCATGCATGTTCATTAATGATGCATTCATCATAAGCATATCACAACGGTGTGAAAACATATATATACACATATTCATTTCTTGATATCATCACATCATGATATTTCTCAAGTACATAATCAACAAGTGTTTAGCCCACATAGGGGTCCACAATAGCATAGAATCAATTTCCATGTTAATATTAATACATATTTCAAGTGTCCATTCACTATCACAAGTCCCCATTATGGATTTACATCTTTAAAGTCTTATGCTTTGATTAATTATGATAAATTTTAGGGTAATGAGTCCATTCAAAACCATGGTCCTCTAAGAGTTTTTATCCAATTTAGTTCTACCACTTGTTAAAGATTATGCAAGTCCTTAATTTCTCAATCTTCCAAGGATGCACCAAGACATCACTTGATCCCAATTTTACACTGCAAAACCGTGGTCATTATAGGTCATCAAAGTCTTAATTTTTCTACCACATTATATATTAGTTACTTTATACTTAATCACTCAAATCCCATATCTCACAAGACCAATCCAATTCCCTAGTTTCAAGTGTCAAAACCGTGGCATCATAGGTCTTCTAAGTTTTAAATTTTTCTTTCCATTTTTATGTATTAGTTTCTTGATATCAATTCAATTAAATTTTTAGTTCACCATGATCATTCCAATCCCTTATTGTTCAACCCAAAACCGTGGCATTAGTTAGGGTAATGAACCCTTGGAATTTTCCATTCATAAATTTTATTATCTTTATTCAACATTTAATTTCATAAGTGTTATGTATTAGTGTACAAAACAAAATTTTCCATCAAAAATCTCCTCAAAATCGTGGCCTCCATGTTATGGTAGGAACCTCCAAAATTTTCATTTAGCAACCCTAATATGATCAAGCTCATTTAACACTTCTAATCCATTCAAGATTACAAATCAAACATTAGTCAAATCTAAGAACACATGAACAAACAAAACTCACAAAATGCATGGACATACAAGGGTTCCCTCACCACCAATGTTGGGTGAAATGAGTAGTCTCCCTCTTACCTAAGGAGAAACAAACAAAACTGGTTTCCTTCAAGCTCTTGAAGATTTCAGTTTCAAGGGCTCCAAGAACCCTAATTTTTCAACCATCAAAAATCAATGTTAGACATGAAAAAGAATGGATCCATGGTCATCAAAGAGACCATGGAGCACGAAAATGAAGAGAAAAGGTAAGAAAGGTTGAAGCTTGACCTCAAAGTTAGAGACTTTACCTTGGAAGACAATGGAGAAAGGTTGGGTTTTTGAAGAAATTTTCTAAAGGAAAGGTATAGAGGAGATGGAGAGGAGTAAGGAAATGGTATTGGTGAAGAGAAAGGAGAAGAAAAATGGGAGGGGAAGGGGCTGAAAAAACCATAGCAATGGAGGAGTGTAGAGAGAAGGAAGACAAAAGGAAGAAGATGAAGTTTAGAGAGATAAATGATTAGGTTAAAGTGAAGACAATTTGTGATTGTTAGGTTAAGTGTGTAAGTCACATTTCCCCCCTTTGGGCTTGGTCATTGCCACGGCAATGAGGGGAGGGAGAGAGGGAAATTTGTGGCTTCTCATGTAAGCTAAGGGCAAGGTGGCCTTTTGGCTAATGCTTCTCAAAGAAGCTTCTTAATTAGGGTACAAAAATTTGAATTAAAGTGACTTGATTAGACATAAAGTAGATTGCATTAGGATAATGTGATAGGACTTTTATTACAAGCTATTATCCAATGAACAATAGTTACAGTTGACAGAAAGTCAGTATTGATTAATCTGACGAATGAAATTTACACAACGTTTTATTATTTTATCTGTTTAAATTTCTCAAAAAACGTGAAATCTCGTAAACTATGTCCAGCCTCGGGTTTAGTAAGATCCTCCGTCGACGTTTCCACAGATCAAGGTTCTCGGGAAAAATATCTCATTTTTCTGGCTCCGCTTAATTTGCACGTAAAATGAGAAATAATATTAAAATATTTCACGTTCTCAGAAAAATTCCAAAAAATGACAAATATTATAAAACGAATATTTATAATAAAATAAATAAATTTTGGGTTGTTACACTTCCTTGTTTAAGACCAAGAAATTCCATCTCCTTGGCATGCCTCGCACTAGCAGGAAAATACTTCTCCAAGTATATGTTCTTGAAGGCTTCCCATGTGATCGTTGTTCCCTCGACTTCTATTAATCTCTGCGCTCTATTCCTCCAGTCTTCGGCATCTCTAACTAACGTGAAGGTAGCATAAGTTACCTTCCTATCATCGGCATAGCCCATCACTCGGAATATCTTCTCCAGTTCCTTGATCCAAAGACTGGCTTTTTCTAAACCGAACTCCCCTTTAAACTGAGGTGGGTTGTTGTGGAGAAATTCTGACAAATTCTGTGTTTCAGCCGTTGCCTCTTGCTGTTATGCAGCTCTCTTATTTTGTTGTACAATAACATCTGTCTGCATTGCCTTAACTACTGCAGTCATACCTCCACCACGAGCCTTCACTCTTTTTTAGAATTAGACTCAACAAAACATAAGGAAAATTAGGTGTAACCTTTTAAAAACCAAACGCGGAAAATAATACAGCACAAACAAGACAAACCTATCTTCAAAACCCAAAAGAAAACTTAAATTGGGATTCTGATACCAAACTAGTGTAACACCCTTTTTTGGAGAGGGACAGTCACACCAAAAACGAAAGTCAAAAGATTACACTAAGACTTGGTTTTTATACATGTAGATAGTAACCTGTTCATTTTTAAAACATATAATAACTTGGTAATTTCTTTTTTTTTTTTTTGTAAGCAGAAAACATAAACTTAGCAGAAATTAACATGAAGATCAAACCATAGATTTATACAAAAGATACATGACATAAGTATTTATACACCAACAATTTTAGCAAAAGAAAGTAGAAGCTTTACATGCCCAAAATATACATATACAGACAACCAACAAGGCTTCAAAAAAATATCATACCCCTAACAACTACTCAAAAAGAGCCTCAGATGGGTCCTCCTCAGGTTCCTCCTTAGAAGAGGAAATCCTCACAGGAGCAACAAACTCACGAGCAGGAGCTAGTGCGGAAGACAGGAACGAATCCTCCTGTGGGGTATACTCACGGTTACCCCACACCTCACGTATCGGTATGTAAAACTCCAGTGATACAACAACATCAAAAGATAAAATAGGTGGATCATAGCGACCCCAAGCCAAAGATAAAGTCACATCTCCCACATAGATGAAACACTTGATGTTTAAGTCGACATGCCAACAGTCAACACCTCCATGGAACCTCTGTCTGGCATACCCAAGAAAACCTCGCCGAGATGTCATCACAAAACAGAAGACTAAGTCGATCAAAAACCAGGAAACGCAAGCTCTTCCTCATCTTGGTCTTTAAAGAAGCACAGATATAAACAGAATAACAAAGCAAACTGGTGAGATATCCAACATCATTACCAAGATGTCAGCAAAAAAAGATAAACGGCATATAATGCCAAAAAGTATAGTAAAATAGTAAGCAACATCAAGGTTCAGATAATATACAATTTAATAATCCAGACAGTCATAATATCAATAAAAGAAATGGATCCATAATCAATATATATATATATATATATATATATATATATATATGCGAGTAAATATGTTGACCAACTATGCACATGCACAAAGTACCAAAATCCTACTCCATGAAGCTAAACACAACATTCGGAGAGAATGATCAAGGAGACATGTTTGTATCTCGTCAGTCTCAAATCAAGTGCTTCACTATTAACAAATTGTGCAACATAGCTTATACAAGACACTCTTCACAAGATCGCGATATAGGATAGTGTCTCGGTCTGGATTGTCGGTGTGTTTGCATTGGTCTGTCCCACGGTACAGAGGAGCTACCAACTGCCCATTGTGGGGTACCCACACCCCAACATCCCCAAGGTCAACTAGTGACCTACACTAGTTTATTCGCACCCGCACTAAGGTGTCATTTATCTCCTAGGCATAAAGCCTTACAACAAAGTCTACCGAACTTTCACAATGCATGATGATTGAATGCATATTCACGTATATTCAACAATAATATACTTTTTTCATAATCACGCCATAATTGGCCAATTAATTATCAATAAATCCTTGGTCCCACTTATGGACCCACAACAATACATTGTCCGATTCTCAATTGTGAAAGCATACTTTTAAGGTTTGATATGAAATTACGATTTAACTTCAACACTTTTCCTATCAAACCTCTCTAGGGGAATTCTCTTGTATTTTTCACCTAACCTTTATACTCTAATTAAACAAGTCCTTTACTTAGTTCTAAACATCACTCACTTAGAGTAATTATTTCGAGTTTCTCAAAACCTCACTTACACTCATGTTTTTTCCTTGGCCAAAAATCACTTTAGGTTGTAGAATAAAATTTTGTTCTTTGTTCCTTCCATTTTATGAATCCCTAATCAACATCTAATCATCTAATTACCTAAGTTTTTGCTCAATGCTAAAAATTTTCCATTGCATACCCTATAAGGCCGTGGGCTCTAGGGGATGGAAATCCAAAATTTTTCATCACCTCACTAATCACTCATAATTGAATTGCTTAATTAGTTAGACCCCAAATTATTACAAAATTTAGATCATGGACACCCCATTTGTGGGTGCTTGGTCGTGAGCCTTAAACAAAGGGGCAAAGAGCCATTGCTTTCCATACATGATTCCGATCCATCCAACCCATTTCAAATCCATCAAGATATATAATAGCAAGTAGTAAAATCATACAAGACAAAATAACTACAAAATCATCAAGAATCACCAAAAACCATACAACAAAGTGAGTAGCCCTTTCATGGATCCCTCACTATCAACACAAAAATGTGTTCCTCACCACCATGATAGGTTGAAGAGGATGATCTCCCTCTTACCTAAAGAGATGATAAGAAAAGCAAGCTCCTTTGTTACTTCTTGCGAATTTTCATCCAACTCCTCTACCAAAACCCTAAGATGATCAAACTCATATAATCAACAACCAAAACTTGAGTAGAGAAGTCCTTGATCACCAAGATGACCAAGAATCATGAAAATAGAGGAAGGAGAATAGAAAATCAAGAACTTTACCTCAATGCTTCAAGTTTTAGGGCTTTATGAAAGAAGATGAAGATGGAAGAATTAAGTAATCGTCACAAAAGGAAAAAGCTTCAAGGTGATGAGTAGATGCAAGAAATAAGGTTGGTTGAGCAAACAAGCTTGGATGGCCAAAAATGGTAGGGTTTGGCCATGGGAATAGAGAGGAAATGGAGAGGAAAGGTGAGTTTTTGAAGATGGTTCCAACAAGAAAGAAAAGCCTTCAAATGAGATGTAGTTTCAAGCAAGGTGATTGCTTGAAATTAAGCAGATATGAAGGGTGGGGGAAGAGGGTGTAACCATGGGTTTGGAGAGGAAAGGAAGAAGAGAAAATGTGAGAGGAGAAAAAGTGAGAGAAAAGAAAAAGGTTGAGAGAGAAAATGATAGAAAACTTTTTGAATAAAAGGTGAAAATTGTTTTAAGTGAAAGATGACAATTTTGTGTCATCTTTTCCCCCTAAAATCGTGGGGTCACATGGAGGAGAGAGGAAATGTGAAGCTTCCTTAAGAAGCTTTGTCCACTTTTTGAAAAAGTCAAGGGTGATGTCACTTTGATGATGTCATCTTAGTGATGTCATTAAAGTGCTCTCTAGAAAAGATGACTAACACTCTACTAAAGCTATTATCCAGTGAACAGGTTACAGTTAACAAAACCAGTATCTATTATCCAACGGATAATAAAATGTACAATGATTTTATTTGTCAGATAAAATCTCAAAAAATAAAAACTTCGTAAACTGTGTCCAGCCTCAAGTTTAGTAAGATCCCCCGTCAACATTTTCACAATCCAAGGTTTTCCGGCGTCGGCGAAAATATTTTATTTTCCCGGCTTCGCTTAGTGCACATGCAAATTAAGAAATATATTAAAATAATCAAAATTACCGAAATAAGTCACAAAAGTTATAAAAATTATAAATGAATATAAATCATGAAACAAGCAATTTTCGGGGTGTTACGCCTTGTCTTTTCTCTTTTCCTTCTCACTCATTTCTTGTTCTGTATTTGCCAGAGACGTACGTGAGAAGAGAAGGATAATAGTCAAGGAATAAGATAAGGATAATGTCACTTAAGTCGTATACTGGAAATTTCATATTTGCTAATAACACTTAAATTTTACTAAATCTTGTATTCTAACTTCCAACAACTCTAGAATATATCCTAGGATTCATCTAAATTATTGTTTTATCATTTTGTGAAATTTCCATATCTGTTGGTGTCAACTAGTATGCTTAAAATTGTCAAACTAACTCTTAGTACTCTCAAATTTTTACTACACCTTGTTCCACCTAATTGTAACTTGGAAATAAGTTTTCTTGATTTATTTCACTTAACTAGGCCATTTATATTATTTTCTGAGTCATTTTAAGCTACTTTTCGCATTTTGGGTTGTAGCAAAGTACCTAAATGTAACACCCTGAAAACTGTTTGTTTTATAATAAATATTCATTTTATAATATTTGTGATTTTTGAGAATTTTTGTGGATTTTTTAGGAAATGTTGATTATTTTAATATATTTTTTATTTTGCATGCACGCTGAGCGGGGCCGGGAAAATAAAATATTTTTCCTGAGGCCGAAAAACCTTGGACTGTGAAAACGTCGACGGTGGATCTTACTAAACCCGAGGCCAGACACAATTTACAGAGTTTTTGTTTTTCAAGATTTTATCCGATAAATAAAATCGTTGTACCGTAAAATTATTCGATATAGATAGCTTTAGCAGAGTATTAGTCATTTTTTGTAGATAACACTTTAATGACATCATCAAAGATGACATCATACATGTGACATCATCATTTGACTTTTGAAAAAGTGTTCCAAAACTTCCTAAAGAAGCTTTGTACAAAGCTTCCAAGGGAAGCCTTGTTTTCTCTCCTCCCTCCCACACTCCACGACCATGAGGCCTTTTTGGAGTCAAAAATTTGCTTTTGCTTTATCACCTTTTCATTCATAATTTTCAAATCACCAAAAAACTATCACTTTCTTCTCACTTCATCTTTTTCTCTCAAGTTTCTCTCTTCCTCTCTTCCTCTCCCCCCATGGCAACCCTCACTATTTTCTCTCCATGGAAGTTTGATTTCACGCGACCATCTTGCTTGGATCCACTTCTTCCTTTGAAGACTTTCCTTCTTGTTGAAATCACCTACAAAGAACTAAACTTTCTTCTCCATTTTCTCACCATCCTCAAGGCCAAGACACCATTTTTGGCCCTCCAAGCTTTTTCACTCAACCAACCTTAGTTCATACCTTTTCTTATCACCTAGAACATTTTCTCTCTTGTGACTATCTCTTGAATCCACCATTTTCGTTTTCTTCCAATCAAGCTCTAAAGTTTGAGACTTTAAGGTAAAGTTCATGACTTTTCTAATTTTCTTGATCCCTTAGGTGATCAATGGTTCCTTTTCTAAGCTTCGGTTGTGATTTTTGTGAGTTTGGATGTCCTAGGGTTTCTGTGTTGGTGGATGACGAATTTCTAAAGGAAAAATGAGCTTGTTTTCTTGTGTTGTCTTCTATAGGTAAGAGAGAGATGATCCTCTTCAATCTATCTTGGTGGTGAGGAAACATTTTTGGTGTTGTTGATGAGGAATCCATGTGGGATTGCTCTCTTTGTTGTGATGTTCTTCATGGTTTTGTTGCTATTTTGACTTGTATGAATTTATTGATTGTCATTGTGTATCTTGATAGCTATGGAATATATATTGGATTGCTTGGATTGTTATATGAAAAATTTAGGGTTCTTTACCCTTTTCGGATTCACGGCCAAAAGGCCAAATTTTTGGGTGTTCAAGATTTAATCTTTGTAGAAATTGGAACTTAAGTGATTAAGTGTTAAAAAATTAATTAATGCAAATGAAAAATTTTGGGTTCTTACCCCTTGGGAGGCTCATGGCCTCTAGGGCCTTTTATGGGTCCAAGCATATGACTTTTGTGTAGCCTTGGAACTTAAGTAATTGAGTAATTAACAGTGTGAAGGAAAGAAATTTATTTGATGACCTAGGGTGATTTTTGTCTTAAGAAAATAACAAGAATGTGTGTGAGGTTTGGAGAACCTTACAACAATTTTCTAAGTAAATATGATTAAATTAAAGTAAAGAACTTGGCTAATTAAGAGAATTCTTCTAAAGAAAAGATTTCATTAGAAATGTTAAATTAAAGTGAAATTCCATAATAAACCTTAAAAGTGTATTGTCACTTTTGAGAACTTGGTAATATGTTGTTATGGGTCCACGAGTAGGATCAAGAATCTGTTGATGTTTAACTTGGCTAAATTGTGGCATGTTATGGAAAGGTATATCATTATGAAATATACATGAACATGCATTGAGTCATCATGCATTGTCAAAGTAAGGTTATATGCTTAGGAGATTGAATCACACCTTAGTGCGGGTGTGAATAGACTAGTGTAGGTCACTTGTTGACCTTGGGGGCATTGGGGTGCAGGTGTCTCGCAATGGATAGTAAGTAACTCCTCTGGGGCCGTGGGATAGACCAATGCAAACGCACCGACGATCCAGACCGAGACACTATCCTATATCTCGACCTTGTGAAGAATGCCGTGTATAAAGCCTTGTTGTGCAAATTATAGATTTTCTGAAAGCACTTGATTTTAGGCTGACGAGATACTAGCATGTCTCCTTGATCATTCTCTCCGATGTTTATGTCTAGCTCCATGGAGTAGAATTTTTGGTACCATGTGCACATGCATAGTTAGTCAACATATTATTTAGCATTTATTTATATGATGATGGAACTGTTGTTTTATTGATGTCATGACTGCCTGGATTTGTTAAGTTGTTTACTATTTGAATCTTGATGCTGATTATTATTCCTGCTATGCTATGTGGACGTCTTCCACCGTTCTATTTCTTTACTTCCATATTTGGATATTGAATGCTAGATATCTCACCTCTTTTCTCTATTTTTGTTATTCTGTTTATTTATGTGTTTCTTTGAAGACATCGGTGAGGAAGGGGAAGTGCACGAGTTCCTTGGCTTTTGGCCTGATTTTGATTAGTTATCTGTTTGGAGATAGCATCCCATCCGCGAGGCTTTTTGGGTGTTGGGAATTGCGGATTAAAAATCGCGCAGCGGAATAATAGAATTCCCTCACAAGATCCATGCGAAAAAGTCCATAATCCGAGTTTTTTTTTTAAAGTTTACCTCTTGAAGCATGATAAACACAAGCAAGGTGAATCACCAATACCGTAATAGCGACGATGCCTCTGCGGTATCCATACAAACAGACTTGCAATAGGAGTCACGCCTCTATTTCGCGGTGCTAGCTGCGAAGAGAAGAGAAGAAAACCTTTCACTGTCTCTCACTCACTTTCTTAAGTGTGGCTAGGGTTGTAATGTTATGTACATAGCAGCCCCTTAGCAGTACTATTTACAATAGTGGCTGCCTTACGTGAGTGTGAGCAGTAGCAAGGTAAGTTGTGCAACCCTAAACCCATCTATCATGAGTTAGGCCCACAATTGAATCCGAGTCCAACTTGGATCCTTATTGCTCCAATTTAGTCTGTTCTAAGTGTGCGACCCTGTAGGTTCTCATAACGTTGGTAGTAATATTAAAATCTCATTTTAATATTACAAACAGTGAGCGGTATCTAGCAACACATCACTGCTACCCAAGTAATGAGAATGTCAGTGATTTGACATAACCTATCCGTGACCAATGTTTTTGTGTAGTTTAGTCCCTTTGTCCAGATATCTAGATTGAAAAGGCATGGAACGTGTCACCCTTGTTTAGTTCAATCTTCAGTTTCCTGATTCCAGAGTAGACATAGTAATAACAAATGAGATCAATATCTCATATTGACTCATTTGAGCATGGCCATGCATTTCGTAGTCTCACTCAATCAAGGGCCCCGAAGATATCACTCCTGTTATGTAGGATGGACAAATCCCATTTAGGACACTCACATCCCTCCACATGTATCGTAGTATGTCTAATAACTAACTTTATAATCATCTTGTTGCAGATGAGGTTTGATGGCATTAAAATACACAACTCCTCATGTAGGAATCGTAGTGATTTTAGGTCAAAGGACCACATATACCATTATCACTATGAGAATTGCTTATGACACTCACGTAACGATCCACGTAGCGTTCTGATGGCGGGTTTGTCCAATACATCATTACTCTAATATGCATCCATGTGTAGACTTGATATCTCATATCCATGACCCGTGAGATGTGGTCATCAGTCTACACACATACTAGTCTTAATGCATTATTATTGTCCTAATTAACAATAATACTTGACTAGGGACATTTAAGAATAGTGTTTTATCTAATAGGATCTCACGATCAAGTCATCCACTTGATGTCCTATGGTATCAAACTTACTATTCTAAGGACTTTATTATGTCTAACAAAAAGAACACAATAAATGAAATGCCTCATATATCAAAAAATAGCATAATACAATGTATGTAAATACAGACAAAATGTATTGGCCTCTAGAGCATACACCAACATTGGGTTATGTTAGGTTGATGTTTCATGGAGGTCCGGACTGCTAGCACATCAACGTGAGTACAACCGCTGCATCTACCATGGAGACGTGACTGTGTCTCTAGCGTGGGGTCGTCATGACCCGCCTGTCATTACTTTTATTACACTCCACGAGAGGATTCGTTCTTATCCTCTGTACGAGCCCCTGCTCATAATTCAATTGCTCCGATGAGGATTTCCTCTGATGAGGAAGATCCCGAGGAGGACCCATCTGAGGCTTCCTCCTAGTTGTTCATGGAGGCTTGTCTCTTTTTTATAGCCCTTTTGGGTGGCTGGCTGTATATCGCCTTGGGGGCATGATATTTTGTCTTTTTGGTGGGTTGTAAATGTATAATCCTTTTTGGGGCATGTAAAGCTTATGCTTTTCTTTTGTAAAATTGTTTATGTATTTAAACACGTATGATATATATATATATATGATGTATGGATGTAAGATTTACTTATTATGAGAGTTTCTGCTGTAATTATGTTTTATCGTTTTATTACACACACAAAAAATTCGCTAATTTATTATACGCTTATAAATGAACAGGCTATTACCTATATTTAAATGAACTCGGTCTAAATAATAGTTTTGTTGTCTGAGTTCATTTTATGTGCTATGCTTCCTTCCCAAAAAGGGGGCGTCACACTAAACGAACTCAGTTTGTCACAAAACTTAATTGACATGTTATACAAGTATAATAGTATCCCTTATACCATATACAAGCTTAACATGTTTATCAGGATGTTACACCCTCTATGCATGGCTAAGAGGTATATCTCTATTCCATTAGCGAATCAACTTATCCAAGTCAATTGAACACATCGAACATGCATCAACCATACATATAATCTAAAACCCAAATTCTTATGTCTAGGTTCATCAGATTTCAACAAATCATTTAACAGCTGATCAAACTATCAAGAGCATTAAGATCTATATGATTGAACATAACCAAACATCAATATATACTCAAAGTAATACATAATCATTAATATTCATGAAAGGATTCAAAGTAATCCCTAAATACAGCTCAACTACATCATGAAAACGAAAATCTATTGCAAAAGTCATGTCCATAGAAGATGGAAGAGAGAAAAGAGAAGGGAGAAGTAAGGAAGCTCATGGATAGGATATTTGATACTTGAATCTCCTTCCATGAAGAAGATGGCCTCCAACCTTGGCTCCCTTAGCCTCCTCAACCTCCAAAACGTGGATTGCAGCCGCAACTCGTATAAAACCTAAAAAGCTCTCTAAAAACTCTGTTAAAATTATATTTATAGGCCCAGAAAATAGAGTCACACTGCGACATTAAACATGTGACATCGCGACGCGCTTACATTTAGGTCAACAACCCACAACATTAAAATGCCTACGCCGCGATGTGCAAATTTCGTAGCTCTCTGTATGGATACAGGGGATTCACTACGCCGCGGCATTGACATGCTTATGCCGCAGCATCAGAAGTCAGAATGCTTCTTTGGCTTTCTCTTCCAGCTTTAGCTCAAATGCTCTATATATTATCTTGTTTGGAGCCCTTACTATAATAGAGAAATCACCAAATCATTAACAATTGCAAATCCACTTAATCAATAACAAAATAAGCACCAGTTGCTCAATATCATATAAGAAAGGTAGCAGAATTGAATATAATAATTATAAACACAAAACCTTCCAAATATGTATACAATGAGGACTTAAGCAATCAATGAAAGCATAGATACGGGGCACAAATAACTACAATTCATGGAGTTATCACACCCCAAACCTAGATTTTGCTAGTCCTCGAGCAAAAAAAAGTATGACTAAGTAAACTTACTTTAACAATTTATACTCAAGATGCATTCAGCAGCTTTCAATTTCATTTTTCATTTAAACAAAACCAGTGTAGAATGATTGTATCAGTCCTCAAAGAATGCTACTATCTCACAATCAACTCCACACATACACAACCCTAAACATGCTAACAATCCAGTTTCCTTTCATGCAAATCACATTTTTCCACAAACGTACAAAATAAACTTCTCCTATTCAAATCATACATATCTGGATAAGTTTATAAGCATACATGTATACGAATCATATAATCCACAAAATTGATGCTAAACTTTCTCTCCACGAATGTAAATCACATATAACTGAGGATCAATAGGGTCTTTAATAGCTTGTAATGTGTAACGTACCTAAATATACCAACTGCGGCGCAATCGTCATTACACCACAGTTACTAAATCCAGGCGTGTCACAGTCATGATAACAGTAGTTTCAAAAATTAACGAGTTTATTTCTTCGCATTTATGCATAAGTAGAAAATACGAGCCATGAATGAATTATAGATGTATTCAACCCTTAATACAACCATTGAAATGAAATCACATTCTTTATACATATATATTTTATAGCCAACTTACACGAATCACTGATAACATAGAATATAATAATTACAGTGTCAAGTAAAATACAGCGGGAATAAAACACAAAAAAAAAGGGAGGTAATAACCGAGGGATGGGTACTACCAGCAGACAAAGCCGCAACCCCATATGCATATGACACTCGGCGTCCCAGTTGACACAACAGGCATCAATGCCCCCTCGCAGCTGCACTCCCATGAAATCAAAGAAATCTTGCCAGGTTCTCAACCCCATCGGCAAGGTGTGATTCCTCATCATCTTCTTCACGATCTTTTATCAAATATGAATATAAAACAGCAATACAAAAATATAGGAAAGAGGTGAGACACCCATCATTCATTACCACTATTGGCAGTAAGAAAATAGCATGGCGCCAAGCGCCCACCGAGCAATACAGTTCATACATTTATCAATAACAACAACGGAAATTATAACAGAAGCAATTCAATTCTAAGCAATAATCAGAGTCAATAACAACAGTGATATTTATAGTAAAGGTAGAACTACAATAAGCAATAGCAGGAAGATTACAATAGTATTTCTAGAAATCAGCACAACAATTAGATAATCATTTATAGGTATTCATGCTCAACAGTTTATAAGACCAGTAATGAATGATGCACAATGCATGCTTTCCCAAATCCTACTCCATGGAGCTAGACTCAAATAGTCGGAGAGAAAGATCAGGAGACATGCCTGTAACTCGGCTGCCGAGGCCAGTGCTATCAATAATTTTTCTCGTGCACAATCATGGCATTGTACAGACATTCTACACTAGATCACGATATAGGACAGTGTCAAGTCCGGATCGTCGGTGTGTTTGCATCGGTTTGCCTCACGGCACAGAGGAGCTCTAAACTGTCCATGTGAGGGACCCGCACCCCGGCGCCCCCAAGGTCATAACATAACCCACACTTGTCTATTCGCACCCGCACTAAGGTGTGTTCAATCTCCTAGGCAACTTGGCCTTACAACAGTCCACAAGGACATTCACAGTGCATAAGACTCTATGCATGAATATGTATGATCAACATCACATACTATTCCATAATATGCCACAATTGGCTTAAATAAGCATTAATACAACATTGGTCACTCATATGGACCCATAATATCATAATATTGAAATCAAATAAGGTAATATATTTTTAGGGTCCATTATGCATTCTTATTCAAGATTTTCCATTCTTACAAGAATCCATCACTAAGTAAGTTTCCATCTCGCGTTATGCTCAAGTCTCTTTATACCAATCACTTAGTTTTTATTCTACATGGGATCAATCTAATTCCTAAAATCCATGATCAAAATCGTGGCTTCCTAAAGTCCACTACTAACATTAATTTCTCCCATTTTATGCATTGATTTCTTGATATCTCCTACTTAAGTTTTAGTTCACTAAGTTCATTCCAATTCCTTATAGTTTCCATCTAAAACCGTGGCTTCAAATTGAGTTAAATAACCCTTAAAACTCTCCATCTCAAATCCCAACACTAACATTTACATTTCCAATTACATAGGCTTCATCTCACAGTTACTTAGTTGGTTCTGTTCTGGGCGCCTAGGCGCCATATCTGTAGCGCCTGGGTGCTGGTGTAGCGTCTAGACGCTGACCACGAAGTGCCTGAGGCTAACCGGGCCGCGTCACAGGGAAAACTTCCTGGGCACAGAGCGCCTAGGCGCTCTATGCACAGCGCCTGGGCACTAGTGCATTAACAGGGATTCTGCAGAATTCTTTTCTGTAGAGCCCTGGCCCATTCACTATCCAAAATCCCTCATCAATTTTCAACCATTCCAAAATATGACACATGACATATAATTACAAAATAGCAACATATGAGTTCATAATCATCAAATCACACAATATACATGCATACATCCATACAAATCAAACAACAACATCATGGAAATGACTCAACATAACAAAGAGGGAAATCCAACATGGATTCTCTCATCAACAACAACACATAAGACATTTCCTTACTACCAAGATTGGTTGAAGAGGATTATCTCCCTCTTACCTAAATGAAGACAATCACAAGAATGCTTTCCCCTTTTTGCTCTTGATTTTCGTTTTCCCCCTTCAAGAAAAACCCTAGGGTGAGAAATCCCCAATGTGTTCACTCCAATCATAGAAAATGATTCCTTGGCCACATAGGTGACCAATAAAACGAAAAGGAGAAGGAGATGGAAGAAAGTTGAAGACTTTACCTCAAAAGCTCCAAGCTTTAGCTTCAATGGTGAAAAATAAGGGAAGAAGAAGAAGAAGAAGAACCAAGGATGGCCACAAGGGAAATGGTCTTGGAATGATGGAAGAAAGCTAGATGTGGAATGGTGAAGCAAGAAAATAAAAATGGTGAGTGGGGAGGGTGGACGGTGGAGGAGAAGGAAGAAGAAGAAGAAGAAGAAAAAGAAACGTAGAAGAGAAGGAGAGAATGAGAAAAGAAGAAGAGAAGAAAACGTGAATGTAGCTCCAAAATAAGGGCCATCAGCCGTGTAAGAAGAGTGGAAAGGGGAGAGAGAGAAAAGTGAAATGAGAGGAAGCTTCCTAGAAGTTTCCCAAATAAGTTTTTGAATTAATTTAACTTTTATTTTGAAAATAAAGCTAAAGGGACTTGATACAAGGTAAATTTTGAATAGTGTGATAAGATTTCTATTACAAGTTATTATTTATTAGACAATATTTATAGTTGACCGAAGTCAGTATTAATTTATCTGATAGATAAATTCTTCGCAGTGTTTTATTATTACATCTGTTAAAATTTCTCGAAAAACGTAAATCTTGTAAACTGTGTCTGGCCTCGGGTTTAGTAAGATCCCCCGTCGATGTTTCCATAGTTCAAGGTTCTCGGAAAAAATATTTCATTTTCCCGGTTCGACTCACTGTGCACGCAAAACGAGAAATATATTAAAATATTCGTCGTTTCCGAAGAATTCTGAAAGAATTCACATAAATCACGAATATTAGAAAATGGCTATTCGTAATAAAATTTTCTAACTTGGAAGCGTTACAGTCATTCTGCCAATTTTGTCCAATGTGCGCATAGAACGAGGAATAATATTAAAATATTTCGCGTTTCCAGAAAAATCCAGAAAAATTCCTAAAAATCCTAAATATTGTAAAATGACCATTTATCCTAAAATTATAAATTTTCGGGATGTTACATAATGTCAACCCATGGTAATGGGCGTATGAAAAGAAGGGAAAGGATATACAACAAACGTTGAGAAACATAAACATGTTATTTCAAGACTTGAGCCATCAAGTGATACTATTAGGGTAATCAACAATGAAAGAAGAAAACTCGCTAGAACCATTCAATGCTTTTTATACTTTTCATTTCTCCTACTTTGCCTGTTTTTCTCTTTCTTTTTCTTTTTCCATTTTTTTTACAAAGCAATCTTTTTTCTTCAATTTTGCATCTGGTTCCTTCAGGCTTATTTTGTACTAAATATACATTCATATCCCTAATCATTGAACTCACTTCAAGAAATAACACATCATGTACTCAACAAACATTGATGGTAGGAAGAAAATACAATGCTTTCACATGCATTAGAATGATTAACAGGTTAACGAACACAATGAGTGAATGAAAAATAAATAAGGCCAAATAATTATAAGGCTTCAAAATAGGACCTAGAGATATCATTATATCAGGGTAAGCTTAAAAAGACTCAATCGGTCGAAACAATGCCCTAATCATTTCCTCAGTCATGCACAATTTAGGATTTCGGCTCAAGAGAGTTTAAAAACAATTTCAAGGATAATCGAAATCTCTACATGCACATTCATAAACTTTCTCTAAACATGCATTCATATCATTTTCAAAGTTACACTTGCATCTAAGTGGGATGTAAATCATACATAAAAAGTAACTAAATTGTTTTACATGCTTCCGATCACATATGATTTTGCTAAAAGTAATCAAATCACAACCTTTTATGTCATTGGACAACCAATTCCACACTAGCATCAATCGAATCATGCATTAAAAATTGAAAAAATTTCCTCAGAAACCCATTAGTAATAGTCAAACTTGGCATATGATCATGATAACATGGTGACTATTATTACTGTATACATAAAATATCAAAACATGTTATACAAATTCAACATTATAATAACAACAACATGTAATGATACTCCTCTAAACTAAAGTGAAACAATGTCCTCACTATCCATGGTTTCTAGGGTACTTGAGCCTGAATAAATACTAAAAATATGAGAGCCGAGTGTTAAAAACAATAATATTAACAAATAAATGTAATATGAACAAGAAAAAATGTAATATGGACAAAAGAATGTAATATGAACAAGAAAAATTGAATATGAACAAAAGATGTACAAAACAGGGTATCACACCATGGCATACAACATCCACACTGCGACATTCAACAAAAACCCAATAATGTCGCGGCATTAAACAACCACGTCGCTACATTACCCAATTTATTTATTTATTTTTAACAAGAACAAGTTTCGCAGGTATGCCCTGTGGCGTTACACAAGCCACGCCGCGGCGCTGAGGGCTCTGTCTCAAATCCCTTATTGGGCAAAGACCAGAACGCCGCGGCATTACAAAGTGAGCGTCCTGGCGTGAGGAGCCAGCCTGCAGAATTCTATAACAAATTCAGTTTTGCTGCAGAATTTGCCCCAAAGGGGTCTCCTACACCTCTAAAACGTGTCCAAATACCTAAAACAAAGTATGGACAACTAAAATATATAAAACACAAAATCACACATATTAACCTACATATGACTTAGAACTAAACATAAACATAAAAACTAACTAAACTTACAACAATCAAACATACTAACTACAAAATTACAAAAATCCTACATACTAACATATATATAACTTAAAACTCACTAAGACCATAAAAACTAACACAACTACAAAAATCAAGCATACTAACCTATATATGACTCAAAACTTAACAAACACATACTAATCAACAAAAACATAAAAACTTGGGTTCCCTCACAAGAAAGTCCCGGCAGGACTTTCACAAGGCAAACCACCAAAATGCACTTCAGTATGCATCTCCTTAGAGTATGACCGGTTTGATCCCAAAATGGATGGATCAGATGGTAGGCCTTCTTTTGGCTAAGTGAGGTTCTCCATTGGGGGTTCTCGAGCTCCCTCAAAGGCCTCAAATGATTAAGTTCATCCTCCATTTATTGTATGTAAATACAAAGAATGAAACTTAAATGAAAAAGAACTATACAGCTTGAATTAGAACTAACTCAACTCATTGTTAATATTAGCAATACAAAATTAAACTGTTATCCCTGGCAACGACACCAAAAACTTATTTGTCCCTTTATTAGGCCACAAGTGCATGGGTCGCACAAGTAATACATTTATAGAGTAAAAGACTGTTCCCTCGAGGATAATTGGCTTCCAATTCTAAGTATCAACCAATAGCTTAGCTAAATCCTATTCAAGAACATGTAAAATAGGGGAAACATGCAATAAAGCTAATCTTAGACATAAAAACGACAAATGAAAGTAAAGATAATGGTTTAGAGATTTAGGGAATCCATTTTCACCTCATACTTCAACTAATGACATGCACCACTCATAAATAACATTGATGAATAGTTAAGTTAGCTTGAGAATCTACCTTAGTCAAAAGCCTATGTCTACGTCAATCAATCATAACTTCATTTACCTAATTCACTATGTTTCCATGAGAACTAATGCAAACTCTACTCATTAAGATCTATTCTCAAACAACCGCTATGCATAGCTAAAAGGTATATTTCTATCCCATTAGCGAATCAACTTATCCAAGCCAATTGAACTCATCAAACATGCATCAACTATACATATGATCTCAAACCCAAATTCCTATGTCTAGGTTCATCAAATTTCAACAAATCACTTAACAGCTTATCAAACTATCGTAAGCATTAAGATCTATATGATTGAACATAACCAAACATCAATATATACTTAAAGTAATACATAATCATTAATATTCATGCAAGGATTCAAAGTAATCCCTAAATATAGCTCAGCTACATCATAAAACACGAAAATCTATGACAAAAGTCATGTTCATGGAAGATGGAAGAGAGAAAAGAGAAGGAAGAAGGAAGGAAGCTCATGGATATGATATTTGATGCTTGAATCTCCTTCCACGAAGAAGATGACCTCCAACCTTGGATCCCCTAGCCTCCTCAGCCTCCAGAACGTGGATTCCAGCCGCAACTT
The DNA here is from genome assembly GCA_029884605.1 of Ormosia emarginata. Lineage (NCBI taxonomy): Eukaryota > Viridiplantae > Streptophyta > Magnoliopsida > Fabales > Fabaceae > Ormosia > Ormosia emarginata. The sequence goes on along the minus strand of JAQQTP010000081.1, from coordinate 5,271,932 downwards.
CTCTAAAATCTAAAAAGCTCTCTAAAAACTCTATTAAAATTATATTTATAGGCCCAGAAAACAGAGTCACGCTACAACATTAAACATGTGGCGCCGCGGTGCGCTTACATTTAGGTCACCAACACCGTGACATTAACATGCCTATGTCGCGGCGTGCAAATTTCGTAGCTCTCTGTATGGATGCAGGGGATTCACCACGTCGTGATATTGACATGCTTGCGCCACGGTGTCAGAAGCCAGAATGCTTCTTTGGCTTTTTCTTCTAGTTTTAGCTCAAATGCTCCATATATCATCTTGTTTGGAGCCCTTACTATAATAGAGAAATCACCAAATCATTAACAATTGCAAAACCACTTAATCAATAACAAAATAAGCACCATTTGCTCAATATCATATAAGAAAGGTAGCAGAATTGAATATAACAAATATAAGTACAAAACCTTCAAAATATGTACACAATGAGGATTTAAGCAATCAATGAAAGCATAGATACAGGGCATAAATAGCTACAATTCATGGAGTTATCACTTAACACACTTAGAAAGGCATATATGAGTGATTCTATCACTTAAGAAATACCAAAACCTCAAGAACACAATCTTAAAAAATCATGGTACTCACGCCCACGCCTAGGCGTGATCCTCTCTATCTCGCCTGAATGAGAAAATAGAACACCTATGCCTAGGCTTGGATTTGTCACGCTTAGGCGTGACCCCGAGACAGTAACTTTTGTAGAATTCTGTAGAAGTATGGCACTCTTCCATTGGTGCCACACACGAAATTTGATCATTCCAAATCTATTTATTGGTGGTTTTAAGTCCCAAACATGAGGAAAATATAAAACACTAATTGATTTCTTCAAAATTGGATCAAAATACAAGATAATCCATCAAAACCCCAAATCCTACACTTTAAGCATTTTAGGTCCAAAATGGATAGTTTTGGTTTCTAATCCAAATTCTTTGCATAAACAAGTCATAAACAACATTTATAACTCATGCAAGCAAGAAAATCATATAACACACCACAAGAACTCAATTTGACGTAATAAACCTCAAATAAGCATAACAAGGAAAAATGAGGAAAAAGATGAAGTTAAGCTCAAGAATCCCCTACCTTGAGTTCCTCAAGCTTCTATGGTGATGGAAATGATCACAAATATTCAAGCTTTCCTTTCCCTTTAGCTTTTCTCTTCTTCCCTCCTTCTTTTTTCCTTTCTCTTCCTTCTCTATTGTTTCTAATTTCAACCGTGTGAGAGAGTGAAAAACAAGTGAAATACTTAGTTGAAATATCACATAAAAGGGTAAAAGATGAGGACTATAATCCGTGGATTGTTAAGGGCCAAGAGATATCATATTGATACTTCTCGATCTACTAAAAACACTCAACTTTAGCTAAATCAAGTTTTTCAAGTTCTAACCACTTTAAAATAAATCATAGGATTCATCACAAATATTGTTGCACCAAAACCATCATTTTCCATATTTGCGTCTAGTCATTTCGGCTTTAAATAGACAACCAGTATGCCTAAAAATACCAGACTGATTCTGAAAATTCTCAAACTTAAGCCACATCATAAAATACACATTTGTGACTTAGAAATAAATCATCCACATCTATTTCTATTAGCTAGGCAATTTATGCTAATATCTAGGTCATTTTAAGTTATTTTTCACCTTTCGGCTTACAACAAAATGCCTAAACTAACTCAGATTGTCACAAAATTAAATAGACATGTTAAGCAAGTATTAAGCTACCTCTGTAATCATTTACAAGTCTAACATGTTGAAGAGAATGTTACATTTCTCTCCTCTTTTCTAAAATTTAGCCCCCAAAATTGCTTACATCATATAAACAACTGCGGGTAATCTTGCTGCATGTGAGACTCTAACTCCCAAGTCGCCTCCTCGAAACCAGTCCCATCCAAAATCACCTTCACCAGAGGAATCCACTTACTTCTGAGCTCTTTGACTCCTCTGTCCACGATCCTTATCGGTCGCATAACATAAGACAAATCCTTTCTTAACTGCACAGATTCTTTCGCATGACATGTGAAGGATCTGGATTGTACTTCCTAAGCTGTGATACATGAAAGACATCATGAATGTTAGACAAGCTGGGTGGAAGTGCAATATGGTAAGTTACGGGTCCAATTCTCTATAGGATTCGGTAGGGACTAATGAAACGAGGGTTCAACTTCCGTCTCAATGCTCTACCAATCCTAGTTGTTGGAGTAACTCTCAAGAATACATAATCTCCCTCATTGAACTCTAGAAGTCTTCTCCTCTTATCAGTATAGTTTTTCTACCTACTATGAGCCATAACCAACCTATCCCTGATCATTTTAATCTGATCTGTGGCCTACTACACTAACTCAAGAGCTAGAATGGTTCCCTCACCAACCTCATACCAACACAAAGGGGACCTACACTTTCTGCCATAAAGTGCTTCGTACGGTGCCATACCTATGCTAGCATGAAAACTGTTGTTGTTGTAGGCATAACCTCTAGGGTTTGAATAGTCCTTTCTGACTGACCGTCAGCTTGTGGATGGTATGATGTGCTCAAACAAAGCTTTGTCCTAAAAGCTTTCTGTAAGGCTCTCTAAAATCTATATGTGAATCTAAGGTCTCTATCAGAAACTATACTAACGGGTACAATGTGCAACTTAACTATCTCCTGAAGATAAAATTGAGCTAGTCTATCTAAGAAGTAGTTAACCTTATATGGTATAAAATGGGCAGACTTGGTTAATCTATCCATTACAACCCATACCACTTTGTGAATCAAAATCCACACTTAACCTAAACCCCCAAATATAACCTAAATGGGAATTAAGACATCCAAACTATGTAAAATTCATTCTAACACATCCATAAATCAGTTTCTTACTCAACCAAACTATCCTCATCAAGGTTCAACTTAAGAATCACAAAATCACCCTTCAAAGCTCCATTCCCTCATCAAGCCATTCGAGAACAAAAATGAAGGAAATGATAAATAAGCTATCCAAACAAAACTTTCCCCCTACCTCTTTGTAGACAAGATGAAGATGAAGCCAAGGATGGCCATGGAAGATCCTCCCCTGTGGTCTTCTTCCTTTCCCCTTTCTCTTTTTCTTCCTTCTCCTTCTTTCTTTTCTATTTTCCCTTTTCTCTTTTATGCTTTCTCTTCTCTGTCGTGAACCAACAATAGCAAAGTCCAACTTTGCTATTTAAAGATAATCACTAATGTGGTACCAAAAATCTTGATCTGCTAAGAACACTCAGTTTTTACCAAATCCAATTCTCTACCTTCCAATAGACTTAAAATAAATCCTATGATTCATTAAAAATCTGTTTTCACCATTTTCACACTTTTCCATATCTGCTAGTAGTCAATTCAGCATTTAAACACACAACCAGTATACTTAAAAATACCAAACTAACTCTGATTAACGTCAAAACTTATTTGTAGCACAGTTCACACATTTGTGACCTAGAAATAAACTCTCCACATTTATTTCTTCTAACTAAGCAGTTAAAGCCACTTCCGGAGCTAAAAACAGCTATTTTCCACACATAACATTGCAGCAAAGTGCCTAAACGTGCTCAGACAATCACAAAACTTAACAGACATGTTAATCAAGCTTTAGGCGACCTCTATATCCATATACAAGCCTAACATTTTTTTCTAGGGTGTTACATTCTCCCTACTTTTTTAGAATATTGTCCCCAAAATGTGCTCGCCATCAACACTTAGTCTCTCACAACTAAGGTTCCAAGATCTCCTTCAGACATGACACTCGAAGGAATCCCACCTTCCATAGTGATATCCAACTCATCATTCTCAACTCAAGACAATCTTGTCTCATACTGGTCTCCTGCTCCCAAGCCAAACCTAAACCAGATATTCTTTATCTAAGAAATCTGTTTTCCACAAAACACATCGACTTCCTTATCCATAATCCTTTCAAGCCTTATCTAACAACCTTTTATCTGAGCCATGGGCTCTACTCACACTAGAGGTACCACAACAAAGGGTGTAGATACAAACAATTCCTAAAGAGTTCAGTCTTGCCAACTTGACCCTCACTAGAAGAACTCCTATTCTCCTAGTTCGCCTAGGTGAAGTCATAGTTTCCTGTTCAGACAGAACATTAAATATTGAGTAGGCTAGTCCTCAATATCATGTATCCATGTAACAGTAGCTGCTAACATCTAACCTAAAGCAAATCATGCAATTCCTTTTCCAACATCTCAAACAAGAGACAAAGAAATGCACAATACCCAGAGAAACTTCTAACATGTCAAAACATAGTCAGTCCATACCCCGGCTCAACAGGATGAACTGCTCTGACACCGTAATGTAACATCTCGAATTTAATAACCATAGTATACCACCACAATCACTAGATTTAGACCTGCTACTTAACACAGTTATGCGATTTTCAATATAACATAATGACATTATATAAAAAATATGAGCTATGAATGAATATGTACATATTACACTACAATTGTATTTCTTATAAAAACAAAACATACATCATTTCAAAAGAAACTACCTAGCTACACTTAGCTAAGCAATCCAAGCTCCTACTTCTCTTTTTGAAGAACTAGCACTGGGATTTATAGGGCAACCCAATCGGGGTGAGAAATCACATCTCATTAGAAGTATTCCAAAATCAGCAGTTTATACAATCATACAGATTACACAATCATTAAGTTAACACTTCAATGACAGAAACACACAAGACTTCCATCTCAGAATTACGCAATAACAATATCTTCATCTCATAGACACACAATAACAACATCTCCATCTCTGAGACACACAATAACAACATCTCCATCTCGGAGACACGCAATCACCTATAAAATTGCCATGTTTATGAGTTTATGTCATGATAGCAACCGCCCATACAATTGCCATGTTATGCCAAGGCATGTCTAATGCATATGCCTATGCAATAACTTAAGTATTAAATGAACAATGTATGATACCAAGTTGATGGTATTGCCATGAATACATGAGTCTTGAACAAAGAAATGGAAGTCACATCCATAACCTTGGACAAGCATTGGAAGTCTATCCAGAAAACAACACTCCGAGTAGTGAATTCCATCAACTACACAGTCTTCAAAATAGAGAGGAAGTCCATCCTCAGAACCATAAGGAAATTCATCCTTAACAACACAACAAACATAAAAAGTATACAATTCACCTCAACTATGTTTCACAATAATATCATGCAAAATAATTTCTAATTACATCACATAATTAGTTTCACAATTGATTTATATGCACATCAAGTTCATTTTACAACACATTTTATTCAAATACTCTTAAAAGTAATTCAACACTCTCAAAAGAATAAACATGAGTGATTCCAACACTTATGGAAACTCACTTTCTCAAATCACATTTCACAATATACATGTGTATATCCATGTCTAATTACCTCACATAATAAGCAATTACAAATGACTTTGATTTATCACATTCTCACATCATTAAATACCCTTATTAAAGTCTCATCACACTTGTAAAGACATACACGAAAGTTCCCAACTCTTAGGAACTTCCAAGAATATCAAAAACACATTTTTGAAGGTTTTGGAGCTCACGTCATGGCACAAAACTATACACGTCGCGACACCCTGCTCTCAGGTGCAACTGCTAGTCAAAAAATTGCCCTACGCCGCGACATGCCATTATTCACGTCGCGACATGCTCATGCCTCAGGCCATGCCTCGGTGTGAGCCTGAGACAACAAATTCTGCAGAATTCTGCAGATGCAGATTACTGTTCCATTAGAACAAAACCCTCCTCCAATCACTCAAAACTCAATTCTAAATGATATCCAGCATGAAATAAGATCCATTAACACATTTAAATTCTTAAACCACTTTAATTTCACTCAATCATACCACTTTGTGAATCAAAATCCACACTTAAGCTAAACCCCCAAATATAACCTAAATGGGAATTAAGAAATCTAAATGATGTAAAATTCATTCTAAGACATCCACAAATCAGTTTCTTACTCAACCAAACTATCCTCATCAAGGTTCAACTCAAGAATCACAAAATCACCCTTCAAACCTCCATTCCCTTATCAAGCCCCTCAAGAACAAAAATGAAGGAAATGATAAACAAGCTGTCCAAACAAAACTTTCCCCCTACCTCTTTGTAGACAAGATGAAGATGAAGCCAAGGAAGGCTATAGAAGATCCTCCCCTTTGGTCTTCTTTCTTTCCCCTTTCTCTTTTTCTTCCTTCTCCTTCTTTCTTTTCTCTTTTTCCTCTTCTCTTTTATGCTTTCTTTTCTATGCTGTGAACTAACAATAGCAAAGTCCAACTTTGCTATTTAAAGATAACCACTAATGTGGTACCAAAAATCTTGATATGCTAACAATACTCAAATTTCACCAAATCCAATTCTCTACCCTCTAACAGACTTAAAATAAATCATATGTTTCATTAAAAATCTGTTTTGACAATTTTCACACTTTTCCATATCTGCTCGCAGTCAATCCGACATTAAAATACACAACCAATATGCTTAAAAATACCAAACTAACTCTGATTAACCTAAAAATTTATCTGTAGCATAGTTCACGCATTTGTGACCTTGAAATAAGCTCTCCACATTTATTTATACTAACTAAGCAGTTTAAGCCATTTTCGGAGATAAAAATAGCTATTTTCCACACATAGCATTGCAGCAAAGTGCCTAAACATGCTCAGACAGTCACAAAACTTAACAGATATGTTAAGCAAGCATTAGGCTACCTCCGTATCCATATACAAGCCTAACATGTTTTTCTAGGGTGTTACATTCTCCCCAAAATTTGCTCGCCATCAATACTTAGTCTCTCCCAACTAAGGTTCCCAGATCTCCATCAGACATCACACTCAAAGGAATCCCACCTTCCATAGTGATATCTAACTCATCATTCTCAACTCAAGACAATCCTGTCTTATATGGGTCTCCAGCTACCAAGCCAAACCTAAACCAGATATTCTTTATCTAAGAAATATGTTTTCCACAAAACTCATGGACTTCCTTGTTCATAATCTTTTCAAGCCTTATCTAACAACCTTTTATTTGACCCATCAGCTCTACTCACACTAGAGGAACCACAACAAAGGGTGTAGATGCAAATAATTCCTAATGAGTTCAGTCATGCCAACTGGACCCTCACTAGAAGAACTCCTATTCTACTAGTTCACCTAGGTGAAGTCATAGTTTCCTGTTCACATAGAACATTACATATTGAGTAGGCCAGTCCTTAATATCATATAACCATATACCAATAGCTACTAACATCTAACCTAAAGCAAATCATGCAATTCCATTTCCAACATCTCAAACAAGAGACAAAGAAATGCACAATACCCAAAGAAACTTCTAACATGCCAAAGCATAGTCAGTCCATACCCCGGCTCAACAGGATGAACTGCTCTGATACCATTGTGTAACATTCTGAATTTAATAACCATAGTATACCACCACAGTCACTAGATTCGGACCTACTACTTAACAACTATGCAATTTTCAATATAACATAACAACACTATATAGAAAATATGACCCATGAATGAATATGTACATATTTCACCACAATTGTATTTCTCATAAATATAAAGTGTACATCAGTTCAAAAGAAACTACCTAGCTACACTAAGTTAAGCACTCCAAGCTCTTGCTTCTCTTTTTGAAGAACTCGCACTTATATTTACATGCAACTTAATTGGGGTGAGAAATCACATCTCAGTAGAAGTATTCCAAAACCAGCAGTTTATATAATTATACAGATTACACAACCATTAAGTTAACACTTCAATCACATAAGCACACAATACTCCCATATCAGAATTACGCAATAACAACATCTCCATCTCATAGACACGCAATAACAACATCTTCATCTCAGAGACACGCAATCGCCCATACAATTTCCATGTTTATGAGTTTATGTCATGATAGCAACCGCCCATACAATTGCCATGTTATTCCAAGGTATGTCTAATGTATATGCCTATGCAATAACTTAAGTATAACATGAATAATGTATGATACCAAGTCCATGGTAATGTCATAAATGCTTAAGTCCTGAACAAAGAAATGCAAGTCACATCCATAACCTTGGACAAGCACTGGAAGTCCATCCAGAAAACAACATTCCGGGTAGTGAAATCCATCAACTACACGGTCTTCAAAATGGAGAGGAAGTCCATCCTTGAAACCATAAGGAAATCCATCCTTAACAACACAATAAACATAAAGAGTATACCAATCACCTCAACTATGTTTCACAATAATATCATGCAAAACAATTTCTAATTACATCACATAATTAGTTTCACAGTTGATTTATATGCACATCAAGTTCATTTTACAACGCATTTTATCCAAATACTCTTAAAAGTAATTTAACACTCTCAAAAGACTAAATATGAGTGATTCCAACACTTATGGAAACTCACTTTCTCAAATCACATTTCACAATATACATGTATATATCCATTCCTAATTAGCTCACATAATAAGTAATTACAAATCACTTTCATTTATCACATTCTCACTTCATTTAATGCCCTTATTAAAGTCTCATCACACTTGTAAAGACATACATGAAAGGTCCTAACACTTAGGAACTTCTAAGAATATCAAAAACAAATTTTTGAAGGTTCTAGAGCTCACACCGCGGCACAAAACTATACACGCCTCGACACCCTGCTCTTAGGTGCAACTGCTGGGTAGAAAACTGCCCTATGTCGTGGTATGCCCTTATTCACACCGCAGCATGCTCACGCCTCAGACTATGCTGCGGCATGAGCCTGCAACAACAAATTCTACAGAATTTTGCAGATGCAGATTACTGTTCCATTAGAACAAAACCCTCCTCCAATCATTCAAAAATCAATTCTAAGTGATATCCAGCATCAAATAAGATCCATTAACACATTTAAACTCTTAAACCACTTTAATTTCACTCAATCATACCACTTTGTGAATCAAAATCCACACTTAACCTAAACCCTCAAATATAACCTAAAGGAGAATTAAGGCATCCAAATGATGTAAAATTCATTCTAACAAATCCAAAATTAGTTTTTTACTCAACCAAACTATCCTCATCAAGGTTCAACTCAAGAATCACAAAATCACCCTTCAAAGCTCCATTCCCTCATCAAGCCCCTTAAGAACAAAAATGAAGGAAATGATAAGCAAGCTATCCAAACAAAACTTTCCCCCTACCTCTTTGTAGACAAGATGAAGATGAAGCCAAGGATGGTCGTGGAAAATCCTCCCATTTGGTCTTCTCCCTTTCCCTTTTCTCTTTTTCTTCCTTCTCCTTCTTTCTTTTCTCTTTTCCCTCTTCTCTTTTCTGCTTTCTCTTCTCTGCCGTGAACCAACATTAGCAAAGTCCAACTTTGCTATTTAAAGATAACCACTAATGTGGTACCAAAAATCTTGATCTGCTAACAACACTCAGATTTCATCATTTCCAATTGTCTACCCTCCAACAGACTTAATATAAATCCTATGATTCATTAAATATCTATTTTTACCATTTTCACACTTTTTCATATTTGCTGGCAGTCAATCCGACATTAAAACACATAACCAGTATGCTTAAAAATATTAAACTAACTCCGATTAACCTCAAAAAATTTATCTGTAGCACAGTTCACACATTTATGACTAAGAAATAAACTCTCCACATTTATTTATACTAATTAAGCATTTTAAGCCACTTCCGGAGCTAAAACTAGCTATTTTCCACGCATAGCGTTGCAGCAAAGTACCTAAACATGTTCAGACAGTCACCAAACTTAACAGACATGTTAAACAAGCATTAGGCTACCTTTGTATCCATATACAAGCCTAACATGTTTTTCTAGGGTGTTACATTTTCCCCAAAATTCGCTTGCCATCAACATTTAGTCTCTCACAACTAAGGTTCCAAGATCTCCATCAGACATCACACTCGAAGGAGTCCCACCTTCCATAGTGATATCCAACTCATCATGCTCAACTCAAGACAATCCTGTGTCGTACTGGACTCCAGCTCCCAAGCCAAACCTAAACCAGATATTCTTTATTTAAGAAATCTGTTTTCGATAAAACACATGGACTTCCTTGTCCATAATCCTTTCAAGCCTTATCTAACAACCTTTTATTTGATCCATGGGCTCTACTCACACTAGAGGTACCACAACAAAGGGTGTAGATGCAAACAATTCCGAACGAGTTCACTCATGCCAACGGGACCCTCACTAGAAGAACTCTTATTCTCCTAGTTCGCCTAGGTGAAGTCATAGTTTCCTGTTCAGACAGAACATTACATATTGAGTAGGCTAGTCCTCAATATCATGTAACCATGTAACAATAGCTACTAACATTTGACCTAAAGCAAATCATGCAATTCCTTTTCCAACATTTCAAACAAGAGACAAAAAAATGCATAATACCTAGAGAAACTTCTAACATGCCAAAGCATAGTCAGTCCATACCCCGGCTCAATAGGATGAATTACTCTAATACCATAATGTAACATCTCGAATTTAATAATCATAGTATACCACCACATTCACTAGATTCAGACCTGCTACTTAACACAGTTATGCAATTTTCAATATAACATAACAACATTATAGTGGATTTGATTAGACATAAAGTAGATTGCATTAGGATAATGTAATAGGATTTTTAATACATGTTATTATTGTAACACCCTAAATTGCCTAACTATTTGACAGTAATTTTGACAGTTATAATAGAATTCTACTGTTTAATGATTTATGTGTACTGTAAAATTATTTTGAGTATTCCGTCAGTACATTTGATCGTTTTGTGTGATTTACTCCGTGTCAAAAAATAATAATTTTCGGGCTCGGGAAAATCTTACGTAATTTAATTATTATTGATAAGTCTTAATTATTTTACGTAATCTGATTTGATTTTCGTAAGTTTTATAACTTTTATGATTTTGTGGATAATTATGAAATTTTTATATTTCTTTGATTATTTTAATATTATCCATGGGCTGTCTGTGGGCCTAGGGGGGCTGTACGTGGGCCCAAGTGGGTCCGAAAAAGTGAAAATTTTTCTGAAACCAAAAAATTTTGTACTGTTGAGATGGGGACAAGGGATCTTACTAAACCCGAAATCGGAAACAGTTTTCAAAATTTTCTTTTACTGTGTTTTGTACTGTATTTAATTATCAGGCGATGAAAATATAGTAAAAATATTATTCGTAGGGTTATAGCAGATAAAAATAAATATTGTACTGCGTAGTCAACATTAGTGGTTATGACGACTTTATGACAGACCAATAGGGTGCAAGCTTAATGTTGAAGTTTTTGAATATCAACCATAGATTTAATCAACAGTGGAGAATTGGTCTTATAAAATGGCTAGGACCATTTATGACCCTTGGATGTAAAGTGTAACATCCCGAGACTGCCTGCGGATTGACGAGTGTCTCCACAAACCAATACGGGTTTTTTCAGCGTGCTTTGTCCTCACTCACACGCATCCTAGGAAACTTACCAGGAGGTCACCCATCCCACAATTGCTCCAGGTCAAGCACGGTTAACCATGGAGTTCTTATATTCTAGGCTCCTGAAAAGAAGTTGCAACTTGTTGATATGGTTACGCCTAATCAATTCCTTTAAGCCATCCTCAACTATGCAGTCCCATACTTGCACAGTCTATGAATCTCTCTCATTCCAGTGCGTATTCAGTTCATTCATGGGACCCTTCGCCTAGAAGCCTGCCAGGAGCCGCTCATTATGCATGCTTCTATTACACCGGCGTCCACTCCCCGCCCTCGTCAGTCCCGGGACACCACATAAAGTAAGAAGGAGTGATCTTGACCCTTCATTTTGGAGATACATCTAATGGCTAGGATTTCAAGGAGGAAAGATCCAATGGCCTAGATCAAGTCATATATCTAAAGGCTATGATTAGAATCTACATTAATCCTAACCATTGATCTAATCAACGGTTTTGTGAGGATTTAAGGCTATAGCAAAGTTCAAGACACCATTATTACTCATTCTTAATCATTCTTGATCATTCCAAAAAGCTAAGCACATAAAAAAATTTTTCTCTTTTCTCTTCAAGATAGCTCACGGCCATGACCCATAGAACACACCATCACTCTTCAAAAATTTTAAACAACCTTATTTCTTGAATCTATACCTCAATCCAAGACACTTTGTAGTTTAGGCCAAGTTCTAAATCCATCATCTTCAAGGACTTTCTTCAAGAGCAAAGTTATAGGGTTTTTGAGGTGAAGTGTAAGGAAACTTCACTAGTTATCTCTTTTTCATGTTCTAAGCCATGTTTGATCCATGGTTTACCTTGTTCAAGCTTAATATGCTAATAAATACATGTTTTGTTTTGTATTTGAGAAGCTCTTGGTGGTGAAGGACTTGGAAAAAGAAGCAAAACAAAGAGCTTTTGAGGTTCTTCAAGAGGTAAGAGGGAGATCCATCTCACCAACTAAGTATGGTGGTGAGAAATGGTTTTGTATTTGATGGATGGTAAATCCATGTGAGGATTCATATCCATGGTCATGTAATTATTTGTGGGTGTTTATGTGGTTTATGTGTTTTGCATGGTTTATTTGTGCTTACATGCTTGGTATGATTTTAATTGCTTTGTTTATGGCATGCTTGTAATATATATGATGAATATGTATATGTATGCCATGATTTGATGATGGAAAGGAAAACAATTTTTGGTTCTAAGGACCATGAGGATTTTGGCCCAGACACCTCAAAATAGGTGTTCACAAATTAATATTTTCATGAATGGCAAAATTGGATGTTTAGAGAAGCAAGGAAATGAATAAATGTTTTGATTTCAAAGACCAAGTGTTCACAATTTTTGAAAGAAATTTTAATGGTTTTGTTTGTATAAAAACGAGAATGGTACTTAATTGATTTAGAAGGAAAAGTATATTATGGTTTCAATGACCATGTACCACGGTTTTGAAGGCTTGTAAGTGCCTAGATTTTATGAAATAAAATGATTTCAAAGTGGAAATGTAATTGATCTAGTACAAGGATCAAAGAAATGGAAACAAAGTATTTTATCACTTAAGAAATAGAAATTTCGGTTATGAAAGGAAAATAGAGGTTGTAAGGGTTTGAACCTCAAATTATTTTGGAAGAGGATTGAATTTGAGAATTTATTTTGAATTATAAAGGAAACATTGATGATTTAAAATTTACTAATATAAAACTCATCCTTTGGGTTTTGGAGTGCATTAGGAAATTTTAAGTGAGAAAAGCATTGATTTAATTCAATGAAATGGTGAATTTATGGAATAAATTGCGAAAAAGGATTTTCTTGAGTAAGAAAATGTGAAAAATAATGTGAGAAGTCATATTATTTTGAGAAAGGTTGAATTGAAAATTTTGAAATATTGAGGAATATTTTATGTGGTTGTAAAATGGTGAAAAATGATTTACGTAACTTAAAAACGTGATTTTTAAGCTACGCAATTTGAAAAATGTTTAAATATTTTCACGCGAATTGAAAAACATTGAAATGTTTCTATGCAGTTTGGAAAGCGTTTAAATATTTTTACACATTTGAGATATTGTTGAAAAATCGCTATGTGATTTAAAAATGGTGGAATATTTTTACGTGATTGAGAAAACATTGAAAAATCACTACGTGATTGAAAAATGATGGAATATTTTTACGTGATTGAGAAAATGATGGAAAATCACTACGCAATTTGAAAATGCTATAGAAATGTTACGAAATTGTGAAAACGTAACAGAAATGTTGCGTGATTGTGGAAACGCGACAAAAGTGTTGTGCGACTATAAAAATGCGATAATATGATTTCGCGACTGAATTTAATAGTAGAATTACTATTGGACTAGTGTATGGACACTGTATGAGAAAATGATGAAATTAGCTTGTGATTGGCATTTGGTGCATTATACATGCATTGAAAAGATATGCAGTAAGGCATATGATGAAATTGAAAAATATGCATTGAGGCATATGATGAAATTGAAAAATATGCAGTGCTGCATATGATGAAATTGAACATAATTGCATTGAGATATTCGTGCATTGAACGAAAATATATAGCTGATAGCTATTGTGGCCTTTATGGTCGAAGAGAGAATGAGAATTGAAAAGTGAGGTCTATGATGGATCTTGGGGGCGTCAAGGCGCGACGGTTGATCCAGTTGGCAGTGGCGAGTACCCTGTGCCACATGGCGATGCAGTCCGTTGCAACGCATTGACGATACCCGACAAGAACACGATTCTTTTCGAAGACTGGAGATTGTTTGTGGGCTAAGGCTGGACAATTAACCAGAAAGACTGGAGATTGCCTATGGGCTAAGGATGGACAATTAACCAGAGCATTCTTCTTGAAATTATGAAAACCTCCATAGAGTAGGAAATTAAGTTTATATGCACATGCATAATTATTGAGTATTGGTTATGATAATTGAACTGTTGAATACTTGGATAATGTTGAGGGCATTATCATAAATATTGAGTACTTATATCTGTGTGATATATTAATTGAGGAATATTGGATGATGATGATGATAAATAATGCTGATGACATTATTGTAATTATCGTATGATTTGAATAATGTTAATGGCATGATGGTAATTATTATTTATTATATTTGTTGTGATAAATAATGATTGAGGGCATGATTGTAATTATTGTATCTGTGATGATAAATAATGTTGAGGGAATTATTGTAATTATGGTATGATGTATCTGTATGGTATGTTGCTTGTGTTATCTCTATGCTACCATGTTGGTATTGGCGTAGGTGATCTCACCTCTTTGTTATATTGTTTTGTTATGTTTGTATTATTAAAAATTATATAGTAGATGGAACGAGTTTCTTAGGCTTGACTGAAGGTAGATATTATGAGTTCGGTGACAACATGAAGGAGTAACCATCCCGGATTCGATGGTTTGCAATTTTGAAGAGGAACAGATATATGACGCATCAAGATGGATACAAGACGAAATAAGTATGTTGAGTTTTCTCGTTAGTGTTTTACCGTGCTATTAAGTAGGACCCGTAATGGGGTTTGCTACTGTTTAAAATTGAGTCTATAAGTTTTATATTTCTTGAATACTTGTTAAATATTATGTGGTGTCAGTAATGTATATTAATAAATTTAAATCTATTTATCAGTGTTACCTATAAATTTCAGTAAGTTTATGTTTTCGCGAAAAGAAATTTTAGTCGGAAATGTGATGCCCTAAGGAGGGTGTTACAATTATCCAATGGACAATTGTTACAATTGACAGAAGTCAGTATTAATTGTCCAGCGGATAAAAATTAAACAATGATTTATTAATTTATCAGATAAAATTTCTTAAAAAAAGTGAAACTTCGTAAATTGTGTCCAGTCTCGGGTTTAGTAAGATCCCCTATCGACGTTTCCACAGATCAAGGTTCTCGAGAAAAATATCTCATTTTCCTGATTCCGCTCAGTTTGCACATAAAATGAGAAATAATATTAAAATATTCTACGTTCTCAGAAAAATTCAGAAAAATTTTCAAAAATCACAAATATTATAAAATGAATATTTATGATGAAATAAATAAATTTTGGGGTGTTACAACTCTCCCCATCAAATAAGAATTCTGTCTTCAAAATTTTCATACCTTAGAATAATTCTAGGTATTGCTCCTTTATCTTGTCCTCCAGCTCCCATGTCGCATCTCCGGTTGTCTCGTTCCAAATCACTTTTACCAATGAAATGTCTTTTCCTCTGAG
This sequence comes from Ormosia emarginata, assembly GCA_029884605.1. Lineage (NCBI taxonomy): Eukaryota > Viridiplantae > Streptophyta > Magnoliopsida > Fabales > Fabaceae > Ormosia > Ormosia emarginata. The sequence continues at coordinate 5,256,147 of JAQQTP010000081.1, read as the reverse complement.
TTGTTTCATTCTCCTATCCTCAATCCTTACAATAGTTGTTTTATAAGTCAAGTTTTCCTTTAATTGTACTGAATCAGGTATATTTTCGAAGTTGTGACACATGAAAAACATTGTGGAGATTTAAAAGAAAAGGTGGTAAAGCTATCTGATAAGAACCTGGACCTATCCAATGAAGAATTTGATAAGGTCCAAGGAATTTAGGAGTGAGCTTTCTAGATTTGAGAACTCGACCGACCCCAGTCGTAGGCGTGACTTTCAAGAGCACATGCTCTCCTTCCTCAAATTCAAGAGGTTTCCTCCTTTTATCCGCATAGCTCTTTTGTCTACTTTGAGTCGTTCTTATCTTCTCCTGAATTATCTTGACCTTCTTAATTGTCTGCTGAATGAGATCAAGTCCAACAGTAAGTCACTCTTCATCCTGATAGTAGCATAAAGGTGTTATGTACCTTCGGCCATATAGAGCCACATAAGGAGCCATCCCTATACTTGAATGGTAATTGTTGTTGTAGGTAAACTCTACTAACGGTAAAGTTTCATCCCAACATCCAGTCTGTTCTATGGCATAAGCTCTCAGTAAATCTTCTAATGATTGAATTGTCCTCTCTGATTGACCATCGGTCTGAGGATGGTATGCAGAACTCAAACACAACTTTGTCCCCATTGCTTCTTGAAGACTCTGCTAAAATTTTGAGATAAACCCGGGGTCTCTGTCAGAGATGATACTTATCGGCACACCATGTAGTCTGACAATTTCACCGATGTACAACTGAGTCAACTTCTCTAATGGATATCTTATGTTGATCAGTAAGAAATGTGCTGACTTCGTAAGTTGATCCACAATTACCCATATCGAATCATACCCTCTTCTGGTCTTTGGCAATCCGACAACAAAGTCCATGACAATACTGTCCCATTTCCATTCGGGAATAATCAAGGGTTGTAACAATCCTGATGGTCTTTGATGTTCAATCTTTGTTTTCTGACAAACCAGACAGAAAGATACACATCTAGCAATATCTCTTTTCATTATATACCACCAAAATAACTTCTTCAAATCTTGGTACATTTTGGTCATTCCAGGATGCATATTCAACTGACTCTTATGAGCATGTTCGAGTATGTACTTCCTGAGTTCTTCATTCTTAGGCACACAAACTCTACCTTGGAATCTTAAAATTCCATCGCTTCCTTCCTCTAACGTTGACATACTGCCTTGCTCCATCAGCTTACTTTCCTCTTGCAATAACTTGTCAACCTTCTGCTTTTCTCGGATATCTTCCATTAAATAATTCGAAATAGTGCCATGTTCATGCAGATTTTTCCTGGCATTAATTCCACAAAAGACCATACATCTATGAATTGTTCTATCAAATCCTGTTCTCTGATCATCATGGTAGAAACGCTGATTGTTTTCCTACGTAAGGCATCAACCACAACATTGGCCTTCCCAGGGTGATAGTGGAGTTGGAAATCATAATCTTTCAGGAATTCTAACCATCTTTGTTGTCTCATGTTTAACACTTTTTGATCATACAAATACTTCAAGCTCTTGTGATCACTAAAGATGTTGAATGTTGCTCCATAGAGAAAATGTCTCCATATCTTCAAAGCAAATACAACAACAGCTAGCTCCAAGTCTTGCGTTGGGTAGTTTTTCTCATGCACTCGCAATTGTCTCGAAGCATAAGCCACTACTTTTCTGCCTTGCATAAGGACACAACCCAATCCTTGATATGAAGCGTCACAGTATACTTCGAATGGTTCACCTAGATCAGGTAGAACTAACACTGGTGAAGTAGTTAGTCTCCTTTTTAGCTCTAGAAAACTTTCTTCACAAGCATCCTTTCACTCAAAAGCTTGATTCTTCCTTGTGAGTTGGGTGAGAGGTCTAGCAATCTTAGAGAATCGTTCGATGAATATCTGGTAATATCCAGCTAATCCAACAAAGCTTCGGATTTTCGTCACCGTCTTCGGCCTCTATAGAGCAACTTCCACTTTTGATGGGTCTATAGTAATTCCTTTCTTCAAAATCACATGGCCTAAGAATTTAACCTTGTCCAACCAAAACTCACACTTTGACAATTTGGTGTACAACTCTTTCTCCTTCAAAATCTGAAGAACTATATTGAGATGTTCAGCATGATCCTCTTGATTTTTCGAATAGATCAAGATATCGTCGATGAAGATAATGATGAATCTATCCAAATAAGGATGGAAGATCCTATTCATATAATCCATGAAAATAGCAGGTGCATTCGTCACACCAAAAGGCATCACCAGGTACTCGTAGTGTCCATAACAGGTACAAAAAGCCATTTTAGGAATGTCTTCCATTTTTACTCTGATTTGATGGTAACTCGATCGTAAATCGATCTTAGAAAACACCGCCACTCCTTTCAGTTGATCCATTAGGTCATCTATCCTCGGCAATGGATACTTGTTCTTGATTGTGACTTTATTCAGCTGATGGTAGTCCACACACAATCGTGAAGTACCATCCTTCTTCTTAACTAGCAATACCGGTGCTCCCCAAGGTGATACGCTAAGTCTAACAAATTGTTTCTCCAAAAGTTCTTCCAATTGCTTCTTGAGCTCAACTAGCTCTGCTGGCGACATTCTATAAGGCGCTATAGAAATAGGACCATCTCCAGGTACAAGGTCAATGGTAAACTCGATCTCTCGCTCCGATGGCAAACCAGGTACATTTTCAGGAAAAGACTTCAGAAAATTCTCTAACCACTGGAATTGTGTGCATATTCACCTCATTCTCAATTTTCAAAGAAGACAACAACATGTATCCCCGAGCTCCTTCTTTCAAGAAAGCTTTTACTTGGCTGGCCATCAAAAATCTAGAATTCTCATCCAAAGGAAAAACTATGATTTTTCTAGAACAATCTAACAGGACATGGTTAGTAGATAACCAATACATTCCTAAGATCACATCTAACTGAGATAGTGGCAAACAGATCAAATCAATAGAAAAGATTCGACCTTCTACAATTAAGGGACAAACTAGACAGACTTTGGTAGCAATAACGGGTTTAGCAGTAGGGGTTGAAATAGTCAAATTAAAAGGAAAAGAAGACACAGGTAAACCAAGCCTTTTCACACAGTTGTAGGAAATGAAAGAATGAGTTGCACTAGAGTCATACAATATAGTTAAAAGATTACCTTCTATGACACTTCCCCCTTGTATAAGATCTTCGGATTTAGAGGCTTCAGCACCACTCAGGGTGTAAACTCTACCTCCAGCTTGCAGTTTCGCAGCTCTTGCAACATTGACGGAAGGCTCCGCCTTAGGTTGGTTACAATCACGAGAAATGTGTCTAGGTTTCCCGCATCTGAAACAAATAATTCCTTTAATAGTGCAGTTCCTCGTGTAGTGATCCTTCCCGTACTTCATGCATCTCGGCGTGACGCCATTGTTTGACTAGTTATACTTGGACTTCCTCCAGGACTTCCACCTTGCGGTCTTTGTTGTTGATTTCCAAGTGGTCTGGAATAAGGCTTCTTCTGGTAATGATTAGCATTACTGCTTTCTCCTTTTTAGGACTGAAAAGGTCCAAAGTTGTGGTTTCTTGTATCTCGCGCCTGGTCTAAATCTTCCACTCGATGACACGTATCAAGTAGCTTAGAAAACTAGTTAATCTTCAAAGTGATAACCGCCCTCTTCACATCGTGTCTTAAGCCTTCCTCGAACTTTCGATATTTCCATGCTTCGTTCGATTGGTGTTGAAAGTAAGTTGAGAATTTGGATAAGCTCTCAAATTTAGCAGCATACCTACTTACAGTCATATTCCCTTGCCGTAAACCAAGAAACTCCATCTCCTTAACATGCCTGACACTTTTCGAGAAGTATTTATTCAAGAATCTCTACTTGAATACCGCCTAAGCAATCTCTAAACCTTCTGCCTCTAGCAGTCTCTGTTCTTCGGTCCACCAATCCTCTGCGTCTCCTGCAAGCATAAACGCCACATACGTTACCTTCTTGTCGTTAGCACAGTTCATGCCTGTGAATATCTTTTCCAGTTCCTTGATCCACAGAGTAGCCTTTTCAGGATCAAATTCTCTTTTAAATTATGGAGGGTTAGTGTGACGAAATTCTGCCAGATTCTGGGCATCTGTTGTAGCTTCAAGTTGTTATGCAGTCCTCTCTTGTTGTTGAGCCGTTTGCTAGTTTTGTTGCTGCATAGCCTCTGCCATCCTCTGAATTACCTCAATTGCAGCAGTCATATCTCTTTTGCGAGCCATAATCCTCTTTCAAGTCAAGCTATACAAAATACAAGGAAAAGTCAGACGTATCCTTTCAAAATACTAAACACAGAGAATCACACAGCACAAACAAGACAGTCCAAAATCACAAGACCCAAAAGAAAACTTAAACCGGGGCTCTGATACCAAGACAGTGTAATGCCCCTTTTTCTTGTGTCTCACGAAGAAGGAACGTCACACCATAATAATTCGAAATGTAAAACGAAATAAATTATGAAAAATAATAATTATTTTAAACCTCATAGACCCAGTTCATTTTATAGATGTACAAGTTTCTTTCTAAATAGCATTACAAACATTTTTTTTGTTTAAATTATATTATTAACATGTAATGTCAAAAGAATAAATTTGGAGATTCTTTTCGTAGCGAGATAATAGTTCAAACGGTTGCAATAAAAACCAACGTGAAATAACCATACATCCATACATAACATATTTATATATATGCAACAGCTTGTTTAATTACATCATGATTTACACAAAAAGCAAAAGATATACCCACCTGAGATGATACAATTATACACCCATCAATTACAGCAAAACATTAGGATTCCCAAAAAGATAAATGGTTAGCCATCAATAGCTACCGACAGTATCGGCCCCTAAGACTTACGAGAAGGGACCGTAGCCGGGTCCATCTCAGGGTCCTCTTCATCCGATGAAATTGCCATCGGAGCGACCAAATTTCGGGCAGAAGCCTGAGCAGTGGAGAGGAAAGAGTCCTCTTGTGGGGTATAGTAAAGGTCATCCCATAATCTCTAACAGGCTGGTAGAATTCCAAATGAACAAAAGTGGCAAAGTCAAAAACAGGTGGGTCGTAGTGGCCCTACGCCAAAGATACAGTCAGCTCCCCGTGATAGATGCAACGGTCCATGCTCAAGTTAATGTGCCAGTAATCGGGTCCCCCATGAAAGGTCATCCTAGCATACCCCAAAAATCGGCACGGACGCGAAGACATCTTCAGCAAACTCTAGTCGTAGTATGGCCAAAAACCCAAAAACTCAGGTGCTTCCTTTCCTTCCTCACGAACGTCTTCTCAGAAGTATATGAATAGACATAAACGTTGAAATACAGAAAGAGATGAGATATCCATCTTTCATTACCAAAATGGCAGCAAGAAAACAAAACGACGCTGGACTCCCACATAGCATTACAGCATACATATTCTTATGCAGTAATAATAAAATTGACAGTGAAACAGAACAACAATAAGTAATATTAAGAATTAACAATAACAAATAAATAATAGTAATATCTTTAGAAATCAACAGTCCAATAGTCAGATAATAATTGCAGTAATAAGAATATATATTTTCACAGTTATAAATATTCATGCTCAATGAATTATGCTACTGACAGTTCATAATGTAGATGGTACCAAGTTCCTACTCCATGGAGCTAGACACTAACATTTTCGGAGAGAATGATTAAGGAGTTATGCTAGTATCTCGTTAGCCTTAAAAATAGTGTGCTTCATCTCATAAAAATATTTGTGCAATACAGCTTATACATGGCTCCTCAATAGTTGATCGCGATATAGGACAACGTCTCAGTCCGGATCGTCGGTGTGTTTGCATCGGTGTATCCCACAGCCCCAGTGGAGCTACCACTGTCTATTGTGAGACACCGGCACCCCGACGCCCCCAGGGCCAACCACTATGACCCTACACTTAGTTTACTCGCACCCGCACATAGGTGTTATTCAATCTCCTAGGCATACATCGCCTTTCCAATAATGTCCAACGGACAACACATATGTATGACGACACAATGTACATCATGTATGTTTATCAATGATACATTTATCATAAAGCATACCACAATGGCATATGATCATTTCTCAATATCAACATGTCGTATTCTCATCAAGTGCTTAGTCCCACATAGGAACTCACAATAATATAGAACTAATTCTTAACATCAACATTTATTTATACATGGTTCATCAATTATCACATTCACATGTTATGGAATCCAACACTTCCAATGTCTTAAAACGAAGTCTAGGTTGAATAACCCTTAGAAACCGTGGCCTCCTAAGAGTCATTACTTAATTTAATTCTTCCATCTCATTATGGATTATGTATATTTCTAAGTCCTCAATTTCCAAGGCATTATTTGAACCTAAAATTTTCTCTAAAAACCGTGGCTTCCCTAGGTCTTCAAAGTTTCAATTTCTTTCCATTTTATGCATTAATTACTTGAATCTAATCACTGAAATCTTATTTCACACAAAAGCAATCCAATCCCTTGAATTCCAAGGCCAAAACCATGGCTTCACATTAGGGTAGGAAACTCTCAAAAGTTTCATTTCATGCCTTAATCATCTTATAATTAATCACATAAATTTTATTTTACGCAAATCAATTCCAACCCTAGGAATTTCAAGCCAAAACCGTGGCCTCCAATGGGGTAGTAAAACCCTTAAAATTTCCATTCATTAATTCTAACATTTCCAAACATTCCAACACCACCAATGCATTTAAAATCATTATTCAATCATTAACCTCAATTAAAACACCTACACATGCAAAATCATCAAACAAAGTAAGCATACAAATATGGATTTCTCCATCAACAACCACACAAAGGTCTCCACACCACCAATAATGGTTGAAGTGAGTAATCTCCCTCTTACCTAAAGGAAGAACACGAAATAGACTCCTACTTGCTCCTTGATGGTTTCGATTTTGGGGTCTCCAAGAACCCTAGAATTTCAAACTCAAAGAATCAACACCAAGCTTTGAAAAAGATGGATCTTTGGTCTCCAATGAAACCATAAAACACGAAAATGAAGAAAAAGAAAAGAAAAAAATGAAAACTTTACCTTAAAGTTGGAAGCTTGGTCTTGGAAGACAATGGAGGTGATGATGGATTTTGGAGAAACTCTCCAAATAGGAAGTGTAGAGGAGGTTGAGGGGAGTGTAGAAATGATGTTAATGAAGAGAGAAAATACAAAGAAGTGGTCACCAAAGAGGGCTACAAACTATGGTGAAGGAGGAGAAGAAGAGAGAAGAAGGAGAGAAAATGGAAGAGAAGCTTGAAGAGAGAGAAAATGTTGATGAAAAATGAGAAAATTTTGATGTAATGGTTTAAGTGTAGGAAAGCAAATTTTTTCTTCTCATGGTCCACATTGCCACAACAATAGAGAGAGGAGAGAGGGGTGGAGAGGCTTCTCCAACAAGCCAAAGGTAGCTTAGTCTTTTGGTGGTCAAAGCTTCTCAAAGAAGCTTTGATTAAAATACAATAAATTTGAATTAAAGTGGATTTGATTAGACATAAAGTGAATTACATTAGGATAATGTGATAGGATTTTTAATACATATTATTATCCAATGAACAATTGTTACAGTTGATAAAAGTCAGTATTAATTGTCCAGCGGATAAAAATTACACAGCGATTTATTAATTTATTAGATAACATTTCTTGAAAAATATAAAACCTCATAAACTATGACTAGTCTCGAGTTTAGTAAGATCTCCTGTTGACGTTTCCACAAATCAAGGTTCTCGGGAAAAATATCTTATTTTCCCAATTCCGCTCAGTTTGCACGTAAAACGAGAAATAATATTAAAATATTTCATATTCTCAAAAAAATCCAGAAAAATTCTCAAAAATCACAAATATTATAAAATGAATATTTATGATGAAATAAATAAATTTTGGGATATTACAATGGCCATGGAAGATCCTCCCCTTTGGTCTTCTTCCTTTCCTCTTTCTCTTTTTCCTCCTTCTCCTTCTTTCTTTTTTCTTTTCCCTTTTCACTTTTCTGCTTTCTCTTCTCTGCCGTGAACCAATAATAGCAAATTCCAACTTTACTATTTAAAGATAACCACTAATGTGGTACCAAAAATCTTGATCTGCTAAGAACACTCAGATTTCACCAAATCCAATTCTCTACCCTCCAATAGAATTAAAATAAATCCTATGGTTCATTAAAAATCTGTTTTCACCATTTTCACACTTTTTCATATCTGCTAGCAGTCAATCCGGCATTAAAACACACAACCAGTATGCTTAAAAGTACCAAACTAACTTCGATTAACCTCAAAATTTATCTGTAGCATAGTTCACACATTTGTGACCTAGAAATAAACTCTCCACATTTATTTCTACTAACTAAGCAATTTGAGCCACTTCCAGAGCTCAAAATAGTTATTTTCTACACATAGCATTGTAGCAAAGTGCCTAAACGTGCTCAGACAGTCATAAAACTTAACAGACATGTTAAGCAAGCATTAGGCTACCTCTGTATCCATATATAAGCCTAATATGTTTTTCTAGGGTGTTATATTCTCCCCACCTTTTTAGAATTTTGTCCCCAAAATTCGCTCGCCATCAACACTTAGTCTCTCACGACTAAGGTTCCAAGATCTCCATCAGACATCACACTCGAAGGAATCTCACCTTCCATAGTGATATCCAACTCATCATGCTTAACTCAAGATAATCCTGTCTCATACTGGTCTCTAGCTCCTAAGCCAAACCTAAACAAAATATTCTTTATCTAAGAAATTTATTTTCCACAAAGCACATAGACTTCCTTGTCCATAATCCTTTCAAGTCTTATCTAATAACCTTTTATCTGACCTATGGGCTCTACTCACACTAGAGGAACTACAACAAAGGGTGTAGATGCAAATAATTCCTAACGAGTATAGTCATGCCAACTGGACCCTCACTAGAAGAACTCCTATTCTCCTAGTTCGCCTAGGTGAAGTCATAGTTTCCTGTTCACACAGAACATTACATATTGAGTAGGTCAGTCCTCAATATCATGTAATCATGTAACAGTAGCTACTAACATCCGACCTAAAGCAAATCATGCAATTCCTTTTCCAACATCTCAAATAAGAGATAAAGAAATACACAATACCTAGAGAAACTTCTAACATGCCAAAGCATAGTCAGTCCATATTCCAGCTCAACATGATGAATTACTCTAATACCATAATGTAACATCCTGAATTTAATAACTATAATATACCACCATAGTCAATAGATTCAGACCTGCTACTTAACACAGTTACGCGATTTTTAATATAACATAACGACATTATATAGAAAATATGAGCCATGAATGAATATGTACATATTACACCACAATTGTATTTCTATTAAATACAAAACATACATCATTTTAAAAGAGACGACCTAGCTACACTAAGCTAAGCACTCCAACCTCTTGCTTCTCTTTTTGAAGAACTCGCACCTGGATTTACATGGCAACACAATCGGGGTGAGAAATCACATCTCAGTAGAAGTATTCCAAAACCAGCAGTTTATACAATCATACAGCTTACACAACCATTAAGTTAACACTTCTATCACAGAAGCACACAACACTCCCATCTCAGAATTACGCAATAACAACATCTCCATCTCATAAACATGCAATAACAATTTCTCCATCTCAGAGACACGCAATAACAACATCTCCATCTCAGAGACACGCAATCGCCTATACAATTGCCATGTTTATGAGTTTATGTCATGATAGCAACCGCCCATACAATTGCCATGTTATGCCAAGGTATGTCTAATATATATGCCTATGCAATAACTTAAGTATGAAATGAATAATGTATGATACCAAGTCCGTGGTAATGCCATGAATACATGAGTCCTGAACAAAGAAATGAAAGTTGTGGATAAATGACTCTAATATGTTTTGATTAATGACTAAACTTAACATGATTATTACTTTGATTCACTAACTACTTGCCAAGCTTTATTTTTTCAATGAGATTTAATGAAGCAAGAACAGTGGATGCAAAGAATCAAGGAGCAAAGCATTTCAATTCAAGGATCATGAAGGCAAACTTAAAGAAGGAGCATCATGAAAAAGGAATTCAAGGAAGATCATTAGGAACCTTTCTGTAAAGAAAATACTTTGTTTAATTCTTTGATTAAGCTCTCTCAAATAAGTAAAAATGGATTAAGAATGAAAAAGGTTAATTAATAAATCTGTACATCTATGTGTACATCGATGTACTTTCAATTAATTAACTAACTCTTAATGAAAACCTCAGTGTACATCTATGTAAAAATGTTATACATCTATGTATACATCAATTGATTATGGACTTAATGAAAATCTCTGTGTACATCAATGTATAAGTATTGATACATCTATGTATACATTGATTGATTCTAGAGTTACTTGATCAGTATGCAATTTTGTATCTATACATCGATTGATACATCTATGTATAAACCAGAATAGAAGCAAGAACTTTTTGATATAGTTATACAATCGATTAGGTAACCTATGTATAAACTTCTAGGATGAAAATACAAATGTGTTTCAAGAACAACATCGATGTACTCATATGTGTATTAATCAAGATCTTCCAAGAACACAATCGATTAAGCAATCGATGTACACATGTTATAAAAGTTAAATTTTGTTTAATACATTTGTGTACTAATCGATTAACTGATAACAGAATTTTTTAGATGAATCTGTTTTGATCTTAACTGACTTGTAAAGTATATCCAACGGATCTATTTTGTCATATACCTATATAAGGACATTGGCAAACACTTTCACAATAAAAAAATAATTGATTTGAAAATTTGAGATCAATCACAAAAATACTGTGAGAGCTTTTCATTGAAAGAAACAGTATATTCTTTTCTGTAGAACTTCAAATTGTTGTATCTGATTTTCTTAGAATCTGAATCAATCTTTTCATATTGTAAAAGAGAGATAAGAGAGAAGGTTCTCTTGCTGATGAAATCAAGAGTAGAAGGGACTTTTGATGTTGTGCAAGAATAGAAGGAATTCTTGTGGGAATTGCAAGATTGCTTTGATTTGAAAAGCTATCATTTAGGTAGAAGGAACCTAGAATTGAAGCTTGTGTAAAGAATCTTGTATATTGATTTTTCAATAGTGGATAAAACTCACAGTGGTGTGGGGACTGGATGTAGGTTACCAAAGGAGGTAGCTGAACCAGGATAAACTCGGTTTGTAATTTTCTCTATCCCTTGACTCTTTATTTGCTTTATTGTTAATTATATGAATTAAGCAATATATTAGGAATGTTTGCATGATTTGATTAGTTTATGGTCTTGTTCATATCTGAAATCAATTTTATTATTTATATTTCTTTTTAAGTTTCAAGTCTTGATTGCAATATATCTTACAAAAACACATTTTGGTTTGTTGGTTGACAAAATCTTTTTCTTAGTTAAAGAAAAGAATTAGTTTTTGCAAAAAGGGGAATAAGTTTCGAAAAGTTTTATTACTCAATTCAACCCCCTTTCTTGAGTGTTCAGAAGCCACAACCAACAAGTAGTACCAGAGCTTTCACTCTTGTGTAAAGCTTAACAGCTAAAGAGGATGGCTTCAAATAACATCTTGGGAGAAGGGGCTTCCTTGGCAAGACCCCCTGCTTTCAATAGCACTGCCTATATGTATTGGAAAGAAAGGATGTTAATATTTCTTGAGGCAAGTGGCATTGATGTATTAGATGTTGTTGAGAATGGTCCATACATTCCTCACACTCTTGATGCAAATGGCACTAAGAAAGAAAAACTAAGAAGTGAATGGGATGATGATGACAAAAAGAAAGTAGGTTATAATGCTAAAGCTAAGAATATTATAACTTCTGCCTTGAGTTATGATGAATTTTTCAGGGTTTCAAATTGTAAGACAGCCAAGCAAATGTGGGATACACTGCAAATTACTCATAAAGGAACTAGTGATGTAAAGAGAGCAAGAATGAACTCACTCATGCACGAGTATGAACTCTTTCACATGAAGAATGGTGAAGACATCAATGATATGCAAAGAAGGTTCACTCATATAGTGAATCAATTGAATGGACTTGGAAAGAGCATTTCAGATGAACAACAAATCAACAAAATCATGAGATGTTTGACAAGAGAATGGCAACCAAAGATTACTACTATAGCTGAATCAAAGGACTTAGTAACCATGAATATTGCTACACTATTTGGAAAACTTAAAGAACACAAGATGGAGTTGCATAGATTGAATGATCATGAAGAGAAGGAGAAAAAGAAAAGAGGCTTATCACTTAAAGCACATGTCTCCAAAGAAAGCCTTGACAGTGATGAAGATGAAGAAGTTGAAGAAGATGGTGAATCTGAAGAGGATATGGGACTGCTAGTTAGAAAGTTCAAGAGATTCCTCAAAAAGAAGAAAACCTTCAACAAAAGGCCCTCAAACTTCTTTTCCAAGAAGAACACTTCAAAAGCTGAAAGTTTAACATCAAATGTGAAGTGCTATGAATGTGGCAGACCTGGACATTACAAGAATGAGTGTCCTAAACTTCAAAAGAAGGACAAGCATGACAATCATGAGTCCAAGGACAAGAAGAATAGAAAGCCACGAAGAGCATACATAGCATGGGAGGAAAATGATATGGATTCCTCTGAAGATTCTGAGGAAGAAGAGGCCAATCTTTGTCTCATGACTAATCATCAAAGTGACAATGAAGATGAGGTAAATGAAATCTCCCTACCTTTGATAAACTACAAGATGCATTTGATGAATTGCATAGTGAATATCTAAAAACTGCTAAGCAATTAATGTCATCTAGGAAAGTCATTGCTAAACAATGTAATGACTATGCATCTTTTCAAATTAAGATTAAAGAATTAGAAGCTATGAACAATAAGCTAAATGCATCTAGTTCTACATGTTCTAATTGCAATATTCTGGAAAAAGAAGTGGAAAACTAAAAACCACTCTATCTAAATTTACAATGGGAAGAGATAATCTAAATGCCATATTAGGACAACAAAAAGGAGTGTATGACAAAGTTGGAATAGGCTATAAACTAGCATTGCATGAAAAGGCTTTTAAGAAACTCTTTGTTGCACCTAAATCCTCTACTAGTCCTTTTGTTAAATATTTTTATTGTGCAAGAAAAGGACATACAACTTCTACATGCTATTTTAGAAATTCTTTAAGGATGAGTGTTAAACAAATTTGGGTTCCCAAGGGAACATATGTGATGACTAACACCAAAGGACCCAACAAAACTTGGGTACCTAAGTCAAATGCTTAAAATCTGTTTTGTAGGTGTGTTTGAGAGCCAAAAGTTCAAATTGGTATTTTGATAGTGGCTGCTCCAAACATATGACTGGAGATATTACAAAGTTCTCATCCTTCACTCCCAAACAAGGTGGAAGTGTCACCTATGGGGATAACAACAAAGGAAGGATCTTAGGAGTTGGAACAATTGAAAAAAGCACAACTACCAAGATAGAAGATGTACTATATGTGGAAGGGCTCAAGCACAATCTACTAAGCATTAGTCAACTATGTGATAAAGGTTATAAGGTATTCTTTAACTCTAGTAGTTGCATTATAGAAAACAAACATGATAGTAATGCAAAGCTGATAGGTAATCGATTGAATCACATATACATGATAGATTTAGAGAATATTTCTACTAGTGATGTATGTTGTTTGATATCTGAGGAAGATGAGAATTGGCTATGGCATAGAAGAATAGGAATATTCATATGGATCATCTAAACAAACTTATTTCTAAAGAATTGATAATTGAACTTCCTAAAATTAAGTTCTCAAAGGATGGTTTATGTGATGCATGCCAAAGGGCAAGCAAACTAAAGTATCTTTTAAGGCTAAGAATATAGTTTTAACTGAAAGATGTAACATCCCAAATTTCCTATCTCTTAAACATTAATTTTAACAGTTAATAGAATTTTACAGTTTAGTAATTTCTGTGCACTGTAAAATTATTTTGTTTATTTCGTCAGCATATTTGATCGTTTTGAGTGATTTACTCCGTGTCAGGAAAATAAAAATTTTCGCACCGGAGAAAATTTTATGTAAATTAATTTTTACCGTTAGGTAACTATTTTACGTAATTTGATTTGATATTTGTGCGTTTTCTAATTTTTGTGATTTTTGTGGATGATTATGAATTTTTTTTACTGTATGTGGGCTCAGGTGGTCCTACGTGGGCCCTGTTGGGTCCCACAAAGCAAAAAATTTTCTATGCATAGAAAAATTTGTACTGTTTAGACAGAGGCAGGGGATCTTACTAAACTTGAATCCGGAAACAGTTTTTAAAATTTTCTTGTACTGTGTTTTGTACTGTATTTAATTTATCAGGCGATAAAAATACAGTAAATATAATCTTTCGTGGGGTTTTTAGCAGATAAAAATAGAAATTATATTGCTTAAGTCAACATTGGTGGTTTGGATATCCATCATTGATTTAATTAATGATGGAGACTTGATCTTGATTTAATCAACGATGGAGATTTGATCTTAGAAGTGAATAAGATCATTTATACCCGTTAGATGGAGATTAAATCAAGGGTAGAGATTTGGTCATATAAAGTGACTATGATCATTTGTAACCATTGGATTTAGAAGTGATCAAGGGTGGAGATTTGGTCTTGTAAAGTAACAAGGACCATTTATGACCATTGGATGAAGATTTAATCAATGGTGAATATTTAGTCTTAAAAAGTGACAAAGACTAATTATAACCCTTGGATTAAAAGTAAGAAGGAGCAATCTTGGCCCTTTATTTTGGAGACACATCCAATGACTAGAATTTAAAGGAGAAAGATCCAATGGCCTAGATTAAGTCTTCTAATCTAAAGCTACACCTAAAGCCTACATTAATCCAAACCATTGAATTAATTAATGGCTTAGAATGCTTCAAATAATGGCTTGAAAAGATGACAACTTTGAAGAAGCAAGGATGAAGGGGGGGACGGTTTTTGCATGTTTTTGGAACTAAAGGAAAAGTTTCAATGCATTAATTGATGCTTTATGTCATTGTTAGATGTCTTGATCAATGTTGCATCATTATTGAACTCTTTGAAGAAGCACGGAGGGGGGCTACGGTTTTGGGCTGCATTTAGAGACAAAAGTGACATTTGAAGACCATATTGGTCACCTTTGGTCATTATTGACCATACTTCATCATTTTTGAAACTTTCCTTCAAGCAAAGCTCTTAGAAACTTTTCTCTCCTTCTCCTTCTAGCAAGCTCACGGCCAAGCACCATTGATGTGGCTTCCATCACTCTTTAATTTCATCCAACCTAGTTTCTTGAATCCTTACCTTATTCTAAACAACTTTCATGTTGAAGGTTTCTTCAAAATCCAACATCTAGTACTTCAAAATCCAAGCTTCAAGATTCTACCAAAAATGGTAAATTTCATATTTCTTCTTCTAATCCTCTAGTTTTGATTTTCTAAGACATGTTGAACCATGGTTTACCTATTTCTACACTTGTTATTGATTTTAACATTTGTTTGTAATTTTTTTTAGGAATTTTCCATGGAGATCCATGAAATTGGTGGAAGGAAAACTAAGTGTTTTCACTTCATCCTTTGTCTTAACCAAATCTAAGAAGCTTTTCTCTCACAAAAATCAAAAATTCCATCTTTGTTCTTCAAGAGATACCATTCGGTCAAGACCCCTAAAAACCACTCTCCAATCTCTTTTAATTTCATCCAACCATAGATCTTGAATCTACATGATATTCTAAACAACTTTCATGTTGGAGACTTCCTCTAAATCATTCATCTTCATGGACTTTCTTCAAGCTCAAAGTTATGAGGTATTTATGGTGAAGTGTAAGGAAACTTCATTTCTTCTCTCTTTTTCATGATCTAAACTATGTTTGATCCATGGTTTTCTTAATCAAGCTTAGTATACTAATTTTTATGTATTTTGTTTTGTATTTGAGAAGCCCTTGGTGGTGAAGGACTTGGAAAAAGAAGCAAAATAAGGAGCTTTTGAGGATCTTCAAGAGGTAAGAGGGAGATCCATCTCACCAACCAAGCATGGTGGTGAGAGATGGTTATATATTTGATGGATGTTGAATCCATGTGAGGATTCATATCCATGGTCATGTAATTAATTTGTGGGTGTTTATGAGCTTTGATTATTAGCCTATGCTTGATATGCTTTGCATGAGTTTATGATTTTAATGATATGCTTATACTATGCATGATTTATTGCTTTGATTATGGTATGCTTATAATATATATTTGAATATGTATGTATATGCCATGATTTAATGATGGAAAGAAAATCAATTCTTGGCTCCAATGGCCAAAGAATGAATACGGTTTTGGCACCCAAGGTTAGGGTTCCATGTTGAAATTTTTCAAAAACAAGGGAATTAATTTTTGATCCCTAGAACATGGTGAATTTTGGTCAAGACACCTCAAGATAGGTGTTCACAAAATTAATATTTTCTTGAATGATGAAAATAGATGTTTAGAAAAGTAAGGAAAATAAACAAAGAGTTTATTTTTCAAAGAGTACATGAATACGGTTTTAGAAGGATTTTTATTGATTTATTTTGTTTAAAAAGTTTCTAAGTGTTTTACTAAACATGAGATTTAAATGAAAATAGCAATGATAATTTTAAAGATTTGCGAAGAAAGTGAAAAAGGATTTGTAAAGAAAGTAAAAATGAATTTGAACAAATGGGTTTGGTTTTTATGACCATCGGTATTTCGGTTTTGAAAACAAATAATTTTTAATGGTTTTGTTTGTGTAAAACCATATCAATTTACAAGAAAAATATTTGATAGCTTCAATGGCCAAAGACTCTACGATTTTTGGAGGTTGGAATAATTTTGGTTTTATGAAACAAAGTAATTTTAAAGTGGAAACAAAATGTTTGAACAAAATGTTTTAGTATAAGGATTTTGGAAAGGGAATCAAAGTATTTTATGACTTGAGAAATGAACTTTCATATGAAAATGAAAAAGAAAAGTTGCAAGGGTTTGAATCTTAATTTGTTTTGAAGAGAATTGATTTTAGAATTGATTTGGGAAAAATGAAGAATATAATGGTGTTTTGAAAATTTACTAACGTATAACTTATTTTCAAGTTTTGAAATATGTTAAATAAAATGTTAAGTTTTAAAACGTTGATTTACATCAATGGAAAAGTGATTTTGTGAATTATATTTTGAAAAAGAATTTCTTGAGTAAAGAACTGTGAAAAAATATTTTCTTGAGTAAAGAACTGTGAAAAAATATTTTCTTGAGTAAGAAAATATATTAAATGAAGTATAAAGTTATATTATTTTGAGAAAAGTTAAAAAGGAATTTTTAAAGGTCAAGAAATATTTTCTGTAATGAAATTGTGGTGAAAAATTATTTACGTATCTTAAAAACGTGATTTTTAAGTTACGTGATATGGAAAAATATTTCTATGTGATTTTAAATACGTTGAAATAATTATACGCGATTTGAATTTACGTTTAAATATTTTACGTGATTTGAACTACTATTGAAAAATCACTACGTGATTGAAAAGTGATGAATTATTTTTACGTGATTATGAAAATGACGGAAAATTGTTATGTGATTTGGAAAGTGTTTTAAATATTTTGAGAATGATGAAAAATGATTTACGTGACGTAAAAGAATGATTTTTAAGTTACACGATTTTGAAAACGGTGGAAAATCGTTACGCGGTTTGAGAAACGTATATTTTTATGCAATTGAGAAAAATGTTAAAAAATTAAATACGTGATTTAAAAGTGTAACAGAAGAGTTGCAGCATTTTGAAAGCGTAACAGAAATGTTACAAAATTTTGTAAACGTAACAGTAGTGTTACGGTATTGTGAAAACGTAATAAAAATGTTTTGGAATTTTAAAAAAACGTAACAAAAGTGTTACGGTATTGTGAAAATGTAAAAGAAGTGTTATGGTATTATGAAAATATAACAGAAATGTTTTTGAATTGTGAAAATGTAACAGAAATGTTACACGATTGTGAAAATACGGCAAAAGTGTTTTATAACTATGAAAACATGATAACATGATTTTGTTATTGAAAAATACAGTATGATTACTGTGGAACCAATGTTCATACATTGTTTGTGAAAATAATGAGTTTTGCCTGTTATTGGCACGTGGTGCATTTTAGATGCATTGAAAAAAAAAATATGTGTTGAGGCATATGATTTAATTGAACAAACGAATTTGAAAAGAATGACCCTTGTGGTTGGACTTGCACTGATATATTCGTGCATTGTATAAACTATATCTGAAAAATTATGAGATATATCTGTGATTGGTATTATACTTGTGATTGGCATTTGGTGCATTATACATGCATTGGAATGGTCCAATAAGGACTGGATATGGCTGATTGCCTAGGAGAAATACACCTCTTGAGTGGGTGCGATATGCGTAGTGTAAGTCACTTGTTGACCTTGGGGGCATCGGGGTGCGGGTTGCTTACACGGGTGGTTGGTCGCGCTTCTTCCCGTAGGTTAGACCGATGCAACACACCGATGATCCTGACCGAGACACTATTCTTAATCAAGATCTGATAAAGACTGTCATGTATGTGCTAGATGTGCAAAAATTGAAATGAGAATTAAAGCACGTGGTCTGAGGCACGTGGTACCGGCAGGTCTTTTCGATCATTTCTCCGACCTGAGTTTAGCTCCATGGAGTAGGAAATCGAGTCTTGTGTACATGCATAATCTGAACATTTATATCTGTGTGATATATTAATTGAGGAATATTGGCTATGACAACTGTTTTGAATATTTGGATGATAATGATGATAATGCTGAGGGCATTATCATAATTGTTGTTTATGATAATTGAATTAATAAATGCTTAGATGATGATAGTTGATTAAATGTTGATGGCATGATCATAATTGTGGTATGATCTATCTGTATGATATTGTTGTTTGTGTTATCTCTGTACTGCCATATTGGTATTGGTGTAGGTGATCTCACCTCTTTATTATGTTGTCTTGATGTGTCTGTATTGTTAAAATTAAACAGTAGAAAGAATGAGTTGTCTTAGACATAACGAGCGATGGATACTCTGAGATTGGTGACAACAATAAGGAGTGGACATTCAGGACTCGAAGGTGTGCAGTGTTAACAAAGGAACAAATGTCTGATGCATCAAGATGGACAGAAAAAGGAATGAGTATGTTAAAGTTTCTCGTTAGTGTTGTACCGTGCTATTAAGTAGGACCCGTCATGGGGTTTGCTACTGTTAAAAAAAAAGAGTCTGTTAGTTTTATATTTCTCTTTAAATTGTTAAATATTAAGTGATGTTTGTTATATGATTTTAAATCAGTTAAATCTATTTTTTCGTATTACTTATGAATTTCAGAAAGTTTATGTTTCAGCAAGAAAGAAATTTTAAAACCCATATTTTATAACTCAAACTTTGTGCAAACTTCTTTTCAGATTATGAGTCGGGAGTCAGACATGTGATACTCTAGGGAGGGTGTTACAAAAGACTTTTACAACTTCTGCACATAGACTTATTTGGACCCTCTACGACCAAAAGTTTTGGAGGAAATTTGTATACATTAGTTATAGTTGATGATTACTCTAGATTTACTTGGACCTTCTTCTTAACACATAAGAATGAAGCTTTTATAACCTTTAAGAAAATGGCTAAGTTAGTACAAAATGAAAAAGACATGAAAATAACTTCTATAAGAAGTGATCATGGTGGAGAATTTCAAAATGAAGAATTTGATAATTTTTGTGAAGAGTTGGAAATTCAACATAATTTCTCTGCTCCAAGAGCTCCACAACAAAATGGAGTTGTGGAAAGGAAAAACAAATCTTTAGAAGAAATAGCAAGAACTATGTTGAATGACTCAAACATGCCAAAATATTTTTGGGTAGATGCTCTAAACACAGTTTGCTATGTAATGAATAGAGTCTTGATTAGACCAATTTTGAAAAAGACTCCATATGAACTCTATAAAGGTAAAAAACCAAATGTTTCACATTTCCATGTCTTTGGGTGTAAATGTTTTGTACTAAATAATGGAAAGGATAATCTAGGAAAGTTTGATCCTAAAGCTGATGAAGGAATCTTTCTAGGCTATTCATCATCTAGTAAAACTTTTAGAATCTTTAATAAAAGAACACAAATAATTGAAGAATTTGTACATGTTACATTTGATGAAACTAACCCCAAAAGGTTGGGAAAGGAATTTGTTGATGATGTTGTAGAAACCTTAGAAGAGATTCAACTTGAGGAAAAGCAGGACAATGCCAAAGTGGATGAAGTGGTGAAAATTCCAACAAAAGCTCAACATGAAGATCTACCTAAAGAATGGAAAACTGCAAGGAATCACCCTCTGGACAACATAATTGGTGAAATATCCAAAGGGGTAACCACTAGACATTCCTTAAGAAATGCATGCAATAATATGGCTTTTGTATCACAAGTTGAACCTAAAACTATAGATGAAGCAATAATTGATGAAAACTGGACTATGGTAATGCAAGAAGAACTTAATCAGTTCGAAAGAAATAAAGTTTGGAAACTTGTTCCAAAACCCAAGGATAAACAAATAATTGGTACAAAATGGGTGTTTAGGAATAAGCTTGATGAAAATGGTATCATAGTAAGGAATAAAGCTAGATTAGTAGCCAAAGGCTATAATCAAGAAGAAGGAATTGACTATGATGAGACATATGCACCTGTAGCTAGATTAGAAGCCATTAGAATGTTGTTAGCATATGCATGTATCATGGATTTTAAATTGTATCAAATGGATGTTAAGAGTGCATTCCTAAATGGATATATATAAGAAGAAGTGTATGTTGGTCAACCCCCTGGTTTTGAAATAAATGAACTTCCTAATCATGTGTATAAACTCACTAAAGCCTTGTATGGACTTAAACAAGCTCCAAGAGCTTGGTATGAAAGGCTAAGTAATTTCTTACTTTAAAAGGGTTTTATAAGAGGAAAAGTTGACACAACACTATTCACTAAAAGAAAAGCACAAAACATACTACTTGTTCAAATTTATATTGATGATATTATATTTGATTCTATTAATGAATCTTTGTGTAAGGAATTTGCCAAATGAATGCAAAATGAGTTTGAAATGTCTATGATGGGAGAACTTACATTCTTCCTCAGACTACAAATCAAACAATGTGATGATGGGACTTTTATATGCTAAACTAAGTACTGTAAAGAATTATTAAAGAAGTTTGGAATGGAGAATGCAAAGGAAATGGCTACTCTAATGAGTTCATCATGCTACTTGGACAAAGATGAGAAAGGTAAATCAGTAGATGTTTCCAAGTATGATTGGTTCCTTGCTCTATTTAACTACAAGTAGACCTGATGTAATTTTCAGTGTTTGTATGTGTGTGATGGGATAATTCAACGTTTCAAACCCAAGTGCAGGTTGTTTCAAGTAATAAACTCTCGAGAGTCCGACGTCGATCCATAGGGAATTGATGATGAGAAAATTATTTGAGGTACGGAGAAGATTTGTCATAATACTAAAAATGATATAAGTTGTTTATAAATGAAAAAGATTTGCTTGGGTTAGGAGATGTACTCTTGGTAATAAATTAAAAACAAGATTATTTCGTTTTATAACTCAATTGAAATCATGCATAATGAACATTCCAATAAGAAGATTTAACATTCAAAGTTCAATCATGTAATCATATTATGGTTCCAATAATTATCTACTAATACTTGTAAATCGTCAAAAGCATCCAATGTGCCAATCCTATTGTCTACAATGGATCAAGATATTCATTATACAAGAAGAGTTTCTAAATTAATTAGAAATAACATACAACTCATATAAAGATCACATAAAAATATATCATTTGAAGCACAAGAAAGAAATTAATCTAACTTTAACTTATTACCAAGAGCTTCACCTTTTCACCTAAGCAAGTTGAAGATTTAGTTACTCATAGACAAGAAGAAAGAAAGAGAGAAGAAGAAGATGATAAACATAACTTCAATTAAGAACAATAGAAAACTACACAAAGGAAAACTAATAATACAATAGCATAAACTAAACTCTAAGCTAACTAACACCCTCAAATGTTCAGCCTTTGTCTCCTTTTATAGAGTTCAAGGAGTGTAAGAAGACAATGGAGTTGTTTGATGATAAGAAGTAAAATCAAAATAGATGATGAATGAGCTGAAATTATGGACTTTCTTGGCTCCAAAATGTCTCTACTCTTAGCTCATGGCATGCGTTAGAATTGAGCCAAGTGGTCTTCATGAAAGTTCTAGGAAATTGTCTCAGCTTTCTAGAGACACCAAGTTTAGCCAAATCCAATAACCACAGCCCGAGATATGACCCAATTACTGCTCATGGGTCAGGCCTAAATCTAGCGCCTCTGTTTTGACTTTCGAGCCCAATATCACCTTCAAGGAATCCGAATTAGCTTTTGTGTTCTCATGAAAGTTGTAGATATGGGTCTTAACCTTCCACTATCAAAATTTTAGAATTATTGAACTCCTATAGCCCGAGATATAGCCGAATGAGTGCATGAAGGTCAAGCTGTCAGGTTCAAAATGCTAGATTTTGCTTCAACTCCAATTTGAGTTATCCAAACATGTGTTTCTGGTCTTGAGGCCTTCATGAAAGTTATAGAAATTTATTTTAGCTTAAAAACAAGACTAAAATCACATCCATCGGAAATTTTGTAACTCAAATTATAGCTAGTTTACTGAAAAAGCCAAGTGAGAAGGTTATACTTTGAATGAAATATATTGCTATTAATGTGACTCTCGCTATCAAGTGAATAGTTATTAGAGAATTATCTTAACTTTCTAACAAGATCAGAATGACATTAATTAGATAATTACAACTTAAGTTGTGGCCACTTTACTTAAGAATGCAATCACCCAAATTAATGATAATTCAAGTAATAATTTCTTCAATGATCCAATTAAGCTTAATTTCATAAAATATGACAAAATCAACTTAATTAAGCCAAATTGAACCTTAAGAAGCCTAGTTAGAGGATTATAAAATGCATAAAATACATTGTTATCAAATTCTCCCACACTAAACTTTTGCACTCCTGGGCAAAACACATAAGAACAAAAACTAAGGAACAAAGAAAAATGACACAAACTCAAAAACTAAAAACTCTAAAAGATTTAATGAAACAAGAAGAGCAACCAGTCATTCAAGGGAGCAAAGCATTTTTTTTCAGGTAATATTTCTTCATATCTCAAACCATCAAGCAAGGAAATTTCAGTTATAAAGAACAAATCAAGAATGAAAGATCCTCACAGGATTCACTCTCAATCCCTCTAGTGTTTAAAATGGTAGATATTTCACTCAATTCAACCCATGAAAAATTGCACTACTATAAGCTTGCTAATCTTCTACTTCTCCACTACTCAGAACACATGCACACAAAAATCAAGAGGACTTTATTCAAGGTTATAACGGGGTCATGGTAAAGAAGGAAGGATAATATGGATATAAGAAGATAAATACCAAAGAGAATAAAAGAGTATTATGGTACAGTTAGAGTGGAAAAGATATTTCAGAACATTCATCAATAAGGATAATGACCAATATTTGACTAATGTTTTGTTGAAGATCAATCCCAAATTGATGAGTTGAATTCATTGTTAGGCATAAACCTTCTCCTTCTCTTCATATTATTTCAAAGCATCAATCTTTATTCTAGATATGGATATGTCACATAGTGTATCAAATGGTTAGCTCTTTCTTTCTTTCTTTTTTCTTTTTTTTTTAGTTTTTCTTCTTCTTTTTTTTTATGTTTCCCTTTTTTTTACACACACACCCCCATATTTGCTTAAGAACAAAGTCAATGCTCTCTTATTCCCTAAGGTCAGGTAAAAACATGTTCTTTTTTTTTAAAAAGCACGTAATAAGCTAAAAACAAGAACTGGCCAAATAAGCTCAAAGGGGTTACACAAGGGAAAATATACAAGGATGGCTATTTGGTCAAAGTAGCTATTTTAAAATACCTCAATCATATTTAAGTATACATGTGAAAATGTAGCCTTAAAAAGAATCAAAGCAAGTTCTAGAGTAACAATTTCATGAGTGAAAATCACACAAGAAAGAAGAGAATGGTACATGTAACATTCTGAAAAATACATATTTGATCATAAATCATCGTTTTATAATATTCTTGATTTTTAGGAATTTTTCTGGAATTTTTCGGAAACGACGAATATTTTAATATATTCCTCGTTTTGCGTGCACACTGGGCTGAGAGTTGCTGAGACCAGTGTAACACTCCGGAAATTGATTATTTCACCATGAATAGTCATTTTCTAATATTTGTGATTTATGATAATTTTTCTGAAATTTTTCGGAAACGACGAATATTTTAATATATTCTTCGTTTTGCGTGAAACTCGAGCAAAGTCGTGAAAACGACTGTAGTGCTTCAAAAATTGGAAAATTATGTAACGAATGGTCGTTTTATAATATTTGCAATTTTTGAGAATTTTTTGGAAATTTTTCGGAACCGTCGAATATTTTAATATATTCCTCATTTTACGTGCGCGCTGAGCAGAATAAGAGAAACGCGATGTTTTCTCTGAGAACCTTGGACTATGGACATGTCGACGGGGGATCTTACTAAACCCAAGACTTGACACAGTTTACGAGGTTTCACAATTTTCGAGAAATCTTAACAGATACATTTAAATCAATACAAATAAAAATTCATCCGTCAGATTAATTAAATACTAACTTCATTAATCAGTAACTATTATCCATTGGATAATAGTGTGTAATAAAAATACTATCACTTTATCATAATGTAATCTACCTTATGTCTAATCAAATCACTTCAATTCAAATTTAATAGTTAAATATTCAAGCTTCCTTAAGAAGCTTTGACCCCAAGCTTTGACCACATGTGTTAGCTTCCAAAGGAAGCCAATTTTTCTCACCCACTCTCCTCTCTCTCACGTCTGCCAAAGAGCCCACTCAAGGGAAAGAATTGATTTTACTATCCTAATATTACATCTAAATGCATTAACACCCAAAAGCATCATTTCTTTCTTCCTTTTTACGTTTCTTCTTCTTCTTCCTTTCTTCAAACATTTCTTTCTTCCTCTTCCAGCACACCATACGTCCAGCCACTCCTCAAGAACCCCAACCTTCATAAAAATTTACATCAACCATGTTTTCTTAATCTCCTACTCCTTCTCATCATCTTTTGTGCTTGGAGTTTTCAAGAAAGCTTCCATCTTCAACCATTTTTCAAGCTTTGAAGGTGAGCTTCCATGGCTGAAAAATTTCAGACCTTCACTCCCATTTTCGTTTCTGGTTTCCTCTTGATTTAATGGTCATTTTCTTCTTCTTTTTCACATCATTACATTGTTCTAACTTGGACCACATTTTCTAGGGTTTTTGAGCTTCAAATCCGAAAATCAAGAGTGCTTCTTGGAATTTTCTTGGTTCTTCATCTTGGTAAGAGGAAGATTAATCCTCCTCAACCTCTTTAGCAACTAGGAATCTTGTGTTTGGTTTTTGGAAGAAAAACCACATGGTGGTTGTTCTTGAAATTGTTTGAAATTGATTTCTTGAATGTTATCTTAATTTAGCTTTGAGTAGTTGATTGAGTGGTTAATTATTCATGTAATTTTGTGATTGAAATCCATGATTGCTTGCTGGAAAATTCTGGTTGCTGGACCCCTGGATGTGTCACGGTTTTGGGGCTGTTTTGGGCTGGAAAATGAAGGGAAATGATGCTTAAATTTTGACCAATGCAAGGCTAATTAAATCAAGTAGTTAAGGTTGATCCAAGTGGACAAAATT
The DNA here is from genome assembly GCA_029884605.1 of Ormosia emarginata. Lineage (NCBI taxonomy): Eukaryota > Viridiplantae > Streptophyta > Magnoliopsida > Fabales > Fabaceae > Ormosia > Ormosia emarginata. The sequence goes on along the minus strand of JAQQTP010000081.1, from coordinate 5,230,297 downwards.
CTGGTTGTTGGACCTTGGTGAGTGCCACGGTTTTGGGCTGTTTTAAGAACAGAATTTTGGTTGACATTGTGTCAAGAATAATGCTAGGCAAATTAAGTAAAGGAAGACTAAACTAGTGAGAAAAAAATTGTAACCTAGGACCCTCTTGAGTGCCATAGTTTTGAGGGCTTGAATGAGGGAAAAGATAACAAATTTGAGATATCAAGACTTGAATTAATCAAGTAATTAAACGTAGATTAATAGTAGGAAACTTGCAACAATAATTTTTAGGATGGATTGTGGTTAAGACTTAGGAGATAAGCTAAATTTGGAAGGTAATTATAAGAATCAAATAACTTGGATCAAAATAACAAGTAAATGGACCTAATGATGTGAACATGACTTACTTGAAACCTTGGGAAGGCCATGACCTCTAGATGAAAATTTGGGTTAAGATTCCATAACCCATTACTCGGATTACAAGTAATCAAAGAATACAAGAGATTAAGGATTTAATAAACCTTAATGAACCAATGAGATAATTTTCATAAGACTTGGAGATTTTAGAAATCCATAATGGACCTAAAATATGTTCCTTGAATTATAAATTGATATTATGTTGATATTGGGTTCTTTTTGGATGCAAATTTGCTTATTTCACTCTCTTGATCAAATGTGGTATATTATGCTATTGTATGAAATTGTGGATCATACATGTTCATGCATAGAGTCCTATGCATTGTAAATGTCCTTGTGGACTGTTGTAAGGCCAAGTTGCCTAGGAGATTGAACACACCTTTGTGCGGGTGCGAGTAGACAAGTGTGGGTCTTGTTATGACCTTGGGGGCGTCGGGGTGCGGGTCCTCCACAATGGGTAGTTGGTAGCTCCTTTGCCCGTGGGGCAAACCGATGCAAACGCACCGACGATCCGGACTTGACACTGTCCTATATCGTGATCTAGTGTAGAATGTCTGTGCAATGCCATGATTGTGCACGAGAAAATTTATTGATAGCACTGGCCTCGGCAGTAAATGAGTCACATACATGTCTCCTGATCTTTCTCTCCAACTGTTTGAGTCTAGCTCCATGGAGTAGGAAATTGAATATTTTGTCCATGCATTGTGGAATATTCTGTCATCTGAAAATTATTGTTTACACGATATTTGACTGTCTGAATTTAACTGCCTGGATATTATGAATTATTCATTACCTTTATTAATGATTGCCTGACTGGTTATCTGTTTAAAAGCTTATTTATTGCCTTTACATGCTACATGGGCGTTATGCGCCGTTCGATTCTTGGTTGCTGTATTGGTATTGATGGTAGGATGTCTTACCTCTTTCCCTGTGTTTCTATTATTTGCTGTTCATGTGCACCCTGTACTGATCAAAGACGACGGTGAAGAGACAGAAGATCCTGCCTTCCCCGGCTTCTGGCCTGCACAAGATTGACTTTTACTGCGACGATGTCTGCACGTATGCGTGGGTTCTTGGGAGATGTGCGTCTGACCTTCCTTGGAGGGCCGGAGTGCTGGCACATCAACCTGAACTCCGACCGCTGCGTGTATTTGGGAGACGTGTCGATAGCACTTGCCCGGGAGACGTCATGAGGCTCCTGTCCTCACTTGCTACCTCGGCTTGCGCCCGGGAGTTTTACCCGCCTATCGTGGGAGATGTGGGGTGCCCGTTATTACACCCCGCAGGAGGATTCGTTTGATTCCACCGCTCGGGCTCCGTCCCGCCCCTCTATGGTTCCTATGGATGAGTCCTCGGATGAGGAAGATCCTGATGAGGGTCCTCCTGAGGATCCTGAATCGGTCCCTTTTTATCTGAGGGGTCGATGATCATTGGTGGCTACTGATGGCTGCCAGTGTTTTATTTTTGGGGGCTTGATGAATTTTCTTTTTGGTTGGGCTGTATATTTTGTATATGCATGTTTCCCTTGGGGTGGGTATAGTTTTGCTTTATGATGATGGCCAGGCTTGTATTTATAAAAAGCAGTTGTATTAAATTATACATATATATATATATATATATATATATATATATATATATATGCATGCTATTCAGGTGCAAATTTCTGTGTATTGTTTTATTCGTTCCTTTTATTCACATTCCGCATTATCGTATAAAAAAAAATATTGCCAAGTTTGCTTACATGGTTAAACATTAATTAATTAAAATGAACCGGGTCTTAATCGTTTGTTTATTTAATTTCCGCATTTTATTTATTTAACAATGTGACGTTCCCTCCCAAAAAGGGGCGTTACAGTACAAATGTTCAATCCATTCATCAATAGGCTCAAAATCTCATAAGGCATATTTCTATCATTCTCAATCCATCACTTCAACATTCATATCCAAGCATGTGATTTATAAGAAAGAAGAAAATTTATGCTATGACCCAAGATATGCTTTTTGCTACTTCTAAAACAGTTATTTCCTCAACTAAGATGCGTCTCAAGAGTAAAATTACCTTAAGAGCAAAATTTTCTCCTTACTCTGCCATTCTTAATTGGTTTTGTTGTAGGTTTCTGACAGTCATCTCACTAAACATACTTTCTTCAACTAAAATGCGTCTCAGGAGTAAAATTACTTCTTACTCTGCCAATATTCATTGGTTTAGCAAGTTCATGAAAATCATATCATACTTCCCTACTTTTTTTTTTAAAACTATCCTTCCCCCCAACCAGATCACAACATTGTTCACAATGTTAAAATATAGATGAGTAAAGGATAGAAGATATTACCTACTGGAGAAATCTGACACAAATTTAAACAGAAATAAAATACGATAAATAAAATCAAAGGTAAAGGAAAGAGAAATCGAGTTTCTTATTGATTTGGTACCAGGAGTAGGTCCTATTTCAATTGCACCATATCAGATGTCGCCATCAGAATTGGTAGAGGTGAAGAAGCAATTGAAGGAACTGTTGGAGAAACAGTTTATGTGACCAAGTGTTTCGCCGTGGGGAGCACCAGTACTACTAGTCAAGAAAAAGGATGGAACTTCTTGTCTTTGTGTGGACTATTGCCAGTTGAATAAGGTCACAATAAAGAATAAGTATCCACTTCCAAGGATTGACGATTTGATGGACCAATTGAACTCTAAGATAGATCTGCGATTAGGTTATCATCAAATTCGTGTCAAGGTAGAGGATATACCTAAGACAGCTTTCCGAACTCGTTATGGGCATTATGAGTATCAAGTAATGTCGTTCAGAGTGACGAATGCTCCTGCTATATTCATGGATTACATGAATAGAATCTTTCGTCCATATCTAGGCAAATTTGTCGTTATTTTTATCGATGACATTCTGATCTACTCTCAAAATCAGGAAGAGCATGTTCAACATCTCAGTATAGTCCTCCAAATTTTGAAAGAAAAGAAGCTGTATGCAAAGTTGGAAAAGTGTGAATTTTGGTTAGAAAAAGTTCAATTTCTGGGTCATGTGATTTCCAAGGAAGGTATTGCGATAGACCCATCGAAGGTTGAAACCATACTGCAATGGGAAAGGCCTAAGACAGTAACGGAGATCTGGAGTTTTGTTGGATTGGCCAGATATTACCGAAGATTTATTGAAGGTTTTTCCAAGATAGCCGGACCTCTTACACAACTGACAAGGAAGACTCAAGCTTTTGTTTGGACAGAAGAATTAAGACGAGTTTCCAAGAGTTGAAGAAGAGATTGACGACTGCACCAGTGCTAATTTTGCCGGATCCTGTAATGCACCTAAATCGCAATCGTCATTACACCACAGTTACTAAATCTAAGTGTGTCATAGTCATGATAAAGGTAACTTCTAATTCTCAAGAGTCCATTTTTTTTTCTTTTTGATAAATATGTGTAAGTAGGAAATACGAGCCTCGAATGAAATATAAATATACTGACTCATCATCGAATACAACATCATGTTAATACAAATACATGTCCATAATAAATGAGTAAAATAGAATTATACAAATATCAAATTTAAATCTTTTGTTACATAACGAAGACTACCAAATAAAGGTTCAGCCTTCATCAAAGTCAAATACGTGAACGGGAAAGATCCTGCACATGACCTTCCTCGCCATCTGTGACTGATAAGACTTGCCCTTGCGATATCTCCAAAGGAAAATGAGTACGAACCTGTGTCATAACCGAAACCACTCTAGGGAAAAGATTTTGGTTACTCCACATTTCCCCAATGGGTATAGGGAACTCCACACATAAAGGAACATGGACAATGTTTGTCCCATCACCGGGCTCATTTCTGCTTTGCACCAAGGTTACATCTCCCACATAGACGACAAGTCCAGCTTCACGCTCGAAGTGCCAGGCTTCCGCGCCTTGAAGGAATTAGATCTAATCACGAAACATGTAGGGTGTTGGGGACGTCATCACTAGGAAGCAGCAATCGATTCTCCAGTACAGCTAGTCGAGTCCACTCGTACTCTTCACTATTTCTATCCAAATTGACACAGAGCAGGGTAATATAGGAAAGAGGTGAGACACCCATCTTTCATTACCACTACGGTAGTAAGAAAACCACACGGCGCAAAGCGCCCACAAGGCAATACAGTTCATGCATTTATCAACAGCAGTAACGGAATTTATAATATAGGCAGTTTTATTATAAGCAATCATAAGAATCAATAATAACAGGTAAACATTAGTAAAACTTCACGCAGTCATCCAGGTCTCAGATACTGGACAGTTAAACATTTCAGATAATCATAGCAACCAGCTTACAATAGTATAAATCATTATATGAAAGAGTGACGTATGATATGCGGACTCATAATACCGACTCACAATGCCGACTCACAATGTATGTGCACTTGGTACCAAGATTTTCCATTCCATTTCATTTTCAAAGACAAACATTCTGGTAGATCTGCCCTCTTTAATGACAGTCTATGGGACCACGAAGAGAATAGTGTTTGTCAGGCTCGTGATGCGTTGCAACGGTTTATCATGACCAGGGGTATAATAATGTGATAACATCATCACCTAATGAACCACCGTGCCTCACGGTCCTCATAAGATCCATCCAGGATCACACTATCCAAATCTCGTTCATTTACCATAAAAAGAATAGTGATTTGTCAGGCTCGTAATACGTGCAATCAGCATACGTCGCGCCTTACGCCCCTCTAAGATCCATCACAGACCTCACCATTCAATTCTCATTAAATCATTGCGTAAAGAATAATGACTTATCGGGCCCGTAATGCTTGTTATCAGCATGTTCCGCGCCTTACGCCCCCTCCCCCCGTATGTCCATTATCAACCACATTATTCGGTTCGCATTCATAGGCCCATACAGCCTTTTAACAGTCATCGACTGAGCAATTTGTTCAATGAATACTGGTTCAATGCGTAATCATAGGCTCATCCAGCCTTTTAACAGTTATAGACTAAGCAAATTGTTCAATACGTTAACTTGATTCTTAATCAAAGGCTCATCCAGCCTTTTAACAGTCAGAGACTGAGCAGTTTGTAAAAATACATGTAGACTCGTGCATGATCCTAGGCTCATTCAACCCTTTAACAGTCATCGACTGAATGAATGTTTAATGCATGATGACTCCATGCACAATCATGTTCACCGACATTCCACAATATACAATCTTCCATAATATGCCGCAATTAGGCCGATACAATATTAATAAGTCTTATAAGATTATCGTAGAGTTCCATTCTATCGAATTGATCAAGTTCCTTGATCTAGTCAATTATGCAATCTTTAGGTCAACTAACCCTTAGAAACTTTGGCCTCACATACCTTCAAGGTTCTAAATTTCCTTTCCGCATTATACTCTAGTCTCTTAATACCAATCTCTTAGTCTTTATTTTACATGGGATCAATCCCATTCCTCAACATTATTAAATACTCATGGTTTATCAATTATCATCATATCCATATTAGGGATTTTTCATGTCTTTGAACTCCTAATCTCCAAAGATGCACAAGGGCATCAATTAAATGTTAAGTTTTTCATAATTAGCTCCACTGTGATTATAAATCCTTTAGTGTTCAATTACACAAGCTTTATTACTTACTAACTCAATCCAAACTCTCATTATCATGGGTCAAAACCGTGGCCCTTCAAGTCCTCAAAGATCCAATTTCTTTCCATTTTATGTATTAACTTCTTAATCTCAACTTACTTAATTTTTGATTTATTAAAGTCATTTCAATTCCTTATGATTTTGAGCCAAAACCGTGGCCATCATTTGTCATCAAAGTTTCAATTCTTCACCACATTATGCATTAGTCACTTGATACTTAATCACTCAAATTCTATTCCTCACAAGATCAATTCAATTCCCAAATTTCCAAGGTCCAAACTGTGGTTTCATAAGTCCTCTAGTTTTCACTTTTTCTTTCCTTTTTATGTACTAGGTCATCATTATCAATTCACTTAAATTTTATTTCATTAGGACCAATCCAATTGCCTAAGGTTCAATGCCAAAACCGTGGCTTCATAGGTATCTAATGTCCAATCTTTCTCTTTCCACTTTTATGCATAAGTTTTCTTAATACTAGTTCACTTACATTTAGTTCATCAAATTTAATCCCATTGCCTCTTTATCAAAACCAAAACCATGGTTTCATAAGTCCTCTAGTTTTCACTTTTTCTTTCCTTTTTATGTACTAGGTCATCATTATCAATTCACTTAAATTTTAGTTCATTAGGACCAATCCAATTGCCTAAGGTTCAATGCCAAAACTGTGGCTTCATAGGTATCTAATGTCCAATCTTTCTCTTTCCACTTTTATGCATAAGTTTTCTTAATACTAGTTCACTTACATTTAGTTCATCAATCTTAATCCCATTGCCTCTTTATCAAGACCAAAACCGTGGCTTCATGTGGGGTATTAAACCCTTGGAATTTCATATTCATAAGTTTTATTTATCATCATTTAACATTCAATTTCATAGCTTCTTTTTATTATGTACAAAACAAATTTATCAATCAAGAATCATCTCAAAACCGTGGCATCAAGTCAAGGTAGGAAACTCCACATTTTCCATTTAACAACCTTTACTTGATCAAGCATATTCAACACATCAAACATATTCAAGAACACAATTCAAGCATTAATCAAATTCAAGAACACTATATCATACAAATTTTTACAATTCAAGTAAGCATACAAGGATGGAATTGTCCATCAATACACACACAAGGTTCCCTCACCACCATAAGTGATTGAAGTGAGTTATCTCCCTCTTACCTAGAGGAGACAATGCAAGAAAACAACTTCTTGGTTCCTTGATTTTGCAATTTCGGATTCCACCTTTAACAGAACCATAAAGTGGTCAAATTCTCATATTTACAAACTAAAGCTTGAAAAGAATGATCCTTGGTCACATAGGTAACCAAGGAAAACGAAATTGAGAGGTGAATTGGAAGAACTTTACCTAAAGCCTTAAGCTTGAACTCCTTGAGATATATTTTTGGGTGATTTTCGGATTCCACACACCCAAGAACCCTAGAGTGTTCAGAATCACTCAAATCACACATCAATGATCAAAAGAGAAGTCCTTGGTCACATAGTAACCAAAGAAAATGAAAATGAGAAGAAAATGGAGAGAAATCAAGAATTTTTACCTTGGAAGACAATGGAGACAAGGTTAGATTTTGAGCAAACCTTCCAAATGAAACTTGTAGAGAAGATGAAGATGAGTGTATAACTGTGTTTGGTGGAGAGAAAAATCAAAAAGCTTGGCCATCCATGGAGGAGTGATTTTCAGATTTCGAGGGGGAGAGGTAGAAAGGTTGGATTTTTGAAGAGATTTCCTAAAGAGAAAGTATAAAGGAGGTTGAGAGAAGTCTATAAATGGTGTTTATGGAGAGAAAAGTGAAGAGAAACAATGGTGGTGGTGGCTGCCATTTTCGGATTGAAGAGGAGGAAGAAGAGAAGAGGTGGAGAGAAAATGGAGGTAGAAATGGAAAATGGAGAAACTTTCTACACAAAGAAGGTAGAGGAAGTGAGTGCAAGTGTAGAAATGGGCTTAGAGAGGAGAAAAGATGAGCAAAAATGGAGGAGGAGGGGCTGCCATTTTCACGCTCATGGTGGAGGTAGAGAGAAGGAGGAGAAAAAGATGAAGAAGATGAAGTGAAGAGAGAGAAAGTGATAGGTAAAGTGAATTAGGGTTTGGTGGGTTTAGGTTAAGTGTGGATAAGTAACATTTTTGCCCTCCTTGGCATGAGTGGGCTGCTGAATAGAGGAGAGAGTGAGGGCACAAATTTGGCTTCTCATGCAAGCCAAGGGTAATTGGGTCATTTGGTAGTCAAAGCTTCTCAAAGAAGCTTTGAAAAAGCACACAAATTTGAATTAAAGTGGATTTGATTTGACATAAAGTGGATTGCATTAGGATAAGGTGATAGGATTTCTAATGCATGCTATTATCCAATGGATAATAGTTACAGTTGACAAAAGTTAGTATTAATTTATCTGACAGATGAAATTTGCACAGCGTTTTACTATTTTGCCTGTTAAATTTTTTGAAAAACGTGAAATCTCGTAAACCGTGTCCAACCTCTGGTTTAGTAAGATCCCTCGTCGATGTTTCCACAGATCAAGGTTATCGAGAAAAATATTTCATTTTCTCGGCTCGACTCAGTGCGCACACAAAACGAGGAATATATTAAAATATTCATCGTTTCTGAAAAATTCTGAAAGAATTCACATAAATCACAAATATTAGAAAATGACTATTCGTAATAAAATTTTCCAACTTTGGGAGCATTACAGTCGTTTTACCAATTCTACCCAATGTGCACGCAAAACAAAGAATAATATTAAAATATTCCGCGTTCTCAGAAAAATATAAAAAAATTCCTAAAAATCCCAAATATTGTAAAATGATCATTTATCCTGAAATTATTAATTTTCGGGATGTTACAGATCCTAGCGAGGCTTTCGAGGTATATTGTGATGTTTCTTACCAAGGGTTAGGATGTGTGTTGATGCAGAACAGGAATGTGGTAGCCTATGCTTCAAGACAATTGAAGGTACATGAGAGGAACTACCCAACACACGATTTGGAGCTAGCCGCAATGGTTTTTGCGTTGAAAACATGGAGACATTTTCTATATGGAGCCACGTTCAATGTCTTCAGTGATCACAAGAGTTTGAAATACTTGTTTGATCAGAAGGAATTGAACATGAGGCAGAGGCGGTGGCTAGAGTTTTTAAAGAATTATGATTTTCAACTTTAATACCACTATGAAAAGCAAATGTGGTGGTGAATGCCTTAAGTAGAAAGGTGATCAGTGTTTCTACCATGATGATAAAAGAGGAGGAATTGATCAATCAGTTTAGAGATTTATGGTTGTCTGTTGAATAGGCACCAGGAAGGATTTATTTAAACAAAATTACTATTTTGAATGACTTGTTAGAGGAAAATAAAGAAAAACAGGATGAAGATCTATTTTTACAGAATGAGAAGGAGTTTTTGAAGCAAGGTCATAAGGCAATGGTTGAGGAAGGATCAGACTGGGTCTTAAGATTCGAAGGCAGGATTTGTATACCTGATGATCCCAATCTCAAGCAAGCAATTTTGAACGAAGCTTATACTAGTATGTTAAGTATGCATCTGGGAATGACTAAGATGTACCAAGACTTAAAGCGGATGTTTTGGTGGCCAAGGATGAAGAGATATGTTGCAGAACATGTGGCGTCTTGTCTTGTTGGTCAAAAGGCAAAAGTGGAACATCAAAGACCTGCCAGAATGTTACAACCTTTGACTATTCCAGAATAGAGATGGGATAGTATCTCAATGGATTTTGTTGCCGGATTGCCAAGAACGAGGAAGGGTCATGATTCTATATGGGTTACAGTTGATAGGCTTACGAAGTCAGCGCACTTCTTACCGATCAATATCAAGTATTCATTGGAACAATTAACTAGGTGTACATTAGTGAAATTGTTAGACTTCACGGTGTGCCCGCAAGCATAGTTTCTGATATAGATCTGAGATTTACGTGGAGGTTCTGGCAAAGTTTATAAGAAGCTATGGGGACTGCAAGAAGCTATGGGGACTAAGTTACGTCTGAGTTCTGCTTATCATCCGCAGACTGATGGTCAAACGGAGAAAACAATCCAGTCGTTGGAAGATTTGTTGTGTCCTTGTGTGTTGGAACAACGAGGGAGTTGGGATGAATTCTTGTCTCTGATAGAATTCACCTATAACAATAGTTTTCACTAAAGTATAGAGGTGGGCGACGATACCGAACACCTTTGTGTTGGTATCAAGATGGGAAAAGTATGACCATTGGACCTAATCTTGTGCAACAAACTACGGAAAAGGTAAAAATGATTCAGGAGAAAATGAGGACAACTTAGAGCCGACAGAAGAGCTATGCTGATAAGCGAAGGCGACCTCTTGAATTTGGGGAAGGTGAGCATGTGTTTTTACGAGTAACACCTATAACTGGTGTCGGAAGGGTTATCAAGTCCAGGAAACTCACTCCTAAGTTCATCGGACCTTATCAAATCATTCATCGGATAGGTCCCGTAGCCTACCAAATAGCTTTACTACCATTTCTATCCAATCTACATAATGTATTCCATGTGTCTCAACTGAGAAAATATATCCCAGATCCAATGCATGTCATACAGCCTGATGAAGTACAATTGAAAGATAATTTGACATATGAGACACTTCCTGTTAAGATTGAGGACAGGAGAGTGAAGCAGCTTCAGGGGAAAATGATTGAATTGGTAAAGGTAATATGGAATGATTTAACGAGAGATGCTACCTGATAGCTGGAAAATAAAATGAGAGAGCAATACCCTTAACTTTTCTGTGGTACGATAAATTTCGGGGACGAAATTTCTATTAGTGGGGGAGAGTTGTAACACCCTAACTTTTGGTTAAATCACGATATTATCCTAAATGTATTGTTTTATGTTTTCTGTGAGTTATAAAATTAATTTGACTGTTTCGTGACTGTATTTGATCATTGTGTGTGATTTACTCCGAGTCAAGAAAATAATAATTTTCAGGCCGGGGAAATCTTAATTTGATTATTCGAAGCTAGGGGATCTTACTAAACCTAATTCCAAGTGATACATGTATCAATCTTTTAATTTTTAGAATTTAATTGTGTAATAAAAATATTTTATATTTTTATAATATTATTTTGTTAGACATTTACCTACTGTTTTAAAAACAGTAGCTTCTGCCCTAAAAACTGACCATAGACCCAGAAAAGTCTGTGGGACTCATGTTTGGTGAATCAGTCAACGAAATTGGCTTGAACTATTCTAAGCCAATGAGAGTTAGTCAACGAAAATGGCTTGAAAATTTCTAAACCAATAAGATATAGTCAAAAAAAGTGGTTAGACTAGTTAGTAAGTAACTAGAAAAGCCTAACTAAGTTAACTTAAACTTAACTAAGTTAATCTAATGTATCTAAGTAGTAACTAAATGGAATAAACCTAGTTAGCTACTCTTTAGAGTTCTAGTTAGAGAATGTTCTAGTAATGTCAAGAATATGGCTAGTTGTCTTAAGTAACTAGATAGTTAGACAAGCAACTAAGAGACTTAACCAAATGCACCTAAGTCTAACTAGATTGTCTAAGTCAACTAGAACTTAGTTTGCTCTCCCTAAGGCCATTCAGTTATGGCATCTTCAAGAAGGGCCAAGTCACTTGATGACTTGATTCTCTACACCAATGAGAAGCAAACTTGGAGACAATGTCTTGGATATCAACCTTTGATTACATGTAAGGCCATTAGAAGTCCTTGGATGGTCAACAAAGGTGGCCACCTCTATTGAGCTCCACGGCCATGCATAGGAGAGGAGGCCATTTTCTCTTCATTCTCATCTTTGCTATCACCAAAGCTTTCATTTCTCTCTCTTCAAGAACACAAAGAAAACTCCATAGCTTTTCTCCTTGAGCTATTCGACCATCACCCTAAACACCATCATACACTTTCTAAATTTTCACCTAACACTACTTCTCAAATCCAAACATCATTCTAAGCGTCTTTCATCTTGGGTGTTTCTTCAAAAAAATTCATTTGGAGCTTGGAAAACCACCTTGAAGTTTCTTTCATACAAGGTGAAAATTCTTGTTTCTTATTTTTAACTTGAATGTTGAAGTTCTAAGCCATGATTGATCCATGGTTTATCATTTTTCAACCTTAGTTATGACTCTTTAAAATTGTTTAAGTTTGTTATGGATTCTTTGGGAGCTACACGAAAATCACTAGGAGGAGTTTAGAAGGAGTTGTCTTCCCTTAAGGTAAGAGGGAGATTTAATCTCATCAACCTTGTGTGGTGGTGAGAAAATAGATGTATTTGTGGTGAAGAATCCATAAGGATTCATTCACTTGGTTATTTAATGTTTTTCCTATTTATGATTGATTATGTGTGCAACGCCCCTTTTTCTTATCTCACAAAGAAGGAACGTCACACCATAGTGAAGTAAGAATGAAATAAATTATGGAAAATAATTACGCTGTAGATTAAGACCCGGTTCATTTTATAGGTGTATAGGTTCCTTTTAAATGGCATTATATATATATATATATATATATATATATATATATATATATATATATATATATATATATATATATATATATATGTAATAAATTGTATTATTACCAAGTAGTGTCGAAAGAGTTAACTTAAAGGTTCTTTTCGTAGCAAGATAATAGTTAAAATAGTCGCAGTGAAAACCGACATAAACTAAATCATACATTAATACATAACATTTGTATTTATATATTTATATACATCAGCCTATTTAATTACATCATAAATTATACAAAAAGCAAAAGATGTATCCACCCGAGATGATACAAATATACACCCATCAAGTACAGCAAAACGTCAGGCTTCCCAAAAAGATAAACGGATAGTCATCAGTAGTCACCGACAGTATCAGCCCCTAAGACAGACGAGAAGGGACCTCCTCAGGGTCCTCCTCATCTGATGATATCGCCATCGGAGCGACCGAATTTAGAGCAGAAGCCCGAGCAGTGGAGAAGAAATAGTACTCTTGTGGGGTATAATAAAGATAACCCCACAAATCTCTAACAGGCAGGTAAAATTCTAAATGAACAAAGGTTGTGAAGTAAAAAATAGGCGGGTCGTAGCGGCCCCATGCCAAAGACACAGTCAACTTCCCGTGATAGACGCATCGGTCTATGCTCAAGTTAATATGCCAACAATCGGGTCCTTCATGAAAGGTCATCCTAGCATACCCCAAAATCGGCGCGGACGCAAAGTCATCTCTGATCAGCACTAATCGTAGTCGGGCCTGAAGCTAGGAAACTCAAGCGATTCCCTTTCTTCCTCGCGAGCGTCTTCTCGGTAATACATAATTTAAAATAGAAGTACAGATATACAGAAAAGAGGTGAGACACCCAACTTTCATTACCAAAATGGCAGCAAGAAAACAGAACGGCATTGGATGCCCGCATAGCATTACAATACATATATTTATCAACAGAATAATTAAAAATAATAGTAATAATCATGTAAGCAATGAAAGAGAAATAATAGCAGAATCTCAAGCAGTAAACAACTTATCAAACCAGGTAGTTATATTGATAGTAAAAGCAGATGTTTCAACAATCATAAGTGCTCATGTTCAATGCGATATGAGACTGACAACGGACAGTGCACAATGCATTACGGTACCAAAAATCCTAGTCCTTGGAGCTAGACATCATTATCTTGGAGAGAATGATCAAGGTGTCATGTTGGTGAGGTGAAAAAGTGAAAGAAATATTGGGAATTATGGATTCAAAATCGCACAGTGGAATAAAAGAATTCCCTCACAAGATCCATGTGAAAAGTCCATAATCTGAGTTTTTAAAAGTTTACCTCTTGAAGCATGATAAACAAAAGCAAGGTGAATCACCAACAGTGACGATGTCTCTGCAGTATCCACACAAACAGACTTGCAAAAAGGAGTCACGCCTCTGTTTCGCAGTGCTAGCTGTGAAGAAAAGAGAAGAAGACCCTTCACTGTCTCTCACCACTTTCTTAGGTGCGGCTAGGGTTGTAATGTTACGTACGTAGCAGCCCCCTTAGCAGTACTATTTATAATAGTGGCTGCCTTAAGTGAGTATGAGCAGTAGCAAGGTAAGCTGTGCAACCCTAAACCCATCTGTCATGAGTTAGGCCCACAATTGAATCCGAGTCCAAATTAGATTCTTATTGCTCCAATTTAGTCTGCTCTAAGTGTGCAACCCTACAAGTTCTCATGACATTGGTAGTAATATTAAAATCTCATTTTAATATTACAAAGAGTGAGCGGTATCTAGCAACACATCGCGGCTACCGAAGTAATAAGAATGTCAGTGATTTGACATAACCTATCCGTGACCAATGTTTCCGTGTAGTTTAGTCCCTTTATCCAGATATCTAGATTGAACACAAGGCATAGAACGTGCCACCTTTGTTTAGTTCTATCTTCAGTTTCTTGATTCTCAAGTAGACATAGTAATAACAAATGAGATCAATATCTCATATTGACTCATTTAAGCATGGCCATGGATTTCGTAGTCTCACTCAATCAGGGGCCCTGAAGATATCACTCCTGTTATGTAGGAGGGATAAATCCCATCTAGGTCACTCACATCACTCCACATGAATCGCGGTATGTCTAATAACTAACTTTATAATCATCTTGTTACAGATGACATTTGATGGCATTAAAAACACACAACTCCTCATGTAGGAATCATAGTGATTTCAGGTCAAAGGACCACATATACTATTATCACTATGAGAATCGCTTATGACACTCACGTAACGATCCACGTAGCATTCTCATGGCGGGTCTGTCCAATATATCATTACTCAAATATGTATCCATGTGTAGACTTGATATCTCATATCCATGACCCGTGAGATGTGGTCATCAGTCTACGCACATACTAGTTTCAATGCATTATTGTTGTCCTAATTAACAATAATACTTGACTAGGGACATTTAAGAATAGTGTTTTATCCAATAGGATCTCACGATCAAGTCATCCACTTGATGTCCTATGGTATCAAACTTACTATTCTAAGGACTTTATTATGTTTATAAAAAAGAACACAATAAATGAAATGCCTCATATATTAAAATAGCATAATACAATGTATGTAAATATAGACAAAATGTATTGGCCTCTAGGGCATACACCAACAAGAAAATGGTCACCAATGGGCTGCCAAAACCATGAGGGAAGGAGAGAGAAGGTGGAGAGAAATGAAGATGAAACTTGAAGAAAGAGAAAATGTAGGATGAAATGAGAGATATTTTGATAAAATGTGTTAAGTGGGGGAGCAAAAATTTGCTCCCCTTGAGCATGCATTGCCGCGGAAATAAGAGAGAGAGAAGGGGGAAAATTGGCTTCCCCAACAAGCCAAGGGCACATGAGTCATTTGGTGGTCAAAGCTTCTCAAAGAAGCTTTGATTCAAATATAATATATTTGAATTAAAGTGGATTTAATTAGACATAAAGTGAATTACATTAGGATAATGTGATAGGGTTTTCCATACATACTATTATCCAATAGACAATTGTTACAATTGACAAAAGTCAGTATTAATTATCTGGCGGATAAAAATTACACAGTGATTTATTACTTTATCAGATAAAATTTTTCAAAAAATGTGAAATCTCGTAAATTATGTCCAGTCTCGGGTTTAGTAAGATCCCCCATCGACATTTCCACAGATCAAGGTTCTCGGGAAAAATATCTCATTTTCCCGACTCCGCTTAGTTTGCACGCAAAATGAGGAATAATATTAAAATATTCTACGTTCTTAGAAAAATTATCAAAAATCACAAATATTATAAAATGAATATTTATAATAAATTAAATAATTTTGGGGTGTTACAATGTGTATAAGCATGTCTATAGCTTTAAAATATATGGTATGTGTTCATAGATGTATGATAATTATTGTAGGATGTGAATAACATGTAAGGTTTTGCATGAGTGTTCCAAAGAACACAAGGAAGCTCACGACTTCACCAATAAAAAGAGAACTAAAATATTCTCAACCATTTTCTAAATGAATGACTTAGTTGATTTAATTGGATTGAATGAATTTTACAATGACTTAAAGGATGAAAAATAATTCAAAGATGATATAAAAAGGATACATTAAATTTTGGCCAACATGCCACTTGATTTTACCTTTGATCCAAATTTTATTTTCTAAGTGTAGAATAAGTAATTAACTTAAGAAGAACTCAATTTCAATGGATTTTGAAGAACAAAATGAATGAACTTTTTATTAGAAACCTAATTAGAGAAATTAAATATAGATGAGAAAGAAAGTGAAACACTTGAAAAATACTAACGTAGAGCTCACCCTTTGGGTTTTGAAGCGCGTTAGCAAGTTTCCAGTGGTAAATAATGTTTATGGGTAAAAGAGGTAATTTTTAGAGGAAAACATAGAAAATATCACTTAATGAATTTTCTAGATGAAATGCTATCAAATTTAATTAAAAATGAACAAATGATAGAGAAAGTTTCAAAATATAATTTGGAAAGTAAAGAAATGTTTTACGTAGTTGAAAAATATTAAAAATAGCTTACGCGTATTTAAAATAATGATTTTTAAGCTATGCGATTGAGAAAATGATTTAAAAATGTTATGCAATTGAGAAAATGATTTAAAAATATTGCGCGACATTAAAAACGTCAAAAAATATTTATGCAATTCGAAAACATTTGAAATAGGTGACGCGATTGTGAAAATGCAATAAAATGTTTATGCGACTAAAAGGAACAATAAGTTTACCGTCAGGCCAAAGTGGTGGACCTGGACATATTGAGAAATAGTACTGTTAAGTGGAGACGTACTATATTTGAAATTATTGATATTGAGGGTATTTATGTAATTTTGGTTTATATACATGCATAGAGAGATGTGTCAATTTGGTTGAAATTGACGATTAACTGACGAGATGAATTACACCGTGTTGTGGGTGTGATAGGCGTAGTGCGGTTCATTGAGTGAACTTGGAAGCGTTAGTGTGCGGATGATTCCATATGTGGACAGTTGGTAGCTCCTCTAGGCCGTGGTAATGGGCAACGCACTAACGATCTCGACAAGCACTATTCTTAATCAAGATCTTGTGAAGACTGTCTAGTACAATGCCTGTTGTGCACGACGTCTTGACTGTGTACTAACTACACGTCGTATTTGACTGTGTACCATTTACACAATGTATTTGACTGTGTAATATAGGTTGGGCAACCTGAGGTACAGACAGGTCTTTTGGATCATTCTCTCTGATGTTGTGTTTAGCTCCATGGGGTAGGTATAAGTCTGTGTACAGTTGCATATATGGTCTGCATCATAATGTGATTAATTGTGATTATTTATACTTAAATTTGAGATATTATGTATGATGTGATGATATGGATTATTGTATTAATTGTTATATCTGCATATACTGTCATTTTCTATACTGCCATGCTAGTAATGATGTAGGTTATCTCACTTATTTGTGTACATTTTTCTGTATTATTATTTTATGTTCTGTGAAGAGTTTGAGGAAGAGGAAGAGGAGCAGCCTCTAGATTGTCAGTATCCGGAGGAGCAGCATCCGAGCGACCAATTTGAGGAAGGCGAGCCGTTAGATCACCCATATCATTTGGATTGATTTAGTGGGCATAGCTTTACCTGAGTTTTTGGGGTTTGTGAGACTTGAGTTTCACGGAAGTTCTGAGGCCTGGTGTCTGTGTGAAGACAGAGGATCGGTTGTATATGTGGGGTGTTTGATTATGTCCCTTCGGAGAGAGTTTGATGGAGCTCCGATGTTTACTACTACTTTTTATTTACTTCTAGAGATGCCTTTGACTGTTAGGCGTTATTGGGGAGGACATTTTCATGCCCACAGAGAGATTAGTAGTGTATCAAAAGCACGAACTCCTGTCTGTAGAGCTGTGAGACATCTAGAATTTCTGTCATCTGACGACCCATCGGAGGAGGATTAGAATTCCTAGATGTGTACTTGGGCGAGTTTATATTTAGAATGATATCAAACTTTTTACGATTTTATTAAATATTTGTAGTTGTAAATTATTTGTATCTTAAAGATAAAATCATATGTACATTATGGTGTGTATTTAATAGTTTGTATTATTTCATGTTTTGTTTATTTTATTTAATGATATAATGTATAAAGAAAGAAAAATTTTACAGTTCCTATTACTATACATGTACTAAACATTTTATAACTTAGGTAGTGTTTATTATAATTATTTGGAAATGTGACATTCCCAATAGGTTGTTATATTAGTTAGTATCAGAGCCCAAGTTAGAGTCTTTTGGGGTTGTGGTTGGGTCTGTTTTTGCTTGTGTTGTGTGATTCTCTGTGATTTGTTTCCAAAAGGTTACGTCTAACCTTGTTTTGTCTTGTTTGATTTAAGAAAAAGATGTTTGGCAGAAGAAGAACACGTGCAAACATGGAACATAATATTGACCCAATCACAGCAGCTGCTGAGGCTATGCAGCATATGGTGGAGGTATGCAACCCAACAATAAGATGCGACTGTTGATGCCCTGAACTTGTCTGAGTTTAGGCACAACAACCTGCCGCAGTTCAGAGGCGAGTTTGATCCTGAGAAGGCGAGTCTTTGGATCCAAGACTTGGAAAAGATATTTGAACAAGTGGGGTGTGCCGATGATCGAAAGGTGACGTATGCTACTTTTATGTTGAAAGGGGATGGTGAGAACTAGTGGAGAGGAACCCGATGATTTCTGTAAGCTGAGGGAACTGAAATTACCTGGGAGATATTCTATGAAGTATTTTTGGAGAAGTACTTCCCTGCAAGTGCCCGACATGCCAAGGAAATGGAATTTCTTGGTTTACGACAAGGCAATATGACCGTTGGTAAGTATGCTGCCAAATTTAAGAGCTTGTCATAGTTCTCAAGGTATTTTCAAATCCAACCTGATGAGGTGTGGAAATACCACAAGTTTGAGGAAGGGTTGAGGGTAGAATTGAAACGAGGAGTGCTACCTACGAGGATGAACCAATTTCTTGCTTTGATGGATACGTGTCGACGACTCGAGGAGTTGGAGCCATCACGAGATCCAAGAAACCATAACTTTAGACTGACTAGGTTCCAAAGAGGAGGCAACAACAATGATAATCGGTTTCAACGCAAACCGTATTCGAGACCATCGGGAAGTCAACCTCAACGTCCATCTATTGGGGGAAGTTCTAGTGGTAATAGAGCTGGCCCAAATGTGGCGTTTACGCCAAGATGCTTTAAATGTGGAAAGAGTGGCCACAAGTCTAGAGATTGTTCGATCAAGGGAACGATCTATTTCAACTGCAGAAAACCTGGACATGTTTCTAGGGATTGTAACCAACCAGAATAGAAGCTAGTTGTGAGTAATGTTTATGCTACTCAGTCGCGATCTGGAGGGCGAGTATACATGATGACCGGAGCTGAAGCTTCTCAATCTGAAGATCTTATTCAGGGGGAATGTGTTATAGAAGGTAATCTTTTGACTGTGCTATATAATTCAGGTGCAACGCATTCATTTATTGCATATGACTTTGTGGATCAGTTGAAATTACTTGTGTCTTCTCTGAGTTTTCAATTGATTGTTTCTACACTAACTATCAAGCCTGTTATTACATCTAAAATATGTTTGGACTGTCCTATTACCATAACTGATCGAGTCTTTTTTGTCAATTTAATTCGCTTACCTCTTGTTGAAATAGATATAATATTAGGAATGGATTGGTTATCT
Source organism: Ormosia emarginata (assembly GCA_029884605.1). Taxonomy (NCBI): domain Eukaryota; kingdom Viridiplantae; phylum Streptophyta; class Magnoliopsida; order Fabales; family Fabaceae; genus Ormosia; species Ormosia emarginata. The sequence continues at coordinate 5,210,573 of JAQQTP010000081.1, read as the reverse complement.
TCTAACCATATCCTATTAGACTATGCCAATAAAACCATAGTTTTTCCTAAGGATGAGAATTTTGGATTTTTAACTGCCGTCAAAGTTAAATCATTGTTCAGAGATGGAGCTCAAGGATACATGTTGTTGTCTTCTTTAGAAGTCAAGAGTGAGAAAGATGTGAATGTTATTTCTGTCGTTAATGAGTTTCTAGAGGTTTTTCTCGAGGAGGTACCTGGTTTACACCGAAAAAAGAAATCGAGTTTCCTATTGATTTGGTACTAGGAGCAGGTCCTATTTCAATTGCACCATATTGGATGTCGCCATCAGAATTGGTAGAGTTCAAGAAGTAATTGAAGGAACTGTTGGAGAAACAGTTTATATGACCAAGTGTTTCGCCTTGGGGAGCATCAATAGTACTAGTCAAGAAAAAGGATGGAATTTCTCATCTTTGTGTGGACTATCGCCAGTTGAACAAGGTCATAATAAAGAATAAGTATCCACTTCCAAGGATTGACGATTTGATGGACCAATTGAAAGGAGCAGATGTTTTCTCTAAGATAGATCTGCGATCAGGTTATCATCAGATTCATGTCAAGGTAGAGGATATACCTAAGACAACTTTCCAAACTCGTTATGGGCATTATGAGTATCAAGTAAAGCCGTTCAAAGTTACGAATGCTCCTGCTATATTCATGGATTATATGAATAGGATCTTTCATCCATATCTAGACAGATTTGTCATTGTTTTTTATCGATGACATTCTGATCTACTCTCAAAATCAGGAAGAGCATGCTGAACATCTCAGTATAGTCCTCCAAATTTTAAAAGAAAAGAAGTTGCATGCAAAGTTGGCAAAGTGTGAATTTTGGTTAGAAGAAGTTCAATTTCTGGGTCACATGATTTCCAAGGAAGGTATTACGGTGGACCCGTCGAAGGTTGAAACCATACTACAATGGGAAAGGCCTAAGACTGTAACGGAGATCTGGAGTTTTGTTGGATTGGCTGGATATTACCGAAGATTTATTGAAGGTTTTTCCAAGATAGCCGGACCTCTTACATAACTGACAAGGAAGAGTCAAGCTTTTGTTTGGATAGAAGAATTGAGACGAGTTTCCAAGAGTTGAAGAAGAGATTGATGACTGCACCAGTGCTGATTTTGCCGGTTCCTAGCGAGGCTTTAGTGGTATATTGTGATGCTTCTTACCAAGGGTTACGATGTGTGTTGATGCAGAACAGGAATGTGGCAGCCTATGCTTCAAGACAATTGAAGGTGCATGAGAGGAACTACCTAACGCACAATTTGGAGCTAGCTGCAGTGGTTTTCGCATTGAAAACGTGGAGACATTTTTCATATGGAGCCATGTTCAATGTCTTCAGTGATCACAAGAGTTTGAAAAACTTGTTTGATCAGAAGGAATTGAACATGAGGTAGAGGCGGTGGCTAGAGTTTTTAAAGGATTATGATTTTCAGCTTCAATACCATCCAGGAAAAGCAAATGTAGTGGCGAATGCCTTAAGTAGAAAGGTGATCAGTATTTCTACCATGATGATAAAGGAGGAGGAATTGATCAATCAGTTTAGAGATTTGTGGTTGTCTGTGGAATTGGCACCAGGAAGGATTCGTTTAAACAAAATTACTGTTTTGAATGACTTGTTAGAGGAAATTAAAGAAAAACAGGATGAAGATCTATTTTTACAGAAAGAGAAGGAGTTTTTGAAGCAAGGTAATAAGGCAATGGTTGAGGAAGGATTAGACGGGGTCTTAAGATTCGAAGGAAGGATTTGTATACCTGATGATCCTAATCTTAAGCAAGCAATTTTGGATGAAGCTCGTACTAGTAGGTTAAGTATGCATCTGGGAATGACTAAGATGTACCAAGACTTAAAGCAGATGTTTTGGTGGCCAAGGATGAAGAGAGATGTTGCAGAACGTGTGGCGTCTTGTCTTGTTTGTCAAAAGGCAAAAGTAGAACATCAAAGACCTACTAGAATGTTATAACTTTTGACTATTCCAGAATGGAAATGAGATAGTATCTCAATGGATTTTGTTACTGGATTACAGAGAACGAGGAAGAGTCATGATTCTATATGGGTTATAGTTGATAGGCTTACGAAGTCAGCGCACTTCTTGCCTATCAATATCAAGTATTCATTGGAATGATTAACCCAGGTGTACATTAGTGAGACTTCACGGTATGCCCGCAAGCATAGTTTCTGATAGAGATATGACATTTAGGTCGAGGTTCTGGCAAAGTTTACAAGAAACTATACAGACTAAGTTACGTCTGAGTTCTGCTTATCATCTGCAGACTGATGGTCAAACGAAGAAAACAATCCAGTTGTTGGAAGATTTGTTGTGTGCTTGTGTGTTGGAACAACGAGGGGGTTGGGATGAATTCTTGTCTCTGATAGAATTCACCTACAACAATAGTTTTCACTCAAGTATAGGCATGGCACCCTATGAAGCACTATATGGGCGATGATGTCAAACACCTTTGTGTTGGTATCAGGATCGGGAAAGTATGCCCATTATACCTGATCTTATGCAACAAACTATGAACAAGATGAAAATGATTCAGGGGAAAATGAGGACTACTCAGAGCCGACAGAAGAGCTATGCTGATAAGCGAATACGACCTCTTGAATTTGAGGAAGGTGAGCATGTGTTTTAACAAGTAACACCTATGACTGGTGTCGGAAGGGTTATCAAGTCCACGAAACTCACTCCTAAGTTCATCGGACCTTATCAAATCATTCATCGGACAGGTCTCGTAGCCTCCTAAATAGCTTTACCACATTTTCTATCCAATCTACATAATGTATTCCATGCGTCTCAACTGAGAAAATATATCCCCGATCCAACGCATGTCATACAGCCTGATGAAGTACAACTGAAAGATAATTTGACATATGAGACATTTCCTGTAAAGATTGAGGATAGGAGAGTGAAGCAGCTTCGGGGGAAAATGATTGAATTGGTAAAGGTAATATGGAATGATGTAACGGGAGATGCTACTTGGGAGCTGGAAGATAAAATAAGGGAGCAATACCCTCAACTTTTCTGAGGTACGATAAATTTCAGGGACGAAATTTCTATTAGTGGGGGAGAGTTGTAACACCCCAACTTTTGGTTAAATCTCGATATTGTCCTAAATGTACTGTTTTATTTTTTCTGAGAGTTATAAAATTAATTTGACTGTTTCGTGACTGTGTTTGATCATTGTGTGTTATTTACTCCAAGTCAAGAAAATAATAATTTTCGAGCCAGGGAAATCTTAATTTGATTATTCGGAGCTGGGGGATCTTACTAAACCCAATTCCGAGTGATACGTGTATCAATCTTTTAATTTTTAGAATTTAATTATGTAATAAAAATGTTTTATACTTTTATAATATTATTTTATTAGACAGTACCTTCTATTTTAAAAACAGTAGCTTCTGTCCCAAAACTGACCATAGACCCGAAATAGTCTGTGGGACCCACGTTTGGTGAATCAGTCAACGAAATTGGCTTGAACTATTCTAAGCCAATGAGAGCTAGTCAACGAAAATGGCTTGAAAATTTCTAAACAAATAAGATGTAGTCAATAAAAGTGGTTAGACTAGTTAGTAAGTAACTAGAAAAACCTAACTAAATTAACTTAAACATAACTAAGTTAATCTAATGTATCTAAGTAGTAACTAAATGGAATAAACCTAGTTAGCTACTCTTTAGAGTTCTAGTTAGAGAATGTTCTAGTAATGTCAAGAATATGGCTAGTTGTCTTATGTAACTAGATAGTTAGACAAGTAACCAATAGACTTAACCAAATGCACCTAAGTCTAACTAGATTGCCTAAATGAACTAGAACTTAGTTTGCTCTCCCTAAGGCCATTCGGTTATGGTATCTTCAAGAAGGGTCAGGTCACTTGATGACTTGATTCTCTACACCAATGAGAAGCAAACTTGGAGACAAAGCCTTGGATATCAACTCTTGATTACATCTAAGGCCATTAGGAGTCCTTGAATGGACAACAAAGGTGGCCACCTGCATTGAGCTCCACGACCGTGCATAGGAGAAGAGGCCATTTTCTCTTCATTCTCATCTTTGCTATCACCTAAGCTTTCATTTCTCTCTCTTCAAAAACACAAAGAAAACTCCATAGCTTTTCTCCTTGAGCTATTTGGCCATCACCCTAAACACCATCATCCACTTTCTAAATTTTCACCTAACACTACTTCTCAAATCCAAACATCATTCTAAGCGTCTTTCATCTTGGGTGTTTCTTCAAAAAAATTCATTTGGAGCTTGGAAAACCACCTTGAAGTTTCTTTCATACAAGGTGAAAATTCTTGTTTCTTATTTTTAACTTGATTTTTGAAGTTCTAAGCCATGATTGATCCATGGTTTATCATTTTTCAACCTTAGTTATGACTCTTTAAAATTATTTAAGTTTGTTATGGATTCTTTGGGAGCTACACGAAAATCACTAGGAGGAGTTTAGAAGGAGTTGTCTTCCCTTAAGGTAATAGGGAGATTTAATCTCATCAACCTTGTGTAGGGGTGAGAAAATGGATGTATTTGTGGTGAAGAATCCATAAGGATTCATTCACTTAGTTGTTTAATGTTTTTCCTATTTGTGATTGATTATGTATGTAAGCATGTCTATAGCTTTAAAATATATGGTAGGTGTTCATAGATGTAAGATAATTATCGTAGGATGTGAATAACATGTGAGGTTTTGCATGTGTGTTCCAAAGAACACAAGGAAGCTCACGACTTCACCAATAAAAAAAGAACCAAAATGTTCTCAACCATTTTCTAAATGAATGACTTAGTTGATTTAATTGGATTGAATGAATTTTACAATGACTTAAAGGATGAAAAATAATTCAAAGATGATTTAAAAAGGATACATTAAATTTTGGCCAACATGCCACTTGATTTTACCTTTGATCCAAATTTTATTTTCTAAGTGTAGAATAAGTAATTAACTTAAGAAGAACTCAATTCCAATGGATTTTGAAGAACAAAATGAATGAACTTTTTATTAGAAACCTAATTAGAGAAATTAAATATCGATGAGAAATAAATTGAAACACTTGAAAATACTAATGTAGAGCTCAACCTTTGGGTTTTGAAGCGTGTTAGCAAGTTTCGAGTGGTAAATAATGTTTATGGGTAAAAGAGGTAATTTTTAGAGGAAAACGTAGAAAATATCACTTAATGAATTTTCTAGACGAAATGCTGTCAAATTTAATTAAAATTGAACAAATGATAGAGAAAGTTTCAAAATATAATTTAGAAAGTAAAGAAATGTTTTACGTAGTTGAAAAAATTAAAAATAGCTTACGCGTATTTAAAATAAGGATTTTTAGTTATGCGATTGAGAAAATGATTTAAAAATGTTACGCGATTGAAAAAATGATTTAAAAACACTACGTGACATTAAAAACGTCAAAAAATATTTATGCGATTTGAAAATGTTTGAAATAGGTGACGCGATTGTGAAAATGCAATAAAATGTTTACGCGACTAAAAGGAACAATAAGTTTATTGTCGGGCCAAAGTGGTGGACTCGAACATATTGAGAAATAGTACTGTCAAGTGGAGACGTACTATATTTGAAATTATTGATATTGAGGGTATTTGTGTAATTTTGGTTTATATACATGCATAGAGAGATGTGTCAATTTGGTTCAAATTGGCGAGTGGTTGACGAGATGAATTACACTGTGTTGTGGGTGTGATAGGCGTAGTGCGGTTCATTAAGTGAACTTGGAGGCGTTAGTGTGCAGATGATTCCACATGTGGATAGTTGGTAGCTCCTCTGGGCCGTGGTAATGGGCAACGCACTAACGATCTCGACAAACACTATTCTTAATCAAGATCTTGTGAAGACTGTCTAGTACAATGCCTGTTGTACACGACGTTTTGACTGTGTACTAACTACATGCCGTATTTAACTGTGTACCATTTACACGACGTATTTGACTGTGTAATATGGGGTTGGGCAGCCTGAGGTATAGACAGGTCTTTTAGATCATTCTCTCTAATGTTGTGTTTAGCTCCATGAGAGTAGGTATGAGTCTGTGTACATTTACATATGTGGTCTGTATCATAATGTGATTGTGATTATTTATACTTAAATTTGAGATATTATGTATGATGTGATGATATGAATTATTATATTAATTGTGATATCTATATGTACTGTTGCTTTATGTACTGCTATGCTGGAAATGATATAGGTTGTCTCACCTCTTTGTGTACATTTTTTTGTATTATTATTTTATGTTTTGTAAAGAGTTTGAGGAAGAGGAAAATGAGCAGCCCTAGATTGTCAGTATCCGGAGGAGCAGCATACAAGCGACCAGTTTGAGGAAGGCGAGCCGTTAGATCACTCATATTATTTGGATTGATTTAGTGGTCATGACTTTACCTGAGTTTTTGGAGTTTGTGAGACTTGAGTTTCACGGAGGTTCTGAGGCCTGGCGTCTGTGTGAAGACAAATGGTCGGTTGTATATGTGGGGCGTCTAACTATGTCCCTTCGGAGAGAGTTTGATAGAGCTCCGATGTTTACTACTACTTTTTATTTACTTCTAGAGATGCCTTTGACTATTACGCATTATTGGGGAGGATGTTTTCATGCCCCCAGTAAGATTAGTAGTGTAACAACAACATGGACTCCTGTCCGTAGAGCTACGAGACATCCAAGATTTCTGTCATTTTATGACCCATCGGAGAAGGATTAGAATTCCTAGATGTGTACTTGGGCGAGTTTGTATTTAGTATGATATCAAACTTTTTACTACTTTATTAAATATTTGTAGTTGTAAATTATTTGTATCTTAAAGACAAAATCATATGTACATTATGGTGTGTATTTAATAGTTTGTGTTATTTCATCTTTTGTTTATTTTATTTAATGATATAATGTAAAAGAAAGAAAAATTTTACAGTTCCTATTACTATATATGTACTAAACATTTTATAACTTGGGTAGTGTTTATTATAATTATTCGAAAATGTGACATCCCCAGTAGGGTGTTACACCCGGATATATCGATGATATTATGTAATTGTATGAGCGATTATATAATATCCATTGATCTTATGATATTAGACAATTTTATGGGCGGTTATTCTAATCTCATTTGGGAATCCTTTTGATGATGAAATTAAGATATGCATTGAGGCATATGATGAAATTAAACAGAATTGCATTGAGATATTCGTGTATTGAACATAATTGCTTTGAGATATTCATGCATTGAATGGAATATAGCTGATAGCTATTATGGCCTTTATGGTCGAAGAGAGCATGAGAATTGAAAAGTGAGATATATGATGGATCTTGGGGGCGTCAAGGCATGACGGTCAACTAATGGACGGTTGGCAAGTACCATGTGCCACTTGGTGATGTAGTCTGTTGTAACACATTGACGATACCTGACAAGAACAGGATTCCTTTTGACAACTGGGTTTTGTCATGGGTTAAGGCTGACAATTAACTAGAACATTCATCTAGAAATTATGAAAACCTCCATGGAGTAGGAAATTGGTCAAGTATGCATACACATGGTCAGTCCACATATTGTTGTGACATGATAAATGTTCATATCATGTGACATCATCATTTTATATATTGAAGATATCTGTTGTGATGAAATTGGTGCTGGTGATTTAAATGAGATATATGTTTACCTGAATTGTGATGAATTGATAACATGAATAAGATTGTGATATCTGTGTGTTTAGAATGACTTTGTCATTCGTATCATCCTTTGCTACGGTATTGGTATTGATGAAAGGGGATCTCACCTCTTTGTTGTATTGTTTGTTATGCTTGTATTGTTAAAATTTACATAGTAGATGGAACGAGTTTCTAAGACTTGACTGGAGGCAAATATTCTAAGTTCGGTGACAACATCAAGGAGTGACCATCCCGGATTGGTTAGTGTGCAGTGTTGAGGAGGAATAGATATATGACGCATCAAGATGGATACAAGATGGAATAAGTATGTTGAGTTTTTTGCGTTAGTGTTTTACTGTGCTATTAAGTAGGACCTGTCATGGGGTTTGCTGTAACACCCTGAAAATACGTATTTTATTTGTTTTCGTCGATTCCGAATTATTTTGAGTAATCCGACTCGATTTCTGTGAATTTTATGATTTATGTGATTTTTAAGAATTTTTAGGAGTTTTTACGTTTTTGATTATTTTAATATTATTTTGGGCGGTATATATATAAGCCTTCGTATTTTATTTCTTTCTCTCAATCCTTAATTATTTTTACTAATCTGATTTGATTTTCATGAGTTTCACAATTAATATGATTTTTGTGAATTTTTGTAATATTTCGATATTTTGAATATTATAATATATTTTAGATATTTTAAGATATTTTGAATATTTTATTATATTTTAGATATTTTAAGATATTTTAAGATATTTTAGGATATTTTGAGATATTTTGAATATTATATTATATTTTTGATATATTTTGAATATTTAATATATCGCTGATATTTTTGGGCTATATGCGGGCCCGGGATGAGCCCGGAAAAATAAAAAATATTATTGGCCAGAAAGCTTTGTACTGTTGATTCGGAGCAGGGGGATCTTACTAAACCCAAAATCGGAAATAGTTTTTGAAGTTTTATTTTCCTATGATTTTATCTGATAAATAAAATCGGGGTATGTTTTATTATCCATTGGACTTGAAAAATATCTAGTGGATGATTCTAGACGCGAGCCTAGTCACTCACTCTAGAATGTTCTAGACGATGACTCATCGTTTGGTGACTAGCCTAGTGACTCACATGTTCCAGACTGTTCTAGAAAACTCTGGAAGACGCCTCGTCAACGTGCCTAGTCATCGAATGCTTTACATGTGGACCAATGAGGAGCTGGTCAATATTGGTGGCTGTGACTCATCACGAAGGGCCAATAGAAACTCGACACGTGGTATGACACCTCAGCACCTGTGACTCAGTAGATTCTAGAAGGTTCCAGAAGCGGTGACTCACCGCAGTGAGTCACCTGTTACAGAAGCTTCTCTGATGACTCACCATGCTGACTCAGCATCATGACTCACCATTGGTGACTCAGCTGATGACTCGCCATGCTGACTCACCCGTTCTAGAAAGCTCCACGGTGACTCATCATACTGACTCATCGTAGTGAGTCACATATTCTAGAAATTTCTCTTTGATGACTCGCTTTGTGACTCATCAAGAGCAATCAGTAGAAAATAATCAACAATAGTTGCTACCCAACTGGAGCAAGAGAAAAATCTATGTATATTTTATTACCCATTGGACAATAGACACTGACTTTATAAATAGTAATTATTGTTCATTGGTTAAAGTATACTAGAAAATATACAGTGTGAACCAATAAAAATTGGTCAACAAAAATAGCAACTAATAGGAATCAAGTTAGTAAATATTCAACCAATAGAAATTGGTCAAGAATAATGGCTTGACTCTTTAAGGACCAATAGAAAACAAGCTATTAAACAAATTTGGACTTCTTGAAATTTATTGATTCTACGGTGAAGGAGAAGAGCAAATTGCTCTAAATGACCAATTCACTTTGTGAAATTCACGTAGAAAGACTTTGTGAAATTCACGTAGAAAGCCTAAGTTGAACAAAATGAAGACTAGTCAATATTGATAGCTACTCTTTGTTGTATTCCACGGCCAAGCAAGTTTTTGTGAGGCAAATAACACAATTCAATTCTTATCACCTTTTATTAATTGGGCCAAGTAAGACAAGTCAATTTTGGTGGCTTCTCTTTAAGTGTTTCTACGGCAATGCATGCCTTTAGCAAGGCAATTTTTACATTTCAATTCATTCTCATTTCTCTATGCATTTACGGCCATGCATTTGGAGGAAACAAAACCAAAAGTATTTCTCACCTTCTCTCAAAGTGATTCACGGCCATGAATAACAAAAAGGAAGATTTGTTTTTATTTAATCAAAGTCTTCACTTTTCTCCAAAACTATCAAACAAGCAAAGCTTTCAAATTTTCCTTCTCCTTTTCTTCTTCAACCTCACGGCCTCCCCACCCAATCTCCTTATTCACTCTTCTATAATTCTAAACTACCTTATATCTTCCTTCCTTATTTCATCTCAAGATACTTTGTAGTTGAAACCTAAGCTTGAATAATCCATTTTCTATCTTGTTCTTCAAAGCTCAAGTTTGAAGCCTTGAAGGTAGGGTTCTTTAATCTTCATGTTTCTATCCATTTCAAAGTTCTAATAATGATTTTAATCCATGATTGTTTTAGTTTAGAGCCTTAGGTATTAATATTGCATGTTTTCTTTGATTTTTCAAGAAGCTCTTGGTGGAGAAAGTTTACTTGAAGGAGACATACAAGGAACTTTGGAGGTTTCTTCAAGAGGTAAGAGGGAGATTACCCTCATCAACCATGTGTTGGTGGTGAGGAGTGGACTTGTATGTGTGTGAAGAATCCATAAGGATTCACTTGTGTTGATTGTTTAAAAGCTTTCTTACTTGTGTTTGATATTACTTTATGCATGTCTACAAGCTTTAAAAATTATTGTATGCATGTCTACAAGTTTTAAAATATTTTACATGTGTGATATACGCATGTTTATTACTTAGAATGTGATTCACATGTAAAGGATTGCATGAGTGTTCCAAAGGACACAATAGAAGCTCACGGCCTCATCCAATAAAAGAGAACCAAAATGTTCTCAACCATTTTCTAAAGAAAGGATATAATGGAATTAGGTTAATGAATGAATTACAAAATGATTTAGAAGAAGAACAATGATCCAAAGATCAAATGCCAACATTTTATGGAATTCGGCCAACATGCCTAATAAAAGTGTAATCAATCCAAAATTTATTTTTCTAAGTGTAGAATTGATGTTTTATATAATAAGAATGCATTTGTAATGAATTTTCAAGAATTAAAGAAGTAAACCAAATTCTATTAGAAAGGTGATATAGTAACAAAATGAACAAAACCTTTGAAAAATACTTGCTTTTGAATTTTGAAGTATAGTAGAAATTTCTAAAGTGAATTTAGGAATAATAAACCAAGTAAATGAATTTTTAGAGAGAAAACATAGAAAATATAATTTTAGTAGATTTTATAGACAAAATACTATCAAATTTTATTAAAAATAGATAAATAAAAGAAAACATTTTGCAATAAATTCAAGACGTAAGGAAAATTATTTTACGTAGTTTTAAAGTAGTGAAAATAGCTTACGTAGTTTTAAAACAGAGATTTTAAGACTATTCGGTAAAGAAAACGATTTAAAAATCTTACGCGAGTGAGAAAACAATTTTAAAACAGTACGCAATTTTAAAAATAGCAAAATATATTTACGCGATTTGAAAACATTTGTAAAAACGACGAAACTACGAAAACGCAATAAAATTTCTACGCGATTTACTAAAACAGCGAGTTTTACTGTCAGCCCAAAGTGGTGGACCTGGACAGATTGAGGAATAGTACTGTCAGATGGAACGTACTATATTTGAGGTTTGTTGAGATTTGAGGGTATTTATATAATTATGGTTCATATATATGCATCAAGTGGGTATGCATAGTCGATGGATGTGATGACTTTTGTTGTTTAGGAATGAATGAGAGCTGAATAATGTGACCCAAGTGGGAGGTCTACTGGGGACGTCAGGGCGCGGTTGTTCATAGTGACTTGTTTGTCACCTTATATGCCTGGCCATGATATACCATTGCAACGCACTGACGTATTGTCCCGACAAACACTATTTATGTCTCGCGTCTAGCTTAGACTGTCATTATGGGTGGCAAATCTTCTTGACCATTCATATCCGAAACTGTTTAGCTCCATGGAGTAGGAATATAATGCATTGTGCATATGCATAGTCGGTGTATATGTTGTTGTGGCATTGTCGAGGTACATTTTATGGTAACATAATCATTATATATGTATATTATGGATATCTGTTGTTGATATACTGTCAATGTTTATATTTGTTGTGTTATTATATATGATGTGTTTATTTGAGTTATTATGCGTAATGTGATAATATGGTTTATTGTATCAATTGTTTTATTTGTTATGGTAACATGATTGTTATTCATTTTATTACAATATATGTTTATTAGAATTATTTGTACATTAATAACATGATTATACTTATGATATTTGTATATATGGAATGACTTCGTCATTCGTATCATTCTTTGCTACCATCCTAGTATTGGTGAAAGGGGATCTCACCTCTTTGCTGTATTGCTTTGTTGTGTTTGTCTTGTTAAATTTGTATAGTAGGTGAAACAAATTTCTTAGACTTATTGGAGGCAATATTCTAAGGTTGGTGATGGTGTCATGACTGATCTTTCAAGTTTCAACGGAATGTAGTTTGGTGGAGAAAAAGGAACATGTATGTTTAGTTTTCTCGTTAGTGTGGGTATCGTACTATTAGTAGTACCTATTATTGGGTTTGCTACTGTTTCTTTGAGTCTGTAAATTTTATGATTTAAATTGTTATTGAATAATTTGTGGTATATATATAATATGTGTATTAATCAGTTCAATCTAATTTCTGTTTTACTTATGATTTCCGGTAAGTTTATGTTTCCGCGAAAAGAAATTGTAAAATTCATCTTTTAGAACTCAAAGCTTTTATGAAATGATTTTCAGGTTTTAAGTTTTTTATTTAAAAATGTGATGCCCTATGGAGGGTGTTACATTTGCTACAGTTTAAAATTGAGTCTGTAAGTTTTATGTTTTCTAAATAATTGTTAAATATTATGTGGTATCAGTAATGTAAATTAATTAGTTTAAATCTATTTTCAATAATACCTATAAATTTTAGTAGGTCTATGTTTCTGCGAAAAGAAACTTTAAAACGCAAGTTTTATAACTTAAATCTTTTATGAAATGATTTTCAGATTATGAGCTTATAGTCGGAAAAGTAATGCCCTACGGAGGGTGTTACACATGCCATTATTCACGCCGCGACATGCTTACGCCTCGGACCACACCGCGGCATGAGCCTACGACAACAACTTCTGCAAAATTCTACAAATGTAGATTACTATTCCGTTGGAACAAAACCCTCCTCCAGTCACTCAAAACTCAATTCTAAGTGATATCCAGCATCAAATAAGATCCATTAACACATTTAAACTCTTAAACCACTTTAATTTCATTCAATCATACCACTTTGTGAATCAAAATCCACACTTAACCTAAACCCCCAAATATAACCTAAATGGGAATTAAGGCATCCAAATGATGTAAAATTCATTCTAACACATCCACAAATCAGTTTCTTACTCAACCAAACTATCCTCATCAAGGTTCAACTTAAGAATCACAAAATCACTCTTCAAACCTCCATTCCCTCATCAAGCCCCTCAAGAACAAAAATGAAGGAAATGATAAACAAGCTATCCAAACAAAACTTTCCCTCTATCACTTTGTAGACATGATGAAGATGAAGCCAAGGATGGCCATGGAAGATCCTCTGCTTTGGTCTTCTTCCTTTCCCCTTTCTTTTTTCTTCCTTCTCCTTTTTTTCTTTTCTCTTTTCCCTCTTCTCTTTTCTGCTTTCTCTTCTTTGCCGTGAACCAACAATAGCAAAGTCTAACTTTGCTATTTAAAGATAACCACTAATGTGGTACTAAAAATCTTGATATGCTAAGAACACTCAGATTTCACCAAATCCAATTCTCTACCCTCCAACAGACTTAAAATAAATCCTATGATTCATTAAAAATCTGTTTTCACCATTTTCACACTTTTCCATATCTGTTGGCAGTAAATTCGGCATTAAAACACACAACCAGTATGTTTAAAAATACCAATCTAACTCCGATTAACCTCAAAATTTATCTATAGCACAATTCATACATTTGTGGCCTAGAAATAAACTCTCCACATTTATTTCTACTAACTAAGCAGTTTAAGCCACTTCCGAAGCTAAAAAGAACTATTTTCCACACATAGCATTGCAGTAAAGTGCCTAAACGTGCTCAGACAGTCACAAAACTTAACAGACATGTTAAGCAAGCATTAAGCTACCTGTATCCATATACAAGCCTAACATGTTTTTCTAGGGTGTTACATTCTCCCCACCTTTTTAGAATTTTGTCCCCAAAATTCGCTCGCCATTAACACTTAGTCTCTCACAACTAAGGTTCCAAGATCTCTATCAGACATCACACTCGAAGGAATCCCACCTTCCATAGTGATATCCAACTCATCATTCTCAACTCAAGACAATCTTGTCTCATATCGGTCTCTAGCTCCCAAGCCAAACCTAAACCAGATATTCTTTATCTAAAAAATTTGTTTTCCATAAAACACATGGACTTCCTTGTCCATAATCATTTCAAGCCTTATCTAACAACCTTATATCTGATCCATGGGCTCTACTCACACTACAGGTGCCACAACAAAGGGTGTAGATGCAAACAATTCCTAACGAGTTCAGTCATGCCAACTAGACCCCCACTAGAAGAACTCCTATTGTCCTAGTTTGCCTAGGTGAAGTCATAGTTTCCTATTCACACAGAACATTACATATTGAGTAAGCCAATCCTCAATATCATGTAACCATGTAATAGTAGCTACTAACATCCGACCTAAAGCAAATCATGCAATTCTTTTTCCAACATCTCAAACAAGAGACAAAGAAATGCACAATACCCAGAGAAACTTCTAACATGCCAAAGCAAAGTCAGTCCATACCCCGACTCAATAGGATGAACTGCTCTAATATCATAATGTAACATCTCGAATTTAATAACCATAGTATACCACCACGGTCACTAGATTCGGACCTGTTACTTAACACAACTATGCGATTTTCACTATAACATAACAACATTATATAGAAAATATGAGCCATGAATGAATATGTACATATTACATCGCAATTGTATTTCTCATAAATACAAAATGTACATCATTTCAAAAGAAACTACCTAGCTACACTAAGCTGAGCTCTCAAAGCTCCTGTTTCTCTTTTTGAAGAACTCGCACATGGATTTACATGGCAACACAATCGGGGTGAGAAATCACATCTCAGTAGAAGTATTCCAAAATCAGCAGTTTATACAATCATACAGATTACACAACCATTAAGTTAACACTTCAATCACAGAAGCACACAACACTCTCATCTCAGAATTACGCAATAACAACATCTCCATCTCATAGACATGCAATAACAACTTCTCCATCTTAGAGACATGCAATAACAACATCCCCATCTGAGAGACACGTAATCACCCATACAATTGCCAAGTTTATGAGTTTATGTCATGATAGCAACCGCCCATACAATTGCCATGTTATACCAAGGTATGTCTAATGTATATGCCTGTGCAATAACTTAAGTATGAAATAAATAATGTATGATACCAAGTCCATGGTAATGCCATGAATGCATGAGTCCTGAACAAAGAAATGGAAGTCACATCCATAACCTTGGACAAGCACTGGAAGTCCATCCAGGAAACAACATTCCGCGTAGTGAAATCCATCAATTACACGGTCTTCAAAAAAGAGAGGAAGTCCATCCTCGGAACCATAAGGAAATCCATCCTTAACAACACAATAAACATAAAGAGTATACCATTCACCTCAACTATGTTTCACAATAATATCATACAAAACAATTTCTAATTACATCACATAATTAATTTCACAATTGATTTATATGCATATCAAGTTCATTTTATAACGCATTTTATCCAAATACTTTGAAAAGTAATTCAACACTCTCAAAAGAGTAAACATGAGTGATTCCAAAACTTATGGAAACTCACTTTCTCAAATCACATTTCACAATATACATGTGTATATTCATGCCTAATTACCTCACATAATAAGTAATTACAAATCACTTTGATTTATCACATTCTCATTTCATTAAATATCCTTATTAAAGTCTCATCATACTTGTAAAGACATACATGAAAGGTCCCAACACTTAGGAACTTCCAAGAATATCAAAAACACATTTTTGAAGGTTCTAGAGCTCACGCTGCGGCACAAAGCTATACACGTCGCAACACCCTACTCTTAGGTGCAACTGCTGGGCAGAAAACTGCTTTATGTCGTGCCATGCCATTATTCACGCCGTGGCATGCTCACGCCTCGAACCATACCATGACGTGAGCCGGTAACAACAACTTCTGTAGAATTCTGCATATGCATATTACTGTTCCATTGGAGCAAAACCCTCCTCTAATCACTCAAAACTCAATTCTAAGTGATATCCAACATCTAATAAGATCCATTAACACATTTAAACTCTTAAACCACTTTAATTTCACTCAATTATACCACTTTGTGAATCAAAATCCACACTTAACCTAAACTCCCAAATATAACCTAAATGGGAATTAAGGCATCCAAATGATGTAAAATTCATTCTAACACATCCACAAATCAGTTTCTTACTCAACTAAACTGTCTTCATCATGGTTCAACTCAAGAATCACAAAATTACCCTTCAAACCTCTATTCCCTCATCAAGCCCCTCAAGAACAAAAATGAAGGAAATGATAAACAAGGTATCCAAACAAAACTTTCCCCTTACCTCTTTGTTGACAAAATGAAGATAAAGCCAAGGATGGCCATGGAAGATCCTCCCATTTGGTCTTCTTCCTTTTCCCTTTCTCTTTTTATTCTTTCTCATTCTTTCTTTTCTCTTTTCATTCTTCTTTTTTCTACTTTCTCTTCTCTGCCGTGAAGCAACAATAGCAAAGTTCAACTTTGCTATTTAGAGATAACCATTAATGTGGTACCAAAAATCTTGATCTGCTAAGAACACTCAGATTTCACCAAATCCAATTCTCTACCCTCGAACAGACTTCAAATAAATCCTATGATTCATTAAAAATCTATTTTCACCATTTTCACACTTTTCCATATCTGCTGGCAGTCAATCCAGTATTAAAACACACAACCAATATGCTTAAAAATACCAAACTAACTCCAATTAACCTCAAAATTTATCTATAGCATAGTTCACACATTTACGACCTAAAAATAAACTCTCCACATTTATTTTTGCTAACTAAGTTGTTTAAGCCACTTCCGGAGCTAAAAACAACTATTTTCTACACATAGCATTGTAGCAATGTGCCTAAACGTGCTCAGACAGTCACAAAACTTAACAGACATGTTAAGCAAGCATTAGGCTACCTCCGTATCCATATACAAGCCTAACATATTTTTTCAGGGTGTTACAATCGAAAGACTGGGCCCCCTCTTTTTCGCTTAGTGTATAAACTCGTCCCTTGGCTAGCGGCTTTGGGGTAAGCACATCCTCCTTATTTTGAGGACAATCCTTGGAGAAATGTCCTGACTACCCACATGTATAACGCACTGACTAGCCTGCCAAACACTTGCCTCCATGTATTTTCTTACATTTAGGACACCTTGGTATTTTAGAGCCCATCTTATCGTTTCCTTTGGGGTTGCTTGACTTATAAGCTCCTTGCTTGTTCTTATCATCCTCTCGTTTTCTCTTTGGAACATTTTGTACCCTTTCCTCTACTTGAGGGCAGTGAATACTTGACTCCACAATCCTACACTTGTTGACCAAAGCAGGAAAATCCCTAATCTCCATAGGTCTTACCATGTTCTTAATTTCACTTCTCAAACCAGTCTCGAATTTCAAACATCTCCATTTTTCATCTGGATGATAACGGAACTGTGAAGAGAACTTTGATAACTCATCAAACTTGGCCACATACTGGCCTACTGACATATTTCCTTATGTTAACTGCATAAACTCCACCTCCTTATCATCATGTAGAGTTTGCAGGAAAAACTTCTACAAAAAAGTTATTTTGAAAACCTCCCAAGATATCAGATTTCCAACAGCTTCTTGTACCTTTTTGGTACCTTCCCACTAATACTTCGCTTCTCCTTTCAACATGTAGATGGCGAAGGTTACTTTTTGTTCTTTTGAATAACCCATCACATTAAAAATCTTTTCCATATCTTTAAGCCACTCCTCAGCTTTGATGGGATTAAACTCACCTCTAAATAGTGGAGGATTCATATAACGAAAAACTGACAAGTCTAGGAAATTCTGATTCCTTCCAACTTGTTGAACTTCTTGAACTAACTATTCGGGTTGTGGAGGTTGCTGAGGTGGATTTGTTTCCATCCTCTCAAGCACCCTTGCCATAATATTGGCCATATTCATAAAAGCTTCCATCATATTAGGACTTGGTGGATTCGAATTCCCCACACTTCTAGTTTGCCTTTTTGGTGCCTTAGATTCCTGTACACATAGAAACAACATATATTGAGTTGTAGTCTCAATACCATGTAATTGTGCAACAGTAACTTACAACAAACTAACTTAAGGCAAATCATGTGATTCTATCATCACATCTTACATATAAAATAAGAAAACACAATTCACAACAAGAAATTCTTAAATGTGCCTAAGTATAGTCAGTCCATACCCTAGCTCAATAGGATGAATTGCTCTGATACCATAATGTAACATCCTAATACTATCATCTCTATTTATGAAGCATATAAAGAGATATCTAGCATTATAATGTCACTACGTACTAATCGATACATTTATATATATATATATATATATATATATATATATATATAATGTTCGTTGGAAACATTATAGAGAGCCTTATGGAATGTGGAATACGTAAGCATCATTGTAAAAAGAAACATATACATATACATCCTTAGCCTTGGAAAGGCTTAGTGTAATACATGATCTTTTACATATCAAACTAATATACATAAGTGCAAAGTCTTAGCTTGAATGCTATAAAACTAAAACTATACTAGTCTTTTAACTACCTTTTCTTCGTTCCTCTTGGAAGAAGCTTCACCTGGAATTACATAATACACAGAGGGGTGAGAAATAACACTTCTCAGTATAAGTAATCAATACCAGTTACAAATAGCGTAGTAAACATAATTTAACTCATACTAAAAGTAAAACACATTCATAACATCAACAATGATATACTTTAACAAGTGAAGACACCAAGTTGAAGATACATTTAATCATTCTTACATACTTAGTTCACTTACGACCTTGGTATGTTTTACTAGAATCTTGACTTCTCATGTTTGTCTCTCGTAGTTAGGAAAACTAAACATTTCCATACTACTTGCAACCTTAGCACTTGGTTAGGAATAACCTATTCTTTTAAGAACTTCTTTGATTCCCTTCCTTCTGGCCAAATAGCATTCACTACCATACATGGTTGCACTCATAGATAAACAATGCCAAAATATCCTAGTTTACTTACATCTAACACCATATAACATCACATCTTTAGTGAAGCTAGTAAAAATAAATTACCAAATGTGGAAGACACTTTTCTATAGAAAACCCTTGCTCTTAGTTGCTTTGACGTTCGTTCTAACATATGCATATCAAAGGAATCATTCTCTTGTTGGATTGCCTCTCTTAACATGCTTGACATATTCTATGTCATTCTCTTGTTCTTAGATAACTAAAAACTTAAACAATTCTCTCAACTCTAAGTGATAGTTTCCTTAAGGAAAAATGCCCCTATTAATGCCTCAACATACTTAGGAAATATATACATATGGATCCATCAAAGGCAGCACATCAAATGGTGAGAAAAATCATTTTTCTAGTTTCAGGGCAGCGCGCCGCGGTGCCACCCTTCCCACGCCACGGCGCCCATGATAGAATGCAGCATTCTACATAATTTTGCAGCGTGGTACTGTTCTATTAGTCATTTGCATCGATTTTGGTCATTTCCAATTAGTTTCTAGGTGATCCTAAGTTCCTAGCTAGTTCATTAACACATAGGAGTCATCAATCACCATCTTAAGCCTCCTGATTTGGATTCATGAACCAAGAACCAATATGTTTGACCTAAAACCCCAAAATGAATATCAATGGTCTAAAAGAATTGTCCCAGGCTTCTAAATTTAGTTTATGACATGAACAAGTCATAAATGACCTAAGAAACATATTCATGTAACCCAAACACATTAAACTCATCTAGAACTCAATTTGGCTTCTTAGGTTGTTTAGGTGCATACATGAAGAGAATAAAGAAAAGAGATGAATAGAAGTAATAAACCCCTACCTCCAAACTCCACTAGCTACTAAGATGGATTTAAACTTGGCTGGATCTCAAACTTTGGCTTTGCCCTTAACATTCCTCTTTCTCTCTTCCTTGGTCTTTTCTTCGTTTTCTTTCCTTCTTTCTTTCACATTTTTTGTTTATGTTTTTGGAATGAAAATAGCCATGAATGAAGGCTTAGAAATATCAAGCAAATGGTCAAATAAGAGGGCTGCCAACCGTAGAGGACCTATGGCAATTAAACCTTACACTGATATTCCTCTATCTACTAAAAACATTCAACTTTAGCTAAAACAAGATTTTTAGCTTCCAACAACTTTGAAATAAATACTAAGATTCATCAAAATTATTGTTTCACTAATATCTTAATTTTCCATATCTGCTGGGGTTAATCCGCCATTAAAAAACACAATCAGTATGCCTAAAAATACCAAACTGGCTCCGATTATTCTCAGATTTTAACCATAACTTATAACACACATTTGTGACTTAGGAATAAAGTATCCATACTTAAATCCCTTATCTAAGGAATTTATGCTATTATCTGAGTCATTTTAAGCTACTTTTTACCTTCAGAGTTGCAACAAAATGCCCAAATGAACTCAGTTCGCCACAAAACTCAACAAACAAGTTAAAGAAGCCATTTGTTATCTTTGTATACATATAAAAGTCTAACATGTTAACAAGGGTATTACACACCTCACCAACCTCAGCCAGTACAAGAGGCACAAGTCGGGAGGAATTAGAACTTCCAAGACTTGGCAGCGTTCAGACAGATGAACCCTCCACCTTTCGATGGTGAGTATGACCTAGTAAAAGTAGAAGGATGGTTGAATGAGATTGAAAAGATTTTTGAGGTTATGGTCTGCTCAGATGAGCAAAAAGTCTCTTTTGCCTCTTTTATGTTAAAGGGAGAGGCAGAGCATTGGTGGAAAAGAACCACAAGATTAATGGCAGTGGCTAGAGCTCAGCTGGCCTAGGAAATGTATAGGATGACTTTCTTAGAAAATTATTTTTTACAAACTTTGCGAGATGCGAATGAGGTGGAATTTATGATGTTAGAGCTGGGAGGCTTGTCAATGGGCCAATATGAGTCCAAGTTTGAACAATTGTCAAAGTTTTCTTATCATTTCAGATATGACCCGAACGAGAACTAGAGGTGTGTGAAATTCAAGTATAGTTTGAAGATTGATATCAAGAATCCAATAGAGCCCCTGGAGATCATAGATTTTTCTTCTTTGGTTAATAAATGTAGGATAATAGAGAAATGTGAAAGGAGACCTATAGTGGATCAAGAATCCCAATGTTCTCAGAAAAGAAGGAACAGTGATCAGAAATTCACAAAGGGTGACAAAGGAATACTAGATCAAATGGAGTTCAAGAAGGATCAGTGCCTTAAATGTGAAAGGCAGCATGGTGATAAACCTTGCTTGGCAGGGTAATCTGTATGCTAAAAATGTGGTTAGCCAGGGCATTTTGCCAAAGAGTGTCAAAAAAGGGAAGAAACACAGTCAGATAGTAGACCCTTAGTTTAGGGAAGGTTTTACATCCTGTAAGGCAAGGAGACAATGCAACCTACCGGTTCAAAGAAAGGTAGGTCTATGTTTTTGTTTCTTTATGGTTTGGTTATACTTGTTGTAAATTTGAGTTGCATGTGACTTCTTGCATGAGGTAAACCAAATTTTGTGGGCAAAATTTTTAAAAAAGAAGGGACAAATGTAACATCCCAAAAATCATGTTAGGCTTATAATTGGGTTCAAAGGTAGCATATTACTTGTTTAGCATATCCGTTAAGTTTTTTAAAAAACTGAGTTAGTTTAGGCACTTTGTTGCAACTCTGAGTGTGAAAAACAACCTAAAATGACTTAGAAAATAGCATAAGATGCTATTTGAAGGGAAACATGGGTGAATAATTTATTTCTAGGTCATAATTAAGTTAGGTATGGTGTTGTTAAAGTTTCAAGATAATTAGAGTTTGATATTTTTAAGCATACTGATTATGCATTTTAATGTCGGATTGACCCCCAACAGATATGGAAAAATAGAGAAATGGTGAAACATGATTTTTAATGAATCTTACGATTTATTTCAAATATGTTGGAAGTTAGAAAAGTTGCTTTAGTGAGATCTAAGTGTTCTTAGAAGATCGGGTTTTTAGGTACTAGTTGGTTTTAGGCCTTAAGTAGCACAGCTAAAACCAAAAACAAAAGAAAAAGAAAAGAGAAAAGAGAGAAAGGGGAAACTAAATGGAAAAAAAAGAAATGAAAGAGAAGGAAATCAAAGGGGAAGATCCAAGAACAAGATTAAGGCTTCAAGAATCAAGTTGTCCACTAGAGGTAAGGGCTATTGACCTTACATTTCATCTTTTTCCTTAAATCATTTCTTAGTTTAGGTTAAGCTTTTATGCATGGAAAATAAAATTTTAAAGAGAAAAATCTGTTTTCTTTGCTAGGATCTCAGATTGAATGGTTGGAATTGGTGATTTTAGCTATTTGGTATCAAGATTAGTGAATTTTGTCATTAGACAAGGTTAGAAAGATAATTAAATAGAGTATAGGTTAATAGGAAGTGTGTATGTGATTTTGATCATTAACACAAGATTAAGTGATTCAATATGTTGTACAAGTGTTACAACATTTTTAGAGGTCGTTAGTGGTGTTAGAATTCACCTAGAAATATTTTTTGGTGTTTTGGATCACTGCAATGTTCCAATGGAATAGTGGCAGCAATCTGCAGAATTCTGCAGATTTGCTACTATGCGAGGAATGCTCAAGCGCTTAGTGTATAGCCCTCAGGCGCTCAAGCATCAGGGATATGCATGATACATGGCTTCCAGCGCTCAGGTGCTGAAGAACAGACGCTTAGGCACCTAGAACAGAGTTGAACATATAGATTTTTATGTAGAATTGAGCAATTCTAGTGGTTCCAATCCCTTGTTCAAGTCTTTTTAAGATTGTTGAGGTTCCAAAAAAAGTAATTCTAAGAGAAAAGGATTGACTTGCATGAAAAGGAAAGTAAAGGGAAGTTTGTGCATCCATTATGCATGGGTTGTCATAGTTTAAAATTTAATTCTAGAGTGACAAAGTGTTGCTTAAAAATGACTTTAGAAGTGATGAGAAAGTGAGAAACAAGTTTACTGGCTAGCTGGCAATAGTAGAGTGCCATAGGGCCTAGTTGGAAAAAGTTGAGTGCCATAGTGTATAAGTGCCCACATAGAGTAGAGGTGGAGCCAATATACAAGGATAAGGAGTGTACTAGGCCTAGTTGGTATTAGTTAAGTGTCGTAGTACATGAAATGGTCTCACAAAGAAGTTGATGATCACATATTTTATATATTAATAAACCCTCATTTTTAGTCATTTACACTCTCCATGTACTTAATTGATTAAGCCTAGTTATGTTTTGTAAGTTTTGACTCAAATTGGACTTAATTGATTTTTTCAGCACTATTTTGGTCTTACGCTGTTTCTGTATTTCGGCCATATCTTGAGTTCTAAATGTCTGATAATTATGAATTTTACCTTGTAGAAAAGATAAGAGAGAGCTCTACAACTTTGATGAGAGCTTAAAGTCATTTCCAGACATCTAATAGAGCTAATTGGGCATGGAAGTCAGAATACGAGTTTTGTGACTGGAACCCGAATAATGTGTAGTAATCAGAGCATAATTCGAGTTTGGGCTAATAAAATAGGCTGAAAATTTGGAATCTGAAAGTTAAGACCCATATATACAACTTTCATGTTGAACACAAAACTTGATTCGGGCTCCTTGATGGTGATATTGGGTCTGAAAGTCAAAACAGAGGTGCTGAAATTGGGCCTGAATAGTATGTAGTAATTGGGTCCTATCTTGGGATGTAGGACGAATTTTTGGGTGATTCTAAAGCCATTGGAAAGCATAGACAATTTTCTAGAACTTTCATGAAGACCACTTGGCTCGAAAATGACAGAATCAATGACTTAAGCAATAAATTATTTTAGAGACAAAGAATCTCAATAATCCAACTACTCATCCAATCATCCAACCACTCAACCACTCATCCAACCACTCCACCCACTCATCCACCTACTCTTAATCATTCTCCTTGTCATTTTGTATCCCTACTCCTCTATAAAAGGCACAATGAGCTTTTGGGTTGAGAGCTGAGTGTTGGGCACTAGGAGTTAGGCTTAGTTTTTACAAGTTATAGTTATGCTTGTTTATTGTTTTTCTTTGCTGTAATTTTCTCTTGTTCTAAATTAAAGTTATATTCATCTTTCTCTTCTTCTCTCTTTCTTTCTTTTTATCCATGAGTAACTAAATTTTTATCTTGCTTGGGTGAAAGAGTGAAGCTCTTGGTAATGAAATAAGGTTAGATTATTCTATTTCTTGTGCTTAAATGATATATTATCAATTGGACATTATATGTGTTATATTTTGTTTCCAATCACTTTAGAAACCTTCTTTGTATAATGGAGATCTTGATTTATTGTAGACAATAGGATTGGCACAGTGAATGCTTGAACTCATTTACAAATGTTAGTGGATAATTAAAGGAATCATAATATGATTGCATATATAATTGAACTTTGAATGTTACATTTTCCGATTAGAACCTCCGTTGTGTGTGGATTTCAATTGAGTTATAAAGAGAAATAATCTTACCTTTAATTTATTACCAAGAGTGGATCTCCTAACCCAAGCAAGCTCTTAAATTCATTTGTGAACTTCTTTTATTACTTTTGGTGTTGTGACAAATCATTTTCTTACCTCAATTAATTTTTCTTCATCAATTCCCTGTGGATCGACCTCAGACTCCCGAGAAATTTATTACTTGAGACAACCTGCACTTGGGTTTGCATCCTTAAATTCTGCAGTTAAGTTTTTGGCACCGTTGCTGGGGACTTGATTTGAAGTTTTAATATATTGAGATTCCCTTTCTGTAAGAAAAGCTTTACCAACAGGTATATTCTTCCTCTACTCTTTTCAATTTCTAATTTACTAACTAACCTACTAACTTGCTAACATACTAACTTACTAACATTTATATTTATGTCATTTATTTTTACTTTTTGATTTTTTTTATTTTTGTCAATGGGGGTAACTCTCCCTTTTATTTTACGCATTAACTTAGTAGGGGAAACTCTCCTTTTTACTTTTCTGTAATTTATTTATTTTTTTTTCATTTTTTTTATTTTTCTGCCCTCTAATTTAATGAAATAATATTTCTTCTTCTCTTCTCTTTCACCGGCTCTGGTGGGGCTTTGCCTCTCTCTGGTTTTCATATTTTAAATTTACTTTCTGTACTTTATTTTCTGTATTTTAATTTCCGCACTTTATTTTTTGCATTTTATTTTTATTTTTATTTTTAGGGTGGTTGGTTTATACCACATCCTTCTTAATATTTAATGGTGGGTTACACCGCCAGCTTGTACATTATTTTTTATTTATTTTAAGTTATTTATGTATGTTTGCTTAATTGGTATCGTGATTTAAATTCTGGTCGTTTAGTTAAAATTAACCCTGGTACTTTATATATTGATTTGTTTGAATCACAATCACACACAATTGACACAATGGCTAACAATGAAAGTGTACATGATGAACATGAAAATCAACCATTGTGAACCATGCGTGAATATTTACAACCACCTCGAAGTTCTAGTCCATCATGTTTTATCTTTCCACTCAATGCCAATAATTTTAGATTTAAGCCAGGTATGATTTCTTTACTTCCTAATTTTCATGGTTTAGAATCTGAAAGTCCATATTTACGTCTGAAAGAATTTGAGGAAGTATGTATTGCCTTCAATGATCAAAATTGCACTGAAGAGATTGTTAAGCTTAAATTGTTTCCTTTTTCTTTAAAAGATAAAGCAAAATCTTGGCTTAACACTTTGAATCCAAGATCAATTGGCACATGGCAAGAAATGCAGGGTGAGTTCTTAAAGAAATTTTTTCCAACACATAAAACCAATGCTATGAAAAGACAAATCCAAAATTTTTTTCAAAATTCAAATGAAGCATATTTTCAGTGTTGGGAACGATTTAAAGATTTGTTAAATTCTTGCCCACATCATGGTTTTGAAAAATGGCGCAGTATAAGATTCTTTTATGAAGGTTTAACACTTGAAACTAAACAATTTGTGGAAACAATGTGCAATGGTGAGTTTCTTGATAAAGAACCTGATAAAGCTTTAGACTATTTGAACCAGTTGGGTGAAAATTCTTAATCTTGGCATAGTACTAGCACTTCTGAAAATTCAATTAGATCTAATCTTTCAAGTGCTAACAAAGGAAAATATCACCTTAGTCAAGAGAAAGATCTAAATGCTAGGTTTGCCAATTTGGCTAGAAAGGTTGAAGCCATGGAATTAAGAAAAGCAAAAGAAATCAAATATGTGCAAAATGAAGAAATTTGTGGCATTTGTGATGATTTAGGACACTCAACACATGAATGTCCTAAAATTCCTGTTTTTAAAGATGTTGTACATGAGCAGGTAAATGCAATGAATAATTCTAACTAGCCATTTACTTCTTCTTTTTCTGATACATACAATTCAGGATGGAGAAATCACCCGAATTTCAGCTAGAGGAATAATAATCAGTCACAATTTGTGCAACCACTACCTCCTCAGGCACAACAGGACTCTCAAAATTCTCAAGGATATGCACCTTATGTCCCACCATATAGGAAAAACCTTGAAGAAACACTGCATGCATTCATAGAAAAGCAAAAGGCCATTAACAAACAAAACAATCAAACCATGAATGACATAAAAGACACTCTTGCTAAACTTTCTTCTTCACTCACCATTCACGAGAAAGGAAAATTTCCTTCTCAACCTCAACCAAATCCCAAAGGTCAGTACAGTCTAAATGAGGGAAGTTCAGAAAACCAACAGATGGACCAAGTCCAGTCAGTGATAACTCTTAGGAGTGAAAAGGTTGTTGAAAAACAAATCTCCGAATCTTGTGAGAAAGAAGATGAACCAATTCCCCAAGAAAATGAAGAAGTTGACCAAAAGGAGACCAAACTCTCGCCTTCAACCCCATTTCCTCATGCATTGAAAAATCTAAATAAATTGGACCATAACACTGAAATTTTTGAAATTTTGAAACAAGTGAAAATCAATATTCCTCTGTTAGATGCTATCAAACAGATTCCTTCTTATGCCAAATATTTGAATGACTTGTGCACTGTTAAAAGGAAACTAAATATGAAAAAGAAAGCATTTTTGGCTGAACAGGTAAGCTCCATTCTTCAGAATAATAATGCGTTGAAATATAAAGACCCTGTTTGTCCTATAGTTTCATGCATTATTAGAGAACATAAAATTGAAAAAGCTTTACTTGATCTTGGTGTTAGTGTCAATTTGCTTCTATATTCAGTTTATTAGCAACTCAACTTAGGTGAGTTAAAACTAACTTCTGTAACTCTTTTACTTGCCGATAGATCAATTAAAATTCCAAGAGGAATAGTGGAAGATGTGTTGGTTCAAGTTGATAAATTTATATATCTTGTGGATTTTATTGTCTTGGATACTGAACCTATGGTTGATAGTTGCAAGTCAATTCCTGTTATCTTAGGCCTCTATTTTTAGCAACATCAAATGCTTTGATAAATTGCAAAAATGGAGTGGTGAAGCTAACATTTGGAAACATGACACTGGATCTCAATGTTTTTAACATGTGCAAGCAACCACAGGAAGTCCTTGATGAAAATGAGGAAGTTGAAGGAATTGAAGCCATTATAGATGATCATCTTCAAAAAGGGAGTTCTTCTGACCCATTAGAAGTTTGTTTAATTAATTCATTTGATTTGCTTGATTGTACAGAGGAAATAGAATACAAAGGAAGAAAGCCAAAATTCGAAGAGCTAAAACCCATGAATGATAATGCCCATGAAGAAGTACCCACACCGGAACTAAAGCCATTACCTGCTGGGTTGAAGTACACATTTTTGGGAGAAAAGCAAAGTTTTCCTGTGGTAATTTCCTCGTCTCTTACTGAAGAACAAGAAGGGAAGATGTCGCCTCAATGGACGCACCAAGATAGGAAGAAATTTTTAACAGAGGTGAAAAAGTTTTATTAGGATAACCCATACTTGTTCAAATATTGTCCTGACCAAATCTTTCGGAGATGTGTG
The DNA here is from genome assembly GCA_029884605.1 of Ormosia emarginata. Lineage (NCBI taxonomy): Eukaryota > Viridiplantae > Streptophyta > Magnoliopsida > Fabales > Fabaceae > Ormosia > Ormosia emarginata. The sequence goes on along the minus strand of JAQQTP010000081.1, from coordinate 5,182,368 downwards.
CCTGACAGTGAAGTAGGTAGTGTCATTAAATTTTGTCACTCAGAAGCATGTGGAGGTCACTTTTCTTCAAAGAAAACAGCTGCGAAAATCTTGCAGTGTGGATTTTATTGGCCCACTTTATTTAAGAACTGCTATACTTTTTGCAAAAGTTGTGAAAAATTGTCAAAAGATGGGCTCAATTTCAAAAAGAAACATGATGCCTCTGAATTTTGCAATCATGATGAAGAAAAACCCTACAGTCTTGGGAATCTAACTCTAAAAGACCCTGTTTGCCAATTTATAAGAAAATTGGATGGGAAGCTTATCCTCGACTCATAGAAGGCGTTTAAGCCGTTACTGGATGTTAAACCAGAGGCAGATGTGAGCCATATCCACAAATAATCTGTACATATCATCCTCTTCTTCTTCATGTCATCTTTAAAAAAGAAAAACAAAAACAAAAAAAAATGAAAAAAAAATATTTGAACAAGGGCGATCCGGAAGAAGTATCATGGCTTTAATTAGTTGTGGAGCCCCAGCCTTTGGCTGACCCGTCATTGACTCGGGTGGACCTTTGCACGCTGGTCCTTATAAAAAAATAATTCGTGAGTGTCTACTGCACTGGTGACATGCAGTATAAAGATATGCCACTACTGCACTCATGACGTGCAGTATAAAGATACGCCATGAAAGCTGTACATACAGGTATGTCATCATTTGCTATTATATTTCTTTTATCTTTGTATGATTTTACTGTATTTTGGTTTTGGACAGACGATCCTTTGAGCAGGGTCCTTCAGGGGTTTCTAGACTTCTTTACCCTGATGGTTTTCTTGAAGTCACAAAAAAAAAAATTCCTTTACCTTTGATCTTTGATCCTGATCCAGCAATAGCTCAGATAGATTGGTCAGCAGGAGGCAGAGAGGGAAACAAGATGAAAAAGGAGCCAGATTTGACACTTCGTTTATAGCTTTTCTTTACTTTTGATTTTATTTATCGTACTTTGTTTTTGTTTAAATTTGTGTCAGATTTCTCCAACAGGTAATATCTTCTATCCTTTACTCATCTATATTTTAACATTGAGGACAATGTTGTGATCTAGTTGGGGGGGACGGATAGCTGACTACCAATTTTTTTCTTTTTTTTTGGGAAGTATGATATGATTGTCATGGACGTACTAAACTAATGAATGAAGGCAGAGTAAGGAGTAATTTCACTCCTGAGACGCATTTAAATTGGGAAGTATATTTAGTTAGATGACTCTCAGAAACCTATTTATAGTAAAATCAATTAAGGATGGCAGAGTAAGGAGTAAATTTTGAAAACAATTTATTACTCTTGAGACGCATCTTAGTTGAGGAAAAAATTATTTTGTGTAGAAGTAGCAAATGGATTCTTGGATCTAAGCATAAATTGTCTTCTTTCTTAAAAATCACAAGCTCGGATATTAATATGATCGATTGAGAATGATATAAATATGCCTTGTGAGATTTTGAGCCTATTGATGAATGGATTGAATATCTGCACCATTCTCTTCTTTCTTGTGTGATTTTCACTCATGCAATTGTTACTCTAGAACTTGCTTTGATTCTTTTTTAGGCTACATTTTCACATGCATATACTAATATGATTAAGGCATTTTGAAATAGAGACTTTGACCAAATAGCCATCCTTGTATAGTTTCCATTGTGTAACCCCTTTGAACTTATTTGACCATTCCTTGTTTTTAGCTTATTTCTTACCTTCAAAAAAAAAAGAAAAAAGAAAAATGTTTTTACCCAACCTGAGAAATAAGAGAGCATTGACCTTGTTCTTGAACAAGTGTGGAGGTGTGTATGCAAAATGATCAAAAAAAAAAATTTTGACCACCTTTGCAATCAAAGGATTATCAGAGTCTAGAATAAAGGTGGTTGCTTAGAAACAACAGGAAGAAAAGGAGAATGTTCAAGTCTAACAATGAATTCAATTCACCAATTTGGGATTGATCTTCAACAAAACATTAGTCAAATATTGGTGATTGTCCTTTATGATAAATGTTCTCAAACATTTTCTCCACTCTAACTGTACCATAATGCTCTTTTATTCTCTTTGGTATTTATCTTTTCATATTCATATTATCCCCTCTCCTTTACCATAACCCCATTACAACCTTGAATAAAGTCCTCTTGATTTTTGTATGCATGTGTTTTGAGTAGCGGAGAAGTAGAAGATAAGCAAGCTTATGGTAGTGCAATTGTTCATGGGTTGATTAGAGTGAAATACTTACCTTTTAAACACTTGAGAGATTGAGAGTGAAATTCTGTGAGGATCTATCATTCTTGATTCATTCTTTTCAACTGAAGTTTCCTTGCTTGTTGGTTTGAGATGTGAAGAAATGTTACCTCATTAATGCTTTGATCCCTTGAATTTCTTGTTGCTCTTCTTGCTTCATTGAGTCTTTTAGAGTTTTTAGCTTTTGAGTCTGTGTCATTTTTCTTTGTCTCCTAACTTTGGTCTTATATGTTTTGCCCAGGAGTGCAAAAAGCTAAGTGTGGGAGAATTTGATAATCACGTATTTTATGCATTAATAAACCCTTATTTTTAGTCATTCACACTCTCCATGTACTTAATTGATTAAGCCTAGTTATGTTTTGTAAGTTTGGACTCAAATTGGACTTAATTGATTTTTTCAGCACTATTTTGGTCTTACGCTGTTTTTGTACTTCGGTCATATCATGAGTTCTAAATGTCTGATCATTATGAATTTTACTTGTAGGAAAGATAAGAGAGAGCTCTACAACTTTGATGAGAGCTCAAAGTCATTTCTAGACATCTAATAGAGCTAATTGGGCATGGAAGTCAGAATACAAGTTTTGTGACTGGAACCCGAACAGTGTGTAGTAATCAGAGCATAATTCAAGTTTGGCCTAATAAAATAGGCTGAAAATTTGGAATCTGGAATTAAGACCCATATCTACAACTTTCATGTTGAACACAAAACTTGATTCGGGCTCCTTGATGGTGATATTGGGTCTGAAAGTCAAAACAGAGGTGCTGAAACTGGGTCTGAACAGTCTGTAGTAATTGGGTCATATCATGGGCTCTAGGACGAATTTTTGGGTGATTCCAGAGCCATTGGAAAGCTTAGACAATTTCCTAGAACTTTCATGAAGACCACGTGGCTCGAAAATGACAGAATCAATGACTTAAGCAATAAACTATTTCGGAGACAAAGAATCTCAATAATCCAACTACTCATCCACTCATCCAACCACTCAACCACTCATCCAACCACTCCACCCACTCATCCACCTACTCTTAATCATTCTCCTTGTCATTTTGTATCCCTACTCCTCTATAAAAGGCACTATGAGTTTTAGGTTGAGAGCTGAGTGTTGGGCACTAGGAGTTAGGCTTAGTTTTTACAAGTTATAGTTATGCTTGTTTATTGTTTTCCTTTGTTGTAATTTTCTCTTGTTCTAAATTGAAGTTATGTTCATCTTTCTCTTCTTCTCTCTTTCTTTCTTCTTATCCATGAGTAACTAAATCTTCATCTTGCTTGGGTGAAAGAGTGAAGCTCTTGGTAATGAAATAAGGTTAGATTATTCTATTTCTTGTTCTTAAATGATATATTATCAATTGGACATTATATGTGTTATATTTTGTTTCCAATCACTTTAGAAACCTTCTTTGTATAATGGAGATCTTGATTTATTGTAGACAATAGGATTGGCATAGTGAGTGCTTGAACTCATTTACAAATGTTAGTGGATAATTAAAGGAATCATAATATAATTGCATATATAATTGAACTTTGAATGTTACATTTTCCGATTAGAACCTTCGTTGTGTGTGGATTTCAATTGAGTTATAAAGAGAAATAATCTTACCTTTAATTTATTACCAAGAGTGGATCTCCTAACCCAAGCAAGCTCTTAAATTCATTTGTGAACTTCTTTTATTACTTTTGGTGTTGTGACAAATCTTTTTCTTACCTCAATTAATTTTTCTTCATCAATTCCCTGTGGATCGACCTCGGACTCCCGAGAAATTTATTAATTGAGACAACTGATAATAACATATTTTGTTCATTAAGAAACCCTTATGTTTAGTTATTTACACTCTTCATGTACTTAATTGACTGAATTTGATTATGTTTTGTAAGTTTGAACTCGAATCGGACTTAATTGATTTTTTCAGCATTATTCGGGTCTTACACTGTTTCTGTATTTTAGCCATATCTTGAGTTCTAAATGTCTGATAATTATGAATTTTACCTTGTAGGAAAGATAAGAGAGAGCTCTACAACTTTGATGAAGAGCTCAAAGTCAATTTCAGACATCTAGTGGAGCTAATTGGGCATGGAAATCAGAATACGGGATTTGTGACTGGAACCCGAACAGTGTGTAGTAACCAGAACATAATTCGAGTTTGGGTTTATAGAATGGGCTGAAAATTTGTAATCTGAAAGTTAAGACCCATATGTACAACTTTCATGACAAACACAAAACTTGATTCGGGCTCCTTGATGGAGATATTGGGTCTGAAAGTCAAAACAGAGGTGCTGAAATTGGTCCTGAGCAGTCTGTAGTAATTGGGTCATATCTTGGGCTGTAGGACGAATTTTTGGGTGCTTCCAGAGCCATTGGAAAGCTTAGACAATTTCCTAGAACTTTCATGAAGACCACTTGGCTCAGAAATGACGAAATCAATGAGTTCAGTAATGAATACTTTCGGAGACAAGGAAGTTCACCTACCAAGTTCACCTACCAAGCTCACCTACTAATTCCACCTACTAATCTCATCTACCCATCTACTACTACTCTGAATCCTCTATAAAAGGAAGCATGTGGAGAGCTCTAAACACAACATACACTTGGTGTTAGAAATAGTTTTTCATAGTTCTTGTATATTTTTCCTTCATTGTAATGGAGAGCTAAGTCACTTCTAGTCAATTCGGGACTCTTGAAGAGATTGTGGCTTGGATTCTTGAGACCTTGGTTATGTAATGTATTTGATTTATATTTGAATTCCTCTTCTCTTCTTCTTCTGTTCTCTTAATCTTGAATGCATGAATGGTGATTCTGTTTATGTTTGATCTGATTTGATCTTGGTTTAAGATGAAGTATTGTGATGAAATTTAGAACTGATTGATCTAAACTAATCACGTAATTGAAGAGGTTAGGTTACTGATTTGTGCCTAAGTTAATTGAATTCGGTGCTTAAATTGACATATATTTACATGAATGGTGCGATTGCAGATTTGTGTTTATCACTTGTCAATTGAATTCTGGACGATTGTCTAGTATGAATTACTCGGATCGATGCGAGAGATCTCGGTTAGATCCAAGTTAACCATTCAAATGTATTTCAGGTGTATGTTGAAAGGTCTATGATTGAATCCACCCAATCTCGGATAGATTTCTGAATTGATTTGTTTTTAATTGTTATTTCTCTTTAAATCCACATCGCTGCGATCCTTGAACCATCAAAACCCCCTTTTTCTAACTTTTACTTGATTTGATCAAATTGCATCTACGATCCTTGAGGAGACGATCCTGTGTTGTTCACTATACTACAAGTTTAGGTAATAACTTCGGTTATAATTTTGATCGAGTTCGGCGCTCGCCAAAATTTTGGCGCTGTTCGGGGATCTCGTAGGTGTAATCTTTTCATTTTGAGTAACCTTACTAATTTTTGTTCTTTCTTACCTATTCTAACAGTTATTTTTCATTTACTAACATTGTTCATACCATACTAACATTTTTATCCTAGCTTTTGAATTTTTCTGATTTAGGAAAGACGGAAAAATTGGTGATTACGGGTAACTATTGCAATTTTCGAACTGCAACATGCCCAGAATGAGCTGAAATTTGGTCGGTTGAAGGAAAACAGCCTGATAAACAAGACTCACAGTAAACTGTGAGGTCACCCCTGGTTTTTCGAAATTCTATCATTTAGACCACTTTTTTAATTTTTTAATATTTTTTATTGCATTTTCTAGTTTCATTTTTATGTAGATTTTGTTCTGTGTTGATTTCATAATTTTTAAAAATGTTTAGACATATTAACTAGATTTATTTTTGCATATTTTGAGTATTGTTTAGTGTATTTTGCTTAGTTGCAGTTTTTGTGTTTTTGTGATTTAGTTGATGCATGACTAGGTCTAATCCTGATATCTTGCTTGATCTTGATCCTGAGATTGATAGGACCTTGCATAGATTAATTAGATCTCGTGTGATAAATTCCAGAGTTAATTCTCGAACCTAATTTTGGGAGTGAACCGATAACTTAAGTAATCCCGAAATCATGGTGATAACATGCATAATAGAACCCTTAAGGAACTTGCTTTGCTCGATGTATCTTACCAATCTTTGTGCATTCAATATCCTGATCTTGATGCAGATTTTGAGTTGAAATCTGGTTTGATACACTTGTTACCAAAGTTTCATGGTCTTGCGGGTGAAGATCCTCATAAGCACCTGAAAGAGTTCCATGTTGTGTGTTCAACCATGAAGCCACAAGGCATCTCTCGAGGAACACATCAAGTTAAGGGCATTTCCTTTCTCACTTTTGGATGCACCAAAGATTGGTTGTTTTATCTTTCACCAGGTTCAGTCAGAAGTTGGAATGACATGAAGAGGTTGTTCCTGGAGAGATTCTTCCCCCTCGAGAGCTGCTTGCAATTAAGAAGGATATATGTGGCATCAGACAGATGTCTGGTGAGACTTTGCATGAATACTGGGAGAGATTCAAGAAGTTGTGTTCGAGCTGCCCTCATCACCAAATTAGTGACTAACTCTTGATTCAATACTTTTATGAGGGCTTCTTTGCCAAATGATAGAAGCATGATCGATGCTTTGCCTCTGGAGGAGCCTTAGTAGACAAAACTCCCACCGCCGCAAGAGATCGATAGCAAACATGGCACCAATACCCAACCGCTTGGCTCGCGGATCATCACCGCAACCGGAGGAGTTAATGAAATTCAAGCATCTCATATGGACCAACAAAGAATGGAACACGGACTAGATGAATTGACTTCTTTGGTAAGACAGATAGCAGTGTGGGTCAACAACCACCCATGCGGATGACCGCATCGGTGTGTGGAATTTGCTCTAATTCATCTCATCCTACTCTTGATTCATGCCCTACACTTCGGGAAGATGGTTCCGCTTTTCCGGATCAATGTGTTCTTCAAGCACTGGTGTTTTTCCTGGTAGACCCCAATATCGGAACAACAAACAATCTAGATATGATCCATTTTCTAGCACTTATAATCCTGGTTGGCGAGACCATCCCAATTTGAGATATGGGAATCCTAGCCAAGGCAACAACAATGTTCCCCACCGGCGGAAGAACAACAATGGCCCCACCAAGAAGAACAACAATTTAGATACCAAGCTGCAGGTCCAAGCAATAAATACCAACAAATACCCCCTGCATTCAGACAACAGCAACCTGTTCAGCAGTCTGTCCAATCCACTCCAGCTGAGCCATCATTGGAAGACCTGATGAAACAAATGGCCATAAATAACATTCAGTTCAAAGAAACGTCAGTGCCAACATTCAGAATTTACAAACTCAAATCGGGTAGCTGGCAACCACCGTGTGAGCGAGCTAAAGAGTCAAGGTTCTAGCCAATTGCCTTCACAAACAAATCAACAATCCAAGAGGCAACGTAAGTGCAATTACCTTGAGAAGTGGCAAAGAAGTTGATGTTCCAACCTTACAAAGAATCGAAAAATTGACCAAAAACAGGAAATGGATAATTCAGTCCAAAATGCATACCCTTGAAGAAAATTGTAGAGAATTCATATGTTACCATTCCATTACCTTTTCCAAATAGGATCACACAATCCAAGAGAACAATGCAAGCGAAATAGAAAAAGAAGTCATGGAGACATTCGGAAAGTGGAAATCAATATTCCCTCCTAGATGCAATCAAGCAAATTCCAAAATATGCTAAATTTCTCAAGGAGTTGTGCACTCATAAGAGAAGGTTGAAAGGGGATGAGAAGATCAAAGCATGGGAAGAAATGTTTCTGCAATGATTCTCGCCAAGCATGCCAAGAAATGCAAAGATCCTGGAACTTTCACAATTTCTTGCACAATTGGCAACTCTAGATTTGAGCATGCAATGCTAGATTTGGGTGCTTCGATCAATGTCATGCCCATGTCAGTGTATAAGTGTTTAAACATTGGTACTTTGCAACCCACTGGTATCGTGATTCAGTTGGCAAATAGAGCCACTGCTCATCCTGCAGGTGTGCTGGAAGATGTGTTAGTTCGGGTGAATGAGTTGATTTTTCCAATGATTTCTACATTCTCGGACATGGAAGATGAGTCTCCAACAAACCATGCTCCATTGATTCTAGGCGCACCATTCCTCAAGACCGCTAAGACCAAGATAGACGTGCATGCTGGGCACCCTTTCTATGGAGTTTGGCGACGATTTGGTACAATTTAACATTTTTGATGCTATGAGACACCCCCTAGAGGAGCATTCTGTTTTCCATGTTGATATGATTGAGATGCTGGTTGATGATGTCTATACTGATTTATATGCTTTGAATTCCGATATTGTTGACTATCTTGGTTCTGTTTCTTGTGATACATGTGCCACTTGTGATGTTGAACCATGTGCTGCATGTGCTGAGATTTATTCTGTTATGAGTAATGATACAGCTGCTGATGATGCAACAATTGAGAATGAGAGTCAGTACCATGCTGAAATTAATGTTGCTGAGATAGTTGTTTCAGATCACTTGTTACCTTCCATTGTGCAACCTCCATCTTTGGAGTTGAAGACTTTACCAGACCATCTTAAATATGCATATTTGGGAGATGGTGAGACACTTCCGGTGATCATTGCTAAAAACTTACAACCTGATCAAGAAGAAAAATTACTGCAGATTTTGAGGCAGAATAGGCAAGCCATCGGATGGACTCTTGCAGATATTCCTGGTATTAGTCCCTCCACATGCATGCATAAGATTTTATTGGAAGAAGGGATCAAACCAGTTAGACAAATCCCCAAAGGAGACTAAATCCCCTGATTCTAGATGTGGTGAAGAAGGAAGTTACAAAGCTACTTCAAGTTGGCATTATTTATCCCATATCGACAATCAATGGGTGAGCCCCGTGCAAGTGGTTCCCAAGAAATTTAGGGTCACAGTGGTTGCGAATCAGAACAATGAGCTTGTGCCCACACGAGTTCAAAACAGGTTGGCGAGTTTGCATTGATTATAGGCGGCTCAACCAGGCTACCGAGAAAGGATCATTTCCGCCGCCCTTCATTGATCGGATGTTGGAGCGGTTAGGCGGCAAGTCACATTATTGTTTCCTGGATGGATATTCGGGCTATTTTCAGATTCATATAGCCCCGAAAGACCAAGAGAAGACTACTTTCACTTGTCCATTTGGCACATTTGCATACGGAGGATGCCCTTTGGTCTATGCAATGCTCCGTGCACCTTTCGAGGTGTATGGTAAGTATCTTTTCTCGATTTTTTAGAAAATTGTATGGACGTATTCATGGATGATTTTACTTGTCTATGGATCTTCCTTTGATGCATGTTTAGATAGTCCGGCTCGGGTCTTGCATAGATGCATTAAGACTAACCTCGTTCTAAATTTTGAGAAATGTCATTTCATGGTAGAACAAGGTATAGTCTTAGGGCATGTGATATCTCGTGAGGGTATTGAGGTAGATCCTGCAAAAATAGATGTTATTTCATGCCTATCTTACCCCACATGCGTGCGGGAGATTCGTTCTTTCCTTGGTCATGCAGGGTTTCTATCGGCGGTTCATAAAGGATTTCAAAGCAAAATTGCACTTCCGCTATCCAACTTACTGCAAAAAGATGTGGAGTTTCACTTTGACAAGAAGTGCCGGGATGCCTTCAATCAATTGAAGCAAGCATTGACCAATACACCTATCATCCAACCGTCGGATTGGACACTTCCATTTGAACTGATGTGTGATGCCTCTAATTATGCATTGGGAGCTGTTCTTGCACAAAGGGTCGGTAAAGTATCTCATGTCATTTCCTATGCTTCGAGAACTTTAGATCCTGCACAAATCAACTACACCACAACTGAAAAGGAACTTTTAGCAATTGTTTTTGCTTTAGATAAATTTCGATCATATTTGCTTGGTTCCAGAGTGGTTGTGTTTTCAGATCATGCAGCATTGAAGTTTCTTCTGAAGAAGCCCAATGCCAAGCCCCGGTTGATTAAGTGGATGTTGCTCCTCCAGGAGTTTGATATTGAGATCCGTGACAAGAGTGGAGCGGAGAATTTGGTGGCTGATCACTTGAGTCGAATTGAAAGGGAGGCAGATGTTTTTCCCATCCATGATGTTTTCCGATGATGACGACTTTTCAAGCTGCAAGGCAACATCCCTTAGTTTGCTGATTTGATTAATTTCTTGGTTGCTAAAGCAATACCTGCACATTTCACTAAAGCTAAGATTGATAAATTGAAAAGTGAGTCAAAGTATTATGTGTGGGATGATCCTTACTTATGGAGATTTTGCAGTGACCAAGTAATTAGGAGATGTGTGCCTGATGATGAGTTCCATTCCATTCTTAGCTTTTGTCATAAACTTGCATGTGGCGGCCACTTCGGTCCTCAACGGACTGCTAGGAAAGTTTTAGACTCTGGATTATATTGGCCCACTCTATTTCATGATGCATATATGTTTTGCAAATCTTGTGATCAATGCCAGAGAACAGGGAATACTTCTCGTAGGAATGAAATGCCCCAGAAACCCTTATTATTCTGTGAGATTTTTGATGTTTGGGGTATTGACTTTATGGGTCCTTTTCCCGTATCATTTGGTTTTGTTTACATTCTCGCTCTTGTGGATTATGTATCTAAATGGGTGGAGGCTAAGGCCACTCGGACCGATGATTCTAAAGTTGTTGTGGATTTTATTAGATCACGATTTTCTCGTAGGTTTGGAGTCCCGAGATCCATCATTAGTGATCAAGGTTCACATTTTTGCAATCGAAGCATGGAGGCTTTGATGAAGAAGTATGGAGTCCAACACAAGGTTTCTACACCCTACCACCCCCAAACCAATGGGCAAGCCGAGGTCTCCAACAGAGAAATTAAGCAGATACTCCAGAAGACAATTCAACCTAACAGAAAGGACTGGAGCAAGAGGCTTGAGGATGCTTTATGGGCTTACCGGACTGCTTATAAGACACCAATCGGGATGTCTCCGTATCGGATTGTTTTTGGAAAAGCCTGCCACCTACCGGTGGAAATTGAACATTGAGCATTCTGGGCGGTGAAAAGGTGCAACTTGGACCTAGATCAAGCGGTATGGAGAGGAAGGCTGCATCTACAGCAATTGGAGGAGATCCGCTTGGAGGCTTATGAAAGTTCCAAACTTTATAAGGAGAAGACCAAAGCCTTCCATGATAAGTTGATTCTGAGGAAAACATTTGAGATTGGTCAAAAAGTTCTCCTCTATAACTCCCGCCCCGACTCATGCCCGGCAAATTAAGGTCTAGATGGGATGGACCATTTATTGTTACTAATGTTTTTCCTTCTCGGTGTTTGTTCGGATTAAAAGTGAGGTCACCGCCAAAGCTTTTATCGTAAATGGACACCGCCTCAAACAAGATATCATGAACTTCCGAGAGAATGCGAAGTGGAGGTGATGAACCTTCTCCATCCGCATTATGAAATAAAAAAAAGGAAAAAAAAGAAGAAAAAAAAGAAAAAAAAAAGAAGAAAAAAAAAAAAAAAAAAAAAAAAAAAAAAAAGAGAAGAAAAAAAAAAAAAAAAAGAAATGTGTGCCCGACAATGAGGTAGATAGTGTCGCTCGAAGCATGTGGAGGTCATTTTTTTCTTCACGACAACAACTGCGAAAATCTTGCAAAGTATGGATTTTATTGGCCTACTTTATTAAAGGTCATGTTACACCTTTTGCAAAAGCTGCGGAAATTGGTCAAAAAGTTACGCTTTGAGATTATCGTCCGCACCTACTCGAGGACGTAGATATTGAGGATCCTAGGAATGGTACTGCGCGCTTAAGTTAATGGACAAAGACTCAACCATTCCTGGAAAACCAAGTTCTTGAGTTCTTTGTGTTGCCGGTTAAGTGGCGGATACGGTACTCCGTGACTCTTGAGTCGGTTTATTCTTCAGTTTCCCAAAATAACTGAACCCTTCTTCTCCTTCAAAATGGATGTCATTCTTTCAAACCTGAGAAAACATTTTCCTTCTCTTCCTCAAAATGCTCTGAGAAAAATCTACAAAGTTCGATGTGAGAGATTGAGAATGTTAATACACAAGGGTATGCCGAAGATGTACTTTGGATAATTGAAGCAAAGGTCCGATTAGCGGTGAGTCCTCAATTTCATTTGACTCATATATGCCCTAGGTCTTGGAAGAAGTTCATATTCTAAAAGGAGAAGAGCAAAAAGGTTACAAGTCTGTCACAAATGTGGACGATGGAACTGTAACAAGCGATGTCGTACTAAGGGGATGGTTTCCGCAAATAGAGAAGATAAAATTTTCTTCATTAAGAATGGACTGAGTAAGGAGTCATTAGATGATATCTTATTGACTCTTGAGACGCATTCTTGTGGATTGGTGCATCGTGAAATTCTTAAATTGTGGAATCTCTTCAAGGATGAAGAACAACGCTACAGTCTTGGGAATCTGACTCTAAAAGACCCTGTTTGCCAATTTATAAGAAAATTGGATGGGAAGCTTATCCTCGACTCATAGAAGACGTTTAAGCCGTTTCTGGACGTTAAACCGAGAGCGAGATGTGAGCCATATCCACAAACAATTTGTACATATCATCTTCTTCTTCTTCTTCATGTCATGTCATTTTTCAAAAAACAAAAAAAAAAAAAAAAAAAAACAAAAAACAAAAAACAAAAAAAAAAAAAATGAAAAAAAAAATGTCTACTTGTTAGGGTTGGCTTTGGTAACACAAACCGTGAATGGGGAAATGCATGCATCCTGATCCAGCCTTCTTAATTGAAAAACAAAGAAGGTAGATTGTATCCCACATGTGAGGCAGCCAGTTGTATTATGGTCACTTGTCCCTTTTGGGAGCCCTATGTTGCGCTGGTCTTGAATGGGTCGAATACTGGTCAACAATGCTTTGGCACAAAGCCGAAAGAGCAGACTACCTCCATCCCAATCTTAAGTAAGTATACACTCATCTTTCATCAAGTTTTTCTAACAATTTCAAAAAAAAAAAAAAGGATGTGATGTCTACTGCACTCATGACGCGCAGTATAAAGATACGCCATGGAGACTGTACATACAAGTATGTCATCATTTTCTATTTCTTTTATCTTTGTATCATTTTGTTGTATTTTGATTTTTGTGCAGACGATCCTTTGAGCAGGGTCCTTCAGGGGTTTCTAAACTTCTTTACCTTGATGGTTTTTCTTCAAGTCGACAAAAAAAAAAAAAAAAAAAAGATTCTGTGTCTCTTAATTTCAACCTTTTCTGACAACAGCCAACCTACCCTTATAGGTGCAATTATTTCCCTTTCCATTCTTTTTCTTATTTAAACACTCCATTTTCTCCATTTTCCTTCACACTCAGAAACACTCAAAGGGAGGAAGAGTATAGAATGGGGCCTTCTATTCGTAACCTCAAAAATGTCTGTGTTTTTTGTGGGTCGAGTTATGGGAAGGGATTAGAGTTTGTAAACGCAGCTAGCACTCTTGGTCGATCACTTGCTGCGAGGAATATTCATCTTGTATATGGGGAGGTTGTCGTGGGTTAATGGGGGCTGTATCACTTGCTTTGCCTTTGTAAGAGACAACAAGTCGGTTTTAGGTGTCATTCCTGAAACTTTAGCTCAACAGAACATCAATGGAAAGACAATTGGGGAGGAACTTAAGGTATCATCAATGCATGAACGCATGAAGATAATGCTTGAAAACTCTGATGCATTCATTGCCTTACCAGGTGGTTTTGGTACTTTGGAAGAAATTTTTCAAATTGTCTCTTGGGCCGAACTGAACATCCACCATAAACCCATTGGTTTGTTGAATGTTAATAATTTCTTTGATCTTTTGTTATTTTTTATTGACAAAGCTGTGGAACAGAAATTTATCACTCCTTCGGCAAGACAACTTCTTATCTCTGCCTCCACTATTGATGAGCTCATTGATAAATTAGAAGCTTTTGAGTATGTACCTGATCAGGTATTAGCTCAGATAGATTGGTCAACAGGAAGCAGCGAAGGAAGTAACAAGAAACAAGAGCCCGATCTGAAACTTTCTCTTTAAAGGGTTTGATTTAAAAAAAAAAAATTGTTGTTGTTTTGTTTAGTATGATATGATTGTCATGGACTTATTAAACCAATTAGTGATGGCAGAGTAAGGAGTAATTTTACTCTTGAGACGCATCTTAATTGGTGGCAAAGTAAGGAGTTTTTTAGGTAGTAATTAATTAGTATTGAATTGTGGAAGTACTAACGTTTTCTTGTTTGATTTCTTTTCAGGGTCTGATGCGGCATTGACAGTGTGTTTCTTTTCTGCTTAGCGTTGATTCACTTCTTATCAGGTTGTGTTGCTCTTTTCTATCTCTTTCTTTCACATTGAGGACAATGTTACATTAAGTGTGGGGAGAGATTTTAGCATGTTTCTGTTTCTTTTCGTTTGTTAAAAAAAAAATTTCAAAAAAAAAAAAAAATTCAAAAAATAAAAAAAAATAAAAAAGGGGTTCATTGCATGATTGAATAATTTTTCTCCCTTCTTGAACTGATATGCTTGGTGATGGATGATTGAATTGATGAATTGAGTTTGATGAATGCATACCTTGTGAGATTTTGAGCCTAATGGATGGATTCAACATTTATGCCATTCTCTTCTTTCTTGTGTGATTTTCACTCATGGTAATGACCACTCTAGAACTTGCTTTGATTCTTTTTGAGGCTACATTTCACTTGCATGCATGAACATGATTGAGGCCCTCTTTCTTAGCTAGTTTAACCAAATAGCCAACCTTGTTTTCAATATGATATCAAGCACTCTTTTGACCTCTCGAAAATTCTCTAATTCCTGCCAACCTTGTATATTTTCCTTTGCTTAACCCCTTTGAGCTTATTTGACCATTCCTTGTTTCTAGCTCATTATGTGCCTTAAATGAAAAATCGTGTTCTTACTGTACCTTAGGAAATAAAAGAACATTAGCCTGGTTAATGGATGAGTTTTTGAACAAGTGTGGGGGTGTGTGTACAAAATGGTTGTTGAAAAAAAAAAAAAGAAAAGAAAGAGTGCCTAAAAAAAAAAAAAAAAAAAAGAAAAATGTATGTATATAGTTATGTTCATATATATATATAAAAAAAAAGAGAGAAAAGGATTGGGAAATGAATATGTAAAGGGATATACATTAGAGTTGAGATGAACTTTTATGCTCGTTATTTGAACTCAGCTCTCATTTGCTTTTATTCTCTTTGGTATTTATCTTCTCATATCCATTTTATTCTCTTTGGTATTTATCTCCTCATGATTTGTGTGTGCATGTGTTTTGAGTAGTGGAGAAGTAGAAGATAAGCAAGCTTATGGTAGTGCAATTTTCATGGGTTGAATTGAGTGAAATACCTACTTTTTAAACACTTGAGAGATTGAGAGGGAATCTTGTGAAGATCCATCATTCTTAATTCATTCTTTTCAACGGAAGTTTCCTTGCTTGTTGGTTTGAGATGTGAAGAAATGTTACCTCATTTATGCTTTGATCCCTTGAATTTCTTGTTGCTCTTCTTGCTTCATTGAGTCCTTTAGAGTTTTTAACTTTTAAGTTTGTGTCGTTTGTCTTTGTCTTCTAACTTTAGTTTTATATGTTTTGCCCAGGAGTGTAAAAAGTTAAGTGTGGGGGAATTTGATAATCACATATTTTGTTCATTAAGAAACCCTTATGTTTAGTTATTTACACTCTTCATGTACTTAATTGACTGAATTTGATTATGTTTTGTAAGTTTGAACTCGAATCGGACTTAATTGATTTTTTCAGCATTATTCGGGTCTTACACTGTTTCTATATTTTAGCCATATCTTGAGTTCTAAATGTCTGATAATTATGAATTTTACCTTGTAGGAAAGATAAGAGAGAGCTCTACAACTTTGATGAAGAGCTCAAAGTCAATTTCAGACATCTAGTGCAGCTAATTGGGCATGGAAATCAGAATACGGGATTTGTGACTGGAACCCGAACAGTGTGTAGTAACCAGAACATAATTTGAGTTTGGGTTTATAGAATGGGCTGAAAACTTGTAATCTGAAAGTTAAGACCCATATGTACAACTTTCATGGCAAACACAAAACTTGATTCGAGATCCTTGATGGAGATATTGGGTCTGAAAGTCAAAACAGAGGTGCTGAAACTGGTCCTGAGCAGTCTGTAGTAATTGGGTCATATCTTGGGCTGTAGGACGAATTTTTAGGTGCTTCTAGAGCCATTGGAAAGCTTAGACAATTTCCTAGAACTTTCATGAAGACCACTTGGCTCAGAAATGACGAAATCAATGAGTTCAGCAATGAATACTTTCGGAGACAAGGAAGTTCACCTACCAAGTTCACCTACCAAGCTCACCTACCAATCTCACCTACCAAGCTCACCTACTAATTCCACCTACTAATCTCATCTACCCATCTACTACTACTCTGAATCCTCTATAAAAGGAAGCATGTGGAGAGCTCTAAACACAACATACACTTGGTGTTAGAAATAGCTTTTCATAGTTCTTGTATATTTTTCCTTCATTGTAATGGAGAGCTAAGTCACTTCTAGTCAATTCGGGACTCTTGAAGAGATTGTGGCTTGGATTCTTGAGACCTTGGTTATGTAATGTATTTGATTTATATTTGAATTCCTCTTCTCTTCTTCTTCTGTTCTCTTAATCTTGAATGCATGAATGGTGATTCTGTTTATGTTTGATCTGATTTGATCTTGGTTTAAGATTAAGTATTGTGATGAAATTTAGAACTGATTGATCTAAACTAATCACGTAATTGAAGAGGTTAGGTTACTGATTTGTGCCTAAGTTAATTGAATTCAGTGCTTAAATTGACATATATTTACATGAATGGTGCGATTGCAGATTTGTGTTTATCACTTGTCAATTGAATTCTGGACGATTGTCTAGTATGAATTCTGGATCGATCGATGCGAGATCTCGATTAGATCCAAGTTAACCATTCAAATGTATT
The DNA here is from genome assembly GCA_029884605.1 of Ormosia emarginata. Classification (NCBI taxonomy): domain Eukaryota; kingdom Viridiplantae; phylum Streptophyta; class Magnoliopsida; order Fabales; family Fabaceae; genus Ormosia; species Ormosia emarginata. The sequence continues at coordinate 5,165,212 of JAQQTP010000081.1, read as the reverse complement.
TCAGGTGTTTGTTGAAAGGTCTATGATTGAATCCACCCAATCTCGGATAGATTTCTGAATTGACTGTTCTTTTAATTATTATTTCTCTTTAAATCCTGTCACTGCGATCCTTGAACCATCAAAACCCCCCTTTTTCTAACTTTCACTTGATTTGATCAAATTGCATCTACGATCCTTGAGGAGACGATCTGGTGTTGTTCACTATACTACAAGTTTAGGCAATAACTTCGGTTATAATTTTGACTGAGTTCGGCGCTCGCCAACAACCTGCACTTGGGTTTGCATCCTTAAATTCCGCAGTCAGAAGTAGAGTTAGTAACGCAAAGATAGACTTAGTATAGAGTTATGTGGTGGTTATGTTAGAGTTAGGACATAACTCCATATTTTCATATACACACATCATTTTCCATACAGACTTGTTATCCCAAGAGTCAGATAATGGAGGCATCCACTCGATTTTTGGTGGTGATATTCACCTAGTTTATGGAAGGCTATAGGAGGTTACGTGATATGATAGTAGACTCCCTCCTTACTTGGTATGTTATAGGAGGTTACTTGTTATTGTACCAGATTCCCTCCCTACCTAGGGGAATAACCAAGTTTCACCACACTGCACTCACATTATCATACACTTTTATTTAAACATAATCATACATCATCTCAACATTGCATTTTTAATATTTGTCTTGATTGGAAATTGTATGCTGTTGTGTTTGTGTTGCATTTGCCTTCGGTGACAGTTGTATGAGTAGTTATCTTATATGATGGTTTCATATGATTGTATGGGCAATTAATTGATATAATTGCTTGTTCTAGTTAGAGATAAGTTATAGATTACATTTGAATATTGCATAGAAATGAGGCATACATTCTTATGTAACAGTTTAGTTCATTCATTGCGAATGTTTAAACTCCTGGTATTGGGATGCTTATACTAAGAAATATGATTTCTTACCCAGTTTGTTGCCATATAAATCCAAATGGAAGTTCATCCAAAGGCAAGAAGAAAAAGTATGAAGATTAGGCTAGTTTTGATGCTTTGCTATAAAGCTTGTATTTATTTATGTTGCTTTAAGTTTATATAGAAAAGTTTATGTATACAATGTGCTCTTTTGAGGCAAGGATGTATGTATAAGTTTTAGTTTTCCGCAAGGCTGACCATTATTATTGTAACACCCCTTCATTTAATAACCACAGTACAATCGTCATTACACCACAGTCACTAAATCCAAGCATGTCACATTGTCAAATATCCAGTATTTTCAAAGTTAATTAGATTTATAAGATAATCTGAGATATTTCCATTATGCATAAATAGAAAACACAAGCCTCGATATGAAATGTAATTATATTGGCTCGCAATACAAAAGACTATATTAGCTTAATACAGAGTACACATCTATCATCCTTACATAAATTAACGTACAACAATATAAAATATAGGTTTTGCATAGCATAACATAACTATCATATAAAAGTTTGACCTTTCCCGAAGTCCAACACATGTAAGGAATGGTCCTGCACTTGATCTTCTTCAGCGTTTCCGATAGGGAATACTCGCCCTTGCGACACTTCCAAATGGATGGGAGCCCGAACATGCGTTATAACCAAAACCTCTCTAGGGAAGAGGCGGCAGTTATCTCACATCTCCCCAATGGGTGTAGGGAACTCCATACGTATAGGAACATAAGATATGTTCGTACCAGCTCCAGGTTCATTACTGCACTGAACTAGGGTCACATCCCCGATGTAAGTAACACGCTCCGCTTCACGGTCGAAATGCTAGGCTTCCAAGCCACTATGAAACTGGATCCACGTGCGTAACAGAAGAGGTTTTGCAGATGCCATCATAAGGAAACAGAAGTCGATCCTTAAATCCTAACTAATCGGACTCAATTCGCGCTCTTCACTGTCTTTATTCAATACAACATAAAACAGGGTGATATAGTAAAGAGGTGAGATGCCCAACTTTCATTACCATTATAGCAGTAAGAAGACAACACGGCACAGAGTGCCCACGTAGTAACACAGTCCACATATTCATTAATAGTAACAGTAGAATTTATAGCAAGGTAGTACAATTATAAGCAATAATATCCTAAGCAATCAATATAATACCTAGATAGTTATTACAGGAATAAAACAGATGTTTTCCCAGTCACAAGTGTTCATACTCAACAATTTATGAGACCAACAATAAACAATGCATAATGCATGATGGTACCAAATCCTACTCCATGGAGCTAGACATCAACATTTTCGGAGAGAATGATCAAGGAGTAATGCCAGTATATCATTAGCCTTAAAAATAGTGTGCTCATCTCATAAAAATATTTATGCAATAATGGCTTATACATGGCACCTCAACAGTTGATCGCGATATAGGACAGCATCTCGGTCCGAATTGTCGGTGTGTTTGCATTGGTCTATCCCACGGCCCCAGTGGAGCTACAACTGTCCATTGTGAGACACCCGCACCCCGATGCCCCCAGGGCCAACTGCTATGACCCTACGCTTAGTCTATTTGCACCCGCACACAGATGTTATTCAACTCCTAGGTATACACCGCCTTTACAATAATGTCCAACAGAAACACATATGCATGACGGTGCAATGTCCAATCATGTATGTTTATCAATGATGCATTCATCATAAACATACCACAACGGCATATATATTCATTCTCAATGTCAATAAATCATAATCAAAGATACATTTATTATATGTAATACCACAATGGTATATAATCATTCTCAATGTCAATACGTCATAATCTCTTCAAGAAATTCGTCCACAAATACTTAGCCCCACTTAGGGTCTTACGACAATATAGAGCCATTTCTCAACCTCAATGTATGTTTGCGGTCCATTATTTATCACCATTCCCCTTTAAGGGTCCAATGTTTCCAATAACTTAGGTCATGATCAATTATGAAATTCCCTAGATTAAATAAGCCTTAAGACCGTGGCCTCACAAGCCTTCAAGGTTCTAAATTTCCTTCCATTTTATGCACTAGTCTCTTGATACCTAATTACTTAGCTTTTATTTCACATGGGATCAATTCACCTTAGGAATTTCAAGCCAAAACCGTAGCTCCTCATAAGTGTGGTGAACTCCTAATTTTTCCTTTCATTACATCTAACATTATCATTCAATACTTAACCACTTAAGCTTCACTTGATTCTTATTCCAAACCCAAATTTTCATCCCTAAGTTCTTATCAAAACCGTGACCTCCATAGGTGTTAAGAAAAACCTAGATTTTCCATTCATCAATCTCATTATGATCATTAATTTTTTGATGTCCAATTACATAAGTTTTATTACTCACCAATTTAATCCAAATCCTTATTATTTTAGGTCAAAACCGTGGCCCCTCAAGAAGGTAGAAGACTCTCCAAATTTCATTTCATGTACAATTTATTTCATACCTAATTACATAGGTTTCATTCTACACAAATCATCTTCCAACTCTAATAATCCAAGCCAAAACCGTAGTCTCATGTTAGGGTAGGAAACTCCAAATTTTTCATTTAACAACCCTAACATGATCAAGCATTTTCAACATATCCAATACATTCAAAATCATTATTTAAACACCAATCTCAATTTAGAATGCATAAACATGTAAAATCACCAAACAAAGTAAGCATACAAAGATGGTTTTCTCCATCAACAAACACATAAAGGTCTCCTCACCACCAATAATGGTTGAAGTAAGTAAACTCCCTCTTACCTTAAGGAAGAACACGAAAATGGGCTCCAACTTCCTCCATGGTGATTTTGGTTTTGGGGTCTCCAAGAACCCTAAAATCTCTAGCACAAAGAATCAACATCAAGCTTGGTGAAGGATGGATCTTTGGTCTCCAATGAGACCATACAACATGAAAATGAAGAGAAGAAGGAAGAAAAATGAGAACTTTACCTTAAAGCTTGAAGCTTTGCCTTGGATGACAATGGAGGTGGAGATGGGTTTTTGAAGAAACTTTCAAAAGAGAAAGTGTAGAGGAGGTTGAGAGGAATGTGGAAATGGAGTTAATAGAGAGAAAAGATGAAGAGTGATGGTCAGAAAGGGGGCTGCAACTTTTGGATTGGAGAGGAAGAAGAAGAGAGAAGGTGGAGAGAAATGAAGAAGAAGGAGTTAGAGAGAGAAAGTGATAGTTGAAAATATGATAAGTTGGGTGAGATGTGTTAAGTGTGGGAAACAAAAATTTTGCTTCCCCATGCCCTCATTGCCGCGGCCAAGAAGAGGGAGAAGGGGAAAAATTAGCTTCCCCAATAAGCCAATGGTAGCTTAGCCTTTTGATAGTCAAAGCTTCTCAAAGAAGCTTTTATGAAAGTACACTTTATTTGAATTAAAGTGGATTTGATTAGACATAAAGTGGATTGCATTGGGATAAGGTGATAGGGTTTCTAATACATGCTATTATCCAATGGATAATTATTACAGTTGACAGAAGTCAGTATTAATTATCTAGCGGATAAAATTGTACACAGGGATTTTTCATCCTATCAGATGAATTTTTTTTCGAAAAATGTGAAATCTCATAAATCGTGTCCAGGCTCGGGTTTAGTAAGATCCCCCGTCTATGTTTCCACAAATCAAGGTTCTCGGGAAAAATATCTCATTTTTTTTTGTCTGATCAGTTTGAACGCAAAATGAGGAATAATATTGAAATATTCTGCATTCTCAGAAAAATTCATAAAAAATCCCAAAAATCACAAATATTATAAAACGACTATTTATCATAAAATTATTAATTTTTGGGATGTTACAATTTTTTTCTTAAATGATAAAGATTAGTATGTTGATTACATTAGTAGTAGCATAACTAATACTGGTTATCCAAGTGTATACGGGATATAATAGGTTATCGGTATTAGGGTGTTACATTATTGTATTAGAGCAGTTCATCCTATTGAGCTGGGGTATGGACTGACTAGATTTAGACACATTTAGTGCTTTTCCACTAAGTGTTATGCATTTCTTGTCATATATGTTAGATGTGATGCTAGAATTGTATGTTTTGCCTTAGGTTGGTTTGTTATTAGCTATTGTTGCATGGTAACATGATGTTGAGACTGTAACTCAATATGTACTATTTCTGTGTGTACAGGAAACTATGGCAGCAAACAAGTGACCTAAAGAAATAGGGAACTCAACTCCAGAGGGTCCTAATATGGCCAAAGTAGTGATGGCTATGGTGAATGTTATGACAAGGATGCTTGAGAGGATGGAAGCCAATCCACCTCACCAACCTTAGCCAGTACAAGAGGTACAAGTCGAGAGGAATCAGAACTTCTAAGACTTGGCAGCGTTTTGACAGATGAACCCTCCACCTTTTGATGGTCAGTATGGTCCAGTAAAAGCAGAAGGATGGTTGAATGAGATGGAAAATATTTTTGAGGTTATGGTCTGCACAGATGAGCAAAAAGTCTCTTTTGCCTTTTTTATGTTAAAGGGAGAGGCAAAACATTGGTGCGAAAGTATCACATGATTAATGGTAGTAGTTAGAGCTCAGTTAACCTGGGAAATGTTTAGGATGGCTTTCTTAGAAAAGTATTCTCCACAAACCTTGCAAGATGTAAAAGAAGCAATCTGAACTGATAATGCAGTAATAACATCCACCTCATATACTCTTACCGCATGCCTAGATACTTGTCTTTCTAAAGGCCACTGATAGTTGTTAGAAGCCATTTCTTCCAGCAAATCAAAGGCCTCATCAGTGGACTTACTCATTAAGGCTCCTCTAGCTACTGTATTAATAGTAGTTCTCAGAGGTCCATTCAGAGCATTATAAAAAGTATGAACCTATAACCATTCAGTAATGCTATGATGCAAACATTTTCCGATGAGTTCTTTGAATCTCTCCCATACTTCATAAAAAGATTCACTGTCGTACTGAACAAAGAAGATGATGTCTTTCCGCATTTGAGTTGTCTTCCCAGGTGGAAAGAACCTATCAAGAAATTTGTCAGCTAAGGCATCCCAGGTAGTGATAGACCCTTCTAGAAGTGAGTGCAACCAACTCTTAGCTTTATCTCGAAGAGAAAAAGGAAAGAGCCTCAATCTGATATCATCTTCTATAACTCCATTATGCTTAAAAGTGTCACATATTTCCAAAAAATTCAATAGGTGAACATTTCGATCTTCATTAGGCATTCCTCCGAATTGCACAAAGGTCTGGATCATCTAGATAATGGCTAGCTTGATTTTGAAGTTATTAGCTTGGATGGCCGGCCTCCGAATGCTAGACTGTAGACTTTGAACTTGAGGAACAGAATACTCCCTCAAAGATTTCATTGGCATTTCTTTAGCTATTGATTGAGAGTTGTTTTTCGACGCTGAACGCTCCTTTCTAATTCCTCGAAGTGTTCTTTCGATCTCATGATCAAAAGGTAATAACTCAGGACTTTGCGTTCGTCAAGTTTGTCGCATATAAGGGAAAAGATTGCCTAAAATTAGCAAAACCTGCTAAACTAATTTAAAATTAAATTGAATAAAATAAATATGAATATACAAACAGAAACCAATTTGAATTAATAATAAGCAATTCTATGCATTAAAAACTTCAAAATTAGAAACTAAATCCCCAGCAATGGTGCCAAAAACTTGATGGGTCAAATCCAACAATGCAAGTATACGTGTTAATCAAGTAATATAGTAGTGAATAAAAGTCGTTCCCATGAGGATTTGTTACTAAAATTTATAGTTAACTACTAACATTCAGAATTCATACTATTACCCAAATAACACTTTCATTTTGACCAATTTAATTATTGAAAATAATATTGCAAAAGCATAAACACTACAAGAAAATTATGATTTAGCGTCAGATTTTGTGACAGATGTCATATCCCTAACTAATATCATGATTTAGCGATGAAATTTATGAAGAACAATTTGTTCATCGCGGATGAGAAAATTTTCTATTTTTAGCAACATATTAGCGACGGATTTGTCCCTAGCTAAAATTTGCGAGGGGCTAATCCCTCGCTAATCTGTTGCAAAATATTTTGGCACATTAAAAATTTTGCACTATTTTATTCCCGCTTTCTTTTTGTTTTTTTATAATTTTTTTGAAGATTAAAAATAAATTATAAATAATTATTAATTTAAAAATAAAAATTTCATTTTGTTTCTCCCAAATTCCATTCCAAATATCCCAAATTGTATCCTTAACCCCCTATCGTACTCTCTCTCTCTCTCCCAAACTTAGATAAATCTCACCTTATCCACCGAACTCACTTTCACTCACCGCATCCACCGGCTCACCATACCACAACTCCTGTTCACCCTCGTCGCACAACTCAAGTTTGTCCTCTCTCTCTCTCTCTCTCTCTCTCTCTCTCTCTCTCTCTGTTTTGTAAGGTTGAAGATGTTTATTGGTTGAATGGTTAAGTACTTTGAGTTGGAGATGATGAGATGTGAGGGGTACAAATACTGATCTAATACAGAGATATGGGTTTTCATTTGTTTAATGTCATTCCTAGTTTTCCTCAATCAAGTCATACCTACTAGATGCCGGTTTGAAGTTTCATCCACCAATATTGAAATTCACCTTGCTAAAATAGAATCTATCCACTAGACTTCTCTAGAATTCAGCAAAGGTATTACAGTTCCACAAATGGCTAATATTTCGTCAGGTAACTTCAGATTTAGATAGAATTTTAGCTCTTGTTTCTCCTCCTCCTTCCATTATGGTTACTTCTGAAAATTTGATGTGTTTTTCTTTATGTGGTGTGAAAGCATTTATTAACATATTATGGTAAACTTTTCTAATATTGATTTGTGTTAATTCTATGTTGTTGTAATTCTTATTCGTTTTTCCTTCCCACTTGCCTTTGGCCATCTGATTTCTTTATTTTTGAATACTTGAATACTATGATAACTTTAGTTACTTTGTGAATATAAACCACTTTACAACTGGCTAGATGCTTTAGATATTCTAATTATGTTTATGTTTAGTGAAACTCTAGCTCTAATACTGGTGAAATTTTATATAGCAAGGAGTGGCAAAAACATTTAATAGAAATCATAGGTTACATAAGTCAGCAGTGTTTTGCATGTTGATGAGTACAGGGTGTAACATCCTAGAATCCTAGTACTTTAATTTGTAATTCTATGAAATCTTAGATTTTTAGTTAAGATTAACATTTAGTATTTTGTAAGCCAAAAAGGATTAAATTGAGGACTTTGATTCAATTAGAATTTCTTAAAGAAGTCCTAGGCAAGTTCACGGCTATGATTAAGTAGAAGACAACTTGATTTTAGAAAATTCTATTTAGACTTAGTGTTAATACAAGGAAATGATCCATTCAAAGTTAAATATCAAGGATTAATCATAACTTAGTATGTGATGGATTAAAATTTGTCAAAGTGATAAACACTTGAGTGCCACGACTACCTCATCATGGTATTCCATGAATTGGCCACAAAAATGGAAAAGGAAACCATGCAAGCCAACAAGTGATCACTTGCATGTTATTATTTAAAAAAACTAGTATTGAGGTCCAATTCTAATGCATGAAAAAAAGACTAAGAAGTAGATTCCCTCACTTTTTAGAGCAGCCACAATAACAAGGCAATTGCACATGCAAGGTTCTATTTGAAACAATATTGTTCTCATCCTATACAAGTGTCAAGCATATCCACCCTTTTGTCATGCAAGGAGCCACGACAATAACACATGGAGGGCTGCATGCTCACCTCCAAGCCAAGTGCTTTACTTGTGCTCTCATAATTAAGCCAACATGACATACACACCCACGGCTGGACAAAGAGAAGCAACATGTGAAATGGTCGAATTTCACTCATAAATTCAAGACAAACATGGTTGGAACAAGTGGCAAGCTGCATAACTTGCTAGCCATACAAAGTGACATTTCAAAATGCTATGATTCCTTGGCATTCTAAGACAACCACGGCCGGAAGCTTTTGGTCTACTGCATGACTTCAATCAAAGCTTACTTGACACCTCTCAAGCTCCTAATTCACCCCAAGCCAAGTGTGCAAACCGAGCACACCATTATCATCATGAATTGACATGGCAAACATGAAGATTCGAAGACAAACTTTCCATTCAACCAGCCACAACGTGTTAAGCTACAAGGAATACAATGCATGACACTTCACATTAAGCAACTCAAATCGTGGGACACTTGGTTTCCACGTCATTCACTTCTTCATGCAAATGACATCTCTCAAGACTAGGAGACTACTTGATGCACAATGAGAATAGGAGGGCAGCAGAGACCTCACATCCTTCACTTCATCTTTTTCCATTTCTTTTCAAATTTGCACTCTTGAGTTGTCAACGAAATGACCTCTCCAAGTACCTAACAAAGAAACTATTCCATTGATGAAAATTACCACTAAGATAATCCTACACCTAGCCTTGTCATGAAGGTAATGATGGTAGCCTTGTTTCTGCCTAAGAAAACCATGGATACCATTTTAAGAAGCCTTAAGTTTTTGAAGCTCCCCTTGGATAGCACACCTCCTTCATTTCTTCCCTCACCTAGCCGAGAACCCCCGAAGTCACTCTCTAATTCAACCTATCCTCAAACACTTTCCATTCTTGTCTTCATCAACCGTGGACATTTGAAGAAGCACTATCCATCTTTCTCTCTATTAGGGAAGTAGTCAAGGTAGGAAAAATAAAGGGGAACTCACTTCTCTACAAACTTTTTTTCATGAAAATTTATATATCATCTTCTTAAACTTCTATTCTTCTATTCTTTTCTAACAAGATCACTTTCTAATTTTCAACTTTTAATTTATGAACGAGGAGTCTAAATTAAAGTACTAACAATTTATTATAAGCCTTGTTAATAGTATGTTGTTGTTTTAGATTCAATTCACCTCTTTGTGATTTTTAACTTCGTGTTGCCCATATTTGGTTCTTAACGTTTTCTTTTATCTTGGAAGGATGTAAAGGTAAGTTGTTTATTTAAGAGGACAACCATGCTTCAATGGTTATTGGAATGATGATATGGATTATGATTATAAAATACATACTTGTTTGAAATTGCTTAACATAAAAGGTTTGAGTTATTATACTTTTACTTGCTTAATATCATTGGTTTGGCATAATCTTGAGTTATTATACGTTTACTTGCTTAATATCATTGGTTTGGCATATCTATTGATTTGTACAAAGTGATCATACACCTATGCTCATGAGGAATCTAAAATTTGAGTTTGGATATTGAAACTTGGTGAATGGCTGTGAGCCTTGAATTGTATCATTGGAATTTAATGTGATGAGTTCCATTTTAATGACACCACAAGCTCTCAAATTATGAAATATGTAATTATAATAAAAGTGGAAAGACAAGGTTTCCTTGGGATTAGCCTACACGATGATATGTGAGGAGTAGACTGGGGGGTGGTGAAACCCTTGGGAGTAATGCTATTATGACCACACGTAAGTTCAGGGTAGAACAAGTCCTAGTTCGACTGTGATTTTGTGGGGGTCGCTTCCGGAGATGGCATTAATTTGACATGCCCTTTTTCTCCAGGACAATGGAGAGCATACAGTGGAAGGTATATGTACTCTCGTCCATCCGCTATCCCAAAGGAGCACTCCATGGAGTTGGTTTTAATAAAAGACACTTAAAGCACTTTTATGATTATTCTATCATGTGTAACCTTTAATTGTAATTTGTATTGATACTTATTAAATTGTTGTGTTACTTATTAATTAGCATTTTAGAGGCGTACTATTATTTTGGATGTGTGAATGTCCTCCACTAATGCAATTTTATATTGTCACCTGTAATATTATTTCTTATTGCTTAAATTTCTAACATCTATTTTATTTTGAAGAGAAGGTATTTCTGAAAGGTAAAAATGTTTTGGGAATCGGAGATTTTCCTAAAGCTACATTAATTACTGTCATGAACATTTTACTTAAAAATCGATTCCCCTGGAACATCATTAGTTCTATTTTTTTTTAAGTCTTTTCCTACTGAGAAATCTTTTCTCACCCCCTGTGATTTTTATCGTGGTATTCCAGACCCGTAGATATGAGCACTATTGTTGTTTGGTTAGGCGAAGGAAATCGGTCCTATGACTTGGAGACTAAACTGTTCACATTTACCGGACAGATAACGATTCAAGATTCCTCCATTGCTCATCCTTCCTCCTTGGTGACCATGTTGTAGCCTGCCCTAGCTATGTTGACCGTTGACTGCTGATCATTTCTCCTCCACATACTAATTGAATAGAGGAGAAAAGTGTTGATGTTTTATTTTTGATTTCATGTTATTTTAACTATCGACCTGTATATGACCTATCATAGGTCAAATTTTGTGATTTCCCTTTGAACATATGTTTGGCAATTTGAACTATAATGTTTGTGCACGTGTTAAATGTTAAGTTATTGTTTCCATGTTTAAAGAATTCATGAAAACGTTATCTTACAAATCCTGTTAGTTAAAAACTGTGATAATTAAATATCTTTATCAACATAGTAGAGATGTATTACTTTAGGTTGTTACACAGGGTCTATCCTAGATTCTAGGTTAGTGATTTAAAATGAGTTCTGCTTGTTGATGGGCCTGATTGTTGGCATATGCATTCGAATTATGGTTCTTCAATACTTTTTATCATGGTTTACATGTAAATATGCAAAAGTTGTATCATGGTTTACTATTAATATGCATATGTTACATCACGGTTTACATGGTAATATGCTTTATTCCTTACCATGAATTTGGCAATTGCTGAAGGTTAAAGGCCTACTTACCCATCGTTAAAACCAACAAGAGTAGTGTAACACCCCAAATTTTTGCGACTTTACAGTAATGTCTAAAATGTACTGTTTTGTATTTTCTGTGTGCTATAAATTTATTTTGATTGTTTTGTGATTGTATTTGATCGTTGTGTGTGATTTACTTCGAGTCAGGAAAATAATAATTTTCAGGCCGGGAAAAATCTTTATTTGATTATTCGGAGCTGGGGGATCTTACTAAACCCAAATCAGAGTGATATGTATATCAATCTTTTAATTTTTAGAATTTATCTGCAAAATAAAAAAAATTATATTTTAATATTATTTTATTATCTGGTGGATAGTATCTACTGACTTAAAAGCAGTAGCTTCTGCCCAGTGGACAATAGAAACCAGAAAAGTCTTTGTGACTTACAGTTAAGTGAACCAATAGGAATTAGTCAAATATATTGGCTTGAATTTCCTAAGCCAATGGTTAGTAATCAACGAAAGCAGTTGGATTAGTTAGATTAGTAACTAGAAAACCTAACTAAGTTAGTCTATATTCTATGTAGTAACTAAATGGAATGAAACTTGGTTAGCTTTTCCTTTGAACCCATAGTTAGGAAGCTTCACCATTCTTCTAGACATTGATGATTCACACCCAAGTAACTAGGAGATCAAACTAGGTTAGCTTGGTTTCATTAAGAAGCAAAGGAACTAGAAACTAGATTTACCTAAGCCTAACTAGGAAACCAAATGAACCAAAACTTGGTTTGCTCTTCCATTGAGCAATTCAGTCAAGGCACCTATAAGAAGCTTCAAGAACTAGATGACTTAAGTATCTAAGCCTATAGGAAACAAGCTTAGAGGCAAAGGCTTTGAAGATCAACAATTGATTTCATCTAAGGTCATTAGGAGGTCTTGAGTGGTCAACCAAAGTGGCCACCTCCTTTGGGAGCTCCATGGCCATAAGGCTCTAGGAGGAGCTAAGGATGACACTTAGTTAGTTCATTTCATCTTCATCCATTTTCTAAAGCAAGCTTCACCAAAATTCTCTCCTTTTCTCTCTTAAGAACCTCACGGCCTCCACACCATCTTCATACTTCTACTCTTCCATAATTTCATCCAACACCACTTCTTAAACCTAAACACCATTCTAAACACTTTTCATGTTGTGAGTTTCTTCAAAATCATCCATCTACTGCTTGTAAAACAAGTTTGAAGTTTCTTCTATACAAGGTAAAAATCCTTGTTTCTTGTTTCTAAATTCATTCTTGAAGCTCTAAGCCATGATTGATCCATGATTTTCCTTTCTCAAAGCTTAGTATATGATTTTGTAATTTGTTTAAGTTTGTTAGGAGTCTCTTGAAGGCTACACGAAATCCATAGGATCAAGCAAGAAGGGTTTTTATCTTCCTTAAAGGTAAGAGGGAGATTTAATCTCATCAACCATGTATTGGTGGTGAGAAAATGGATTTGTTTGAAGTGAAGAATCCATAAGAATTCATTCACTTGATTGTTTAAAGCTTTTCTTGTTTGTGATGATTTTTTATGCAAGCATGTCTATTGCTTTGATATGTGTTTTAATATATGTTTATGAAAGCATGATAGCCATTGTATGTAGTAAGATGTGAATAACATGATGAGGTTAGGCCATGAGGGTTCCAAAGAACCCATGAGGCTCACGGCTTCACCACCACAAAGAGGACCAAGATGTCCTAAATTATTTTCCTAATCTTGGATTAAGTGATTTAATCATAATAAATTGGATTAAGAGTTTTTACAAGAGATTAGATGATGGGAAATAATTAAATATGGTTTATAAAGCATAGAATGACTTTTGGCCAACATGCCTACTTATGATGCTTTAATTCAAAATTATTTCCTAAGCATTGAATTATATAATTTAAAGAGAACTCAATTTAAATGGATTTTAGAGAATAAAATGAAGTGAATTTATTTTAGAGCTTAATTAGAGAAATTAAGTAAGGATGAGAAATAAAATAAATACTTGAAAAGTACTAACTTATAGCTCACCCGTTGGGTTTTGAAGCGCGTTAGCAAGTTTCGAGCTGTAAATATTGGTTAAATCCATAAATGGTAATTTTTAATGGAAACAGTAGAAAATATTACTTAAAGGATTTTCAAGGAAAATATTGTAAATAAAGCTAAAAATAAATATATAATGGAGAAAGTTTCAAAATTTTATTTAGACAGTAAAGAATTACGTAGTTGAAAAATATTAGAAATACCTTACACGTATTTAAAATAATGATTTTTAAACTATGCAATTGAGAAAATGATTTAAAAACGTTACGCGATTGAGAAATTGATTTAAAAATGCTACGTGACTGCAAAAACATCAAAAAATATTTACGCGATTTGAAAATATTAGAAAAAGATTGCGCGATTGTGAAAACGGGATAAAATATTTACGCGATTGAGAATAATAGCAGTTTGCTGTCAGGTTAAAGTGGTGGACCCAGTTATGTTGAAAAATGGTACTGCCAAGTGATGGCGTGTCGTTGTGAAAAATCATAGTATTGTGATTTGTGTACTTTGGCTCATGCACCATGCATAGAGAAATGTGTCAATTTGGTTGATATTGGCAAGTTGCCTAAGAGATGAATTACACCGTAGTATGAGTACGATAGGCGTAGTGTTGTTCATTGAGTGAACTTGGAGGCATTGGTGTGCGGAAGATTCCACATGAGGACAGTTGGTAGCTCCTCTAAGCCATGGTACCGAGTAACATACTAGCGATCTCAACAAAGCACTATTCTTAATCACGATCTAGCGTATACTATCTGGTACAATGCCTCTTGTACACCATGTTTAGGCTGTGTAGTACTTGGCTGGGGCAGCCGGAGCTATGGACAAATCTACTAGATCAGTCTCTCTGACGTTTGTGGCTAGCTCCATAGAGTAGGAACAAGTCTGTGTACATCTGCATATGTGGTCTGCATCATGATATGATATTTATATTGATCTAAGATATTATGTATGATGTGATAGTATGATTTGATGTATTAAATGATGTATCTCTATGTACTGTCATTTTCTATACTGTCATGTTGGTAGTGATATAGATTATCTCACCTCGTTGTATACATTTCTATATTATTATTTATGTTCAGTAAAGACTTTGAGGAAGGAGAAGAGGAGCAACCTTTGGGTTGTTAGTACGAGGAGGAATAACAGTTTGGGGATCAGTGCGAAAACGGCAAGCCTCTAGATCATCCTTATTGTTTGGATTGATTTTGATGCGGTATGGCGCTACCGAGTTTTCTGGGGTTCATGAAACTGGAGTTTCATGGGGGTTTCGAAGCCTGGCGTCTACAAGCTGATAGGGAGACGGTTGTTTATGTGGGACGTTTGACAGTGTCCCTTAGTAGGGAATATGACGGAGTTCCTATGTTCTCTACTACTGTATATGTACATTTGGAGTTGCCCTTGTCTATTAGGCACTATTGGGGTGGTCGTTTCCTTGCCCCTAGTGAGCTTAGTAGTGTGTCAACAGCACAGACTCCTGTCCGTAGGACTACACGACATCCAGGGTTTCTGTCTTCCTATGATCTCCCAGAGGAGGATCAGAACTTCTAGATGTGTACTTGGGCTAGTTTATGGTTTGTTATGAGTTAAATAGTTTACTGCTTTATTAAATAGTTTGTAGTATGTAATTATTTGTATCTTTAAAAATAAAATCATATGTATAATTATGGTGTGTATTTAATAGTTTGTTTTGTTTCTTGTTCTGTTTATTTTATTTAATGATATAATGTACAAAAAGATAATTTTTACAACTTATATTATTATATGTTAATAAATGTTTTATAATTTGGGTAAGGTTTTACTATAATTAGTCGTAAATGTCACATCCTAAGAAGGGTGTTATAAATAGATTGGGATAAGCTGGAAGCTCAATTTAAGAAAGAGGTTTGTATACCACCTATGTAAAATGTTTTAATTCTTTGAATGTTAGTGCACTTCCTGCTCCTAACATTCTTCATTTTAGGAGAAAGAAGAAAAGCTTGTGTACACATATATACACACACAAACACACACACACAAGCACAATCTTGTCCTCAGAGCCACTAAAATTTGTATGAGAACTAGCTACGTTAATTACTAACATATTGTTCGTAGCTTTTTTTACTTCAAAGATGGTGTAGATATGGGTGTTCCAGCATAATAGTGACTAGTCTTGCACAAAGATGGCTTTAATCCCTTAACTTTCAACTGAAACTAAGCAAGATTAAGATGATTTAATCATGACAAACACTTCACACTTACAACACCAATGGAAAACAAAACTATACTTCTTCACAAGCATCTAATATTAATTTAAAAATTTTTTGGAACTGAATAATGTTCAACATGTCTCATGGTTACTTCCTGAAGGTTAGAAGTCATTTGTTTGATACATATTCAGACATGCACCTCAAGCTTATATTTTTAAATACATCAATAAAAATCTATTATTTGTGATAATGGATTATGCTCTTCAATGTGTGATTTCCATGTTATGGTTTGTTTCTATTTATCTTGAGGGCACTGTGGTCTTGGTATCTTGATAAATATTAGTGGGGCTAGTTTCATTTTGTGGATTTAGTACCTTTGTTTTTTTAGTTCATGGTTGTATATTGAGAACCTATACAAAAGCTGACATAGGTATTAAATGGGGGATTAAGTCCTTAGACTATGTTGTTGTGATGAATCTAATGGTTTCATAATATTTATTTTGATCACACACTAGTGGTATGATGGAACACTTGAGTTATAGTTTTTTTGTATGTCAAATGCTTGAAAGAAATGGTTAAGGGGACTAATTTAAGGTGTTGGTACAAAATTGTCAGATTCGAATGTAAATTGGAGATGTCCAACATTTTGGGGAATTTTTCTAATTTGTTTGTAATGCTGATTTGCTTGAAGAAAAAAATGCATTTTGCTTTTACTATGTTTAAGCATAGGAATTGTTTGAATATGCTTGATAGTAATAAAAAAATCTTGATATCATAGCTGTAATAGAATTTTTTAATCTACTTTTGTCACAACTGCAACACAAGTGGTGTTCTCATCCACCATTTCAATTGCTTTCACGAGGTCCATCAAGAGGTGGTATAACAAGAGGTGCAAACTGCTATTAGTCTATTTTCAAGTACTTTTCAGAGAGAGAATCTTACACAAGCATCACCAAATGGTCTTAGTTCATCCACCCCATGAATATTAACATCTACATAGACAATTTTAGACTTAACTTTAGCCTAGGAAGACACTTAACTTGTGTAGGTCTATGTATAGCATTTTGTGCAGCATCTTTTGATATAATGTAGATAGTTTCAAACTATTTGCTTGGAATGATACTTTGGATTATGTTAATATATATTTGATTTTATGCAGTAAATTATGGATATTATTTTATGTTTAGTAGTATTTTTATTGTATTCGATTTATGAGAAATTAAATAGTTCTACAATAAGCAAAAAAACAGGGGTTAAATAATTCACAAAAAAAAAGTTAGCGACGAATTAGTCCGTTGCTAAATTTAAACTGATGTTTAAATTTAGCGACGGATAACGATGAAAAAATTTGTTGCTAAATGAAATTGAGATCAGTTTTGTATGTTGATGTGGTATACATTTAACGATGGATTTGCAAGGGAAAAATTCGTTACTAAATTTAGCGACAGACTCATTTCCATCGCTAAAATTTAGCGTGGAGCAATCTAGCAATGACTTTAGCGACGAAGAAATTCGTCGCTAAATTTAATTTAGCGACAAATTTTTACCCTTTAGTGACAGATTTGTCCGTAGTATAAATTTAGAGCTTGTAATCTTCCTTCTCACTTCATTTGAATTACTTTTCAACAACTTTTTCTTATTCCAATTTACTCAAAATATCAATCTAGAGCTCTAATATAATTGTATCCCTCTTCCGATGGCAACACAAAATTTAACCCATTTAATTTTAATCTCTATATTCCTATGAGACAATACATCAAATAGGTTATATTCATGATCAAGCTCTATTTGGAATCACATATGGCTCTAATAGATATTCCTATCATTAGAACAATTTTTCCCCAATTAACAACAATTGGTTCAAACACATGTTACTCATACTAGTTCATAGATTCAGATTCCTTTTTTCAAGTTCAATTAAAATCTACAAAATCATCCAATTGATGATCAAGTAATCAGAAGCATTACACATAAGCATTGGTAAATATTTCTCGTAAATTGAAATAGGAATTCAATAAAATAATGATTAAAATTATATGAGAAGTTCAATTACAATCCTAGAAATTAAAAATTAGTTCATGGCATACATTGAGAACAACAATAACAATTCAGAAATAGTTGCCCTCATATAAACTCAAAAATTCAAAAAAACCATAAATACGAAGTTGCAGACGATGAATCCAAGACTCCGATCTAGATCCTCCTTTTTTTCCTTCAAGATTCATGCTCCCAAAAGCTCTCCTTCAGACCTTCTTTTCCTATCCCCCCCAGCTAAGAATGACCTCTTGTTAAATAACATATTAATTCAACTGTTACAAAATTGAACAGACACTAATCCGCATATATGGCTGCTGCAACACTGGATACTTGGCTACTGCGACAACCAGCAACAAGTTGTTGTCCTGGAACTCTCCTTCCTCCCTGGCTACTGCGGCAACCAGCAGTTTGTGTTGTCTTGGAATGTTGATGATTTCCTCTTCTTCGTAGGTTTAATTCTTGCATTTTCTTCATGTTTTTCCATTATTTTTTACCTTTCCATCAGTAGAAAGAAACTCAGTAATTAAGATCAAAACACTATAATAACGAAATCATTCAAATTCATCACATATACTCATAGATATTCAAAGATAGATAACCCTTCTCAACTTGACAAAACAAAAGTGTTTCAAAGCTCATCATGAAAATAAAACAAGGATTTAGCACAATTTAAATAACAAATCGAGTTCAAATAACTATACTTTTCATAGAGTTATCACACCACCAAACTTAAGATTTTGCTAGTCCTCTAGTAAAAGAATGTCAGTGAGCAACATCCAAGATTTATCAAATTAATTTCATCAACTTGTGCAAATTAGATTCTCACTAGGTGCATGGAAAATTTCTCCCCAATAACGCCTAAGAGTCAAAGGCATCTCAAGATGTAAATACAGAGTAGTAGTAAAAATAGGCTCCCCATCAAACTCTCCACGCAGGGTCACAGTCAGACGCCCCACGGAAACTACCGATCCTCTATCCTCACGTAGTCGCTAGGCCTCAAAGCCTCCGTGAAACTCAAGTCTCACAAAACCTAAGAATCCAGGCAACGCCATAACCACAAGATCAATTCAGATGGTATGGGTGATCTAATGACTCGCCCTCCTCGAACTGGTCGCTCGGTTATTGCTCCTCAGGGTACTGAATATCAAGAGGCTGCTCCTCTTCTTCTTCCTCAAATTCTTTATAAAATATAACAATAATACAGAAACACATACAAATAAAGAGGTGAGATGACCTACATCATAACCAGCATGGCAATAAAGAAAATGAAAATACACACAGATATCATAAATGAATACAGTAATGCATATCATCACATCATACATAACATATCAAATTAAATAAAATAATTACATGAAAAGGCAGACCATATATGCAATGTACACCGACTCAGACCTACTCCATGGAGCTAAACCCAAACATCAGAGAGAATGATCTGCAAGACCTATCAGTACCTCAGGCTGCCCAACCAAACTATTACACTGTCCAATGTCGTGTAAATAGCCCACAGTCCAAAATCATCGTGTTGTTAGTACACAGTCCAAACGTCGTGCATAACAGGCATTGTACTAGATAGTCTCCACAAAATCTTGATTAAGAATAGCGTTTGTCAAGATCGTTAGTGTGTTGCCCGTTACAACAGCTCAGAGGAGCTACCAACTGTCCACATGTGGAATCCTCCGCACACTAATGCATCCAAGATTCACTAATGAACCACACTACGCCTATCACACCTACAATACGGTGTAATTCATCTCGTCAGCCAATCGCCAATTCCAACCGAATTGACACAATACTCAATGCATGAATAAGAACCATAATTACATAAATACCCTCAATAGCACTATAATGCCCTCAATAGTACTATAACCCATATTTACACAAATGCCCTTAGTATCACCATAATTACATCAATACCCTCAATATCGGTAGAAACCAAATATAGCTTGTCTCCACTTAACAGTGCTATTTCTTAACAAGCCCGGGTCCACCACTTTGGCCCGATAGTAAAACTCACTGTTCCTTTTAGTCGCATAAGAATTTTATCGCATTTTCACAATCACGTCACCTTTTTTAAACATTTTCAAATCGCGTAAATATTTTTTGACGTTTTTAAAATCGTGTAGGGTTTTTAAATTATTTTTCTCAATCGCGTAAGATTTTTATATTGTTTTCTCAATCGCGTAACTTAAAAATATTTATTTTGAATACTCATAAGCTATTTCTAGTAGTTTTCAACTACGTAAATATTTTCTTTATGTTATAAATTATATTTTGATCCTTTATCCATTATTTGTTCGTTTTTAGTGAATTTTGATAGCATTTTGTCTATAAAACTCATTAAATGTTATTTCCTATGTTTACCATTAATAATTGCCTCTTTTAACTATAACAAGTATATATTACTTGAAACTTACTAACGTGCTTCAAAACCCTAAGGTGAGCTTATACGTTAACATTTTTCAAGTATTCACTGTATTTCTTATTTATAATTGAATCCTCTAATTTTAGTTTCTAAAACTAAGTTTATTTATTTTGTTCCTTGAAAATTCATTGAAATTAAATTCTTTTGTAGTTAATTACTTAATCTACATTAGAAAATAATTTTGGAAATCAAACATACATTAAATGGCATGTTGGCCGAATTCAACATATGCTTCACAAATGGTCTTTAAATTATTTTCTATCCTCTAAACCATTTTCAAATTCATTAATTTACTTAAGTCAATTGAGTTCTTCTTTTAGAAAATGGTTGAGAACATCTTGGTTCCCTTTTTCTTGGTGAAGCCATGAGCTCCTTTGGTGTTCTTTGGAACACTCATGCAATCTTTACATTTTATTCACATCCTACATTAATAATCATACATTTATAAACACATGCAATATGTTTTAAAGCTATAAACATACATGCAAACATAATCAATCACAAATAAATAAAGCATTTAAACAAACAAGTGAATGAATCCTTATGGATTCTTCACCATAAATACAACCACTTTCTCATCACCACACATGGTTGATGAGATCAAATCTCCCTCTTACCTTAAAGGAAGACAAACTCCTTCTACTCTCCTCCTATGGTTTTCATGTGACCTCCAAGAGAAACCTAACATGCTCAAACAAATTTTAAAGAGTCATAACTATAGGAGAAAAATATAAACCATGGATCAATCATGGCTTAGAACCTAAGAAATCAAGTTAGAAGTAAGAAACAAGAATCTTCACCTTGTAAGAAAAACCTCCAAAGTGATTTTCCAAGCTCAAGATGAATTTTTTTGGAAGAACTCTCAACTAGAGATGTTCTTAGAATGTTGTTTGGATTTGAGAAGTTGGGTTAGATGAAAATTTAGAAGGGTGGAAGTGTATGTTTATGGTGTTGGCCGAATGGCTCTCAAAGAGCAACAATGGTGATTTTTGTTCTTGGTAGAAAGAGAAGAGAGATTTTTAGAGATAGCAAAATGAAGATGAAATGAAAATCACCTCCTAACTCCAAACACTTAGCTGTGGAGCTCCAAAGGAGGTGGCCTCCTTTGTTGACTTCTCCTAACTCCTAACAACCTTAGATTAGATCAATGGGTGATATCAAAACCTTTGCCTCCAAGCTTGTTTCTAATTGGTGTAGAGAATCAAGTCATCAAGTATCTAGCACAGTCTTGCACCTCCTTGCATGTGCTTGGCCGAATGGCCCTAATGGAGAGCAACCCAAGTTTGTGCTTCATTCATGCAATCTAGTTACACTTAGGTGCATTTAGTTAGTTTGCTTAGTTACTTGTCTAACTATCTAGTTACTTAGGATAACTAAGCTTTGTCTTGATATTTTTAGAACCTTCTCTAAGTAAAACTTAAATAGATAGCTAACTAGGTTTACTTCATTTAGTTACTAAACAAGCTTCCTATGTTAACTTAGTTAGGTTTAAGCTAACTTGGTTAAGCTTTCTAGTCATAAACTAACAAGTCTAACCATTTTTGTGGACTAGCTTCTTATTGGTCTAGAAATTTCAAGCCACTAATGTTGACTAGCTCTCATTGGTTTAGGATTTAATCTAGCCAGTAACATTGATTGGTTCTCTAAACGCGGGTCCCACGGACTTTTCTGGGTCCATGGTCATTTTAGAGTAGATTTCTACTGTTTTTAAGACAGTAGGTACTGTACAATAAAATAATATTATAATAATATAAAATATTTTTATTGCACAGTTAAATTCTAAAAATTAAAAGATTAACACACGTATCATTTAGAATTGGGTTTAGTAAGATCCCCTTGCTCTAAATAATTAACATAAGATTTTCCCGGCTCGAAAATTATTATTTTCTTGACTTGGAGTAAATCACACAAAACATTCAAATACAATCATGAAACAGTCAAATAAATTTTATAACTTATAGAAAAACACAAAATAGTACATTTAGGACAAAATTATTATTTATCCAAAAGTTGGGGTGTTACAAATCCTCCACGTAAGCCCTTATACTTCTTTTCAACTTTATATTGAAACTTAAATATGGTTTCAATTCCTCTGTTAAATACTTCACAATTGTAATCACATAACCAAGATCTTCTCTTGGAACTAAAGGATGGTTACAATTCTCAATCCTTTATAAGATAGAGGACTCACAAGAACATCTTCTTGCTTTTGGAATAGTTCCTATCTCCATTCAAGGATTCCTAAGAAGTGTAGAATTTCGGAGGATTTCTAATAGTCTGTCTTCCCTTTTTGTCAACAATTCATTCGGATGCATCAAGTAATGTCGGCTTTTATGAGGCTTCCAATTATCTCTTTAATCATATATTCTCTTGGGACGCAAGGTCTCCCTCTAATTATCATCGTCTTGTCACTTTAAGATTTCACTTTCTTTTTTAGTATCCCTGACTTGAGCCCTCACATCATCATGAAGTTCTAATCTATCCAAACAAGGACTATGTGACAACACAGTCATTATCAGGCTCAAGTTCTGGAAACTCACTAAGGTTTATCTCTCGTACCATCATATAGGATATATGCAAAAATCTTCTACTTAGTTCCTCAGCTAATTCAGTGGCCTTACTCAAATAGTACTTTAACTCAAGATTACAATCTTCAAGAACTCCACATATTGTCTTTATCTTATATTTAACTGTTTCTGATTATATAGGTGTTTCAAACTCTTATGGTCATTTAAGACCTCAAACTTAACTCCATACATCTAGTGTCTCTAAATATTCAAGGCAAACACCACAACTATCACTCTTAGGTTATGGGTTGGATAGTTGTCCTCGGACAATCTCAATTGCCTAAAAATGTAAGTAACTACCCGCCCAACTAGTTTCACATGCATCTTACCTTTTTCCTTGAGGCATCAGAGTATATCTCAAAGTTTCCTTGAGGAGTCGGGACCACTAGAATCAGTATGGTAGGTAATCTCTTTTTGTTCTCGAGTTCATTCTTACTTAGGCCTATAATTATCCTTTCTCTAGAAATTACGTGTTCTAATAATTGCACCTTGCCAACATACAATTGCTTCTCTCTCAGAATTTCTAGAATCTTCATGAGGTGATCTTCATGTTCTTTAAATGTCTTTAAATAGATGAAAATATCATCTACAAAGACCACAACTATCTTGTCTAAATATGGTCCAGAAAATTTGTTCATCTAGTCCATGAAGATTGTAGGTGCTCGAAGTTTACATCTAATTCTAAAGACAGTCTTTAAAAATTTTTTCTCTCAAACTTTGTTCCAATAGTACTTTGACCTTAAGTCATTCTTTAAGAACACTACTATTCCCTTTTTTTTTATCTGGTTTATCAAATCATTCATCCTAGGCTGTGACCTATAAAAAAATAACTTTAATCATCCTTCAATCATTTTATATAATATCAAATCATTCATCCTAAGGCAATTATGCAGCTCTACCTATGTATCTTATCACTGGGATAAGACAAATGCATAACCAAACATAGCTAGTCCATACCCCGGCTCAACAGGATGAACTGCTTTGATACCATAATATAATATCCCAAAGACGCTCAACAGGATGAACTGCTCTGATACCATAATATAATATCCCAAAGACTAACACTAATAACTTATCCGGTTTACATATCAGTAATTAGAATTTGGTACATTACTTATGAATATCCATAGATTTTCAAATAAATAGTTGAATAATATACAAAATCTAAGCCTTTAGCAGAAGCATATTACACGTATAATATGAAATGGATTTTATACAAAGAATACATCATTGAATATAATATACCTATATCGATCTATTATACAAAATTTGATCAAACTAACTAAAACATCTCTTCATCCATAAGCTCTGTCTTGCTTCATCTTGCTTGTCATGTAGGTCTCTTGGAATTATCATGGGAATCAAAGGTGTATGGGGGTGAGCATCAAAACTCCCAATAATTTTAAAAATCGTGTCATCACAATAATTCCAGCTGTTTCGGGGAAAATCATTTCAAATCATTATAATGTAATTCGTAGGAAGGTGGCTAAAGCCAAATCGGGTCCTTCCTCTTGCCGAAACAGAGTTTCATTTAATTATGAAAATCATTTATAATCATAAAAAATCTTTTATTTGAAATTCCTCATATCCAGTGTCATTGAGACTCAAATCAGTTACATCAGAAATAATATCTTCAAATCTCATATATTTTCTATTCTCAAGAAATATCAAGAAATTCTCATGAAATCTCGTATTTTAAATGGTAATTCAAATCATCAAGTCTCGAGTTGTCAAATCATAAATCATTTATCAAATCTCAATGAAATCTCATCTTTCAAGATTCATATCTCAAATCATCAGGACACATGTATCATCTCAAATGGAGGAAATGTCCATCCTCACAATACCAAATCACTTGGTAGTTGTCTACTTTCGGGTTAGTGCACTTCAACCCATTTATAGCTCTTGCTACACAGGACTACTCTGGGTAACTAGACCAATCTTGATTAACCACAACAATGAGGGAATGTCCGTCCTCATTTCAAGTGGTAAGTAAAGAAGAAATGTCCATCCTCAACTACTTTCGATAGGGAGGGAATGTCCATCCTCACACTATCAATCATCAGAGATAAGGGAAGTTTAATTCGCTGCTCGCAATCTGGGGGTTTAGGTCAACCCTAAGTAAAGAGGTCTTCCTCTAATACTTGATGTCTAGGGAAGCATGGGTAAAGAGGGAGGTCTTCCTCAACCTCAATTACTTTGGTGTAGAGAGATTCTTAAATTCTCTCTTACCATTATCCAAAGCTTACCCTAGTACAAGGCATATCCAAAACCTCACTCGATCTAGTTCCACAAAGGGATACCCATGAAAATCAAATCATTTTTTTGTTCATTACATCATCACAAATGCAATATAATGCATAATCCAATCATTCACATCATGGGTATTCAAATTCATCAATTTCATCAATCACATATCTTGGCATCATGCATTGATATCTCATCAATAAATCTCAATTCATAGCATAATGTATTGATATTTGATTCATCATTCTTATATCACATTCTCATGTAAAATGATCGATTCATTTATACTCATGACACCTACTCCATCAATTTCAAATCATGGCACAAGGCCTCACATTTCATCATCAAGCAATAATATGCACAATATAGTAGTTGTAATACCCTTTGATTTAATAACCACAACACAATCATCACTATTGCCACAGTCACTAAATTTAGGCGTGTCACAACCTCAATAACAGTAATTTTCAAAAATAAATTATATTTCCTTATGCATGCATAAATAGGAAAAAAATACAAGCCACGACATGAAATATATATATAGTACCCAACCATTCATTAATACAACCACCTTAAGAACACATACTCCATATATAATATTTTTTTTTGTCTTTAACTCAAAGGACTGATAACACGAAATATAGTACTTACATATTCAAATAAAAGGTAACAGGTACAAAAGTACAAAAGGGGAAAAGTAGTAACCCTGGGATAGATACTACTAGCAGACAAAGCCACAACCCCATATATATACGTTGCTCGGAGTTCCAATCAACACGTCAGACATCAATGCCCCTATGAAGCTGCACCCATACGTAACCGAAGAAATCTCATCCTGACACCATATTGAAAATAGTGAATTAACCCAATCCAATTAGTAAGGGTGTGGTCCCTTGTCTTCTTCCTTCTCACGATCTTTTATCAAATATAAATGTAAAACGGAGATACAGGAATATAGGAAAGAGGTGAGATACCCAGCTTTCATTACCATTATAGCAGTAAGAAGACAACACGGCGCAGAGCGCTCACATAGCAACACAATCATATATTCATTAATAACAACAGTAAAATTTATAACAAAGCAGTACAATTATAAGCAAATAGTAAGAATTAATAACACAGATAGGTCACAATAATATCCCAAGCAATCAGCACAATATCCAGATAATTATTACAAAAATAAAACAGATATTTTCATAGTCACAAGTCTTCATGCTCAACAAATTATGAGATCGACGATGAATAGTACACAATGCATTATGGTACCACAAATCCTACTCCATGGAGCTAGACATCAACATTTCGGAGAGAATGATCAAGGAGTAATGCCAGTATATCGTTAGCCTTAAAAATAGTGTGCTTCATCTTATAAAAATATTTGCGCAATAATGGCTTATACATGACACCTCAACAGTTGATCGCGATATAGGATAGCGTCTCAGTCCGGATCGTCGGTGTGTTTGCATCGGTCTATCCCACGGCCCCAGCGGAGCTACCACTGTCTATTGTGAGACACCCGCACCCTGACCCCCCCAGGGCCAACCACTATGACCCTACGCTTAGTCTATTTGCACCCGCACATAGGTGTTATTCAACTCCTAGGCATGCACCGCCTTTCTCAAATACGTCCAACAGACAACACATATGCATGATGACTCAATGTACATCATATATGTTTATCAATGATACATTTATCATATGCAATACCACAATGGTATATAATCATTCTCAATGTCAATACATTATATCAATGACACATTTATCATATGTAATACCACAATGACATATAATCATCCTCAATGTCAACATGTCATAATCTCATCAAAAAATCCATCAACAACTACTTAGCCCCACATAGGGACCTACAACAATATATAACCACTTCTCAACATCAATCTATGTTTATGGTCCATCAATTACCACCATTCCCTATTAAGGGTCCAACGTTTCCAATAACTTAAGTCTTATTAAATTATGAAATTCCTTAGGCTAAATAACCATTACAACCGTGGCCTCACAAGCTTTCAAGGTTCTAAATTTCCTTTCATTTTATGTACTAGTCTCTTGATACCTAATTACTTAGCTTTTATTTATCATGTCTTACTCACTTCGTAACTAATCATGTAACGCCCTTTTGTCTCAATACCGCAACGAAGAAACGTCACACCATAGTAAAGCGAAACATGAAATGAAATAATTTAAACTGTGAAAAATAGTGATTGTTTTTAAACTCATAGACCCAGTTCATTTTATGTTTATTTAAATTCCTTTACAAATGACACTATATATATATTTTTTGTTAAATTTTATCGTTACCAAGTAGAGTCAAAAGAGTTAATTTAAAAATCTACTACGTGATGAGGTAATAGTTGAAACAGTCGTAATAAAAATCGACGTAAGTTAAACCATACACAATATATATATATATATATATATATATATATATATATATATATATATATATATATATATATATGATCTTACTTTGGTGAGAGGAGTGTTTATTGTAAGAGGTGAAATGAGTAAATATTGACCAATGGATCTTACATGAATGGCCAAGATTAAAACATAAATGCATGTGACTTTTTTAAGTGGTCACATGACCTTCAAGCAACTATTAATCTTGACCATCCATGTATGATTGTATGGTCAAGATTTACTCCTCTCACCCTCTCATAATAAACACTCCTCTCACTAGATATGCCCCCTATATATATATATATATATATCTATATGCATAAGCCTGTTTAGTTACATTCCAAAATGTACAAAAAGAAGCAAAAGCTTTACTCACCCTAGGTAGTTACAAATTTACATCCATTAATCTAGCAAAACGTCAGGTTCCCCTAAAAAGATAACAGATAGCCATCAGTAGCCACCGATAGAATCAGTCCCTAAGACTGACGAGAAGGGACCGTGGAAGGGTCCTCCTCAGGGTCCTCTTTGTTCGATGAAACATCCATCGGAGCGACCGAGCAACTGGCTGGAGCCCGAGCAGTAGAAAGAAAAGAGTCATCACGTGAGGTGTAATAGATGTTAGCCCACATATCCCTTACGGGCAGGTAAAACTCCAACCAAACAAAAGCATGAAAATAAAAAATAGGGGCGTCATAACGACCCCATGCCAAGGACACAGTCAGCTCCCCGTGGTACACGCAACGGTCCATCTGCACATTAATGTGCCAGCAGTCAGGACCTCCGTGAAAAGTGATCCGTATGTAGCCCAAAAATCCACGAGGGTGTGACGTCATCCTCGATAAGCTTCAGTCGTAATATGGCCAGAAACCTAGAAACTCAGGAGCTTCCTCTTCCTTACGCTCGTCTTCTCAAAAGTAAATAGGCCGACAAAATACAGAGAATACAGAAAGAGGTGAGACACCCAGCTTTCAGCACCAAAATGGCAGCAAGAAAATAATACGGCGCTGGACGCCCATATATAACATAGTTCATACATCCAATTACAGTAATAATAGAAATTAACAGTAAGAGCAGAATAACAATTAGTAACAATGAGTATTATTAACAACAGGCAAGTAGCATCAACATTTCCAATATTCAAAAGTCCAAGAAATCAAATAATTATTGCAGTTATAATAGTAAACATATTCCACAATTATAAATGCTCATGCTCAATGAATTATGTGACTGACAGTTCATAATGCAAAGGGTTCCAAAATTCCTACTCCATGGAGCTAGACATAAACATTTTTGGAGTGAATGATTAAGGAGTTATGCCGGTATATCGTTAGCCTTGAAATTATAGTGTGTTTTATCTCATAAAAATGTTTGCGCAAATGGCTTATACATGACACCTCAACAGTTGATCCCGATATAGGACAGCGTCCCAGTCAGGATCGTCGGTGTATCGCATCGGTCTATCCCACAGCCCCAGTGGAGCTACCACTGTCTATTATAAGACACCCGCACCCAGACGCCCCCAGGGCCAACCACTATGACCCTACGCTTAGTCTACTCGCACCCGCACATAGGTGTTATTCAAACTCCTAGGCATACATCGCCTTTCTAACAATGTCCAACGGATAACACATATGCATGACAACTCAATTTCAATCATGTATGTTCCTCATAATCATACCACAATGGCATATATATATATATATATATATATATATATATATATATATATATACATATTCATTTCTCAACATCATTATATCATGATTTTCTCAAGTACCTAATCAACAAGTACTTAACCCACAAAGGGATTCCTAACAACATAAAATCAATTCTCCATATCAATATGTAATCATGCATAGCTCATCAATTTTCACAAGTTCATAACTTGGATTCACATTTTCAAAGTCTTAAACTTTGGTCAATTATGAAATTTGGGGTGAATAACCCCTCAAAACTATGGCCCTCTTTAATATTATCACTTACTTTAATTCTTCCACTTCATTAAGAATTATGCATATCTCTAAGTCTTAGATTTCCAAAGATGCACCAAGGCATCATTTAGCCTCAAGGTTTTCTCTCTAAAACTGTGGCCTTCAATGGTCTTCAAAGTCCAATTTTTCTTTCCATTTTATGTATTAGTTTCTTAATATCAATTTACTTAAATTTTAGTTCACCAAGATCAACCCAATCCCCTAGGGTTTCAAGCCAAAACCGTGGCCTCCCTTTAGGGTATTAAACCCTTAAAACTTTCCATTCATTAACTTCAATGTTATCATTCAATATTTAATTTCATAAGCTTTATGTATTTGTGTACAAAACAAATTTACAACCCAAAATTTCCATCAAAATTGTGGTCATCATGTTAGGATAGGAAACTCCAATTTTTCATTTAACAACCCTAACATGATCAAGCATATTTAACACATCCAATATATTGAAGAACACCAATCAAACATTAATCAAAACCAAGAACACATGAACAAGCAAAAATCGCAAAACAACATGAACATACAAGAGTTCCCTCACCACCAATATTAGTTGAAGTGAGTAATCTCCCTCTTACCTAAGGAACAATAACGAAAATGGTCTCCTTCAAGCTCCTCGAAGATTCGGTTTCAAGGGCTCCAAGAATCCTAATTTTTCAATCATCAAGAATCAACATTAAGCATGGAAAAAAATGGATCTTTGGTCTCCAATGAGACCCTAAAGTACGAAAATGAAGAGAAAGAAGAAGAAAGATGGAAGTTTTACCTCAAAGTTAAAAGCTTTGCCTTGGAAGACAATGGAGAAAAGGTTGGATTTTTGAAGAAATTTTCAAAAGAGAAAGTGTAGAGGAGATGGAGGTGAGTATGGAAATGGTCTTGGTAAAGAGAAAAGTGAAGAAAAATGGGTGAAGAGAGGGGATGAAATTTCGTAGAGGAGAGGGAAGAAGAAGAGAGAAAGAGGAGAAACTTTGAAGAAGATGAAGTTAGAGAGAGAAGTGGATAGGTGAAAATGAGTGAAATGGCTAAGTGTGTGAAGTGTGTAAGAGTCAAATTTCCCTCCCTTGGGCAAGGATGTGCCGTGGCTAGTGGAGAGAGAAGAGGGAGAAATTTTAGCTTCCCCAACAAGCCAAGGGCAAGGTTGTCTTTTGGCCAAAGCTTCTCAAAGAAGCTTCTTAATTAGGGTACAAAATTTTGAATTAAAGTGAACTTGATTTGACATAAAGTATATTACATTAGGATAATGTGATAGGGTTTTTGACACCTGTTATTATCCAATGAACAATTACTACAGTCAACAGAGGTCAATATTAATTTTTCTAAAAGATGAAATTTACACAATGTTTTATTATTTTGTCTGTTAAATTTTCTCAAAAAACGTGAAACCTCATAAACCGTGTCCAATCTCGGGTTTAGTAAGATCTCCCGTCGACGTTTTCACAGATCAAGGTCTTTGGGAAAAATATCTCATTTTTCTAGCTCTACTCAGTTTGCACGCAAAATGAGGAATGATATTAAAATATTCCGCGTTCTCAGAAAAATCCAGAAAAATTCTAGAAAATCATAAATATTATAAAATGAACATTTATAATGAAATAAATAAATTTGGGGTGTTACAAATCACATAGATTTAGTCTTACACAAATCAATTCCAACCTTAGAGATTTCAAGCCAAGACCGAGGCCTCATAAGTGTTATCATCCAACTCAGTTATCCCATCTCATTATAGATTATGTTTGTCTCTAGATTCTTATGTTCCAAGGATACACTAAAGCATCATTTTAACTCTATTTTTTCTCACAAAACCGTGACCTTTCAAGTCTTCAAAGTTCCAATTTATTTTCTTTTTATGCACTAATTTCTTGATACATAATCACTCAAATTTCAGTTCACACAAAATCATTCCTATTTCCCTAAATTCCAAGCCATACCTTAGCCTCACATTAGGTTAGGAAACCTTCAAAAATCTCCATCCATTAATTCCAACATTATCATTCAACCTTCAATTACATAACCTTCATTTTATTTGTGTACAAAATCCAATTTATATCCCAAAATCCTAGCCAAAACTGTGGCCTCACTTTAGGGTAGGAAATTCCAAATTTTTCATTTAACAACCCTAACATGATCAAGCATTTTCAACACATTCAATACATTCAAGATCATTATACAAGCATCAATTTCAATTAGGGATACATAAACATGTAAATTCACCAAACAAAGTAAGCACACAAAGATGGATTTCTCCATCAATAACACACAAAAGTCTCCTCACCACCAATAAATGGTTGAAGTGAGTAATCTCCCTCTTACCTTAAGGAAGAACACGAAAATGGGCTCCTACTTCCTCCATGGTGATTTCGGTTTTGGGGTCTCCAAGAACCCTAAAATCTCCAACACAAAGAATCAACATCAAGCTTGGTAAAGGATGGATCTTTGGTCTCCAATGAGACCATAGAACACGAAAATGAAGAGAAGAAGGAAGAAAAATGAGAACTTTACCTTAAAGCTTGAAGCTTTGCCTTGGATGACAATGGAGGTGGAGATAGGTTTTTGAAGAAACTTTCAAAAGAGAAAGTGTAGAAGAGGTGGAGGTGAGTGTGAAAATGGTGTTGATGGAGAGAAAAGATGAAGAGTGATGGTCACAAAGGGGCTGCAAATTTTGGATTGGAGAGGAAGAAGAAGAGAGAAGGTGGAGAGAAATGAAGAAGAAGGAGTTAGAGAGAGAAAGTGATAGTTGAAAATATGATAAGTTGGGTGAGATGTGTTAAGTGTGGGAAACAAAAATTTTGCTTCCCCATGGCCTCATTGCCGCAGCCAAGAAGAAAGAGAGGGGGAAAATTAGCTTCCCCAACAAGCCAAGGGTAGCTTGGTCTTTTGATAGTCAAAGCTTCTCAAAGAAGCTTTGATGAAAGTACACTTTATTTGAATTAAAGTGGATTTGATTAGACATAAAGTGGATTACACTGGGATAATGTAATAAGGTTTCTAATACATGATATTATCCAATGGACAATTGTTATAGTTGGCAAAAGTCAGTATTAATTGTCCAACGGATAAAATTACACAGCGATTTATTAGTCTATTAGTTAAAATTTCTCAAAAAACATGAAACCTCGTAAACTGTTTCTGGCCTCGGGTTTAGTAAGATCCCCCATCGACATTTTCATAGTTCAAGGTTCTTGTGAAAAATATCTCATTTTTTCGACTCCGCTTAGTGTGCACGTAAAATGAGGAATAATATTAAAATATTTCACGTTCTCAGAAAAATCCAGAAAAATTCCCAAAAATCACAAATATTATAAAACGATTATTTATCATGAAATCATTAATTTTCAGGATGTTACAGTAGTCTCATCATGAGTGTTCAAATTCATCATTCAATCTCTTGTCACATTATCATCAAAGTGTTTTTCCCAAGTAGTTTGGATGCATAATCATTCAATATTTAGGGTTTAAGGTTTGTATTTAGGTCCCATGGGGTTAAGAACTCTATTCCTTTCAATTTTGGATCAAAAACTCTTATTTGGGGGACCTGGTAATTGATTACATGACTAATATAATTGATTACATCTCACCCAGAAGCTCTGTAATCGATTACATCCAGGATGTAATCGATTACATCCAGCCCAAAAACCATTTTCGCAGCTCCAGAAGCATTGTAATCTATTATAGGGGTTACATAATCGATTACAAGCTCGTATTATGCAGAAATCAGAGTTCTTAAACCATTCCAACCCAAACCAAACCATCAAACATCAACAACAATATCAAATCATCACAAATATGCATCCAAATCACTCATAAAACATCAAATCTCCAAATGGGTATGAAACTCATTTTTCCAAATCTTAAAACTCATCAAGAGTTAAATCAAGAAATCAAGTTCTCAAATCATAAACATCACATAATCATCTTTTCCATTTCATAATCATCATTCAAGTGTCAAGTTTCCAAGACTTTGGAAGATAAAGAAATAGTAGAAAAGATGAAATAAACACCCTACCTAGTTTCCATGGTGTCTTGATCTTGTTCCTAGCTCCTCTCTTTGCTTGGTCTTCATGTCTTCCCCCTCTATTTTTCTGTTGTTGTCTCATGTTCCCTCTTCTTCTTTTCTTTTCTCATTTTCTTTGATTTCTCCCTTGTTTTTCTCCTCTTCGTTTCTATCTCTGCCTTTGTTTCTTCTCATCTTTCTTTTGCTGCTTCTCTTTTATTCCTTTTGTTTGTTTCTTTGGATGAACCATGAGTAAGGAAGAGAAAAGAGAGAGAAAAATATCTCTCTATAGCAATAATAAGGGGGAGACGTGAGGGAGGGAAAATAAGAGGAAAATGTAACGTCCCGAAAAGCATCTGTTTAATCATAAATAATCATTTCACAACATTCTTGATTTTTAGGAATTTTTTTGGAATTTTTC
This sequence comes from Ormosia emarginata, assembly GCA_029884605.1. NCBI lineage: Eukaryota > Viridiplantae > Streptophyta > Magnoliopsida > Fabales > Fabaceae > Ormosia > Ormosia emarginata. Next base: position 5,131,160 of record JAQQTP010000081.1, on the reverse strand, counting down.
GAAAACGATGAATATTTTAATATATTCATCGTTTTGCGCAAACATTGAGCAGAATCAGGAAAACGACTGTAACACTTCAAAAATTAGAAAATTTTATGACGAATAGTCGTTTTATAATATTTACAATTTTTTAGAATTTTTTGGAATTTTTTTGGAAACGTCGAATATTTTAGTATATTCCTCGTTTTGCGTGTGCACTGAGCGAAATGGGAGAAACACGATATTTTCTCCGTGAACCTTGAACTATGGACATGTCGATGGGGGATCTTACTAAACTCGAGGCTAGACATAGTTTACGAGGTTTCACGATTTCTGAGAAATTCTAACAGATAAAACAAAACAATACTGTGAAAAATTTATCTATCAGATAAATTAAATACTAACTTCTGTCAACTGTAACTATTATCCATTGGATAATAGCATGTAATAAAAATCCTATCACATTATCCAAATGCAATCTACTTTATGTCTAATCAATTCACTTTAATTCAAATTTAATATAAAATAATCAAAGCTTCTTTGAGAAGTTTTGACCAATTAATGACTAAAGAGCCCTTAGCTTCCAAGGGAAGCCAAAAACTCTCTCCTCCCTCTCTCCTCAAGCTCGAAGAAAGAGCCAAAACAAGGGGGAAAATTAATTTGTTTTATTTAATCAATTTCACCACACTTTAATTCATTTAACCTAAAAAGCCTTTCTCTCTCTACCCTTCTTCTTCTTCCTTCATTTGGTTTTTCTCCTCCTTCTCTCTAGAACACCTCCACGGCAGCCCCCTCTCCCTCACCTCAACCTTCACAAAAATTTCTTCTAACCACATTTCCTTAATCCTCTCCCTCTCCTAAACATCTTTCTTGCTTGGAGCATCTTGAGATTCCACCATCTTCATCATTTTCCTCAAGCTTCAAGCTTGGAGTTTTTGTGTAAGTTTCAAGACTCTTCTTCTCTTCTCTTCATTTTTCATGTCCATATGCTATTCTAATCAAGTCAAAATTTCTAGGGTTTTTGGAGGTGCAATCCAAAATTTCAAGGAGATTTCTTGGAGTTTCTATTGATTTCTTCACTTAGGTAAGAGGAAGACACTCCTCCTCAACCTCTATTAGCATCTACGAACCTTGGTTGTGTTATTTGTGGAAAAATCCTAATGAGGATTATTCTTTGATTTTGTAATTTAGTATGTTTGTGTGTTGATTTTACTTTTGTTTATGCTATTGGATTAATTGGTTGTGTATAATAATATATTGGAGTGGATTAGATGATTGAAAATGGAAGAAAAATAATTGATAACCCCTCTTGGGTGGCCACGGTTTTTGAGCTTAAAATTGGGTAAAATTGTGGACAAATTATGATGAGTACGAGACTTAAATTAATCAAGTGACAAGATAGAATTAATGAAAGGAAAAATTTGGATTTGAGACCTCCTTGGTGGTCACGGTTTTTGGGCCAAAAAGGGTGGTCTTCTTGGTGATCAATTTGTAATAAGAGCGAGCCATATTGAAATCAAGTATGTAGAATAAAAATTAATGGAAGGAAAAATTTGGAATTGAACCCTTTAAGGAGGCCACGGCCTCTAGGGTAAATTAGGACTTAATTATGTAAAATTTTGTAATCTTGGAGATTGGAGAATTAAAGGACTAAAACATAGGCAATAGATTAGTAAATTAGCAAATTTGGAAGGATGAAATATAATTAGAGATTCCATAAATTTTAGAGGAAGCAAGAATAACCTTGTCACATGACTTAGGAAATTCCAAGAGAGCAAGAACAAGAGAGTGTGAGGTTTTGAGACCTTAGAATGACCATTCTAAGTGAATGAGAATAAATTACTTTAGAAAAATTTAATTGACTATGGAAACTTACTTAGTGGCGGATTCTTGTAACAATGGCAAATCTTGAATAAGAATGCATAATGGACCTTAGAAATGTATTACCTTATTTGATTTTAATATTATGACATTATGGGTCTATGTGAGTGACCAATTATGTGTTGATGCTTATCTTGGCCAATTGTGGCATATTATGGAATTGTATGAAATTGTGAATCATACATGTTCATGCATAGAGTCTTATGCATTGTGAATGTCTTGTGGACTGTTGTAAGGCCAAGTTGCCTAGGAGGTTGAACACACCTTAGTGCGGGTGCGAGTAGACTAGTGTAGGTCATGTTTGACCTTGGGGGCGTCGGGGTGCGGGTCCTTCACAATGGGCAGTTGGTAGCTCTTCTGTCCGTGGGGAAAACCGATGCAAACGCACCGACGATCCGGAGCGAGACACTGTCCTATATCGTGATCTAGCTTGGACTGTCTGTACAATGCCTGATGTGCACATGGAAATTATTGATGTATAGCACTTTGGCCGCGGCAGCCAAGTTACAGACATGTCTCCTGATCTTTCTCTCCGACAGTTTGTGTCTAGCTCCATGGAGTAGGATTCTGAGTACCGTGTGTACATGCATTATGGAATATGAAATCATCTAATAATTACTGCTTTATGAATTTGAACTGTTTGTTTAATGTTACAATAAATGACTGCCTGGAACTGTTTATCTGCTTATTATTGAATTTACTGCCTATTACTTGGATATGTTGTTTCTGAACTGCTACCTGGGCGCATTGCGCCGTTTTGTTTCTGGCAGCTATAATTGGTAATGATGGTAGGATGTCTTACCTTTTTTTCTGTATTTCTATTATTTGCTGCCTGTGTGTACACTGTATTGATCGAAGACGACGGTAAGGAGGTGGAAGATCCTAATTTTCCTGGCTTCTGCCCCGAACGGGATTAGCATCCACTGAGGCGATGGCGGCACGCATGCGCGGATTTCTAGGCGATGTGCGTTTGACCTTCCTCGGAGGGCCAGAGTGTTGGCATATCAACTTGAATTCCAATCGCTGCGTCTACCTGGGTGACATGTCGATTGCCCTAGCCTGGAGACGTCATGAGGCGCCGATCCTCACCTGCCATGTCAGCCTGCGGCTGAAGTTCTACTTACCCATCCGAGAGATGTGGGGTGATCGTTACTACACCCCTTGGGAGGACTCTTTTGATTCCACTGCTCGGGCTCCTGCCCATGGTTCCGTGGTTCCTATGAAGGTTGCCTCTGAAGAGGAGGATCCTGCTGAGGACCCAGATACGGTCCCTCCTCCTCTGAGGGACTGATTTTACTGGCAGCTGCTGATGGCTGCCAGTGTTTTATTTTGGGGGCCTGATGTTTTGTATTTTGGTGAGCTGTATATTTTGATATTTTGGGGGATGAATATGTAAAATCCTTTGGGGCAGGTATAGTTTTGCTTTTTAGGAATTTCCAGACTTGTATCTAAGTACAATTGATGTTAATATATATATATGCATGTTATTCAAGTGTGAGTTTTATTTCTTGTCTTATCCTTTACTACTAATCATATTTCAGACACTCCATTTCCTTAATTAACAAAAAAAAATTTATACCGCTTTTTGCTCACGTATTAATATATCGAACTAGTTAATCTTAACTAAAAAGAACCAGGTCTTAATTTAATTTAATTGTTCAAAAATTTTAATTTTTGCATTTTTTTTATGTTAAATAATGTGACGTTCCCTCTCGAAAAGGGGCGTTACAGAAAAAGTGAAATCCAAAAGATAAATTTTTATCTGCTAAAAATATTTTTAATTGCTCAGAAGTGAATTTTCCAACATCCATAGGCATTATGGAAAATTCTAGGATTTCACGCTGTAACAACCTAAAATAATACCTCTCTACTTTGTTAATAAAGTTATTTTAATTATCGCAGATTTTAACTAAATAGGATTAACAAGATAACATTTTTGTAAATTTTTCAAACATAAAAACAATAACTTAAAATTTAACGCGTGGGATTTTCGAAGCACAAACATCATAATTCAATATTCCAAACACATGTTCAAAGGGAAATCACAAAATTTGACCTATGCTAGGTCATATATAGGCCGATAGTTAAAAAATTGCATAAAATAAAATAAAACATTAACACTTTTCTCCTCTATTCAAGTAGTATGTGGAGGAGAAATGAGCAACGGTCAATAGTCAGCATGGCTGGCTACATCATGGTCACCAAGGAGGAAGAACCACTTGAAATGTGAAGTGGCCAGAAATTATTATGGTTCCAAATTCTGGATGAGCTATGGATGAAACTTGAATGGTGATTTGTTCGGTAAATGTGAACAGTTTAGTCTCCAAGTCATAGGATTGATTTCCTTCACCCAACCAAACAACAATAGTGCTCATATCTGAGGATCTGGAATACCACGATAGAAATCACAGGGGATGAGAAAAGATTTCTCAGTAGGAAAAGACTTTAAAAATAGAACTAATGGCGTTCCAAGGGAATTTGTTTTTTAAGTAAAATGTTCATGACAGTAATTAATTTAACTTTAGGAAAATCTCTTATTCCCAAAACGTTTTTACCTTACAAAAATACCTTCTCTACAAAATAAAATAGATGTTAGAAATTTAAGTGATAAGAAATAATATTACAAACAACAATATAAAATTGCATTAGTGGAGGCCAGAAACATTCACACATCCAAAATAATAGTTACGCCTCTAGAATGCTAGCAATTTAATTAGTATCAATACATATCACAATTATAGGATACACAAGATAAAATAATCATAAAAGTGTTTTAAGTGTCTTTTATTAAAACCAACTCCATGGAGTCCTCCTTTGGGATAGGGGATGGACGAGAGTACATATACCTCCCACTGTATGCTCTCCATCGTTCTGGAGAAAAAGGGTATGTCAAAGTAATGCCACCTCTGGAAGCGACCCCCACAATAAACAAAATCATAGTCCAACCAGGACTTGTTCTACCCTGAACATACGTGTGGTCACAATAGCATTACTCCCAAGGGTTTCGCCACCCCTCCAATCTACTCCTCACATATCATCGTGTAGGCTAATCCCAAGGAATCTTTATCTTTCTACTATTATTATAATTACATATTTCACAATTTGAGAGCTTGTGGTGTCATTAAAATGGAACTCATCACATTAGATTCCAAAGATATAATTCAAGGCTCACGGCCATCCACCAAGTTCCAACATCTAATTTCAAATTTCAGATTCCTCATAAGCATAGGTGTATGATCACTTTGTACGAATCAATAGATTCCAAACAACATAGTAACATAATCAAGTTTATGCCAAACCAATAATATTAATCAAGTAAAAGTATAATAACTCAAGCCTTTTATATCAAGCAAATCCAAACAAGCATATATTATATAATCATAATCAATATTACCATTCCAATAATTATTGAAGCACAGCTGTCCACTTAAGTAAACAACTTACCATTACATTCTTCCAAGATAAAAGAAATGTTAAAGAGCATAACGTTTAGAATCACAAAGTAGTGATTTAAATCTAAAACAACAACAAACTCTTAACAAGGCTTATAATAAATTGTTAGTACTTAAAATTAGAGTCCTTCTTCATAAATTAGAAGTTGAAAAATAGAAAGTGCTTTTGTTAGAGAAGAATAGAAGAATGGAGATTTAAGAGGATGATATATAGAATTTCATGAAGAAGAATTTGTAGAGAAGTGAGTTCCCTTTTATTTTTCCTACCTTGACCACTTCCCTAATAGAGAGAAAGATGGATGATGCTTCTTCAAATGTCCACAGTTGATGAAGATAAGAATGGAGAGTGTTTGAGGATATGGTGACTTGGAGAGTGACTTAGGGGGTTCTAGGCTAGGTGAGGAAAGAAGTGAGGGAGGTGTACTGTCTAAGGGGAGCTTCAAAAACTTAAGGCTTCTTAAAATGCTATCCAAGGTTTTCTTGGGCAGAAATAAGGCGGCCATCATTACCTTCATAACTAGGCTAGGTCTAGGGATATCTTGGTGGAAATTTCCATCAATGGAAGAGTGTCTTTGTTGGGTACTTGCAAGGACATTTCGTTGACAACTCAAGGAGTGCAGATTTGAAAAGAAATGAAGAAAAGATGAAGTGAAGGATGTGAGGTCTCTGCTACCCTACTATTCTTATTGTGCATCATGTAGTTTCCTAGTCTTGAGAAGTGTCACTTGTATGAAGAAGTGAATGGCATGGAAACCAAGTGTCTCACGATTTGAGTTGCTTAAGGTGAAGTCTCATGCATTGTGTTCCTTGCAGCTGAACACATTGTAGCTGGTTGAATGGAAAGTTAGTCTTGGAATCTCCATGTTAGCCATGTCAATTCATGATCATAATGGTGTGCTCGGTTTGCACATTTGGCTTGGGGTGAATTAAGAGTTTGGGAGGTGTCAAGTGAGTTTTGATTGAAGTCATGCAGCATACCAAAAGCTTCCGGCCGTGTTTGTCTTAGAATGCCAAGGAATCATATCATTTTGAAATGTCACTTTGCATGGCTAGCAAGTCATACAACTTGCCACTTGTTCCAGCCATGTTTGTCTTGAATTCATGAGTGAAATTAGACCATTTCACATACTGTTCCTCCTTGTCTAAGCTGTGGGTGTGTGTCATGTTTTACATGCAGCCCTCCATGTGTTCATTGTTGTGGCTCCTTGCATGACAAAAGGTTGGGTGTGCTTGACACTTGTATAGACATTCTTAATTGTTGTTTCATTTGGAACCATGCATGTGCGGCTGCCTTGTGTAACACCCTTATGGGGGTGTCACATTTATGAAATAAAATAAAATAAAGATAAATACAATCTACCCAAGTTGTAAAACATTTATTATATGGTAATACGGGTTGTAAAATTTTTCCGGTTAAACAGAATATTACGAAATAAAATAACATGGAACATAGAATAAACAAACTATCATCACACATAATATACATATGGTTTTGTTTTAAGTAGTACAAATAATTTATAGCTATAAATATTTAAACCAACACAGTAAACAAAACAGTAAAAAGTCTATATATACAAAAGCAGACATGCCCAAGTACACATCATAAATATCTAACCCTCTGAAGGATCACTCTTAGATGAAACTTCAGGTGATAGGTATCCAGGATGCCTCGACCTTCTACGGACTCTAGTCCGTGCTGTCGACACGCTGCTGATCTCACTAGGCGCATCAAACAAATCACCCCAATGACGCCTAAGAGATAGCGGTAACTCCACATGTAAATATAATACAGTAGAAAAGATAGGCACTCCATCAAACTCCGTACGTATGGTCACAGTCAGACACCCTACGTACGTAACCGAATCTCTGTCCTCTCACAGTCTCCAGGCTTTAGAGCCTCCGTGGAAGTCCAACCTCACGAAACCAAAGAATCCTGGTAGCGTCATACTTATACAATCAATGCAATGGGTATGGATGATCGGATGGTTCTTGATCTTCAAATTGATCCTCAGCTTGCTGCTGCTCCTTGTCCTCGGGGTATACACACTCAAGAGGTTATTCCTCTTCCTCAAACTCTTCTTTTAAAGACATAATTTAAAATACAGGAACACATACAATAAAGAGGTAAGACAATTTATATCACTACAAACATGGGAAATAAGAAAACGACAATACAACAGATATAGCAATTCATACAATATAACATACCATAACAACATAAATAATAATATAAAGTAACACAGAAATTAAGTGTAACAGCATCACATAATGTCATATATAAAATGGTACAGATAAAATGGTACAGATAAACTAGTACAGATAAAATAGTACAGATAATAATATTATAATGCACAACACATAAATCATATATAATGCGACTCAACCCTACTCCATGGAGCTACAACCACAGACATTAGAGAGAATGATCCGCAAAATCTATTAGTACCCCAGGTTGCCCAACCAAACTATTCCGCTGTCTCACGTTGCGTGTATAGCCCACTGTCTAACATCGTGTAGTAGCATACAGTCTCACGTCGCATACTACAGGCATTGCACTATCATAGATTTTACAAGATCTCGATTAAGTATAGTGCGTGTCGAGACCATTAGTGTGTTACCAGTTACCACAGCCCAGAGGAGCGACCAACTGTCCACAAATGGAATAATCCGCACACTAATGTTTCCAAGTCCATACAAAAATGAACCACACTACGCTTATTGCACCGACAACACGATGTTATTCATCTCGTCAATCAAATCACCAATTATCAACCAAATTGGCACAACTCAAATGTATGAACCAAAATAATTACTAAAATACCCTCAATGGTATTAGTATCCATTTTTACAGAAATGCCCTCAATGGCAAAATCACAGATATACAATACGTCCCACTTGACAGTATCTGCATCTCAACATGTCCGGGTCTACCACTTTGACTCGACAGTAAAACTCACTGTTTTCGTCAATCACATAGAAATTTTATCGCGTTTTCATAATTTCATCGTTTTTATAAACATTTTTAAATCGTGTAAATATATTTTACAGTTTTTAAAATCGCGTACTTTTTTTAAATCATTTTCTCAATCGCAAAAGATTTTTAAATCATTTTCTTGTCTGATTTCCTTAAAAATCACTATTTTAAGTAAACAGAAATAATATTTAATACATTTGAATTACGTAGAATATTTCCCATACCGTATATAATATATTGGATATCTTTCCTATCTTATTTGTCCATTTTTAACAAAAGTTAACAGTATTTTGCCTTGAAAATTTATAACACTGGTTTTCTAAATTTTTCTGTTTAAAATTTCTTTTAATTATATTACAACCATCTAATTATACTTTTGAAAACTACTAACGGGCTTCAAAACATAAAGTGAGCTCTACGTTAGAAATTTTACAAAAGCTACTGTATTTTCTTCTAAACATGAAAATCATTAGTTTTAACTTCTTTAACTTATTCTAATCATTTTTATTCCTCAAAACTTATTGCAATAGAATTCCTTTTTGGCATTATTCCTTAACCTTGAATGAAAATAATTTTAGAAATCAAAACATTCAACTTAGGCATGTTGGCCGAAATACACAAAATTGTAATTTGATCTTCAAATTCATTTTTTTCTTATTCTAAATCATGTTGTATCTTGTCATTTTACCTAAGTCAATTAAATCACTCTTTTAGAAAATTGTTGAGAACATTTTGGTTCCCATTTTGTGTTGAGACCGTGAGCCTTCATTTGTGTTCTTTGGAACACTCATGCAAACCTTAACATGTTATTCACATCCTACTAATTATTCATGCATCTTCTAACATATACAATATATTTAAAGCTTGTAAACATACATATTAATACAAATCACAAATAAGAAAACTATAACAACAAGCACACAAATGAATCCTTACGGAATCTACAATCACAAACAACTCTATTTTCTTACCACCACCCAAGGATGATAAGATTCAAGTCTTCCTCTTACCTTAAATGAAGACAAACTCTCTTTCACTCCTTTCTAATGGTTTCGGTTTCACCCTCCAAAGACACCTATCAAGCTTAAACAATTTCTACAAATTCCTAACATGAAAGAAAGCTTAAACCATGGATCAATCATGGCTTAGAACCTTGAAAAGAATTTAGAAATGAAAAACAAGAAATTTCACCTTCAAGGTAGAATCTCCAAAGTAGTTTTTCAAGCTTTAAATGATGGATTTTGCAAGAACTCTTAACTAGAGATGTTCTTAGAATTGTATTTAGGTTTAGAAATGTTGGTTAGAAGAAAGTTTGGATGGATGGATGGTGAAGAATGGTGCTTGGCCAAATAGCTTCTTCAAAGAGCTTCAATGGTATCTGGTATTTTTGGAAGAGAAAAGCTTAAGGTAAATGATAGAAAAATGAAACAAAGGTCTCCTAAAGCAATATGGCCGTGGAGCTCACTAAGGCTAGGTGTACCCTTGGTTGGCTCCATCCAAGCCTTAGGAATAATCAAAGGTCAAGATGAACCCTTGGCCTCCAAGCTTAGTTCCTATTGGCTAATCCAAGCCTTGTCATTAAGCCTAGTCATTAAGCATTGTCATCAGCTCTTAAATATCTCACCACTAATGATGCTTAATTAAGCTACTAATCTTATTAAGTTTCTAAGCATACTTAATTTAATTAAATTCTAATCCATCTTAATTAAGTCATCAAATCCTAAACTAATTAGTCAACCACTTTTTATTAACCATTTCTTATTGGTTTAGAAATTATTCTAGCCCAAAACGTTAACTGTTTCACTAAACGTGGGTCCCGTAAGACATTTCTGGGTCCACTGTCATTTGTTTATACTAACTAATAAAATAATATTATAATAATATAAAATTATTTTATTTTATAGTTAAATTCTAAAAATTAAAAGATTAATAACTGTATCATTCAGAATTAGGTTTAGTAAGATCCCCCAGCTCCGAATTATTAAAATAAGATTTTTTCGGCCCGAAAATTATTATTTTCCTTACCTAGAGCAAATCACACAAAAAGTTCAAATAAAATCACAGACAGTAAAATAAAACTGTATTTCAAACAGAAAAAACAACAAACAGTACAAACAGGACATAACGGTTATTTATCCTAAAGTTTGGAGTGTTATAATTTTCCCCAACAAACAAAAATTTCATCCTCGAAATTTGTTATACCTCAGAATAAATGAGGATACTGCTCCCTCATTTTATCTTCCTGCTCCCAGGTAGCATCACCTGTCACATCATTCCATATGACTTTCACCAGCTCGATCATCTTCCCTCGAAGCTGCTTCACCTTTCTGTCTTCTATTCTGACAAGTAAAGTCTCGTAAGTCAAATTATCCTTCAACTATACTTCGTCTGGTTGTATCACATGCGTCGGATCAGGAATATACTTCCTTAACTGAGACACATGAAATACTTCATGCAGATTAGATAGAAAAGGTGGCAAAGCAATCTGATATGCTATAGGACCTATTCAGCGGATAATCTGATACGGTCCAATGAACTTAGGAATAAGCTTTTTAGACTTAATAACTCTTCCGACACCGGTCGTAGGAGTCACTCTTAAGAATACATGTTCACCCTCCTCAAATTCAAGAGGTCGCCTTCGCTTATCAATATAACTCTTTTGTCTACTTTGCGTCGTCTTCATCTTTTCTTGTATCATATTTACCTTCTCTGTAGTCTGTTGTACAAGATCTGGTCCGATAGTCATACTCTCCACATCTTGATACCAACACAGAGGTGTTCGACATCGTCTTCCATATAAGGCCTCATAGGGTGCCATCCCTATACTCGAGTGAAAACTATTGTTTTAGGTGAATTCTATCAAAGATAAAAATTCATCCTAACCTCCACGTTGCTCTAACACACAGGCACGCAACAGATCTTCCAAAGATTGTATAGTCCTCTCTGTTTGACCATCAGTCTGCGGATGATAAGCTGAAATCAACCGCAATTTAGTTCCCATGGCTTCTTGTAAACTTCGCCAGAACCTTGATGTAAACCTTGGATCTCGGTCTGAAACTATACATATAGGCACACCATGTAACCTTACAATCTCACTAATATACATTCAGGTTAATCTTTCCAACGAATACTTAATATTGATCGGCAAGAAATGCGCCGATTTCGTAAGCCTATCAACTATAACCCATATCGAATCATGTCCTTTTCTTGGCAATCCGGTAACAAAATCCATAGAGATACTATCCCACTTCCACTCTGGAATAGCTAACGGTTGTAACATACCGGCTAGCCTCTGATGTTCTACCTTTTCCTTCTGACAAACTAGACAAGACGCCACATGTTCCGCTACATCTCTTTTCATCCTTGGCCACCAAAACAACCTTTTCAAGTCTTGGTACATCTTGGTCATCCCCAGATGTAAACTTAAATCACTAGTATGAGCTTCATCTAGAATCCCCTTCTTAAGTTCAGAATCATCGGGTATACAAATTCTCCCCTTGAATCTCAAGAGTCCATTTGCTCCTTCTTCTACCGTCGCCTTATGACCTTGCTTCAACAATTCCCTTTCATTTTGTAAAAACGCATCTTCCTTTTGTTTATCTCGAACTATATCAAGCAATTCATTTATGATCACAACTTTACATAGGCAAATTCTTCCAGGCACAAACTCCACTGACAACCACAAATCTCGGAATTTGTTAATCAATTCCTCCTCCTTTGTCATCATCGCCGAAACACTAATTACCTTTCTGCTCAAGGCATCAGCTACCACATTAGCTTTTCCTAGATGGTATTGGAGTTGAAAATCATAATCCTTCAAGAATTCCAACCATCGCCTCTGCCTCATATTCAATTCTTTCTGATCAAACAAATACTTTAAACTCTTGTGATCACTAAAGACATTGAACATTGCTCCATACAGAAAATGCCTCCACACCTTCAATGCAAAAACCACTGCAGCTAATTCCAAGTCATAGGTTGGATAATTCCTTTCATGAACCTTCAACTGTCTAGAACCATAAGCCACTACATTCCGGTTTTGCATCAATACACATCCCAGTCCTTGGTAAGAAGCGTCACAATACACATCAAAAGTTCCGTTAGAATCCGGAAGAACCAACACTGGTGCAGTTGTTAACCTCTTCTTCAATTCTTGGAAACTTGCTTCACGTCCCTCCGTCCATTCAAAAGCTTGACTTTTCCTTGTGAGTTGTGTAAGCGGTCCAGCAATCTTAGAAAAACCTTCGATAAACCTCCGGTAATATCCAGCAAGTCCAACAAAACTTCAAACTTTTATCACCGTTTTAGGCCTTTCCCATTGCAAAACAGTCTCCACCTTCGATGGATCTACTGCAATACCTTCCTTGGAAATCACGTGACCTAAAAATTGAACTTCCTCTAACCAAAACTCACACTTCGCCAATTTTGCATACAGCTTCTTTTCTTTCAGAATTTGAAGAACAATACCGAGATGTTCAATGTGCTCTTCTTTGGTCTGAGAATAGATCAGAATGTCATCGATAAAGACAATGACAAATCTGTCTAAGTATGGACGAAAAATCCTATTCATATAGTCCATAAAGATAGCAGGAGCATTCGTCACTTTGAATGGCATTACCTAATACTCATAATGTCCATAACGAATTCGGAAAGCTGTTTTAAGTACATCCTCCACCTTAACACGAATCTGGTGATATCCTGATCTCAGATCTATCTTAGAAAATACCACTGCTCCCTTTAACTAGTCCATCAAATCATCAATCCTCGGAAGTGGATATTTATTCTTGATAGTCACCTTGTTCAGCTGATGATAGTCCACACAAAGTCGAGAAGTTCCGTCCTTCTTCTTGACTAAAAGCACTGGTGCTCCCCAAGGTGAAACACTAGGTCGCACAAACTGCTTCTCCAACAGCTCCTCCAATTGCTTCTTTAACTCCACCAACTCTGCTGGCGACATCCGATATGGGGAAATTAAGATAGGACCTGCTCCTGGTATTAAATCAATTGAAAATTCAATCTCCGTCTCCAGTGGTAAACCAGGTATGTCATCAGGAAAAATCTCTGGAAATTCATTGACGACAGGAATAGTATTCATATCTTTCTCATTCTTGACATCTAGAGAAGACAATAGCATATATCCCTGTGCTCCCTCTCTCAACAATTACTTGACTTTAACAGCAGTCAAGAATCGAGACTTTTCTTCCGTAGGAAAGACTAAGGTTTTGTTTGCACAGTCTATAAGAATATGGCTAGAAGATAACCAATCTATCCCTAATATTACATCTATCGCAACAAGAGGCAAATAGATCAGGTTGACCGAAAACACCCGGTCCTTTATAACAACAGGACAATCCAAACATATCTTAGACGTAATTACAGGTTTAGCAGTTGCTGTAGATACACTTAATCCAACATTCAGAGAAGACATAGGCAACTTCAATCTTTCCACACAATCATATGCAATAAATGAATGTGTTGTACCAGAATCATATAACATAGTTAGAAGATTACCTTCAATGACACCTTCTCCCTGAATAAGGTCATCAGACTAAGAAACTTCCGTTCCCGTCATAGTATATACTCGCCCTCCTGATCTCGGTTGAGTACTCCCTGACCTTGGCTGATTCGCACGAACATATCAAACAGCAGGTTTCTTTTCTGGCTGAATACAGTCCTTAGATATGTGCCCAGGCTGTTTGCAATTAAAACAAACTGTTCCTCGGATGGAGCATTCAGTAGAAAGATGGCCTTTCTTTCTGCACTTAAAACATGTTGGCGTGAACGCCACTCTCTGACCAGCTCCACTACCACTTGCACTTCCCCCAACTGGTGGTCGTTGAGATTGATTCCCTGGTGGTCTAGAATACAGCTTGCGCTGAAACCGACTGTTATTACTGCCACCACCCCTCTGAAATCTTGTTGGTCCAAAATTACGGTTTCTCTGATCCTGTGATGGCTCTAATTCCTCGAGTTGTGCACAAGTATCCACCAACGCATGAAATTGATTCATTCTCAAGGATACCACTCCTCTTTTCAATTCCACTCTCAGCCCTGCTTCAAACTTCTGACATCTCCACACATCATCTGGTCGAGTTTGAGCATAATCTGAGAATCGTGACAAGCTCTCAAATTTAGAAGCATACTCATTTACCATCATGTTACCTTGAGGTAAACCAAGAAATTCCATCTCCTTGGCATGTCTAGCACTCGCAGGAAAATACTTCTCCAACAATACATCCGAAAATACCTCCCATGTAATTTCTATTCCTTTAGCCTGCAATAACCGGTAGGTTCCTCTCCACCAATGTTCACCGTCACCTCTCAACATAAAAGTTGCATACGTCACCTTCTTATCATCTGTGCATCTCATCCCTTCAAATATCTTCTCTAAGTCTTGTATCCACTGACTTGCTTTCTCAAGATCAATCTCGCCTCTAAACTGTGGCGGATTGTTACGCCTAAATTCAGATAAATTTAGGGCATCAGCAGTAGCATCTTACTGTTGAGCTGCTCTCTCATTCTGCTGAGTAATTACTTCAGCCATTCTCTGCATAGCCTCAGCAGCTGCAATCATAAGATCCACAGCACGATTCACATTAGCACGTGTTCCTCTTCTGCTAGACATCTTCTTTCTTCAATCATAACAAAGCAAAGTCAAACACATCCTTTCAGAAGTAAATCACAGAGAATCACACAACACAAGTAAAAACAGACCCAACCACAACCCCAAAAGACTCTAACTTGGGCTCTGATACCAACTAATGTAACACCCTTATGGGGGTGTCACATTTATGAAATAAAATAAAATAAAGATAAATACAATCTACCCAAGTTATAAAACATTTATTATGTGGTAATACGGGTTGTACAATTTTTCCGGTTAAATAGAATATTACGAAATAAAATAACATGGAACATAAAATAAACAAACTATCATCACACATAATATACATATAGTTTTGTTTTGAGTAGTATAAATAATTTACAGTTATAAATATTTATACCAACACAGTAAACAAAACAGTAAAAAGTCTATATATACAAACGCAGACGCGCCCAAGTACACATCATAAATATCTAACCCTCTGAAGGATCACTCTCAGATGAAACTTCAGGTGATAGGTATCTAGGATGCCTCGACCCTCTACGGACTCTAGTTCGTGCTGTCGACACGCTGCTGATCTCACTAGGCGCATCAAACATACCACCCCAATGACGCCTAAGAGATAGCGGTAACTCCACATGTAAATATAATACAGTAGAAAAGATAGGCACTCCATCAAACTCCGTACGTATGGTCACAGTCAGACGCCCTACGTACGTAACTGAATCTCTATCCTCTCACAGTCTCCAGGCTTCAGAGCCTCCGTGGAAGTCCAACCTCATGAAACCAAAGAATCCTGGTAGCATCATACTCATACAATCAATCTAATGGGTATGGATGATTGGATGGTTCTGGATCTTCAAATTGATCCTCGGCTTGCTGCTACTCCTAGTCCTCGGGGTATACACACTCAAGAGGCTGTTCCTCTTCCTCAAACTCTTCTTTTAAAGACATAATTTAAAATACAGGAACACATACAATAAAGAGGTAAGACAATCTATATCACCACAAACATGGGAAATAAGAAAACGACAATACAACAGATGTAGCAATTCATACAATATAACATACCATAACAACATAAATAATAATATAAAGTAACACAGAAATTAAGTGTAACAGCATCACATAATGTCATATATAAAATGGTACAGATAAAATGGTACAGATATACTAGTACAGATAAAAGAGTACAGATAATAATATTATAATGCACAACACATAAATCATATATAATGCGATTCAATCCTACTCCATGGAGCTACAACTACAGACATCAGAGAGAATGATCCGCAAAATCTATTAGTACCCCAGGCTGCCCAACCAAACTATTCCACTGTCTCACGTTGCGTCTATAGCCCACTGTCTAACGTCGTGTAGTAGCATACAGTCTCACGTCGTATACTACAGGCATTGCACTATCATAGATTTTACAAGATCTCAATTAAGTATAGTGCGTGTCGAGACCATTAGTGTGGTACCAGTTACACGGCCCAGAGGAGCGACCAACTGTCCACAAATGGAATAATCTGCACACTAATGTCTCCAAGCCCATACAAAAATGAACCACACTACACTTATCGCACCGACAACACGATGTTATTCATCTCGTCAATCAAATCACCAATTATCAACCAAATTGGCACAACTCAAATGTATGAACCAAAATAATTACTAAAATACCCTCAATGGTATTAGTATCCATTTTTACGGAAATGCCCTCAATGGCAAAATCACAGATATACAGTACGTCCCACTTGACAGTATCTGCATCTCAACATGTTCGGGTCCACCACTTTGGCCCGACAGTAAAACTCATTGTTTTCGTCAATCGCGTAGAAATTTAATCGCGTTTTCACAATTTCGTCATTTTTACAAATATTTTTAAATCGCGTAAATATATTTTACTATTTTTAAAATCGCGTACTATTTTTAAATCATTTTCTCAATCGCGTAAGATTTTTAAATCATTTTCTTGTCCGATTTCCTTAAAAATCACTATTTTAAGTAAACAGAAATAGTATTTAATACATTTGAATTACGTAGAATATTTCCCATACCGTATATAATATATTGGATATCTTTCCTATCTTATTTGTCCATTTTTAACAAAAGTTGACAGTATTTTACCTTGAAAATTTATAACACTGGCTTTCTAAATTTTTCTGTTTAAAATTTCTTTTAATTATATTACAACCATCTAATTATACTTTTGAAAACTACTAACGGGCTTCAAAACATAAAGTGAGCTCTACGTTAGAAATTTTACAAAAGCTACTGTATTTTCTTCTAAACATTAAAATCATTAGTTTTAACTTCTTTAACTTAATCTAATCATTTTTATTCCTCAAAACTCATTGTAATAGAATTCCTTTTTGGCATTATTCCTTAACCTTGAATGAAAATAATTTTAGAAATCAAAACATTCAACTTAGGCATGTTGGCCGAAATACACAAAATTGTCATTTGTTCTTCAAATTCATTTTTTTCTTATTCTAAATCATGTTGTATCTTGTCATTTTACCTAAGTCAATTAAATCACTCTTTTAGAAAATTGTTGAGAACATTTTGGTTCCCATTTTGTGTTGAGGCCGTGAGCCTTCATTTGTGTTCTTTGGAACACTCATGCAAACCTTAACATGTTATTCACATCCTACTAATTACTCATGCATCTTCTAACACATACAATATATTTAAAGCTTGTAAACATACATATTAATACAAATCACAAATAAGAAAACTATAACAACAAGCACACAAATGAATCCTTACGGATTCTATAATCACAAACAACTCCATTTTCTTACCATCACCCAAGGATGATAAGATTCAAGTATTTCTCTTACCTTAAGTGAAGACAAACTCTCTTTCACTCCTTTCTAATGGTTTCGGTTTCACCCTCCAAAGACACCTATCAAGCTTAAACAATTGCTACAAATTACTAACATGAAAGAAAGCTTAAACCATGGATCAATCATGGCTTAGAACCTTGAAAAGAATTTAGAAATGAAAAACAAGAAATTTCACCTTCAAGGTAGAATCTCCAAAGTAGTTTTTCAAGCTTTAAATGATGGATTTTGCAAGAACTCTCAACTAGAGATGTTCTTAGAATTGTGTTTAGGTTTAGAAAAGTAGGTTAGAAGAAATTTTGGATGGATAGATGGTGAAGAATGGTGCTTGGCCGAATAGCTTCTTCAAAGAGCTTCAATGGTATTTGGTATTTTTGGAAGAGAAAAGCTTAAGGTAAATGATAGAAAAATGAAACAAAGAAAGGTCTCCTAAAGCAATATGGCCGTGGAGCTCACTAAGGCTAGGTGTACCCTTGGTTGGCTCCATCTGTAACATTCCGAAAAATACATATTTGATTATAAATCATCGTTTTATAATATTCTTGATTTTTAGGAATTTTTCCGGAATTTTTCGGAATCGTTGAATATTTTAATATATTCCTCGTTTTGCGTGCGCGCTGAGCAGAATCAGGGAAACACAATGTATTCTCTGAGAACCTTGGACTATGGATAAGTCGACGGGGGATCTTACTAAACCCGAGGCTTGACACAGTTTACGAGGTTTCGCAATTTTTAGGAAATCCTTACTGATACAATTAAATCGATCAAGACAAATGAAAAATTCATCCGTCGATTAATTAAATACGACTCACAACCGTAACTATTATCTATTGGACAATAGTGTGTAATAAAAATACTATCACATTATCCTAATGTAATCCACTTTATGTCAAATCTACCTACTTTAATTCAAATTTAATAGTTAAATATTCAAGCTTCCTTAAGAAGCTTTGACCCCAAGCTTTGACCCCATGAATTAGCTTCCAAAGGAAGCCAATTTTTGTCACTCAATTCTCTCTCTCACGTACGTGGTCTGCAGCCCACTCAAAGTGAAAGAGTTAATTCCAATATCCTAATATTACAACTAAAGGCAATATCACCAAAAGCACATTTCTTCTTCCTTTTTACGTTTCTTCTTCTTCTTTCTCCATTCAACCATTTCTTTTTTCTCTTCCACCACCACACGTCCAAATTTCCCTCCTTGACCCCAACCTTCATAAAAATTTACTTCAACCATATTTTCTTAATCTCCTACTCCTCCTCATCATCTTTTGTGCTTGGAGTTTTCAAGAAAGCTTCCATCTTCAACCATTTCTCAAGCTTTGAAGGTGAGCTCCCATGGCTGAAAATTTTCAGACTTGCCTTCCCATTTTCGTTTCTGGTTTTCTCTTGATTTTGTGGTCATTTTCTTCTTCTTTTTCATACCATTACATTGTTCTAACTTGGACCACATTTTCTAGGGATTTTGGAGCTTAAAATCCGAAAATCAAGTGCTCTTGGGATTTTTTCTTGGTTCTTCATCTTGGTAAGAGGAAGATTAATCCTCCTCAACCTCTTTAGCAACTAGGAATCTCGTATTTGATTTTTTGAAAGAAAAACTACATGGTGGTTGTTCTTGAAAATTGCTTGAAATTGGTTTCTTGAATGCTATTTTAATCTAGCTTTGAGTAGTTGATTGAGTGGTTAATTATTCATGTAATTTTGTGGTTGATATCCATGCTTGCTTGCTGAAAATTCTGGTGCTGGAATCCCTTGAATGTGCCACGGTTTTGGCTCTGTTTTGGGGCTGTTTTTGGGCTGGAAAATGAATGCAAATGATGCTTAAATTTTGATCAATGTAAGGCTAATTAAATCAAGTAGTTAAGGGTGATTAAAGTGGACAAAATTCTGGTTGCTGGACCATTACATGTGCCACGGTTTTGGCTCTGTTTTTGGGCTGTTTTTTTGGGCTGGAAATTGAATGGAATTGATGCTTAAATTTTGATCAATGCAAGGCTAATTAAATCAAGTAGTTAAGGTTGATTTAAGTGGACAAAATTCTGGTTGTTGGACCTTGGTGAGTGCCACGGTTTTGGGCTGTTCTTAAGAGCAGAATTTGGTTAAAATTGTGTCAAGAATAATGCTAGGTGAATTAAGTAAAGGAAGACTAAACTAGTGAGAAGAAAATTGGTAACCTAGGACCCTATGGTGTGCCACGGTTTTGAGGGCTTGAAGGAGGGGAAAAGATAACAAATTTGAGATGTCAAGACTTGAATTAATCAAGTAACTAAATGTAGAATTAATAGTAGAAAACTTGCAACAAATAATTCTTATGATGGAGTGTGGTTAAGACTTAGGAAATGTGCTAAATTTGGAGGGTAATTGTAAGAATCAAATAGCTTGGATCAAAATAACAAGTAAATGGACCTAATGATGTGAACATGATTTATTTGAAACCTTGGGAAGACCATGACCTCTAGGTGAAAATTTGAGTTAAGATTTCATAACCCAATACTAGGATTACAAGTAATCCAAGAATACAAGAGCTTAAGGACTTCATAAACCTTAATGAACCAATGAGATAATTTTCATAAGACTTAGAGATTTTAGAAATCCATAATGGACCTAAATTATGTTCCTTGAATTATAAATTGATATTATGTTGATATTGGGTTCTTTTTGGATGCAAATTTGCTTATTGCACTCTCTTGATCAATTATGGTATATTATGAATTTGTATGAGATTGTGGATCATACATGAGCATGCATAGTATCTTATGCATTGTGATGTCCGTGTGGACTGTTGTAAGGCCAAGTTGCCTAGGAGATTGAACACACCTTAGTGCGGGTGCGAGTAGACAAGTGTGGGTCTTGTTATGACCTTGGGGCGTCGGGCGCGGGTCCTCCACAATGGGTAGTTGGTAGCTCCTTTGCCCGTGGGGCAAACCGATGCAAACGCACCGACGATCCGGACTTGACACTGTCCTATATCGTGATCTAGTGTAGAATGTCTGTGCAATGCCATGATTGTGCACGAGAAAAATTATTGATAGCACTGGCCTCGGCAGTAAGTCACAGACATGTCTCCTGATCTTTCTCTCCGACCGTTTGAGTCTAGCTCCATGGAGTAGGAAATTGAATGTTGTGTCCATGCATCATGGGATATTCGACATCTGAAAATTATTGTTTACATGATATTTAACTGCTGGATATTATGAATTATTCATTACCTCTATCTATGATTGCTTGACTGGTTATCTGTTTAAAAGCTTATTTATTGCCTTTATATGCTACGTGGGCGTTATGCGCCGTTCGGTTCTTGGTTGCTGTATTGGTATTGAGTGTAGGATATCTTACCTCTTTCCCTGTGCTTCTATTACTTGCTGTGTATGTGCACCTTGTGCTGATCGAAGACGACGGTGAAGAGACAGAAGAGCCTGCCTTCCCCGGCTTCTGGCCCGTACAGGATTGACTTTGACTGCGACGATGTCTGCACGCACGCGTGGATTTTTGGGAGATGTGCGTCTGACCTTCCTCGGAGGGCCGGAGTGTTGGCACATCAACCTAAACTCCGACCGTTGTGTGTATGTGGGAGACGTGTCTGTATCACTTGCCTGGAGACGCCATGAGGCACCTGGTCCTCACTTGCTACATCACCTTACGCTTGGAGTTTTACTCCGCCTATCGGGAGATGTGGGGTCCCCGTTACTACACCCCGCAGGAGGATTCGTTTGATTCCACCGCTCGGGCTCCGTCCCGCGCCTCTGTGGTTCCTATGGATGAGTCCTCGGATGAGGAAGATCCTGATGAGGGTCCTCCTGATGATCCCGAATCGGTCCCTTTTTATTTGAGGGGTCGATGATCATTGGTGGCTACTGATGGTCCGCCGGTGTTTTTGTTTTGGGGCCTGATGTATCTTTCTTTTGATTTGGGCTGTATATTTTGTATATGCATGTTCCTTGGGGTGGGTATAGTTTTGCTTTTTGATGATGGCCAGGCTTGTATTTATGAAACAGTTGTATTAAACTCCAGATATATATATATATGCTATTCAGGTGCAAATTTCTATGTATTGTTTTATTCGTTACTTTTATACGCATTCCGTATTATCATTATTCTTATTAAAAAAAAAATATTGCCAAGTTTGTTCACATGGTTAAACATTAATTAATTAGAATGAACCGGGTCTTAATCGTTGTTCATTTAATTTCCGCATTTTATTTATTCGACAATGTGACGTCCCCTCCCAAAAAGGGGCGTTACACCATCCAAGCCTTAGGAATAATCAAAGGTCAAGATGAACCCTTGGCCTCCAAGCTTAGTTCCTATTGGCTAATCCAAGCCTTGTCATTAAGCCTTGTCATAAGCTCTTAAATATCTCACCACTAATGATATTTAATTAAGCTACTAATCCTATTAAGTTTCTAAGCTTACTTAATTTAATTAAATTCTAATCCATCTTAATTAAGTTATCAAAACCTAAACTAATTAGTCTAACCACTTTTTATTAACCATTTCTTATTGGTTTAGAAATTATTCTAGCCCAGAAATGTTAACTGTTTCACTAAACGTGGGTCCCGCAAGACATTTTCGGGTCCACTGTCATTTATTTATACTGACTAATACAATAACATTATAATAATATAAAATTATTTTATTTTACAGTTAAATGCTCAAAATTAAAAGATTAATAACTGTATCATTCAGAATTAGGTTTAGTAAGATCCCCCAGCTCCGAATAATTAAAATAAGATTTCCCCGGCCCAGAAATCATTATTTTCCTGACCCGGAGCAAATCACACAAAAAGTTCAAATAAAATCACAGACAGTAAAATAAAACTGTATTTCATACAGAAAAAACAACAAGCAGTACAAAAAGGACATAACGGTTATTTATCCTAAAGTTTGGGGTATTACAATTCTCCCCAACAAACAAAAATTTCGTCCTCGAAATTTGTTATACCTCAGAATAAATGAGGATACTGCTCCCTCATTTTATCTTCCTGCTCCCAAGTAGCATCACCTGTCATATCATTCCATATGACCTTCACCAGCTCGATCATCTTCCCTCGAAGCTACTTCACCTTTCTGTCCTCTATTCTGACAGGTAAAGTCTCATAAGTCAAATTATCCTTCAATCAGCGTGCCTCGATTTGTATCACATGCGTCGGATCAGGAATATACTTCCTTAACTGAGACACATGAAATACATCATGCAGATTAAATAGAAAAGGTGGCAAAGCAATCTGATATGCTACAGGACCTATTCGGTGGATAATCTGATACGGTCCAATGAACTTAGGAGTAAGCTTTTTAGACTTAATAACTCTTCTGACACCGGTCGTAAGAGTCACTCTTAAGAATACGTGCTCACCCTCCTCAAATTCAAGAGGTCGCATTCGCTTATCCGCATAACTCTTTTGTCTACTTTGCGTCGTCTTCATCTTTTCTTCTATCATCTTTACCTTCTCTGTAGTTTGTTGTACAAGATCTGGTCCGATAGTCATACTCTCCCCATCTTAATACCAACACAGAGGTGTTCGACATCGTCTTCCATATCACGCCTCATAGGATGCCATCCCTATACTCGAGTGAAAACTATTATTGTAGGTGAATTCTATCAAAGATAAAAATTCATCCCAACCTCCACGTTGCTCTAACACACAGGCACGCAACAGATCTTCCAAAGATTGTATAGTCCTCTCCGTTTGACCATTAGTCTGTGGATGATAAGCTGAACTCAACCGCAATTTAGTTCCCATGGCTTCCTGTAAACTTCGCCAAAACCTTGATGTAAACCTTGGATCTCGGTCTGAAACTATACATATAGGCACACCATGTAACCTTACAATCTCACTAATATACATCTGGGTTAATCTTTCCAATGAATACTTAATATTGATCGTCAAGAAATGTACCGATTTCGTAAGCCTATCAACTATAACCCATATCGAATCATGTCCTTTTCTTGTCTTTGGCAATCCGGTAACAAAATCCATAGAGATACTATCTCACTTCCACTCTGGAATAGCTAATGGTTGTAACATACCGGCTGGCCTCTGATGTTCTACCTTTGCCTTCTGACAAACCAGATAAGACGCCACATGTTCTGCTACATCTCTTTTCATCCTTGGCCACCAAAACAACCTTTTCAAGTCTTGGTACATCTTGGTCATCCCCGGATGTAAACTTAAATCACTAGTATGAGCTTCATCTAGAATCTCCTTCTTAAGTTCAGAATCATCGGGTATACAAATTCTCACCTTGAATCTCAAGAGTCCATCTGCTCCTTCTTCTACCGTCGCCTTATGACCTTGCTTCAACAATTCCCTTTCATTTTGTAAAAACGCATCTTCCTCTTGTTTATCTCGAACTATATCAAGCAATTCATTTATGATCACGACTTTACATAGGCGAATTCTTCCAGGCACAAACTCCACTGACAACCACAGTTCTCGGAATTTGTTAATCAATTCCTCCTCCTTTATCATCATCGCCGAAACACTAATTACCTTTCTGCTCAAGGCATCAGCTACCACATTAGCTTTTCCTGGATGGTATTGGAGTTGAAAATCATAATCCTTCAAGAATTCCAACCATCGCCTCTGCCTCATATTCAATTCTTTCTGATCAAACAAATACTTTAAACTCTTGTGATCACTAAAGACATTGAACATTGCTCCATACAGAAAATGCCTCCACACCTTCAATGCAAAAACCACTGCAGCTAATTCCAAGTCATAGGTTGGATAATTCCTTTCATGAACCTTCAACTGTCTAGAACCATAAGCCACTACATTCCGATTTTACATCAATACACATCCCAGTCTTTGGTATGAAGCATCACAATACACATTAAAAGTTCCGTTAGAATCCGGGAGAACCAACACTGGTGCAGTTGTTAACCTCTTCTTCAATTCTTGGAAACTTGCTTCACGTTTTTCCGTCCATTCAAAAGCTTGACTTTTCCTTGTGAGCTGTGTAAGCGGTCCAGCAATCTTAGAAAAACCTTCGATAAACCTCTAGTAATATCCAGCAAGTCCAACAAAACTTTGAACTTCTGTCACTGTCTTAGGCCTTTCCTATTGCAAAACAGTCTCCACCTTTGATGGATCTACCGCAATACCTTCCTTGGAAATCACGTGACCTAAAAATTGAACTTTCTCTAACCAAAACTCACACTTCGCCAATTTTGCATGCAGCTTCTTTTCTTTCAGAATTTGAAGAACAATACCGAGTGTTCAGCGTGCTCTTCTTTGGTCTGAGAATAGATCAGAATGTCATCGATAAAGACAATGACAAATCTGTCTAAGTATGGATGAAAAATCCTATTCATATAGTCCATAAAGATAGCAGGAGCATTCGTCACTTTGAATGGCATTACCTGATACTCATAATGTCCATAACGAGTTCGCAAAACTATTTTAGGTATATCCTCCACCTTAACACGAATCTGGTGATATCCTGATCTCAGATCTATCTTAGAAAATACCACTGCTCCATTTAACTGGTCCATCAAATCATCAATCCTTGGAAGTGGATATTTATTCTTGATAGTCACCTTGTTCAGCTGACGATAGTCCGCACAAAGTCGAGAAGTTCCGTCCTTCTTCTTGACTAAAAGCACTGGTGCTCCCCATGGTGAAACACTAGGTCGCACAAACTGCTTCTCCAACAGCTCCTCCAATTGCTTCTTTAACTCCACCAACTCTGCTGGCGACATCCGATACGGGGAAATTAAGATAGGACCTGCTCCTGGTACTAAATCAATTGAAAATTCGATATCCCTCTCCGGGGTAAACCAGGTACGTCATCAGGAAAAATCTCTGAAAATTCATTGACGACAGGAATAGTATTCATATCTTTCTCATTCTTGACATCTAGAGAAGACAATAGCATATATCCCTGTGCTCCCTCTCTCAACAATGACTTGACTTTAACAGCAGTCAAGAATCCAGTCTTTTTTTCCTTAGGAAAGACTAAGGTTTTGTTTGCACTGTCTATAACAATATGGTTAGAAGATAACCATTCCATCCCTAATATTACATCTATCGTAACAAGAGGCAAACAGATTAGGTTGACCGAAAACACACGGTCCTTTATAATAACAGGACAATCCAAACATATCTTAGATGTAATTACAGTTTTAGCAGTTGGTGTAGATACACTCAATCCAACATTCAGAGAAGACATAGGCAACTTCAATCTTTCCACACAATCATATGCAATAAATGAATGTGTTGCACCAGAATCATATAACACAGTCAGAAGATTACCTTCAATGACACCTTCTTCCTGAATAAAGTCATCAGACTGAGAAACTTCCGTTCCCGTCATAGTATATACTCGCCCTCCTGATCTCGGTTAAGTACTCCCTGACCTTGGTTGATTCGCACGAACACACCAAACAACAAGTTTCTTTTTCGGCTGAGTACAGTCCTTAGATATGTGCCCAGGCTGTTTGCAATTAAAACAAACTATTCCTCGGATGGAGCATTCAGTAGAAAGATGGTCTTTCTTTCCGCACTTAAAACATGTTGGCGTGAACGCCACTCTCTGACCAGCTCCACTACCACTTGTACTTCTCCCAACTTGTGGTCGTTGAGATTGATTCCCTAGTGGTCTAGAATACGGCTTGCGCTGAAACCGAGTGTTATTACTGCCACCACCCATCTGAAATCTTGTTAGTCCAAAATTACGGTTTCTCTGATCTCGTGACGACTCTAATTCCTCGAGTCGTGCACAAGTATCCACCAACGCATGAAATTGATTCATTCTCAAGGATACCACTCCTCTTTTCAATTCCACTCTCAGCCCTGCTTCAAACTTCCGACATCTCCGCACATCATCTGGTCGAGTTTGAGCATAATCTGAGAATCGTGACAAGCTCTCAAATTTAGAAGCATACTCATTTACCGTCATGTTACCCTGACGTAAACCAAGAAATTTCATCTCCTTGGCATGTCTAGCACTCGCAGGAAAATACTTCTCCAAAAATACATCCGAAAATACCTCCCATGTAATTTCTGTTCCTTCAGCCTGCAACAACCGGTGGGTTCCTCTCCACCAATGTTCATCGTCACCTCTCAACATAAAAGTTGCATACGTCACCTTCTTATCATCTGTGCATCTCATCCCTTCAAAAATCTTCTCCAAGTCTTGTATCCACTAACTTGCTTTCTCAGGATCAATCTTGCCTCTAAACTGTGGCGGATTGTTACGCCTAAATTCAGATAAATTTAGGGCATCAGCAGTAGCATCTTGCTATTGAGCTGCTCTCTCATACTGCTGAGTAATTACTTCAGCCATTCTTTGCATAGCCTCAGCAGCTGCAATCATAGGATCCACAGCACGATTCACATTAGCACGTGTTCCTTTTCTGCCAGACATCTTATTTCTTCAATCATAACAAAGCAAAGTCAGATGCATCATTTCAGAAGTAAATCACAGAGAATCACACAACACAAGCAAAAACAGACCCAACCACAATCCCAAAAGACTCTAACTTGGGCTCTGATACCAACTAATGTAACACCCTTATGGGGGTGTCACATTTATGAAATAAAATAAAATAAAGATAAATACAATCTACCCAAGTTGTAAAACATTTATTATATGGTAATACGGGTTGTAAAATTTTTCCGGTTAAACAGAATATTACGAAATAAAATAACATGGAACATAAAATAAACAAACTATCATCACACATAATATAGATATGGTTTTGTTTTAAGTAGTACAAATAATTTACAGCTATAAATATTTAAACCAACACAGTAAACAAAACAGTAAAAAGTCTATATATACAAACGCAGACATGCCCAAGTACACATCATAAATATCTAACCCTCTGAAGGATCACTCTCAGATGAAACTTCAGGTGATAGGTATCCAGGATGCCTCGACCCTCTACGGACTCTAGTCCATGCTGTCGACACGCTGCTGATCTCACTAGGCGCATCAAACATTCCACCCCAATGACGCCTAAGAGATAGTGGTAACTCCATATGTAAATATAATACAGTAGAAAAGATAGGCACTCCATCAAACTCCGTACGTATGGTCACAGTCAGATGCCCTACGTACGTAATCGAATCTCTGTCCTCTTGCAGTCTCTAGGCTTCAGAGCCTCTGTGGAAGTCCAACCTCACGAAACCAAAGAATCCTGGTAGTGTCATACTCATACAATCAAACCAATGGTTATGGATGATCGGATGGTTCTTGATCTTCAAATTGATCCTCGGCTTGCTGCTGCTCCTCGTCCTCGGGGTATACACACTCAAGAGGCTGTTCCTCTTCCTCAAACTCTTCTTTTAAAGACATAATTTAAAATACAGGAACATATACAATAAAGAGGTAAGACAATCTATATCACCACAAACATAGGAAATAAGAAAATGACAATACAACAGATATAGCAATTCATACAATATAACATACCATAACAGCATAAATAATAATATAAAGTAACACAAAAATTAAGTGTAACAGCATCACATAATGTCATATATAAAATGGCACAGATAAAATGGTACAGATAAACTAGTACAGATAAAATAGTACAGATAATAATATTATAATGCACAACATATAAATCATACATAATGTGACTCAACCCTACTCCATGGAGCTACAACCACAGACATCAGAGAGAATGATCCGCGAAAGGTATTAGTACCCCAGGCTGCCCAACCAAACTATTCCGCTGTCTCACGTTGCGTCTATAGCCCACTGTCTAACGTCGTGTAGTAGCATACAGTCTCACGTCGTATACTACAGGCATTGCACTATCATAGATTTTACAAGATCTCGATTAAGTATAGTGCGTGTCGAGACTATTAGTGTGTTACCAGTTACCACGGCCTAGAGGAGTGACCACCTGTCCACAAATGGAATAATCCGCACACTAATGTCTCCAAGTCCATACAAAAATGAACCACACTACGCTTATCACACCGACAACACGATGTTATTCATCTCGTCAATCAAATCACCAATTATCAACCAAATTGCCACAACTCAAATGTATGAACGAAGATAATTACTAAAATACCCTCAATGGTATTAGTATCCATTTTTACAGAAATGCCCTCAACGGCAAAATCACAGATATACAGTACGTCCCACTTGATAGTATCTGCACCTCAACATGTCTGGGTCCACCACTTTGGCCCGACAGTAAAACTCATTGTTTTCGTCAATCCCGTAAAAATTTTATCGCGTTTTCACAATTTTGTCATTTTTACAAACGTTTTTAAATTGCGTAAACATATTTTACTGTTTTTAAAATCGCGTACTGTTTTTAAATCATTTTCTCAATCGCGTAAGAATTTTAAATCATTTTCTTGTCCGATTTCCTTAAAAATCACTATTTTAAGTAAACAAAAATAATATTTAATACATTTGAATTACGTAGAATATTTCCCATACGGTATATAATATATTGGATATCTTTCCTGTTGGTGTATGCCCAAGTGGCCAATACGTTTTGTTTGTATTTACATACATTATATTATGCTATTTTATATGAGGCATTTCATTTATTATGTTCTTTTTTTTGGTAAACATGATAAAGTCCTTAGAATAGTAAATTTGATACCATAGGACATCAAGTGGATGACTTGATCGTGAGATCCTATTGGATAAAACACTATTCTTAAATGTCCCTAGTCAAGTATTATTGTTAATTAGGACAACAATAATGCTTTGAGACTAGTATGTGCGTAGACTGATGACCACATCTCACGGGTCATGGATATGAGATATCAAGTCTACACATAGATACATATTAGAGTAATGATGTATTGGACAGACCCGCCATGAGAACGCTACGTGGATCGTTACGTGAGTGTCATAAGCAATTCTCATAGTGATAATGGTGTATGTGGTCCTTTGACCGAAATCACTACGATTCCTACATGAGGAGTTGTGTGTTTTAATGCCATCAAACGTCATCTGTAACAAGATGATTATAAAGTTGGTTATTAGACATACCGCGATACATGTGGAGGGATGTGAGTGACCTAGATGGGATTTGTCCCTCCTACATAACAGAGTGATATATCTTCGGGCCCCCTGATTGAGTGAGACTATAAAATGCATGGCCATGCTCAAATGAGTCAATATGAGATATTGATCTCATTTGTCATTACTATATCTACTCGGGAATCAGGAAACTGAAGATTGAACTAAACAAGGGTGACACGTTCCATGCCTTGTGTTCAATTTGGATATCTGGACAAAGGGACTAAACTACACGGAAACATTAGTCATAGATAGGTTATGTCAAATCACTGACATTCTCATTACTTGGGTAGCAGTGATGTGTTGCTAGATACCGCTCACTGTTTGTAATATTAAAATGAGATTTTAATATTACTACCAACGTCATGAGAACCTGCAGGGTCGCACACTTAGAACAGATTAAATTGGAGTAATCAGAATCCAAGTTGGACTCGGATTCAATTGTGGGCCTAACTCATGACAGATGGGTTTAGGGTTGCACCACTTACCTTGCTACTGCTCACACTCACTTAAGGCAGACACTATTATAAATAGTACTGCTAAGGGGGCTGCTACTAGGTTACATCACAACCCTAGCCGCACCTACAGAAAGTGAGTGAGAGATAGTGAGGTCTTCTTCTCCTCTCTTCGCAGCTAGCACTACGAAACGGGCGTGACTCCTTTTGCAAGTCCTTCGTGTGGATACCGCAGAAACATCGTCGCTATTACGGTGTTGGTGATTCACCTCGCTTGTGTCTCTCACGCTTGAAGAGGTAAAATTTTAAAACCTCGGATTATGGATTTTTCGCATGGATCCTGTGAGGGAATTCTGTTATTCCGCTGCGAGACTTTGATCCGCAAATTCCCAACTCTTGGCCCACTAGGAAATCTTCCAATGGGATTTTCCAAGTCAATGCTGAGGGTCATTGATTTGAATAAAATAGTGGGAGACGTATTTAATTAAAAGACCTTGTTAAAATATTTATAGCATAATACTTATATTTTGCATATTTCTCGTTGATAGATTACCATGGCAACAAACACATCAAGTAACTTATCATTGCGATCGGTCCTTGAGAAGGACAAGTTGTGCAGGACAAATTTCCTAGATCGGTACGGAACTTGAGGATTGTCCTCAAGCAAGAGAAAAAGTTTGTATGTTTTAGAACAACCTATTCCCGAACCACTGCTTTGCTAATGCCCCTAGAGTGAAAGAGATGCTTATAAGAAGCATCAAGATGATGCCTTGGACATTGGATGTCTAATGCTAGCCACCATGAACTCGAGCTCCAAAAGCAACACGAGAACATGGAAGCCTACGATATGATCGTACACCTCAAAAAGCTCTATCAAGAGCGAGGCTAGACATGAGAGATATGAGGTCTCCAAAGCACTCTTTCGGTGCAAGCTGGTAGAAGGAAGCCCCGTTGGTGCTCATGTACTCAAGATGATTGGGTACATTGAAAACCTTGAGAGACTCGGTTTTCCTATGGGCCAAGAGTTGGCCACTGACTTAGTCCCGCAATCGTTGGGAGAGTTTTAGTCAATTTGTCATGAACTACAACATGAATGAAATTGACAAATCACTACTAGAGCTGCTAAGCATGTTGAGAATTGTTGAGCAGAACATAAACAAAAGCAAAGGAAAGGCCATAATGATGGACCATAAGAATAAGGACAAGAAACAGCAAAAAAAGCCCCAGGACAAGTGGAAGGGTAAGGGCAAGGAAAAGTCCAAGCCTAGTACTTCGGCTTGAAACCAGTGGGTGGAGTGGCTAAGGAAGGTACATGCTTCCACCGCGGTCGACCGGACATTGGAAGAGGAACTGTGCCAAGTACCTAGAGGAGCTCAAGAAGAAGAAGGGAAGTGAGACTTCCACTTCGGGTATTTTTGTTATAGAAGTCAATTTATCTACTTCATCATGGGTATTAGATACTTGGATGTGGATCTCACATTTGTGTAAATGTGCAGGATAAAGAGCATGACCATTGACTAAGGGCGAAGTCGACCTACGAGTGGGAAATGGAGCAAAGGTTGCTTTGCACTAGCCGTAGGGACTTATTTATTAGCTTTGCCAACCGGGCTTGTAATTGAATTGGATAATTGTTATTTTGTGCTGCTATTAGCGGAATATCATTTCTGTTTCTTGTTTGGACAAGAAGGGTTTTACTTTTATAATTAAGAACAAAAGTTGTTCTCTTTATTTGAATGATATTTTCTATGGTAGTGCACATTTGAGTAATGGACTTTATGTCCTTGATCTCAAACGCCCATTTATAACGTAAATACAAAGAGGTTCAAGTCAAATGATATGAACCCGACTTATCTCTGGCATTGTCGTTTGGGCCATATAAATGAGAAACGCATTTCCAAACTCCATAAAGATGGATTCTTGGACTCGTTTGATTACGAATCATATGAGACATGTGAATCTTGTTTATTGGGAAAGATGACTAAGGCCCCATTCACTTGGACAAGGTGAAAGGGCTAGTGATCTTTTGGGCCTCATACATAGTGATGTATGTGGGCCACTAAACACACTAGCTAGAGGCGGTTTTCAGTACTTCATTACATTTACTTGATGATTTCAGTAGATATGGATTTGTATATCTTATGAAGCACAAATCAGAATCCTTTGAAAAGTTCAAAGAGTTCAAGAATGAAGTACAAAACCAACTTGGCAAGAGTATTAAAATCCTTCGATCAGATCGAGGAGGTGAATACTTAAGCCAACAATTTGATGATCATCTGAAAGAGTGTGGGATAATATCTCAACTCACTCCTCCTAGAACACCACAATGGAATGGTGTTTCTGAAAGGAGGAACCGGACCTTGTTGGACATGGTCCGATCTATGATGAGTCATGCAGACCTTCCAGGCTCCTTCTGGGGACATGCTCTGCATTAACGCAATGAGCTTTCACACTTAACCGTGTTTCATCTAAGACGGTTCAACAGACACCATATGAGATGTGGGTGGGAGACGACCCAAGTATGTCTTTTATGAAGATTTGGGGTTGCGAAGCTTATGTGAAACGTCAAGTTTCGATAAGCTTGGCCCAAAATCGATAAATGCTTCTTTGTGGGGTATCCTAAGGAAACCAAGGGATACTATTTCTATAATCCTACCGAGGGCAAAGTGTTTGTCGCACGGATTGCGGTATTCCTAGAAAAGGAGTTTATCTCCAAAGGAATCAGTGGGAGGAAAGTAGAACTTGAAGAAATTCAAAGTTCACAAAGTAGCAAATAACCAATGGTGGAAATAGAAAGCGGCCTCCACAAGTCGTTGTGGAACCACAATCTGCTCTAGTAGCACAAGACCCGCGTAGGTCTAACAGGATACGTCGTCAACCGAGAGAGATATGGATTTCTCATGACTCAACAAGGTGACGTATTACTCATGGATCAAGATGAGCCTGTGACTTACCAGAAGCCATTATTGGCCCAGAATCCGAAAAATGGCTTGAGGCCATGATCTGAAATGGAATCCATGTATACCAACCAGGTATGGACCTTGGTTGACCCACTGAAGGATAAAACCCATTGGGTGCAAGTGGGTTTTTAAGAAGAAAACCGACATGGATGGTAATGTGCATACCTTTAAGGCGCGATTGGTGGCTAAAGGTTTCAAGCAAATTCATGGTGTAGACTATGATGAGACTTTTTCCCCAGTTGCGATGCTTAAATCCATTCGGATCTTGCTTGCTATTGCAAGCATACCATGATTATGAAATCTGGCAAATGGATGTCAAAACTGCTTTCCTTAATGGAAATCTTCTCGAGGATGTGTACATGACACAACCTGAGGGTTTTGCCACTCCACAGGATGCTACAAAGGTATGCAAGTTGCAACGATCTATTTATGGATTGAAGCAAGCTTCCGTAAGTGGAATCTTCGTTTTGATGATACAATCAAACAGGTTTGGTTTCATCAAAAATGAAGAAGAATCTTGTGTCTACAAGAAGGTTAGTGGAGCACGCTTGTCTTTCTAGTATTGTATGTAGATGACATACTACTAATTGGAAATGACATCCCTACCCTACAGTCCCAGTAAAGACTTGGTTAGGGAAGTGCTTTTCTATGAAGGACTTAGGCGAAGCCACCTATGTATTAGGTATCAGGATCTATAGAGATAGGTCGCAGAGATTGCTTGGTCTAAGTCAGAGTACATACATAGACAAAGTGTTAAGACGATTTAACATGCATGAATCCAAGAAAGGACTCTTGCCTATGTCGCATGGTATAAGCCTATCTAAGGCTCAATCCCCTTCCACCCAGGATGAGAGGGATCACATGAGTAAGATTCCATATGCATCTGCAATTGGATCTATCATGTATGCCATGTTATGTACTCGACCAGATATCTCGTATGCTTTGAGCATGACGAGCAGTACCGATCGATCCGGTGAGAGTCACCTTTGAGTCTTGTCAAAAACATCCTTAAGTACTTGAGAAGAACTAAGGATTCGTTTTTGGTATATGGAGCCGAAGAGGAACTAGTAGTAAAGGGTTACACTGATGCTAGCTTCCAAACCGATAAGGACGACTCCAGATCGCAATCGGGTTTTGTTTATTGCCTAAATGGTGGGGCTGTGAGCTGGAAGAGTTCAAAGCGGAGACGATCGGCCGATTCTACCACGAGGCCGAGTATATTGCTTTGCCTCCAATGCAAAGCGGCAAAGGAGGCCGTTTGGATTAGAAAGTTCATTATTGAGCTTGGTGTAGTTCCTAGCATTGTGGACCCAAAGTGGACCTCTATTGTGATAATAATGGAGCCATTGCACAAGCTAAGGAGCCCAGATCACACCACGATCCAAACATATACTTAGGCGCTTCCATCTCATTCGAGAAATCATTGATAGAGGAGATGTGAAGATATGCAGAGTACCAACGATGATAACATTGCTGATCCACCGACGAAGCCTCTTGCACAAAGAAAAGCATGAGGGTCACACTACGTCTTTAGGCATTAGAAATATGCCGATTGGCTCTAGTGCAAGTGGGAGATTGTTGGTGTATGCCCTAGTGGCCAATACGTTTTGTTTGTATTTACATACATTATATTATGCTATTTTATATGAGGCATTTCATTTATTATGTTCTTTTTTTTTTTTTTTGGTAAACATGATAAAGTCCTTAGAATAGTAAATTTGATACCATAGGACATCAAGTGGATGACTTGATCGTGAGATCCTATTGGATAAAACACTATTCTTAAATGTCCCTAGTCAAGTATTATTGTTAATTAGGACAACAATAATGCTTTGAGACTAGTATGTGCGTAGACTGATGACCACATCTCACGGGTCATGGATATGAGATATCAAGTCTACACATAGATACATATTAGAGTAATGATGTATTGGACAGACCCGCCATGAGAACGCTACGTGGATCGTTACGTGAGTGTCATAAGTAATTCTCATAGTGATAATGGTGTATGTGGTCCTTTGACCTGAAATCACTACGATTCCTACATGAGGAGTTGTGTGTTTTAATGCCATCAAACGTCATCTGTAACAAGATGATTATAAAGTTGGTTATTAGACATACCGCGATACATGTGGAGGGATGTGAGTGACCTAGATGGGATTTGTCCCTCCTACATAACAGAGTGATATCTTCGGGCCCCCCACGATTGAGTGAGACTATGAAATGCATGGCCATGCTCAAATGAGTCAATATGAGATATTGATCTCATTTGTCATTACTATATCTACTCGGGAATCGAGAAACCGAAGATTGAACTAAACAAGGGTGACACGTTCCATGCCTTGTGTTCAATTTGGATATCTGGACAAAGGGACTAAACTACACGAAACATTGGTCACGGATAGGTTATGTCAAATCACCGACATTCTCATTACTTGGGTAGCGGTGATGTGTTGCTAGATACCGCTCACTTTGTTTGTAATATTAAAATGAGATTTTAATATTACTACCAACGTCATGAGAACCTGCAGGTCGCACACTTAGAACAGATTAAATTGGAGTAATCGTAATCCAAGTTGGACTCGGATTCAATTGTGGGCCTAACTCATGACGGATGGGTTTAGGGTTGCACCACTTACCTTGCTACTGCTCACACTCACTTAAGGCGGACACTATTATAAATAGTCTTGCTAAGGGGGCTGCTACTAGGTTACATCACAACCCTAGCCGCACCTACGAAAGTGAGTGAGAGATAGTGAGGTCTTCTTCTCCTCTCTTCGTAGCTAGCACTACGAAACAGGAGGCGTGACTCCTTTTGCAAGTCCTGTCGTGTGGATACCGCAGAAACATCGTCGCTATTACGGTGTTGGTGATTCACCTCGCTTGTGTCTGTCACGCTTCAAGAGGTAAAATTTTAAAACCTCGGATTATGGATTTTTCGCATGGATCCTGTGAGGGAATTCTGTTATTCCGCTGCGAGACTTTGATCCGCAAATTCCCAACTCTTGGCCCACTAGGAAATCTTCCAATGGGATTTTCCAAGTCAATGCTGAGGGTCATTGATTTGAATAAAATAGTGGGAGACGTATTTAATTAAAAGACCTTGTTAAATATATTTATAGCATAATACTTATATTTTGCATATTTCTGTTGATAGATTACCATGGCAACAAACACATCAAGTAACTTATCATTGCGATCGGTCCTTGAGAAGGACAAGTTGTGCAGGGACAAATTTCCTAGACTGTACAGAACTTGAGGATTGTCCTCAAGCAAGAGAAAAAGTCGTATGTTTTAGAACAACCTATTCTGAACCACCACTTGCTAATGCCCCTAGAGCCGAAAGAGATGCTTATAAGAAGCATCAAGATGATGCCTTGGACATTGGATGTCTAATGCTAGCCACCATGAACTCGAGCTCCAAAAGCAACACGAGAACATGGAAGCCTACGATATGATCGTACACCTCAAAAAGCTCTATCAAGAGCGAGGCTAGACATGAGAGATATGAGGTCTCCAAAGCACTCTTTCGGTGCAAGCTGGTAGAAGGAAGCCCTGTGGTGCTCATGTACTCAAGATGATTGGGTACATTGAAAACCTTGAGAGACTCGGTTTTCCTATGGGCCAAGAGTTGGCCACCGACTTAGTCCCGCAATCGTTCTTGGAGAGTTTTAGTCAATTTGTCATGAACTACAACATGAATGAAATTGACAAATCACTACCGTAGCTGCTAAGCATGTTGAGAAGCTGGCCGAGCGGAGAACATAAACAAAGGCAAAGGAAAGGCCATAATGATGGTCCATAAGAATAAGGGCAAGAAACAAAGCGAGAAAAAGCCCCGGGACAAGTGGAAGGGTAAGGGTAAGGAAAAGTCCAAGCCTAGTACTTCGGCTTGAAACCAAGTGGGTGGAGTGGCTAAGGAAGGTACATGCTTCCACCGCGGTCGACCGGACATTGGAAGAGGAACTGTGCCAAGTACCTAGAGGAGCTCAAGAAGAAGAAGGGAAGTGAGACTTCCACTTCGGGTATTTTTGTTATAGAAGTCAATTTATCTACTTACGCATCATGGGTATTAGATCTTGGATGTGGATCTCACATTTGTGTAAATGTGCGGGATCTAAAGAGCGGTAGACCATTGACTAAGGGCGAAGTCGACCTACGAGTGGGAAATGGAGCAAAGGTTGCCGCACTAGCCGTAGGGACTTATTTATTAGCTTTGCCAACCGGGCTTGTAATTGAATTGGATAATTGTTATTTTGTGCTGCTATTAGCAGGAATATCATTCTGTTTCTTGTTTGGACAAGAAGGGTTTTACTTTTATAATTAAGAACAAAAGTTGTTCTCTTTATTTGAATGATATTTTCTATGGTAGTGCACATTTGAGTAATGGACTTTATGTCCTTGATCTCGAAACGCCCATTTATAACGTAAATACAAAGAGGTTCAAGTCAAATGATATGAACCCGACTTATCTCGGCATTGTCGTTTGGGCCATATAAATGAGAAACGCATTTCCAAACTCCATAAAGAT
This sequence comes from Ormosia emarginata, assembly GCA_029884605.1. Classification (NCBI taxonomy): domain Eukaryota; kingdom Viridiplantae; phylum Streptophyta; class Magnoliopsida; order Fabales; family Fabaceae; genus Ormosia; species Ormosia emarginata. The sequence goes on along the minus strand of JAQQTP010000081.1, from coordinate 5,093,475 downwards.
GGATTCTTGGACTCGTTTGATTACGAATCATATGAGACATGTGAATCTTGTTTATTGGGAAAGATGACTAAGGCCCCATTCACTTGGACAAGGTGAAAGGGCTAGTGATCTTTTGGGCCTCATACATAGTGATGTATGTGGGCCACTAAACACACTAGCTAGAGGCGGTTTTCGGTACTTCATTACATTTACCGATGATTTCGGTAGATATGAATTTGTATATCTTATGAAGCACAAATCGAATCCTTTGAAAAGTTCAAAGAGTTCAAGAATGAAGTACAAAACTAACTTGGCAAGAGTATTAAAATCCTTCGATCGGATCGAGGAGGTGAATACTTAAGCCAACGGTTTGATGATCATCCGAAAGAGTGTGGGATAATATCTCAACTCACTCCTCCCGGAACACCACAATGGAATGGTGTTTCGAAAGGAGGAACCAGGACCTTGTTGGACATGGTCCGATCTATGATGAGTCATGCGGACCTTCCAGGCTCCTTCGGGGACATGCTGCATTAACAGCCTTTCACACTTAACCGTGTTTCATCTAAGACGGTTCAACGGACACCATATGAGATGTGGACCGGGAGACGACCCAAGATGTCTTTTATGAAGATTTGGGGTTGCGAAGCTTATGTGAAACGTCAAGTTTCGATAAGCTTGGCCCAAAATCGATAAATGCTTCTTTGTGGGGTATCCTAAGGAAACCAAGGGATACTATTTCTATAATCCTACCGAGGGCAAAGTGTTTGTCGCACGGACTGCGGTATTCCTAGAAAAGGAGTTTATCTCCAAAGGAATCGATGGGAGGAAAGTAGAACTTGAAGAAATTCAAAGTTCACAAAGTAGCGACGAACCAATGGTGGAAATAGAGCGGCCTCCACAAGTCGTTGTGGAACCACAATCTGCTCTAGTAGCACAAGACCCGCGTAGGTCTAACGGGATACGTCGTCAACCGTGAGAGATATGGATTTCTCATGACTCAACAAGGTGACGTATTACTCATGGATCAAGATGAGCCTGTGACTTACCAGGGAAGCCATTATTGGCCCGAGAATCGAAAAATGGCTTGAGGCCATGAGATCTGAAATGGAATCCATGTATACCAACCCGGTATGGACCTTGGTTGACCCACCTTTGAAGGGATAAAACCCATTGGGTGCAAGTGGGTTTTTAAGAAGAAAACCGACATGGATGGTAATGTGCATACCTTTAAGGCGCGATTGGTGGCTAAAGGTTTCAAGCAAATTCATGGTGTAGACTATGATGAGACTTTTTCCCCAGTTGCGATGCTTAAATCATTCGGATCTTGCTTGGCTATTGCACGCATACCATGATTATGAAATCGGCAAATGGATGTCAAAACTGCTTTCCTTAATGGAAATCTTCTCGAGGATGTGTACATGACACAACCTGAGGGTTTTGCCACTCCACAGGATGCTACAAAGGTATGCAAGTTGCAACGATCTATTTATGGATTGAAGCAAGCTTCCGTAAAGCTGGAATCTTCGTTTTGATGATACAATCAAACAGGTTTGGTTTCATCAAAAATGAAGAAGAATCTTGTGTCTACAAGAAGGTTAGTGGGAGCACAGTTGTCTTTCTAGTATTGTATGTAGATGACATACTACTAATTGGAAATGACATCCCTACCCTACATCAAGTAAAGACTTGGTTAGGGAAGTGCTTTTCTATGAAGGACTTAGGCGAAGCCACCTATGTATTAGGTATCGGGATCTATAGAGATAGGTCGCAGAGATTGCTTGGTCTAAGTCGAGTACATACATAGACAAAGTGTTAAGACGATTTAACATGCATGAATCCAAGAAAGGACTCTTGCCTATGTCGCATGGTATAAGCCTATCTAAGGCTCAATCCCTTCCACCCAGATGAGAGGGATCGCATGAGTAAGATTCCATATGCATCCGCAATTGGATCTATCATGTATGCCATGTTATGTACTCGACCGGATATCTCGTATGCTTTGAGCATGACGAGCGGTACCGATCGATCCGGTGAGAGTCAACTGAGTCTTGTCAAAAACATCCTTAAGTACTTGAGAAGAACTAAGGATTCGTTTTTGGTATATGGAGCCGAAGAGGAACTAGTAGTAAAGGGTTACACGATGCTAGCTTCCAAACCGATAAGGACGACTCCAGGATCGCAATCGGGTTTTGTTTATTGCCTAAATGGTGGGGTCATGAGTGGAAGAGTTCAAAGCAGAGACAAGCCGGCGATTCTACCACGTAGGCCGAGTATATTTCTGCCTCCAATGCAAAGAAAGGAGGCCGTTTGGATTAGAAAGTTCATTATTGAGCTTGGTGTAGTTCCTAGCATTGTGGACCCAAAGTGGACCTCTATTGTGATAATAATGGAGCCATTGCACAAGCTAAGGAGCCCAGATCACACCAAAGCGATCCAAACATATACTTAGGCGCTTCCATCTCATTCGAGAAATCATTGATAGAGGAGATGTGAAGATATGCAGAGTACCAACAGATGATAACATTGCTGATCCACCGACGAAGCCTCTTGCACAAAGAAAAAGCATGAGGGTCACACTAGGTCTTTAGGCATTAGAAATATGCACGATTGGCTCTAGTGCAAGTGGGAGATTGTTGGTGTATGCCCTAGTGGCCAATACGTTTTGTTTGTATTTACATACATTATATTATGCTATTTTATATGAGGCATTTCATTTATTATGTTCTTTTTTTTTTTTTGGTAAACATGATAAAGTCCTTAGAATAGTAAATTTGATACCATAGGACATCAAGTGGATGACTTGATCGTGAGATCCTATTGGATAAAACACTATTCTTAAATGTCCCTAGTCAAGTATTATTGTTAATTAGGACAACAATAATGCTTTGAGACTAGTATGTGCGTGGTCCCGATGACCACATCTCACGGGTCATGGATATGAGATATCAAGTCTACACATAGATACATATTAGAGTAATGATGTATTGACGGACCCGCCATGAGAACGCTACGTGGATCGTTACGTGAGTGTCATAAGCAATTCTCATAGTGATAATGGTGTATGTGGTCCTTTGACCAAATCACTACGATTCCTACATGAGGAGTTGTGTGTTTTAATGCCATCAAACGTCATCTCGTAACAAGATGATTATAAAGTTGGTTATTAGACATACCGCGATACATGTGGAGGGATGTGAGTGACCTAGATGGGATTTGTCCCTCCTACATAACAGAGTGATATCTTCGGGCCCCGATTGAGTGAGACTATGAAATGCATGGCCATGCTCAAATGAGTCAATATGAGATATTGATCTCATTTGTCATTACTATATCTACTCGGGAATCGAAACTGAAGATTGAACTAAACAAGGGTGACACGTTCCATGCCTTGTGTTCAATTTGGATATCCGGACAAAGGGACTAAACTACACGGAAACATTGGTCACGGATAGGTTATGTCAAATCACCGACATTCTCATTACTTGGGTAGCAGTGATGTGTTGCTAGATACCGCTCATCGTTTGTAATATTAAAATGAGATTTTAATATTACTACCAACGTCATGAGAACCTGCAGGTCGCACACTTAGAACAAATTAAATTGAGTAATCGAATCCAAGTTGGACTCGGATTCAATTGTGGGCCTAACTCATGACGGATGGGTTTAGGGTTGCACCACTTACCTTGCTACTGCTCACACTCACTTAAGGCAGACACTATTATAAATAGTACTGCTAAGGGGGCTGCTACTAGGTTACATCACAACCCTAGCCGCACCTACAGAAAGTGAGTGAGAGATAGTGAGGTCTTCTTCTCCTCTCTTCGCAGCTAGCACTACGAAACAGAGGCGTGACTCCTTTTTGCAAGTCTGTTCATGTGGATACCGCAGAAACATCGTCGCTATTACGGTGTTGGTGATTCACCTCGCTTGTGTCTGTCACGCTTCAAGAGGTAAAATTTTAAAACCTCGGATTATGGATTTTTCGCATGGATCCTGTGAGAGAATTCTGTTATTCCGCTGCGAGACTTTGATCCGCAAATTCCCAACTCTTGGCCCACTAGGAAATCTTCCAATGGGATTTTCCAAGTCAATGCTGAGGGTCATTGATTTGAATAAAATAGTGGGAGACGTATTTAATTAAAAGACCTTGTTAAATATGTTTATAGCATAATACTTATATTTTGCATATTTCTGTTGATAGATTACCATGGCAACAAACACATCAAGTAACTTATCATTGCGATCGGTCCTTGAGAAGGACAAGTTGTCAGGACAAATTTCCTAGACTGTACAGGAACTTGAGGATTGTCCTCAAGCAAGAGAAAAAGTCTGTATGTTTTAGAACAACCTATTCTGAACCACTGCTTTGCTAATGCCCCTAGAGCCGAAAGAGATGCTTATAAGAAGCATCAAGATGATGCCTTGGACATTGGATGTCTAATGCTAGCCACCATGAACTCGAGCTCCAAAAGCAACACGAGAACATGGAAGCCTACGATATGATCGTACACCTCAAAAAGCTCTATCAAGAGCAGGCTAGACATGAGAGATATGAGGTCTCCAAAGCACTCTTTCGGTGCAAGCTGGTAGAAGGAAGCCCCGTTGGTGCTCATGTACTCAAGATGATTGGGTACATTGAAAACCTTGAGAGACTCGGTTTTCCTATGGGCCAAGAGTTGGCCACCGACTTAGTCCCGCAATCGTTGCTTGGAGAGTTTTAGTCAATTTGTCATGAACTACAACATGAATGAAATTGACAAATCACTACTCGTAGTATGCTAAGCATGTTGAGAACTACGAGCGTAACATAAACAAAGGCAAAGGAAAGGCCATAATGATGGTCCATAAGAATAAGGGCAAGAAACAAAGCAGAAAAAGCCCCGGGACAAGTGGAAGGGTAAGGGCAAGGAAAAGTCCAAGCCTAGTACTTCGGCTTGAAACCGTGGGTGGAGTGGCTAAGGAAGGTACATGCTTCCACCGCGGTCGACCGGACATTGGAAGAGGAACTGTGCCAAGTACCTAGAGGAGCTCAAGAGAAGAAGAAGGAAGTAAGACTTCCACTTCGGTATTTTTGTTATAGAAGTCAATTTATCTACTTATGCATCATGGGTATTAGATACTGGATGTGGATCTCACATTTGTGTAAATGTGCAGGATCTAAAGAGCAGTAGACCATTGACTAAGGGCGAAAAGGGGCGTTACATTAAGTTGGTATCAGAGCCCCGGTTTGTGTTACTTTGGGTCTTGTGTGTGAGTCTGTCTTGTTTGTGCTGTGTGAATCTCTGTGATTGGTATTCTGAACGGATACATCTGACTTTCCTTATGTTTTTCAGCCAATCTGATTTAAGAAAGAGCAAGATGGCGAGGGGTGGAGAAATGGCAGCCGCTATAAAAGCAATGCAAAGGATGGCGGAAGTCATCGCGCAACAAATGAACGTGCTGCTCAACAATAAGAAAGAGCTACTCAATGACTTGAGGCAACTGCAGATGCACAGAACTTAGTAGAATTTCGTCGCCACAACCCTCCATAGTTCAAGGGAGAATTTGATCCGGACAAGGCTAGTTTATGGATCAAAGAGCTGGAGAAAGTCTTTCGTGGCATGAACTGTGTCGAAGACAAGAAGGTGAACTATGCTACCTTCATGCTTGTCGGCAACGCCGCAGACTGGTGGAATGGAGCTCAGAGAGCACTGGAAGCCGAAGGAACTGACATCACATGGGACGTGTTCAAGAACAAGTTCTTGGACAAATATTTTCCTGCAAATGCAAGACATGCGAAAGAGATGGAATTCCTCAACCTGAGACAGGGGAACATGACCGTTAGTGAATATGCGGCCAAATTTGAGAACCTGGAGAAGTTCTCAACACACTACCAACATCAAACCGATGAAGCCTGGAAATGTTGGAAGTTCACTGAAGGACTGAGGTATGAAGTGAAGAAGGCCGTGATCACCCTGAAAATGAAGGTGTTTTCGGAACTGTTGGACACATGCTATGAAGTTGAGGCCTTGGAACCAGCTAGAGACTCGAGGAGCAAGAACTTTGGGCCTACGAGGTTCCAAAGAAGTGGAGGTAGTGGTTCAAACTGCTTCCAAAAGAAGCCCTATTCCTGACCAACGCGAGGTCAGCAACAAGCCGGTGGAAGTTCTGGTGGAGGTTCTTCTGGGAACCGGACTGGTCAAAATGTGACATATCCTTCCAAATGCCTAAAGTGTGGCAAAGATCATCTCACGAGAGACTGCACGATCAAGGGAATCATTTGCTTCAGATGTGGCAAACCGGGCCACGTGTCCAGAGACTGCAATCAAGCAAAAGCTGAACCTTCAGTCAATGTAACTCGAGCCAAGAAACCGCAAGCCGGAGGTCGAGTTTACACCATGAGCGGAGCTGAAGCCTCCGAATCCGAAGACTTGATTCAAGGAGAAGGCGCCATAGAAGGTAATCTTTTAAAAGTATTGTATGACTCTGGGGCATCCCATTCTTTCATATCATATGACTGTGTGCTACGACTTGGCTTACCTGTGTCTGAACTACCCTTTGACTTGACTGTTTCAACCCCTACTGATAAACCGGTAGTTACTACCAAAGTCTGCTTGAAGTGTCCCCTAACTGTTGAAGGTCAAATCTTTTCTGTCGATCTAATCTGTCTACCCTTGTCACAATTAGACATAATCCTAGGGATGGACTGGTTGTCTTCCAACCATGTTCTGTTAGATTGCTCTAGAAAAACCATAGTTTTTCCTGTGGATGAAGATTCTAGATACTTGACGGCCAACCAAGTACGAGCTTTCTTGAAAGAAGGAGCTCAAGGATACATGCTACTATCTTCTTTGAAAGTCGAGAGCGGGGCTAATCTGAGCACTATTCCTGTGGTGAAAAAGTTTCCTGAAATCTTCCCCGAAGATGTACCTAGTTTACCACCGACGCGTGAGATAGAGTTTGCTATTGACCTTGTACCGGGAGTTGGTCCCGTGTCTATAGCACCTTACCGGATGTCGCCAATGGAATTGGCAGAACTTAAGAAACGACTAGAAGAGCTTTTGGAGAAACAGTTCATTAGGCCGAGTGTATCACCCTGGGGAGCGCCAGTGTTGTTGGTTCGAAAGAAGGACGGTACCTCGAGGCTATGTGTGAACTATAGACAGTTAAACAAGCTGACGATTAAGAATAAGTATCCACTCCCAAGAATCGATGACTTGATGGACCAACTGAGGGGAGCAGCAGTATTTTCAAAGATTGATCTGAGACCCGGGTATCATCAGATAAGAGTGAAAACGAAGGATATACCCAAGACTACTTTTCGTACCCGATACGGTCATTACGAATACCTTGTGATGCCATTTGGTGTGATGAATGCACCTGCTATCTTCATGGATTACATGAACAGAATCTTTCATCCGTACTTGGACAAGTTCATTGTCGTCTTTATTGACGATATCTTGATATACTCCCCGAACTGGGAGGATCATGCTGAACACCTCAGCATAGTTCTCCAGATTCTGAAGGAGAAAGAACTGTACGCCAAGCTGTTGAAGTGTGAGTTTTGGCTAGATGAGGTGAAGTTTTTAGGCCATGTGATCTCAAAGGAAGGGATTGTAGTGGATCAGTCAAAAGTAGAGGCAGTGCTACAGTGGGAACAATCGAAGTCAGTGACGGAGATTCGTAGCTTCGTGGGTTTAACCGGATACTACAGAAGATTCATAGAAAGATTTTCCAAAATTACTGGACCGCTCACTCAACTGACAAAGAAGGACAAGGCTTTTGAATAGACTGATAGCTATGAGCAAAGTTTCCAACAGTTGAAGAAACAACTGACTACCTCACTCGTATTGGTACTACCTGATCCGAATGAGCCATTTGAGGTGTATTGTGATGCTTCGTACCAAGGATTGGGGTCTGTTCTTATGAAACACAGAAGGGTGGTGGCTTATGCTTCGCGACAGTCGCGAGTGCATGAAAAGAATTATCCAACGCATGATTTGGAGATGGCAGCTGTGGTATTTGCTCTGAAGATATGGAGGCATTTCCTCTATGGAGCAACGTTCAACATCTTCAGTGATCACAAGAGCTTGAAGTACTTGTATGACCAGAAGGAACTGAACATGAGGCAGCGAAGATGGTTGGAATTCCTGAAGGACTAAGACTTTCAACTGTTGTACCACCCTGGCAAGGCGAATGTCGTGGCTGACGCCTTGAGTAGGAAGACCGTTGTAACACCCCGAAAATACGTATTTTATTTGTTTTCGTCAATTCCGAATTATTTTGAGTAATCCAACTCGACTTTTGTGAATTTTATGATTTATGTGATTTTTGAGAATTTTTGGGAGTTTTTACGTTTTTTATTATTTTAATATTATTTTGGGCGGTATATATATAAGCCTTCGTATTTTATTTTTTTCTCTCAATCCTTAATTATTTTTATTAATCTGATTTGATTTTCATGAGTTTCACAATTAATATGATTTTTGTGAATTTTTGTGATATTTCGGATATTTTGAATATTATAATATATTTTAGATATTTTAAGATATTTTGAATATTTTATTATATTTTAGATATTTTAAGATATTTTAGGATATTTTGAGATATTTTTAGATATTTTGAATATTATATTTTTGATATATTTTGAATATTTAATATATCTCTAATATTTTTGATCGTGTATGCGGGCACAGGGCGAGGCTTAAAAAGTAAAAATTTTTATTGACCAGAAAGCTTTGTACTGTTGATTCGGAGTCGGGGGATCTTACTAAACCCGAAACCGGAAACAGTTTTTAAAGTTTTATTTTCCGACGATTTTGTCTGACAGATAAAATCGGGGTATGTTTTATTATTCATTGGATAATATCTTTCTTAAAAAATATCTAGTGGATGATTCTAGACGCGAGCCTAGTCACTCACTCTAGAATGTTCTAGACGATGACTCATCGTTTGGTGACTAGCCTAGTGACTCACATGTTCCAGACTGTTCTAGAAAACTCTGGAAGGCGCCTCATCAACGTGCCTAGTCATCGAATGCTTTACACATGGACCAATGAGGAGTTGGTCAATATTGGTGGTTGTGACTCATCACGAAGGGCCAATAGAAACTCAACACGTGGCGTGACACCTCAGCACCTGTAACTCAGTAGATTCTAGAAGGTTCCAGAAGCGGTGACTCGCCCTGTGACTCACCGTAGTGAGTCACCTGTTCCAGAAGCTTCTCTGACGACTCACCATGCTGACTCAGCATCATGACTCACCATTGGTGACTCAGCTGATGACTCGCCATGCTGACTCACCCGTTCTAGAAAGCTCCACGGTGACTCATCATACTGACTCATCGTAGTGAGTCACATATTCTAGAAATTTCTCTTTGATGACTCGCTTTGTGACTCATCAAGGGCAATCAGTAGAAAATGATCAACAATAGTTGCTACCCAACTGGAGCAAGAGAAAAATCTATGTATATTTTATTACCCATTGGACAATAGACACTGACTTTATAAATAGTAATTATTGTTCATTGGTTAAAGTATACTAGAAAATATACAGTGTGCACTAATAGAAATTGGTCAACAAAAATAGCAACCAATAGGAATCAAGTTAGTAAATATTCAACCAATAGAAATTGGTCAAGAATAATGGCTTGACTCTTTAAGGACCAATAGGAAACAAGCTATTAAACAAATTTGGACTTCTTGAAATTTATTGATTCTACGGTGAAGGAGAAGAGCAATTGCTCTAAATGACCAATTCACTTTGTGAAATTCACGTAGAAAGCCTAAGTTGAATAAAATGAAGACTAGTCAATATTGATAGCTTTTCTTTGTTGTATCCCACGGTCAAATAAATTTTTGTAAGGCAAAATATCACAATTTAATTCTTATTATCTTTCATTAATTGAACAAGTTAGACAAAGTCAATTTTGGTGGCTTCTCTTCATGTGTTTCTACGACAATGCATGCCTTTAGGAAGGCAATTTTTACATTTCAATTCATTCCCATTCCTATGCATTTACGACCATGCATAGTAAAAGGAGATAAGTTTAATTTCAATTTCATAAAGCTAGTCAATTTTGGTGGCTCTCCATTTGATTCCCACGGCTATGCACATTTGGTGGAGGAAAATATTCTACAATTAGCTATCTCAATATATCTTCATTCTTCCTATCTCCTAAGCAACCTCACGGCCAAAGCATAGTAAAGATAAAAGAAGACTTATTTTTATTTATCAACGTCTTCACCTTTCTCCAAAATTAGCAAACTAGCAAAAGCTCTGAAATTTTCCTTCTCATTTTCTTCTTCAACCTCACGGCCTCCACACCCAACTTCATTATTCACTCTTCTATAATTCTAAACTACCTTATATCTTGCTTCCTTAATTCATCTCAAGATACTTTGTAGTTGAAACCTAAGCTTGAATCATCCATTTTCTATCTTGTTCTTCAAAGCTCAAGTTTGAAGCCTTGAAGGTAGGATTCTTTAATCTTCATATTTCTATCCATTTCAAAGTTCTAATCATGATTTTAATCCATGATTATTTTAGTTTAGAGCCTTAGGTATTAATATTGCATGTTTTCTTGATTTTCAAGAAGCTCTTGGTGGAGAAAGTTTACTTGAAGGAGGCATACAAGGAACTTGTGGACTACATCTAAGGTAAGAGGGAGATTACCCTCATCAACCATGTGTTGGTGGTAAGGAGTGGACTTATATGTGTGTGAGAATCCATTAGGATTCATTTGTGTGGATTGTTTTTAAAAGCTTTCTTAGTTGTGATTTGTAATGATATGCATGTCTATAAGCTTTGAATATATGTCTATAAGCTTTGAATATATTGTATGTGTTAGTAAATGCATGAATAATTAGTAGGATGTAACATGTTAAGGTTGGCATGAGTGTTCCAAAGAACACAAATCCAAGGCTCACGGCCTCACCACAAAAAGGGAACCAACATGTTCTCAACAATTTTCCAAAAGAGTAATTTAATTGACTTATGTAAATTGACAAGATACAAATTGATTTAGAGCAAGAAAAATGAACTTAAAGATCAAATGACAAATTTTGTGGATTTCGGCCAATATGCCAAATTTAAATGTTTTTAGTTTATAAAATTGTTTTCAATCAAGGTTAAGTAAGAACGCCAAAAGGAATTTTATTACAATGAGTTTTGAGGAATAAAAATGATTAGATTAAGTTTAAAGAGCTAAAACTAAGAATTTTACCATTTATAAGAAAATACAGTAGCTTTGGCGAAATTTCTAATGTAGAGTTCACTTTATGTTTTGAAGCACGTTAGTGGTTTTCAAAAGTGTAATTAATTGGTTGTAATATAAACAAAAGGATTTTTGACAGAAAATCTAGAAAACCATTGTTATAGATTTTCTAAGTAAAATACTGTCAATTTTGTTAAAAACAGATAAATAAGATAGAAAAGATATCCAATACATTGTATACGGTATGAAAATTATCCTACGTAGTTTAAACTTATTAAATATTATCTCTGTTTAATTTAAATAGTGATTTTTAAGGAGTTCGGACAAGAAAATGATTTAAAAATCTTACGCGATTGAGAAAATGATTTAAAAATACTACGCGATTTTAAAAATAGCAAAATATATTTACGCGATTTAAAAATGTTTGTAAAAACGATGAGATTGCGAAAACGCGCTAAAATTTCTACGCGATTGACTAAAATAGCAAGTTTTACTGTCAGGCCAAAGTGGTGGACTCGGACAGATTGAGGAATAGTATTGTCAGATGGAACATACTATATTTGAGGTTTGTTGAGATTTAAGGGTATTTATATAATTATGGTTCATATATATGCATCAAGTGGGTATGCATAGTTGATGGCTGTGATGGCTTTTGTTGTTTAGGAATGAATGAGAGCTGAATATTGTGATCCAAGTGGGAGATCTACTGGGGACGTCAGGGCGCGGTTGTTCATAGTGACCTGCGTGTCACCTTATATGCCTGGCCATGATATACCGTTGCAACGCACTGGCGTATTGTCCCGACAAACAATATTTATGTCTCGCGTCTAGCTTAGACTGTCATTATGGGTGGCAGATCTTCTGAACCATTCATATCCGAAACTGTTTAGCTCCATGGAATAGGATTGTGATGCATTGTGCACATGCATAGTTGAGTATATATTGTTATGACATTGTCAAGGTCCATATCTTGGTGGCATACTCATTACATATGTATATTATTGATATCTGTTGTTGATATATTGTTGATAATTATATTATTGTGATATATGTTTTCTGAACAAAATGATAATTGTTAACATGATTATACTTGTGATATTTGTGTATATGGAATGACTTTGTCATTTGTATCATTCTTTGCTACCATACTGGTATTGGTGAAAAGGGATCTCACCTCTTTGTTGTATTGCTTTGTTATGTTTATATTGAACTATATAGTAGGAGAAACGAATTTCTAAGACTCATTGGAGGCAATGTTCGGTGGTCGGTGACGGCGTCGAGGAGTGATCTTCCCAATTTCAACAGGATGCAGTTTGGTGGAGAAACGAAACATATATGTTTAGTTTTCTCGTTAGTGTGGGTACCGTGCTATTAGTAGTACCTGTCATTGGGCTTGTAAGTTATATGTTTTATTTCTTTATTGGATATTATGTGGTATAAATAAAGTTGTGTAATAATCTTTCAATTTATTTGCTGTATTACTCATACTTTGGTAAGTTTATGTTTCCGTGAAAAGAAATTTTAAAAATCCATCTTTTAAAACTCAAGGCTTTTATGAAATGATTTTCAAGTTTTAAGTTTTTAGAATAAAATGTGATGCCTTATGGAGGGTGTTACAACCGTCAGTGTTTCTGCCCTGATGATCAAGGAAAGAGAGCTCATCGAACAGTTTAGAGATACTTGGTCATTTGTTAAGTTGGAACCCGGAAGGATTAGTATGAACATGGTTACCATCTCAAGTGAACTAATGGAGGACATATGAGAAAAACAAAAAGTTGACAAATTCTTGCAAGAAGTGAGAGAGTTAATGAAGCAAGGTAAGGAAACAGACTTCGAGGAAGGAATGGATGGAATTCTGAGATTCAGGTGTAGAGTTTGTATTCCCCGTGACCAAGATCTTAAATAGTACATTGTGGATCATGCTCACACCAGCAAGTTGAATATGTACCTGGGTATAATGAAGATGTACCAAGATCTGAATAAGTTGTTCTGGTGGCATGGGATGAAAAGTGACGTCACTAGATGCGTATCGACTTATCTAGTTTGTCAAAAAGCCAAAGTGGAACATCAAAGACCTGCAGGATTGCTACAACTGTTGTCTATTCCTGAATGGAAATGGGACAACATTACAATGGATTTTGTTATGGGTTTGCCAAGAACAAGAAGAGGACACAATTCGATTTGGGTAATAGTTGATCGACTCACAAAGTCGGCTCATTTCCTTTCGATCAATATAAGGTACAGTCTGGAGAAGTTGACCCAAGTGTACATTAGAGAGATCGTTAGACTGCATGGTGAAACACCCCTTGATGCAGCAACCGAAGCATAATCGTCATTACACCACAGTTACTAAATCTAAGTGTGTCACAGTCATGATAACAGTAACTTAAATTCTCAAGAGTATATTTTTTTTTTTGACAATTTGCATAGGTAGAAAATATGAGCCTCGAATGAAATATAAATATATTCAAGCCATGATACAACCACTAAAATAAAATCATATCTCTTATACATATATATATATAGTCAATTTACACAAATCAACGATGACATATAATATAATAATTACGAGTCCAATAAGATACGGCGGAATAAAACACTAAAAGGGAGAAAAGTAGTGACCCGTGGATAGGTACTACTAGCGGACAAAGCCGCAACCCCATATACACATACGACGCTTCGGAGTCCCAGTCAACAAGTCAGGCATCAATGCCTCCACGCAGCTGCACTCGTACGTAGCCAAAGAAACCTTGTCCAAACGCCCAATCCAATCAACCAAAGTGCGGTCCCTCTTTATCTTCCTCACGATCTTTTATCGATATAAGTATAAAACAGACATACAAAGATATAGGAAACACAGAAAGAGGTAAGACATCCTACATCATTACCAATTATAGCATGCTAGAAACATTACGGCGCCACGCGCCCAAATAGCAAATCAGAAACAGTATATTCAAATACTAACAGTAAGTCCAACAGTAAGCAATTAAACAGTCCAGGCAGGTAATCATTACAGCAGTGAACAGATAAGTCATAATATGGAACACAGATAATAACAACAATGTATATACATGTCATGTCTCATATGCATGTTCTCTCAAACCCCTACTCCATGGAGCTAAACTCAATCAATCGGAGAGAAAGATCGGAGACATGTCCGTAACTCACGCCGCCGAGCCGGTGCTATCAATAAATTTTCTCATGCGCAAATCATGGCATTGTACAGACATTCTACACTAGATCACGATATAGGACAGTGTCAAGTCCGGATCGTCGGTGTGTTTGCATCGGTTTGCCCCACGGCACAGAGGAGCTCTAAACTGTCCATGTGGAGGACCCGCACCCCGACGCCCCCGAGGTCATAACACGACCCACACTTGTCTATTCGCACCCGCACTAAGGTGTGTTCAATCTCCTAGGCAACTTGGCCTTACAACAGTCCACAAGGACAAACACAATGCATAAGATACTATGCATGCACATGTATGATCCACCATCTCATACAAGTTCATAATATGCCACATTAGGCCAATATAAGCATCAATATATAAATGGTCACTCGCATGGACCCATAATCACATAATATCAATATCAAATCAATTAATACGTCATTAGGTTCATTATGAATCCTAACTTAGAATTTATTCCTCATTTCAAGGTTCATGTTCAAAAATCAACTTAACATACTAAGGCAATTCGATCTCCAATAACTTACATTTTATTTAAGCCCTCAAGTCTCACATTCTCATGTTCTTTACCCACTTATAATCACCTTAAGTCTTATGATGAAATCATTCTTAGTCCTTTAAGGCTTATGAAGTCTTAATCCTAATAATCCTTCTAATTTAATAATTGTCCATTTCATTACCTAGTTCTCTAAGTATCTAATTACTTATACTTCCAATTTACCAAAATTACATTTTCCCTAAAAAATGTACTAGAGGCCGTGGCCTCCTAATGAATTCAATTCCAATTCCTTTCAAACCATAATCTTGTACACCACTCCCTTAATTATTTAAAGTGTTCACTTGTTCAATTAACTCACCAAAAACCCTAGGTTCTTGGCTCCAAAACCGTAGCCACCATAGAAGTTTCAACTTCCAATTGTTCTTCCATTAAATCCCATCTTGTTACTTAATTAATCCTAGTCTTATACTTATTGCACATTAACCATAAAATTACCCCATTTTTCCACCCAAAACCGTGGCATCACTTGAGTTTCAATTTCAAATTCTTCTTCCATTACATTCCATATTTATACATTGACTACTTCAAATCAAATGCTTGTTACAATTTATTACAATTTCCTTTAATTGCTAGCCTCAAAACCGTGGCCACCAAGGAGGGCATTCAACCATTTTCCATCCATATCAAGTCATCAAATCCAATCTAACATTCCATTATATTCAACAATTCAATCCAATAGCAAAAATAAATAAAAATCAACACATAGCATAATTAATCATTAAATTCAAGAACAACCCTCATTAGGGTTCTTCCACAAATCAAACAATCAAGGTTCCTAGATGCTAAAAATGGTTGAAGAGGAGTGTCTTCCTCTTACTTGAGTGTAGAAATCAAGAGAGCTCCAAGAATGCTCCTTGGAATTTTCGGATTCAACCTCCAAAGTCCCTAAAAATGGCAACTTGTTAGAATGAACACTAAGGCTTGGAAAAATGGAATATGAGTGGTCATAGAAGAGACCATGAGCACGAAAATGAGAGGGAAAGAAGAGTGGTCTTGAACTTACCCAAAAATGCTCAAAGTTGGAGCTTGGAGAAAATGGTGAAAATGGTGGAATCTCAAGAAGCTCCAAGAGGGAAAGGTGTTTAGAATGGTGAGGAGAGTAAGAAAATGTAATTTGTTTAATTTTTTGTGAAGATGGAGGGGCTGGATGGTGGCTGGCTGTGTGGTGTGGGAGAGAAATGGAGAAGAAGAAGAAAGGAAGAAGAAGAAGAATGACGTAAAAGGAAGAAAGAAAAGGTGTTTTGGGTGATAATGTGTTAAATGTAATATTAGGACAATGAAATCAATTCTTTCTCCTTGAGTGGCAGCTGCAACGTAAAAGAGAGAGAGAGATGGGTGGGAAATTTGGCTTCCAAAGGAAGCCAAAACACATGGGTCAAAGGTAAGGTCAAAGCTTCTTAAGGAAGCTTTGATTATTTTACTATTAAATTTGAATTAAAGTGGATGGATTAGACATAAAGTAGATTGCATTAGGATAATGTGATAGGATTTTTATTACACACTATTATCCAATAGATAATAGTTACAGATGACAGAAGTCAGTATTTAATTAATCTGACAGATGAATTTTTTTTTGTATTGATTTATTTTGTCTGTTAGAATTTCTCGAAAATTATGAAACCTCGTAAACTGTGTCAAGCCTCGGGTTTAGTAAGATCCCCGTCGGCATGTCCATAGTCCAAGGTTCGCGGAGAGAAAACATCGCGTTTCCCGGGTTCGTTGCAGTGGCGCACGCAAAACGAGGAATATACTGTAATATTCGACGTTTCCAGAAAATTCCCAGAAAATTCTCAAAAATTGCAAATATTATAAAACGACTATCCGTCATATAAATTTCCAATTTTTAAAGCGTCACAGTCATTTTTACGACTCTGCTCAATGTTTGCGCAAAACGAGAAATATATTAAAATATTCATCGTTCCCGGATAATTCTGAAAAAATTCACATAAATCACAAATATTGGAAAATGACTATTCATGGTGAAATAATCAATTTCCGGAGTGTTACACTGGTCTCAGAAATTCTCAAATCCAATGTACACGTAAAACGAGAGAATATATTAAAATATTCGACGGTTCCTAAAATTCCCAGAAAATTCCCAAAAATTTCAAATATTATAAAATGACTATTCGTCACATAATTTTCCAATTTTTGAAGCACTACGATCGTTTTCACGACTCTTCTTTCGAGTTTCACGCAAAACGAAGAATATATTAAAATATTCTCGTTCTCAGAAAAAATCCAGAGAAATTCTAGAAAATCCCAAATATTGTAAAATGATCATTTATCCTGAAATTATTAATTTTCGGGATGTTACAATACTCCCCTTCAAATAGAAATTTCGTCCTCGAAATTTTCATCCTTTAGGTCAACATTGACGTGTTTCTTCATCTTATTTTCTTACCCTCATCAGATTGTGTCTCTAGTTACGTCGATTTAGATCACCCTTACCAACGCGATCTCTATATCTTTGCGTTGCTTTATCCTTCTATTCTCAATCTTCATGAGAAGTTTTTTTTTTTTTTCATAAATCAGACTCTCTCTGAATTGCACCGGGTTTAGTTGATGATGTGGTGGATCGGTGACATACTTTCGCGATCGTGACATATGAAAGATATTATGGAGATTTAGAAAGAAAGGATAACAGAATCCGCTGACAAGCTATTGAACCAAACCCGAAACGAAATTTGATATAGTCCCAAGAATTTTGGAATGGGTTTATTAGTAACCCGAGACAGGACGACACTGAAACTAAACGTTATACTCCTTCAAAAACTCTAATCACCTTTCCTGTCTCATGTTCAGCCCACCCTTTTTTTTTTTCTTATTGAATGGATACTTCAGGTCCTTGTGATTGTTAAAAGCGTTGATCGCAGCAAGTGTCTCCATATTCTCAGAGCAATCTTTAACTACGGCTAGCACCAAACCACGAGTTGGGCAATTCTTAATGCGTCCTCAACTATCTTGAGGTGTAAGTCACAACCTTCCTAACCTTGCATGAACACATATCCTGGATTTTAATGTGAAGCATAAAATTCTCCAAACAGTTCCCTGGGATTAGGTAGAACCAAATCTGACAAGCATTCGAATGTCTCCTCGACCTTTAAAATCTTTCTTCACACGCGTTAGTCCATAGAAGTTTTTATTCTCTTCTTGCAAACTGAGCAAAATATTCGGCTATCTTGGAGGATCCATTGATACTCCTTCAATCTTTGTGTCTTCTTCGATAAGACTAACTAATTCCGCCAGCTATGTGTCTCTTTTACGGTCTCCGATCTTTTCTTTTGAAGAACTGCTTCAATCTCTTGGGAATCCACAACAATCCCTCCGTTTGGGATTTCATGATCCAAAATTGAACCTTCTCAATTAAGAATCCGTACTCTGATACTTTGGCATTTGCTCTCTCTCCTTTAAAGTCAGGAAAACTATGCCGAGATGTCCAACGTGCATCTCCATATTTTCGAGAATAGATCAGAACGTCATCATTAATGACAATGACAATTCTGTTCTGGGTAAGGACAAAAGATACAATTCATGCCACTCATGAATACGACAAGAGGATTGGTTATTCCGAACGGCACCACGGGACACCCATAATGCCCATAGCGCATTCGAAATCATTTCGGGACATTCTCAATCTCCCGCGGATTTAATGATGACCAGGACGTACATCTTTCTCCGAGGATGCTCACCCTTGATCATGGTCTCGATCGTTTGACGATGGTGCTATCCTCACTGAAATGTTCCCTTCTTCTCCTTAACTGACAGCACCGTAGTTTATCACGAGAAACTCTTTGACTACAATGGTGACAGTCATATTCCCTTTTCTTTAGTCCTCTATAAAAGGTAACACGTATCCTTGGATTTCTTTTCCCTCACAAAGCTTCAACTTTGTTGGTTGTTACGAACTCAAAAGCCTTAGTTTCAAAAATCACTAAGGTGTTGATCGAAATGCTCTAGCAGGTGATAATCGGAAACGACCAATCAATTTCTAGAATCACGGGCTCAAATAGATATGATTTTAGGTAAGCGAGATAGATCAACGAAAGATTCAGTCTTTAGTAGAAATAGAATAGATTACATAAACTTAGGTGTCAACGACAAGTCTTGGTAACAGAAATAGAAATAATTTAAGTTGAAGATAGGAAAGATACAGATGAATCCTAATGATCCACAAAGTTACAAATTGTAAAAGGAAGGGTTACCCCCGAATTATACAAAGACGATTACGGTAATCGTCATTTGAGGCATAACTTCCACGGTTTAGATCTCCGAATTTTGAAGTCTCAGCACCTCCCAAGGTATAAGTTCTGGCTTCCGCTTATGGTTCTACAACCTTTATAGCATTGACTGAAGAATTTACCTTTGCTCGGTCGCAGTTGCGAGAGACGTGTCCAGGCTTTCCACATTTAAAACAGATTATCCCTTTGATCTTACACTCCCTCGTGAAGTGCTCCTTTCCGCATTTCATACATCTTGGCGAAGATGTCGGGATCTGACTAGATACACTGCCACTAGTACTTTGCCCAGGAATCGGTTGTTGTTGTTGTTTCCCTGATACCCGTGCGCATGGTTTTCGCTTAAACTGGTTAACTTTTCTATTATTCCTCCTTTGGAATCTAGGTAGTCCACGTTTGCCCCGAAGTCGACTTTCCTCCAACAGATTCTGAACCTCAACTTCCAACTCTCGTTGTTGCGTGATCCTCTGATCCTGGTAAGTTGTCATCTCAGCTACCATTTGCCTTTCTTCTGCAGTCACGGCCATACTCCTATTGTCTTGTCCCGTGCTCACATGTATACGTCTGTCACGAGCCACCGCCCTTGCATGTCTACTGCGAGCCATTGAATCTCTCTGAAGACGGACATAATTACAACAAACAAAAAAAAAATTACTTCAAACAATGTTATCTCCCTATGAAAACCCAACACAGAGAGTCACACAATTCACACAATTCAAGCAAGACAAGCTCAATTCCATACATCCTAACAATCTCCACCGAACTTCTTCATTCTGCTTCCACAAAGCGTAATCCCTCGTAAGTCGTCAACTCCCAAACTGCTTCTCGAATCTAGTTTACACCAACTATTTCTTTCTCCAGAAGATCGGTTTTCCAAAACCTTTTGATCTCCTCACAAAAGAATTCCTATTTTCCTAACACAGTACGCCTAGGTGAAGTCATAGTTTCTGTACACACGAACATTACATATTGAGTAGGCCAGTCCTCAACATCATGTAATCGCATAACAAGTAGCTATCAACATTCAACCTACAGACAAGTCATGCATTCCTTTCCCATCATCTCAATCAAGAGACAAGGAAGTGCACAACGACCAAATTCTAATATGCCTAAACATAGCAAGTCCATACCCTGGCTCAACAGGATGAACCGCTTCTGGATACCACCTAATGAAACACCCCTTGATGCAGCAACCGAAGCATAATCGTCATTACACCACAGTTACTAAATCTAAGTGTGTCACAGTCATGATAACAGTAACTTAAATTCTCAAGAGTATATTTTTTTTTTTTGACAATTTGCATAGGTAGAAAATATGAGCCTCGAATGAAATATAAATATATTCAAGCCATGATACAACCACTAAAATAAAATCATATCTCTTATACATATATATATATATATAGTCAATTTACACAAATCATCGATGACATATAATATAATAATTACGAGTCCAATAAGATACGGCGGGAATAAAACACTAAAAGGGAGAAAAGTAGTGACCCAGGGATAGGTACTACTAGCGGACAAAGCCGCAACCCCATATACACATACGACGCTCGAGTCCCAGTCAACAAGTCAGGCATCAATGCCTCCACGCAGCTGCACTCGTACGTAGCCAAAGAAACCTTGTCCAAACGCCCAATCCAATCAACCAAAGTGCGGTCCCTCTTTATCTTCCTCACGATCTTTTATCGATATAAGTATAAAACAGACATACAAAGATATAGGAAACACGAAAGAGGTAAGACATCCTACATCATTACCAATTATAGCATGCTAGAAACATTACGGCGCCACGCGCCCAAATAGCAAATCGAAACAGAAGATATTCAAATACTAACAAGAAGTCCAACGAAGCAATAAGCAATTAAACAGTCCGAGCGGGTAATCATTACAAAGGCGGTGAACGATAAGTCATAATATGGAACACGAGATAATAACAACAATGTATATACATGTCATGTCTCATATGCATGTTCTCTCAAACCCCTACTCCATGGAGCTAAACTCAATCAATCGGAGAGAAAGATCGGGAGACATGTCTCGTAACTCATTGCCGAGGCCGTGCTATCAATAAATTTTCTCATGCGCAAATCATGGCATTGTACAGACATTCTACACTAGATCACGATATAGGACAGTGTCAAGTCCGGATCGTCGGTGTGTTGCATCGGTTTGCCCCACGGCACGGAGGAGCTCTAAACGTCCATGTGGAGGACCCGCACCCCGACGCCCCGAGGTCATAACACGACCCACACTTGTCTATTCGCACCCGCACTAAGGTGTGTTCAATCTCCTAGGCAACTTGGCCTTACAACAGTCCACAAGGACAAACACAATGCATAAGATACTATGCATGCACATGTATGATCCACCATCTCATACAAGTTCATAATATGCCACATTAGGCCAATATAAGCATCAATATATAAATGGTCACTCGCATGGACCCATAATCACATAATATCAATATCAAATCAATTAATACGTCATTAGGTTCATTATGAATCCTAACTTAGAATTTATTCCTCATTTCAAGGTTCATGTTCAAAAATCAACTTAACATACTAAGGCAATTCGATCTCCAATAACTTACATTTTATTTAAGCCCTCAAGTCTCACATTCTCATGTTCTTTACCCACTTATAATCACCTTAAGTCTTATGATGAAATCATTCTTAGTCCTTTAAGGCTTATGAAGTCTTAATCCTAATAATCCTTCTAATTTAATAATTGTCCATTTCATTACCTAGTTCTCTAAGTATCTAATTACTTATACTTCCAATTTACCAAAATTACATTTTCCCTAAAAATGTACTAGAGGCCGTGGCCTCCTAATGAATTCAATTCCAATTCCTTTCAAACCATAATCTTGTACACCACTCCCTTAATTATTTAAAGTGTTCACTTGTTCAATTAACTCACCAAAAACCCTAGGTTCTTGGCTCCAAAACCGTAGCCACCATAGAAGTTTCAACTTCCAATTGTTCTTCCATTAAATCCCATCTTGTTACTTAATTAATCCTAGTCTTATACTTATTGCACATTAACCATAAAATTACCCCATTTTTCCACCCAAAACCGTGGCATCACTTGAGTTTCAATTTCAAATTCTTCTTCCATTACATTCCATATTTATACATTGACTACTTCAAATCAAATGCTTGTTACAATTTATTACAATTTCCTTTAATTGCTAGCCTCAAAACCGTGGCCACCAAGGAGGGCATTCAACCATTTTCCATCCATATCAAGTCATCAAATCCAATCTAACATTCCATTATATTCAACAATTCAATCCAATAGCAAAAATAAATAAAAATCAACACATAGCATAATTAATCATTAAATTCAAGAACAACCCTCATTAGGGTTCTTCCACAAATCAAACAATCAAGGTTCCTAGATGCTAAAAATGGTTGAAGAGGAGTGTCTTCCTCTTACTTGAGTGTAGAAATCAAGAGAGCTCCAAGAATGCTCCTTGGAATTTTCGGATTCAACCTCCAAAGTCCCTAAAAATGGCAACTTGTTAGAATGAACACTAAGGCTTGGAAAAATGGAATATGAGTGGTCATAGAAGAGACCATGAGCACGAAAATGAGAGGGAAAGAAGAGTGGTCTTGAACTTACCCAAAAATGCTCAAAGTTGGAGCTTGGAGAAAATGGTGAAAATGGTGGAATCTCAAGAAGCTCCAAGAGGAAAGGTGTTTAGAATGGTGAGGAGAGTAAGAAAATGTAATTTGTTTAATTTTTGTGAAGATGGAGGGGCTGGATGGTGGCTGGCTGTGTGGTGTGGGAGAGAAATGGAGAAGAAGAAGAAAGGAAGAAGAAGAAGAATGACGTAAAAGGAAGAAAGTTAAAAGGTGTTTTGGGTGATAATGTGTTAAATGTAATATTAGGACAATGAAATCAATTCTTTCTCCTTGAGTGGCAGCTGCAACGTAAAAGAGAGAGAGAGATGGGTGGAAATTTGGCTTCCAAAGGAAGCCAAAACACATGGGTCAAAGTAAGGTCAAAGCTTCTTAAGGAAGCTTTGATTATTTTACTATTAAATTTGAATTAAAGTGGATGGATTAGACATAAAGTAGATTGCATTAGGATAATGTGATAGGATTTTTATTACACACTATTATCCAATAGATAATAGTTACATTGAGAAGTCGGTATTTAATTAATCCGACAGATGAATTTTTTCATTTGTATTGATTTATTTTGTCTGTTAGAATTTCTCGAAAATTATGAAACCTCGTAAATCGTGTCAAGCCTCGGGTTTAGTAAGATCCCCGTCGGCATGTCCATAGTCCAAGGTTCGCAGAGAAAACATCGCGTTTCCCTGGTTCGGTGGCGCTACAAGACGCAAAACGAGGAATATCTTGTAATATTCGACGTTTCCGAGAAAATTCCCAGAAAATTCTCAAAAATTGCAAATATTATAAAACGACTATCCGTCATATAAATTTCCAATTTTTAAAGCGTCACAGTCATTTTCACGACTCTGCTCAATGTTTGCGCAAAACGAGAAATATATTAAAATATTCATCGTTCCCAGATAATTCCGAAAAAATTCATATAAATCACAAATATTGGAAAATGACTATTCATGGTGAAATAATCAATTTCCGGAGTGTTACACTGGTCTCAGCAATTCTCAGTCCAATGTACACGCAAAACGAGGAATATATTAAAATATTCGACGGTTCCGGAAAATTCCCAGAAAATTCCCAAAAATTTCAAATATTATAAAATGACTATTCGTCACATAATTTTCCAATTTTTGAAGCACTACAGTCGTTTTCACGACTACTGCTTTCGAGTTTCACGCAAAACGAAGAATATATTAAAATATTCTCGTTCTCGAAAAATCCTGAGAGAAATTCTAGAAAATCCCAAATATTGTAAAATGATCATTTATCCTGAAATTATTAATTTTCGGGATGTTACAATACTCCCCTTCAAATAGAAATTTCGTCCTCGAAATTTTCATCCTTTAGGTCAACATTGACGTGTTTCTTCATCTTATTTTCTTACCCTCATCAGATTGTGTCTCTAGTTACGTCGATTTAGATCACCCTTACCAACGCGATCTCTATATCTTTGCGTTGCTTTATCCTTCTATTCTCAATCTTCACGAGAAGTTTTTTTTTTCATAAATCAGACTCTCTCTGAATTGCACCGGGTTTAGTTGATGATGTGGCTGGATCGGTGACATACTTTCGCGATCGTGACATATGAAAGATATTATGGAGATTTAGAAAGAAAGGATAACAGAATCCGCTGACAAGCTATTGAACCAAACCCGAAACGAAATTTGATATAGTCCCAAGAATTTTGGAATGGGTTTATTAGTAACCCAGACAGGACGACACTGAAACTAAACGTTATACTCCTTCAAAAACTCTAATCACCTTTCCTGTCTCATGTTCAGCCCACCTTTTTTTTTTTTCTTATTGAATGGATACTTCAGGTCCTTGTGATTGTTAAAAGCGTTGATCGCAGCAAGTGTCTCCATATTCTCAGAGCAATCTTTAACTACGGCTAGCACCAAACCACGAGTTGGGCAATTCTTAATGCGTCCTCAACTATCTTGAGGTGTAAGTCACAACCTTCCTAACCTTGCATGAACACATATCCTGGATTTTAATGTGAAGCATAAAATTCTCCAAACAGTTCCCTGGGATTAGGTAGAACCAAATCTGACAAGCATTCGAATGTCTCCTCGACCTTTAAAATCTTTCTTCACACGCGTTAGTCCATAGAAGTTTTTATTCTCTTCTTGCAAACTGAGCAAAATATTCGGCTATCTTGGAGGATCCATTGATACTCCTTCAATCTTTGTGTCTTCTTCGATAAGACTAACTAATTCCGCCACTATGTGTCTCTTTTACGGTCTCCGATCTTTTCTTTTGAAGAACTGCTTCAATCTCTTGGGAATCCACAACAATCCCTCCGTTTGGGATTTCATGATCCAAAATTGAACCTTCTCAATTAAGAATCCGTACTCTGATACTTTGGCATTTGCTCTCTCTCCTTTAAAGTCAGGAAAACTATGCCGAGATGTCCAACGTGCATCTCCATATTTTCGAGAATAGATCAAAACGTCATCATTAATGACAATGACAATTCTGTTATAGGTAAGGACAAAAGATACAATTCATGTCACTCATGAATACGACAAGAGGATTTGTTATTCCGAACGGCATCACGAGACACCCATAATGCCCATAGCGCATTCGAAATCATTTCGGGGACATTCTCAATCTCCCGCGGATTTAATGATGACCAGGACGTACATCTTTCTCCGAGGATGCTCACCCTTGATCATGGTCTCGATCGTTTGACGATGGTGCTATCCTCACTGAAATGTCCCTTCTTCTCCTTAACTGACAGCACCGTAGTTTATCACGAGAAACTCTTTGACTACAATGGTGACAGTCATATTCCCTTTTCTTTAGTCCTCTATAAAAGGTAACACGTATCCTTGGATTTCTTTTCCCTCACAAAGCTTCAACTTTGTTGGTTGTTACGAACTCAAAAGCCTTAGTTTCAAAAATCACTAAGGTGTTGATCGAAATGCTCTAGCGGTGATAATCGGGAAACGACCAATCAATTTCTAGAATCACGGGCTCAAATAGATATGATTTTAGGTAAGCGAGATAGATCAACGAAAGATTCGGTCTTTAGTAGAAATAGAATAGATTACATAAACTTAGGTGTCAACGACAAGTCTTAGTAACGAAAATAGAAATAATTTAAGTTGAAGATAGGAAAGATACGAGATGAATCCTAATGATCCACAAAGTTACAAATTGTAAAAGGAAGGGTTACCCCCGAGAATTATACAGCACGATTACAGGATCGTCATTTGAGGCATAACTTCCACGGTTTAGATCTCCGAATTTTGAAGTCTCAGCACCTCCCAAGGTATAAGTTCTGGCTTCCGCTTGTGGTTCTACAACCTTTATAGCATTGACTGAAGAATTTACCTTTGCTCGGTCGCAGTTGCGAGAGACGTGTCCAGGCTTTCCACATTTAAAACAGATTATCCCTTTGATCTTACACTCCCTCGTGAAGTGCTCCTTTCCGCATTTCATACATCTTGGCGAAGATGTCGGGATCTGACTAGATACACTGCCACTAGTACTTTGCCCAAGAATCGGTTGTTGTTGTTGTTTCCCCGATACCGTGCGCATGGTTTTCGCTTAAACTGGTTAACTTTTCTATTATTCCTCCTTTGGAATCTAGGTAGTCCACGTTTGCCCCGAAGTCGACTTTCCTCCAACAGATTCTGAACCTCAACTTCCAACTCTCGTTGTTGCGTGATCCTCGATCTGGTAAGTTGTCATCTCGGCTACCATTTGCCTTTCTTCTCCGAGTCACGGCCATACTCCTATTGTCTTGTCCCGTGCTCACATGTATACGTCTGTCACGAGCCACCGCCCTTGCATGTCTACTCGAGCCATTGAATCTCTCTGAAGACGGACATAATTACAACAAACAAAAAAAAAAATTACTTCAAACAATGTTATCTCCCTATGAAAACCCAACACGAGAGTCACACAATTCACACAATTCAAGCAAGACAAGCTCAATTCCATACATCCTAACAATCTCCAGCTCGAACTTCTTCATTCTCGCTTCCACAAATGTAATCCCTCGTAAGCCGTCAACTCCCAAACTTCTCGAATCTAGTTTACACCAACTATTTCTTTCTCCGAAGATCGGTTTTCCAAAACCTTTTGATCTCCTCACAAAAGAATTCCTATTTTCCTAACACAGTACGCCTAGGTGAAGTCATAGTTTCCTGTACACACAGAACATTACATATTGAGTAGGCCAGTCCTCAACATCATGTAACTGCATAACAGTAGCTATCAACATTCAACCTACAGCAAGTCATGCATTCCTTTCCCATCATCTCAATCAAGAGACAAGGAAGTGCACAACAAACCAAATTCTAATATGCCTAAACATAGCAAGTCCAAACCCCGGCTCAACAGGATGAACTGCTCTGATACCACCTAATGTAACACCCCTTGATGCAGCAACCGAAGCATAATCGTCATTACACCACAGTTACTAAATCTAAGTGTGTCACAGTCATGATAACAGTAACTTAAATTCTCAAGAGTATATTTTTTTTTTGACAATTTGCATAGGTAGAAAATATGAGCCTCGAATGAAATATAAATATATTCAAGCCATGATACAACCACTGAAATAAAATCATATCTCTTATACATATATATATATAGTCAATTTACACAAATCACTGATGACATATAATATAATAATTACGAGTCCAATAAGATACGGAATAAAACACTAAAAGGGAGAAAAGTAGTGACCCAGGGATAGGTACTACTAGCAGACAAAGCCGCAACCCCATATACACATACGACGCTCGGAGTCCCAGTCAACAAGTCAGGCATCAATGCCTCCACGCAGCTGCACTCGTACGTAGCCAAAGAAACCTTGTCCAAACGCCCAATCCAATCAACCAAAGTGCGGTCCCTCTTTATCTTCCTCACGATCTTTTATCGATATAAGTATAAAACAGACACATACAAAGATATAGGAAACACGAAAAGAGGTAAGACATCCTACATCATTACCAATTATAGCATGCTAGAAACATTACGGCGCCACGCGCCCAAATAGCAAATCGAAACAAGATATTCAAATACTAACAAGTAAGTCCAACGAGAAGCAATTAAACGGTCCGAGCGGTAATCATTACAAGCGGTGAACGATAAGTCATAATATGGAACACGAGATAATAACAACAATGTATATACATGTCATGTCTCATATGCATGTTCTCTCAAACCCCTACTCCATGGAGCTAAACTCAATCAATCGGAGAGAAAGATCGGAGAGACATGTACGTAACTCATTTCTGCCGAGGCCAGTGCTATCAATAAATTTTCTCATGCGCAAATCATGGCATTGTACAGACATTCTACACTAGATCACGATATAGGACAGTGTCAAGTCCGGATCGTCGGTGTGTTTGCATCGGTTTGCCCCACGGCACAGAGGAGCTCTAAACTGTCCATGTGGAGGACCCGCACCCGACGCCCCGGGTCATAACATGACCCACACTTGTCTATTCGCACCCGCACTAAGGTGTGTTCAATCTCCTAGGCAACTTGGCCTTACAACAGTCCACAAGGACAAACACAATGCATAAGATACTATGCATGCACATGTATGATCCACCATCTCATACAAGTTCATAATATGCCACATTAGGCCAATATAAGCATCAATATATAAATGGTCACTCGCATGGACCCATAATCACATAATATCAATATCAAATCAATTAATACGTCATTAGGTTCATTATGAATCCTAACTTAGAATTTATTCCTCATTTCAAGGTTCATGTTCAAAAATCAACTTAACATACTAAGGCAATTCGATCTCCAATAACTTACATTTTATTTAAGCCCTCAAGTCTCACATTCTCATGTTCTTTACCCACTTATAATCACCTTAAGTCTTATGATGAAATCATTCTTAGTCCTTTAAGGCTTATGAAGTCTTAATCCTAATAATCCTTCTAATTTAATAATTGTCCATTTCATTACCTAGTTCTCTAAGTATCTAATTACTTATACTTCCAATTTACCAAAATTACATTTTCCCTAAAAATGTACTAGAGGCCGTGGCCTCCTAATGAATTCAATTCCAATTCCTTTCAAACCATAATCTTGTACACCACTCCCTTAATTATTTAAAGTGTTCACTTGTTCAATTAACTCACCAAAAACCCTAGGTTCTTGGCTCCAAAACCGTAGCCACCATAGAAGTTTCAACTTCCAATTGTTCTTCCATTAAATCCCTTGTTACTTAATTAATCCTAGTCTTATACTTATTGCACATTAACCATAAAATTACCCCATTTTTCCACCCAAAACCGTGGCATCACTTGAGTTTCAATTTCAAATTCTTCTTCCATTACATTCCATATTTATACATTGACTACTTCAAATCAAATGCTTGTTACAATTTATTACAATTTCCTTTAATTGCTAGCCTCAAAACCGTGGCCACCAAGGAGGGCATTCAACCATTTTCCATCCATATCAAGTCATCAAATCCAATCTAACATTCCATTATATTCAACAATTCAATCCAATAGCAAAAATAAATAAAAATCAACACATAGCATAATTAATCATTAAATTCAAGAACAACCCTCATTAGGGTTCTTCCACAAATCAAACAATCAAGGTTCCTAGATGCTAAAAATGGTTGAAGAGGAGTGTCTTCCTCTTACTTGAGTGTAGAAATCAAGAGAGCTCCAAGAATGCTCCTTGGAATTTTCGGATTCAACCTCCAAAGTCCCTAAAAATGGCAACTTGTTAGAATGAACACTAAGGCTTGGAAAAATGGAATATGAGTGGTCATAGAAGAGACCATGAGCACGAAAATGAGAGGGAAAGAAGAGTGGTCTTGAACTTACCCAAAAATGCTCAAAGTTGGAGCTTGGAGAAAATGGTGAAAATGGTGGAATCTCAAGAAGCTCCAAGAGGGAAAGGTGTTTAGAATGGTGAGGAGAGTAAGAAAATGTAATTTGTTTAATTTTTTGTGAAGATGGAGGGGCTGGATGGTGGCTGGCTGTGTGGTGTGGGAGAGAAATGGAGAAGAAGAAGAAAGGAAGAAGAAGAAGAATGACGTAAAAGGAAGAAAGAAAAGGTGTTTTGGGTGATAATGTGTTAAATGTAATATTAGGACAATGAAATCAATTCTTTCTCCTTGAGTGGCAGCTGCAACGTAAAAGAGAGAGAGAGAGTGGGTGGGAAATTTGGCTTCCAAAGGAAGCCAAAACACATGGGTCAAAGTAAGGTCAAAGCTTCTTAAGGAAGCTTTGATTATTTTACTATTAAATTTGAATTAAAGTGGATGGATTAGACATAAAGTAGATTGCATTAGGATAATGTGATAGGATTTTTATTACACACTATTATCCAATAGATAATAGTTACAGTTGACAGAAGTCAGTATTTAATTAATCGACAGATGAATTTTTTTCATTTGTATTGATTTATTTTGTCTGTTAGAATTTCTCGAAAATTATGAAACCTCGTAAATCTGTGTCAAGCCTCGGGTTTAGTAAGATCCCCGTCGGCATGTCCATAGTCCAAGGTTCGCAGAGAAAACATCGCGTTTCCACTGGTTCAGTCGTGCGCATACGCATACAAAACGAGGAATATCTTGTAATATTCGACGTTTCCTTAAAATTCCCGAGAAAATTCTCAAAAATTGCAAATATTATAAAACGACTATCCGTCATATAAATTTCCAATTTTTAAAGCGTCCATGACAGATCATTTTCACGACTCTGCTCAATGTTTGCATGAAACGAGAAATATATTAAAATATTCATCGTTCCCAGATAATTCAAAAAAATTCACATAAATCACAAATATTGGAAAATGACTATTCATGGTGAAATAATCAATTTCCGGAGTGTTACACTGGTCTCAAGCAATTCTCAATCAATGTACACGCAAAACGAGGAATATATTAAAATATTCGACGGTTCGGAAAATTCCCGAGAAAAATTCCCAAAAATTTCAAATATTATAAAATGACTATTCGTCACATAATTTTCCAATTTTTGAAGCACTACAGTCGTTTTCACGACTCTGCTCGAGTTTCACGCAAAACGAAGAATATATTAAAATATTCTGCGTTCTCAGAAAAATCCAGAGAAATTCTAGAAAATCCCAAATATTGTAAAATGATCATTTATCCTGAAATTATTAATTTTCGGGATGTTACACATGGTGTGCCTACGAGTATTGTTTCGGATAGGGATCTGAGGTTTACTTCAAAATTTTGGCAAAGTCTATAGGCATCGTTGGGAACAAAGTTACGTCTAAGTTCAGCATACCACCCACAAACCGATGGTCAATCTGAAAGGACGATCCAATCTCTAGAAGATTTACTTAGAGCTTGCACTATAGAACAGACTGAAAGTTGGGATGAAATCTTACCCTTGATAGAATTCACCTACAATAACAGTTACCATTCAAGTATAGGGATGGCACCCTATGAAGCTCTATATGGACGACGGTGTCGGACACCCTTGTGTTGGTACCAAGACGGTGAGCGTCTCATGATTGGACCAGATATCATTCAACAGACAACTGAAAAGGTCAAGATGATTCAAGAGAAGATGAAAACCGCTCAGAGCCGGCAGAAGAGTTATGCAGACAAGAGGAGAAAGCCTCTTGAGTTTGAAGAAGGTGAGCATGTATTCTTGAAAGTCACACCCATGACTGGGGTCGGCCGGGCTTTGAAATCTAGAAAACTCACTCCAAAATTCCTTGGACCTTACCAAATTCTTCGCCAGATAGGTCTAGTAGCTTACCAGATAGCCTTACCCTATTTTCTTTCCAAAATACACAATGTCTTCCATGTGTCACAACTGCGTAAGTATTTATCTGACCCAAGTCATGTCATAGCACCAGACACAGTACAGTTAAAAGAGAACTTGACCTATGAGGCACCTCCTGTGAGAATCGAGGATTGACGGATAAAGCAACTTAGAGGTAAGGAGATTCCATTAGTAAAGGTGATCTGGAATGAGACGACTGGTGATGCAACTTGGGAACTGGAAGGCAAGATGAAGGAGTAACATCCAGAACTATTTTGAAGTACGTAAATTTCGAGGATGAAATTCCTTTTTAGTAGGGGAGTGTTGTAACGTCCCGAAAAGTATTTGTTTAATCATAAATAATCATTTCACAATATTATTGATTTTTAGGAATTTTTCTGGAATTTTTCGGAAACGATGAATATTTTAATATATTCCTCGTTTTGCGTGAACATTGAGCAGAGTCAGGAAAACGAATGTAAATCTTCAAAAATTAGAAAATTTTATGACGAATAGTCGTTTTATAATATTTGTAATTTTTGAGAATTTTCTGGGATTTTTCCGGAAACGTCGAATATTTTAGTATATTCTTCATTTTGCGTGCGTGCTGAGCGGAACGGGAGAAATGCGATATTTTCTCCGTGAACCTTGAACTATGGACATGTCGATGGTGGATCTTACTAAACCCGAGGCTGGACACACTTTACGAGGTTTCACGATTTTTGAGAAATTCTAACAGATAAAACAAAACAATATTGCAAAAAATTTATCTGTCAGATAAATTAAATACTGACTTCTGTCAACTGTAACTATTATCCATTGGATAATAGCATGTAATAAAAATCCTATCACATTATCCAAATGCAATCTACTTTATGTCTAATCAATTCACTTTAATTCAAATTTAATGTAAAATAATCAAAGCTTCTTTGAGAAGCTTTGACCAATTAATGACTAAAGAGCCCTTAGCTTCCAAGGGAAGCCAAAAACTCTCTCCTCCCTCTCTCCTCAAGCTCGGCAGCAGCAGCCCAAAACAAGGGGGGAAATTAATTTGTTTCATTTAATCAATTTCACCACACTTTAATTCATTTAACCTAAAAAGCCTTTCTCTCTCTACCCTTCTTCTTCTTCCTTCATTTGGTTTTTCTCCTCCTTCTCTCTAGAACACCTCCACGGCAGTCCCCTCTCCCTCACCTCAACCTTCACAAAAATTTCTTCTAACCACATTTCCTTAATCCTCTCCCTTTCCTAAACATCTTTCTTGCTTGGAGCATCTTGAGATTCCACCATCTTCATCACTTTCCTCAAGCTTCAAGCTTGGAGTTTTTGTGTAAGTTTCAAGACTCTTCTTCTCTTCTCTTCATTTTCAGTTTCAAGAGTCTTCTAATGGCCATTTACATTCCATTTTTCATGTCCATATGCTATTCTAATCAAGTCAAAATTTCTAGGGTTTTTGGAGGTGCAATCCGAAATTTCAAGGAGATTTCTTGGAGTTTCTATTGATTTCTTTACTTAGGTAAGAGGAAGACACTCCTCCTCAACCTCTATTAGCATCTAGGAACCTTGGTTTTTTTATTTGTGGAAAAACCCTAATGAGGGTTATTCTTTGATTTTGTAATTTAGTATGTTTGTGTGTTGATTTTACTTTGTTTATGCTATTGGATTGATTGGTTGTGTATAATAATATATTGGATTGGATTAGATGATTGAAAATGGAAGAAAAATAATTGATAACCCCTCTTGGGTAGCCATGGTTTTTGACCTTGAAATTGGGTAAAATTGTGGACAAATTATGATGAGTACAAGACTTAAATTAATCAAGTGACAAGATGGAATTAAGAAAGGAAAAATTTGGATTTGAGACCTCCTTGGTGGTCACGGTTTTTGGGCCAAAAAGGGTGGTCTTCTTGGTGATCAATTTGTAATAAGAGCAAGCCATATTGAAATCAAGTATGTAGTATAAAAATTAATGGAAGGAAAAATTTGGAATTGAACCCTTTAAGGAGGCCACGGCCTCTAGGGTAAATTAGGACTTAATTATGTAAAATTTTGTAATCTTGGAGATTAGAGAATTAAATGACTAAAACATAGGCAATAGATTAGTAAATTAGCAAATTTGGAAGGATGAAATATAATTAGAGATTCCATAAATTTTAGAGGAACCAAGAATAACCTTGTCACATGACTTAGGAAATTCCATGAGAGCAAGAACAAGAGAGTGTGAGGTTTTGAGACCTTAGAATGACCATTCTAAGTGAATGAGAATAAATTACTTTAGAAAAATTTAATTGACTATGGAAACTTACTTAGTGACGGATTCTTGTAACAATGGAAAATCTTGAATAAGAATGCATAATGGACCTTAGAAATGTATTACCTTATTTGATTTTAATATTATGACATTATGGGTCTATGTGAGTGACCATTTATGTGTTGATGCTTATCTTGGCCAATTGTGGCATATTATGGAATTGTATAAAATTGTGAATCATACATGTTCATGCATAGAGTCTTATTCATTGTGAATGTCCTGTGGACTGTTGTAAGGCCAAGTTTCCTAGGAGATTGAACACACCTTAGTGCGGGTGCGAGTAGACTAGTGTAGGTCATGTTTGACCTTGGGGGAGTCGGGGTGCAGGTCCTTCACAATGGGCAGTTGGTAGCTCTTCTGTCCGTGGGGCAAACCGATGCAAATGCACCGACGATCCGGACCGAGACACTGTCTTATATCGTGATCTAGCTTGGACTGTCTATACAATGCCTGATGTGCACATGGAAATTATTGATGTATAGCACTTTGGCCGCGGCAGCCGAGTTACAGACATGTCTCTTGATCTTTCTCTTCGACTGTTTGTGTCTAGCTCCATAGAGTAGGATTCTGAGTACCGTGTGTACATGCATTATGGAATATGAAATCATCTGATAATTACTGCTTTGTGAATTTGAACTGTTTGTTTAATGTTGCAATAAATGACTGCCTGGAACTGTTTATCTGCTTATTATTGAATTTACTGCCTATTACTTGGATATGTTGTTTCTGAACTGCTACCTGGGCGCGTTGCGCCGTTTTGTTTCTAGCTGCTATAATTGGTAATGATGGTAGGATGTCTTACCTCTTTTTTTGTATTTCTATTATTTGCTGCCTGTGTGTACATTGTATTGATCGAAGACGACGGTAAGGAGGTGGAAGATCCTGATTTTCCTAGCTTCTGCCCCGAACGGGATTAGCATCCACTGAGGCGATGGCGGCACTCATGCGCGGACTTCTGGGCGATGTGCATCTGACCTTCCTTGGAGGGCCAGAGTGTTGGCATATCAACTTGAATTCCGATCGCTGTGTCTACCTAGGTGACGTGTCGATTGCCCTAGCCTGGAGACGTCATGAGGCGCCGATCCTCACCTGCCATGTCAGCCTGCGGCTGGAGTTCTACTTACCCATCCGAGATTTGTGGGGTGATCGTTACTACACCCCTTGGGAGGACTCTTTTGATTCCACTGCTCGGGCTCCTGCCCGTGGTTCCGTGGTTCCTATGGAGGTTTCCTTTGAAGAGGAGGATCCTGCTGAGGACCCAGATACGGTCCCTCCTCCTCTGAGGGACTGATTTTACTGGCAGCTGCTGATGGCTGCCAGTGTTTTATTTTGGGGGCCTGATATTTTGTATTTTGGTGAGCTGTATATTTTGATATTTTGGGAGATGTATATGTAAAATCCTTTGGGGCAAGTATAGTTTTGCTTTTTGGGAATTTCCAGGCTTGTATCTAAGTGCAATTGATGTTAATATATATATATATGCATGTTATTGAAGTGTGAGTTTTATTTCTTGTCTTATCCTTTACTGCTAATCATATTTCAGACACTCCGTTTCCTTAATTAACAAAAAAAAAATTATACCACTTTTTGCTCACGTATTAATATATCGAACTAGTTAATCTTAACTAAAAAGAACCGGGTCTTAATTTAATTTAATTGTTCAAAAATTTTAATTTCCGCATTTTCTTTTATGTTAAATAATGTGACGTTCCCTCTCGAAAAGGAGCGTTACAGAAAAAGTGAAATCCAACAGATAAATTTTTATCTGCTAAAAATATTTTTAATTGCTCATAAGTGAATTTTCCAACCTCCATAGGCATTATGGAAAATTCTAGGATTTCACGAT
Source organism: Ormosia emarginata (assembly GCA_029884605.1). Lineage (NCBI taxonomy): Eukaryota > Viridiplantae > Streptophyta > Magnoliopsida > Fabales > Fabaceae > Ormosia > Ormosia emarginata. The sequence goes on along the minus strand of JAQQTP010000081.1, from coordinate 5,057,763 downwards.
GTAACAACTTAAAATAATACTTCTCTACTTTGTTAATAAAGTTATTTTAATTATCGCAGATTTTAACTAAATAGGATTAACAAGATAACATTTTCGTAAATTTTTCAAGCATGAAAACAATAACTAAAAATTTAACGCGTGGGATTTTCGAAGCACAAACATCATAATTCAAATTTCCAAACACATGTTCAAAGGGAAATCACAAAATTTGACCTATGCTAGGTCATATATAGGCCGATAGTTAAAAAAACAGCATGAAATAAAATAAAACATTAACACTTTTCTCCTCTATTCAAGTAGTATGTGGAGGAGAAATGAGTAACAGTCAACAGTCAGCATGGCTGGCTACATCATGGTCACCAAGGAGGAAGAACCACTTGAAATGTGAAGTGGCCAGAAATTATTATGGTTCCAAATTCTGGATGAGCTATGGATGAAACTTGAATGGTGATCTGTTCGGTAAATGTGAACAGTTTAGTCTCCAAGTCATAGGATTGATTTCCTTCACCCAACCAAACAACAATAGTGCTCATATCTGAGGGTCTGGAATACCACGATAGAAATCACAGTGGGTGAGAAAAGATTTCTCAGTAGGAAAAGACTTTAAAAATAGAACTAATGGCGTTCCAAGGGAATCAGTTTTTTAAGTAAAATGTTCATGACAGTAATTAATTTAACTTTAGGAAAATCTCTGATTCCCAAAACGTTTTTACCTTACAGAAATACCTTCTCTACAAAATAAAATAGATGTTAGAAATTTAAGTGATAAGAAATAATATTACAAACAACAATACAAAATTGCATTAGTGGAGGACAGAAACATTCATACATCCAAAATAATAGTTACGCCTCTAGAATGCTAGCAATTTAATAAGTATCAATACAGATCACAATTATAGGATACACAAGATAAAATAATCATAAAAGTATTTTAAGTGTCTTTTATTAAAACCAACTCCATGGAGTCCTCCTTTGGGATAGGGGAAGGACGAGAGTACATATACCTCCCACTGTATGCTCTCCATCGTTCTGGAGAAAAAGGGCATGTCAAAGTAATGCCACCTCTGGAAGCGACCCCCACAATAAACAAATCATAGTCCAACCAGGACTTGTTCTACCCTGAACATACATGTGGTCACAATAGCTGTGACATCCCAAAAATTTATAATTTTAGGATAAATGATCATTTTACAATATTTGGGATTTTTACGAATTTTTCTGAATTTTTCTGAGAACGCGGAATATTCTAATATTATTCCTTGTTTTACGTGCACATTGGGCAGAATTGGCAAAACGACTGTAGCGCTCCCAAAGTTGGAAAATTTTATTACGAATAATTATTTTCTAATATTTGTGATTTAGGTGAATTCTTTCAGAATTTTTTGGGAACGACGAATATTTTAATATATTCCTCATTTTGCGTGTGCACTGAGTCGAACCGGGAAAATGAAATATTTTTCCCGAGAACCTTGAACTATGGAAACGTCGACGGGAGATCTTACTAAACCCGAGACTGGACACAGTTTACAAGGTTTCACATTTTTCGAGAAATTTTAACAGATGTAATAATAAAACACTGCGAAGAATTTATCTATCAGATAAATTAATACTGACTTCGGTCAACTATAACTATTGTCTAATAAATAATAACATGTAATAAAAATCTTATCACACTGTTCGAAATTTACCTTGTATCATGTCCCTTTAGCTTTATTTTCAAAATAAAAGTTAAATTAATTCAAAAACCTATTTGGGGAAACTTCTAGGAAGCTTCCTCCCATTTCACTTTTCTCTCTCTTCCTTCCCCACTCTTCTTACACGGCAGAAGCCCTTATTTTGGAGCCCATATTCACGTTCTCTTCTTCTCTTTTTTGTTTCTTCTTCTTCTCTTCTACGTTTCTTTTCTTCTTCTTCTTCTTCTCTTCTTATTCTTCCTCCTCCTCCACCGTCCACCCTCTCCACTCACCATTTTTATTTCCTTGCTTCACCACTTCCATATCTAGCTTCTTCCATCATTCCAAGACTACCTTCCTTATGGCCTTCCTTGATTCTTCTTCTTCTTCCTCCATTTTTTGCCATTGAAGCTAAAGCTTGGAGCTTTTGAGGTAAAGTCTTCAACTTTCTTCTATCTTCTTTCCATTTTCATTTTATTGGTCACCTATGTGGCCAAGGAGTCATTTTTCTATGATTGGAGTGAACACATTGGGGATTTCTCACCCTAGGGTTTTTCTTGAAGGGGAAAACGAAAATCAAGAGCAAAAAGGGGAAAGCATTCTCGTGATTGTCTTCATTTAGGTAAGAGGGAGATAATCCTCTTCAACCAATCTTAGTAGTAAGGAAATGTCTTGTGTGTTGTTGATGAGAGAATCCATGTTGGATTTCCCTCTTTGTTATGTTGGGTTATTTCTATGATGTTGTTGTTTGATTTGTATGGATGTATGGATGTACATTGTGTGACTTGATGATCATGAACTCATATGTTGCTATTTTGTAATTATATGTCATGTATCTCATTTTTGGAATGGTTGAAAATTGATGAGGGATTTTGGATAATGAATGGGCCAAGGCTCTGTAGAAAAGAATTCTGCAGAACCCCTGTTAATGCACTAGCGCCCAGGCGCTGTGCATAGAGCGCCTAGGCGCTCCATGCCCAGGAAGTTTTCCCTGTGATGCGGCCTGGTGAGCGCTCAGGCGCTACATGGTCAGCGTGTAGGCGCTACACCAGCGCCCAGATGCTACAGATATGGCGCCTAGGCGCCTATATCAGAACCAGCTAGGTAACTGCGAGATGCAGCTATGTAATTGGAGATTTGAAGGTTAAGGTTTGGACTTGAGATGGAAAGTTTTAAGGGTTTATTAACTCAACTTGAAGCCACGGTTTTAGATTGGGACTACAAGGAATTAGAATGAACTTGATGAACTAAAGTTTAAGTAAAAGAATATCAAGAAATCGATATATAAGATGGGAGAAATTGATGTTAGTAGTGGACTTTGGGAAGCCATGGTTTTGATCACGAATTTTAGGAAGTTTGGCCGATTTAGGGTAAAATAGAAGTTAAGTAATTTTGAACATAGAGGAAGAACAAGAGAGTTGTGAGACTTATAAAACCTGCGAGTGAATTTTAAGTGAGCATAATTGACTAGGTTAAGGGACTTGATCAACCCTAAGGAATGAGGCTTGAATAAGGACTTCAAGAGAAGTTTCTCTAGAAAGTGAATTTATAAGGGATGATAACTTGAGTAAGACTTTATGATAATCCCATAAGACTTATTAATGGATGAATTGACCTAATTGTGGCATATTATGGAAGACTGTGTATTGTGAAATATTTATGAACATGTTTATGCACGGAGTCAACATGCATTAGATGTTTGCTCAGTCAATGACTATTAAAGGGCTGAATGAGCCTATGATCATGCATTGAGTCAGCATGTATTTTATCAACTGATTAGTCAAGGACTGTTAAAAGGCTGGATGAGCCTCTGATTTTGAATTAAGTTAACGTATTGAACAATTTGCTCAGTCTATGACTGTTAAAAGGCTAGATGAGCCTATGATTATGCGTTTAACCAGCATTCATTGAACAAATTGCTCAGGCGGTGACTGTTAAAGGGCTGTATGGGCCTATGAATGCGAACTGAATGATGTGGTTGACGATGGACCTATGGGGGGGCGTAAGGCGCGGTGTATGCTGATTGCACGCATTACGGGCCCGACAAATCATCGTTCTTTACGCAGTGAATTAATGAGAATTGAATGGTGTGGTTTGTGATGGATCTTGGAGGGGCGTAAGGTGCGGTGTATGCCGATTGCACGCATTACGAGCCTGACAATCACTATTCTTTTTATGATAAATGAACGAGGATTGGATAGTGTGGTCTATGATGGATCTCTGGGTGCGTCAGAGTGCGGTGATCCTTTTAGTGATAATGATATCACATCGTGAAATACCTCTGGCCGGAAAGCCGATTGCAACGCACTGACGAGGAACCGACAAGCACTATTCTTTTCGTTGTCCGGTATAGACTGTTTAGAGGGGCAGAGACTACCGGAACGTTCATGTTTTAAAATGGAAAATCTTGGTACCAAGTGCACAAGCATTGTGAGTCAGCATGTTGAGTTGGCATTGTGAGTTGGCATTGAGAGTCAGCATTGTGAGTCCACATGTCATGTGTCACTCTTTTATATGATGAATAAACTATTGGGATCCTGATGCTATGATTACCTGAAATGTTTTAACTGTTCAGTATCTGAGACCTTGTTGACTGCCTAGAGTATAGTTATTATTGATCCTTATTATTGTTTGTAACTTGACTGCTTGTGTTGTAAATTCCATTGCTGCCATTGATAAATCTATGAACTGCATTTCTTCATGGGCGCTTTGCGCCGTGTTATTTTCTTACTGCCAATAGTGGTAATAAATGACTGGTGTCTCACCTCTTTTCTATATTTCTGCGCTCTCTGTTTTATATTCATATTTGATAAAAGATCGTGAAGAAGATGATGAGGAATCACACCTTACCGACGGGGTTGGGAATCTGGACAAGATTCCTTCGATTTCGCAGGAGTGCAGCTGCATGGGGGCATTGATGCTGTTATGACAACAGGAACACTGTGTGTCATGTGCATATGGGGTTGCGGCCTGGTCTGCTGGTAGTACCCATCCCTGGGTTACTACTTCTCCCCTTTTATGTTTTATTTTCTACTGTATCTTATTTGACTCTTTAACCGTTATATTTTATGTTGTTAGTGATTCGTGTAAATTGGCTATGAGATATATATATAAGGAATGTGACTTTATTTCAATGGTTGTATTAAGGGTTGAATATATTTATATTTCATTCATGGCTCGTATTTTCTACTTATGCATAAATGCGAAAAACAAAAATAAACTCGTTAATTTTGAAACTACTGTTATCATGATTGTGACATGCCTGGATTTAGCAACTGTGGTGTAGTGACGATTGCACTGCAATTGGTATATTTTGAAACTTGTGGTGTCATTAAAATGGAACTCATCGCATTAGATTCCAAAGATATAATTCAAGGCTCACGGCCATCCACCAAGTTCCAACATCCAATTTCAAATTTCATATTCCTCATGAGCATAGGTGTATGATCACTTTGTACGAATCAATAGATTCCAAACAACATAGTAACATAATCAAGATTATGCCAAACCAATAATATTAATCAAGTAAAATATAATAACTCAAGCCTTTTATATCAAGCAATTCCAAACAAGCATATATTATATAATCATAATCAATATTACCATTCCAATAATTATTGAAGCACGGCTGTCCACTTAAGTAAACAACTTACCATTACATTCTTCCAAGATAAAAGAAATGTTAAAGAGCATAACGTTTAGAATCACAAAGTAGTGATTTAAATCTAAAACAACAACAAACTCTTAACAAGGCTTGTAATAAATTGTTAGTACTTAAAATTAGAGTCCTTCTACATAAATTAGAAGTTGAAAAATAGAAAGTGCTTTTGTTAGAGAAGAATAGAAGAATAGAGATTTAAGAGGATGATATATAGAATTTTATGAAGAAGAATTTGTAGAGAAGTGAGTTCCCCTTTATTTTTCCTACCTTGACCACTTCCCTAATAGAGAGAAAGATGGATGATGCTTCTTTAAATGTCCACAGTTGATGAAGACAAGAATGGAGAGTGTTTGAGGATATGGTGAATTGGAGAGTGACTTAGGGGGTTCTAGGCTAGGTGAGGAAAGAAGTGAGGGAGGTGTACTGTCCAAGGGGAGCTTCAAAAACTTAAGGCTTCTTAAAATGCTATCCACGGTTTTCTTGGGTAGAAATAAGGCGGCCATCATTACCTTCATAACTAGGCTAGGTCTAGGGATATCTTGGTGGAAATTTCCATCAATGGAAGAGTGTCTTTGTTGGGTATAGAGGACATTTCGTTGACAACTCAAGGAGTGCAGATTTGAAAAGAAATGAAGAAAAGATGAAGTGAAGGATGTGAGGTCTCTGCTACCCTCCTATTCTTATTGTGCATCATGTAGTTTCCTAGTCTTGATAAGTGTCACTTGTATGAAGAAGTGAATGGCATGGAAACCAAGTGTCTCACGATTTGAGTTGCTTAAGGTGAAGTGTCATGCATTGTGTTCCTTGCAGCTGAACACATTGTAGCTGGTTGAATGGAAAGTTAGTCTTGGAATCTCCATGTTAGCCATGTCAATTCATGATCATAATGGTGTGCTCGGTTTGCACATTTGGCTTGGGGTGAATTAAGAGTTTGGGAGGTGTCAAGTGAGTTTTGATTGAAGTCATGCAGCATACCAAAAACTTCCAGCCGTGTTTGTCTTAGAATGCCAAGGAATCATATCATTTTGAAATGTCACTTTGCATGGCTAGCAAGTCATACAACTTGCCACTTATTCCAGCCATGTTTGTCTTGAATTCATGAGTGAAATTAGACCATTTCACATGCTGTTCCTCCTTGTCTAAGCCATGGGTGTGTGTCATGTTTTACATGCAGCCCTCCATGTGTTCATTGTCGTGGCTCCTTGCATGACAAAGGGGTGGGTGTGCTTGACACTTGTATAGACATTCTTAATTGTTGTTTCATTTGGAATCATGCATGTGCGGCTGCCTTGTTGCCATGGTTGTTCTATAAGTTGAGGGAACCTACTTCTTTATTCTTTCCTTAATCAAGTTTGTGCATGACTAGAAATGTCATCCCTTATTCACCTTTGCAGCCATGCATTAGAAGTTGGACAGCAATACTAGTTTTTTGAATAATAACATACAAGTGATCACTTGTTGGCTTACATGATTTCCTCTTCCATTTCATGGCCAATTCATGGAATACCATGATGAGGTAGTCGTGACACTCAAGTGTTCATCACTTGACAAATTTTAATCCATCACATACTAAGCTATGATTAATCATTGATATTTAACTTTGAATAGATCATCTTCTTATATTAGAATTAACACTAAGTCTAAATAGAATTTTCTAAAATCAAGTTGCCACCTACTTAGACTTAGCCGTGAACTTGCCTAGAATTTCTTTAAGAAATTCTAATTGAATCAAAGTCCTCAATTTAATCCTTTTTGGCTTACAAGATACTAAATTTTAATCTTAACTAAAAATCTAAGATTTCGTAGAATCACAAATTAAGGTACTAGGATTCCAGGATGTTACACACGTATTTCTTAGTTTTATTTTTCCACAATCATTTGTATACACCTTTATCAAATACTAACCTTCACTATTCATCCTTGGGTTAAATTAAACCTTATGGAACTAAATTTAGAAGCTTCCAAGTGTCCATTTCAACTTGTTTCTACTCTTAAATTAATCTTCATTCTTCTATATTACACTTGCTTATACCCCTACAGGTTTCTGCTCCATTTATCTGATTAGTTTGGTCTTTAAACACTATCACTGTGTCATTAAAAATGTCAAACTAACTTATCTGATCTTTCAAAATTCCATATAGCTCATTCCAGTCCATAATGACTTCAAAATAACTTTACAATATTTATTCCCATACTTTTAGCTATTTAAGCTAAATTATGAACTATTTTAAGCTATTTCTCGTATTCTGTGTTATAGATTTATGCTCAATTCAGCCTAAATAATTACCAAAATCAGCAGGTAACTTATACCAGACTTATTAAGCTACTATAACACTAATTAATATCATTAAGTCAGAGAGGATGTTACACCTCTTCTCATCCTAAACCTTTCCTCTTTGGTGATCATCTTCCACATCCATCATTTTCTTTACTTTTCTTCAAGAACAAAGCTTGAAGCTTTTGAGGTAAATTTTTGATTTCTTACCTTCTCTTCTTCTTTTTCGTTTCTATGGTCACTTTCATGGCCATGGATCCTTTCTTTTCAAGCCATTGGTGTTGATTCCTTGAGTTTGATTTCCTAGGGTTTTGGTGAGCTCTTGGTCGAACCTCACAAGCACATCAAGGGGGTGATTTTCGTGTTCTTCATTTAGGTAAGAGGGAGATTTACTCACTTCAACCTTTATTGGTGGTGAGGGATGTAACTCACCTAGATCTAGCCACCGCAGCACAATCATCATTATACCACAGTCACTAGGTCCAGGCGTGTCACAGTGTCAAATATCCAGTATTTTCAAATTTAGATTTATAAAATAATTAGAGATATTTCCATTATGCATAAATAGAAAATACAAGCCACGATATGAAATATAATTATATTGTCTCGCAACACAAAATACAACATTAGCTTAATACAGAGTACACCTCCATTAATCCTTACATAAATTAACGTAAAACAATATAAATTATAGGTTTTACAAAGCATAACATAACTACTATATAAAAGTTCGACCTTCCCCGAAGTCTAACACATGTAAGGAATGGTCCTGCACTTGATTTTCTTCAGTGTTTCCGATAGGGAATACTCGACCTTGTGACACTTCCGGATGGATGGGAGCACGAACATGCGTTATAACTGAAACCTCTCTAGGGAAGAGGCGGTGGTTATTCCACATCTCCCCAATGGGTATAGGGAACTCCACACGTATAGGAACATAAGATATGTTTATACCAGTTCCAAGTTCATTACCACACTGAACTAGGGTCACATCCCCAATGTAAGTAACACGCTCCGCTTCACGGTCAAAATGCCAAGCTTCCAAGCCACTATGAAACTATATCCACGTACATAACAGAAGAGGTGATGTAGATGCCATCACAAGGAAACAGAAGTCGATCCTTAAAACCTAACTAATCGAACTCAATTCGCGCTCTTCACTGTCTTTATTCAATCCAACATAAAACAGGGTAATACAGTAAATAGGTGAGACACCTAACTTTCATTACCATTATAGCAGTAAGAAGACAACACGGCACAGAGCACCACATAGCAACACAGTCCACATATTCATTAACAGTAATAGTAGAATTTATAGCAAGGTGTAACACCCTTGTGGGGGTGTCACATTTATGATGCAATAAAATAAAAATAAATAAAATATTACTTAAGTTATAAAATGTTTGATACATACTTAATATGAGTTGTAAAATTTTTCCTTTTTATACTGGATATCATTACATAAAATAACATGGAACATAAAATAAGGCAAACTATTATCACACACATAATATACATATGATTTTGTCTTAAGTTGTACAAATAATTTACAACTACAAATATTTAAACAAAGCAGTAAAGAGTTAGTATAATACAAAACATAGACATGCCCAAGTGCATATCAAAGATTTTCTAACCCTCCTAAGGATCACTCTCAGATGAAACCTCAGGTGATAGAAATCCAGGATGTCTCACAGTTCTACGGACAGGAGTCCGTGCTGCTGACACTATACTGATCTCACTAGGGGTACGGAATCCTCCCCAGTGACGCCTCAGATCCAACGGCATCTCCAGATGTAGGTACAAAGTAGTAGAAAAGACTAGCTCAACATCAAACTCTCCACGTAGGGACACAGTCAGACGTCCCAAGTAAATCACCGATCCTCGATCCTCTCGTAGTCGCCAGGCCTCTGAGCCTCCATGAAACTCCAGTCTCACGAAATCAAGAAATCCAGGCAATGCCATGATCACAGAATCAGTCCAAAGGATACGGATGATCAGACGGCTCGCCCTCGTCAAACTAATCGTCCGTCTGCTGATCTTTGGGATATAGAATCTCAAGAGGCTGTTCCTCTACCTTTTCCTCAAACTCTTTATAGAAATAAAATAATAATATGGAAACACATACAAATAAAGAGGTGAGACAATCTTACATCAATACCAGCATGGCAAATAAGAAAACGACAATACAACAGATATTACAGTTTAATACAATAAAGCATACCATGACATCATAAATAATAGCACAATTTAACACAAGAATTTCATACCACAGTATCATAAATAACAACACAATTCAACACCTCATATAATATCACAAATAATAATGTTATGATGCATGACACAAATGCAAATGCAACATGACTCGTTCCTACTCCATGGAGCTAGACACAAACATCAGAGAGAATAACTTGAAGAGAACTATCAGTACCTCAGGCTGCCCAACCAAACTATTACATTGTCAAACGTCGTGTCTATAGCCCAATGTCCAACGTAGTGTAGTAGTACACAGTCCAAACACGTCGTGCACTATAGGCATTGTACTAAACAGTCTTCCCAAGATCTCGATTAAGTATAGTGCGTGTCGAGATCATTAGTGTGTTGCCAGTTACCACGACCTAGAGGAGCGACCAACTGTCCACATGTGGAATACTCCACACACTAATGCCTCCAAGTCCACACAAGATGAACCACACTACACTTATCACACCGACAACACGATGTATTCGTCTCGTCAATCAATCGCCAATATAAACCAATCGACAAGACTCTCAATGCATGAATAAGAACTAAAATTACAAAATTACCCTTAGTTTCAAAATATTATCATATTTACAAAAACACCCTCAACCTCAAAATTCCAATATATAGTATGTCACCACTTGACAGTACCATATCTCAACATGTCCAGGTCCACCACTTTGGCCCGACGGCAAAACTCACTGGTCCAATTAATCGCGTAGAAATTTTATCATGTTTCCACAATCGCGTCACTTTTACAAATATTTTTAAATCGCGTAAATATATTTTGCTGTTTTTAAAATCGCGTAGTATTTTTAAATCGTTTTCTCAATCACGTAAGATTTTTAAATCATTTTCTTAATCGAAAAGCTTTAAAATCTCTATTTTAAAACTGCGTAAGCTATTTTTAATACTTTTAAACTACGTAGAATATTTTCCTTACGTTATAAATATATTATGAAATGTTCACTTTTATTCGTCTGTTTCTAATAAATTTTGACAGCATTTTGTCTATAAAATCTATTAAAATTGTATTTTCTACGTTTTTCCTTTAAAAACTTCTTTTGTTTAGTTTATTATTACAAAATTCACTTTGAAAATTTTCATTATACTTTAAAACTCAAAGGTAAGTATTTTTCAAGAGTTTTGTTTATTTTTCTTCTATACCATATTTCTAATAAATATTAGTTTACTTCTTTAAGTCTTGAAAATATATTACAAATATATTCTTTTTAGGTTAAACATCAAATCTACACTTAGAAAATAAATTTTTAATTCATTATACATTAAAAAGGCATGTTGGCTGAATTTAATAAAACCTTGACATTTGATCTTTGGATCATTTCTCATCTTCTAAATCATTTTGGAATTCATTAATATACCTAATTCCATTAAATCCTTCTTTTAGAAAATGGTTGAGAACATTTTGGTTCTCTTTTTCTTGTTGAGGCCGTGAGCCCCTTTGGTGTTCTTTGGAACACTAATGCAATCCTTACATGTTATTCACATCCTAATTAATAATCATGCATATATCAACACATGCAATATATTTTAAAGCTATAGACATGCATACAAACAATATCAAACACAAGTAGGAAAGCATTTAAACAACCAAACAAATGAATCCTTATGGATTCTTCACACACATACAATCCATTTCCTCATCACCACACTTGGTTGATGAGATTAAATCTCCCTCTTACCTTTAAGGAAGATAACTCCTTCTAATCCTTCTCCTAGGGTTTTCGTGTGGTCCTCCAAAGAAACCTAACATGCTCAAATAAATTTTTAAAAGTTATAACTATAGGAGAAAAACACAAACCAGGGATCAATCATGGCTTAGAACCTTAGAAATGAAGTTAGAAATGAAAAACAAGAATCTTCACCTTTTAGGAAAAATCTCCAAAGTAATTTTCCAAGCTTATGATGAAGGATTTTGGAAGAACTCTCAACTAGAGATGTTCTTAGAATGTTGTTTAGGTTTGAGAAAGTAGGTTAGATAAAATTTTTGAAGGTTGGAAGTGTGATTTGTGGGTGTTGGCCGAATGGTCTTCAAAGAAGAAAACAAGAGAACTGTTCTTGATGTTCTTGGAGAAAAGGAAGATTAGAGATGAAAAATGACTAAGTTGATGTTCTCCTCACTATGCATAGCCGTGCACTTCATCAAGGGAGATGGCCTCCTTTGTTGACTCCTCTCATCTCCTAATAGCCTTAGATTTGATCAAGGGTGGACATGCAAAGCTTTGCCTCCAAGCTTATCTCTCATTGGTGCATGAAAACCTAGTCATGCAAGTGACTAAGCCCTTCTTGAAGCTTCTTGAAACCTCTTGGCCGAATGGCCCTAAGGAGAACAAACCAAGTTTGTGATCCATTTGGTCTTCTAGTTACATTTAGGTGCATTTGATTAATTTGTTTAGTTACTTGCCTAACTATATAGTTACTTAGGTTAACTAAGTTAGTCTTGATATTTTGAGACCATTATCTAACTAGAACTTAACTAGATAGCTAACTAGGTTTACTTCACTCAGTTACTATATAAGCTTTCTATGCTAACTTAGTTACGTTTTAAGCTAACTTGGTTAAGCTTTCTAGTTTGATTTCAACAAGTCTAACCATTTTTGTGGACTTGATTCCTATTGGTCTAGAAATTTCAAGCCTACATTATTGACTTGTTCCTATTGGCTTAGAATTTAATCTAGCCAGAAACGTTGACTGGTTCACTAAATGCGAGTCCCGTAGACTTTTCTGGGTCCATGGTTATTTTAGAGTAGATTTCTACTATTTTTGAGACAGTAGGTACTGTCAAATAAAATAATATTATAATAACATAAAATTATTTTATTGCACAATTAAATCCTAAAAATTAAAAGATTAACAACTATATCACTTGGAATTGGGTTTAGTAAGATCCCCCAGCTCCGAATAATTAAAATAAGATTTCCCCGGCCCGAAAATTATTATTTTCCTGACTCAGAGTAAATCACACAAAACACTCAAATATGAATATGAAACAGTCAAATAAATTTTATAATATACAGAAAAATATAAAATAGTACAATCAGGACAAAATAGTCATTTATGCAAAAGTTGGGGTGTTACACAAGGTAGTACAATTATAAGCAATGATATCTCAAGCAATCAACACAATATCCAGATAATTATTACAGAAATAAAATAAACATTTTCGCAGTCACAAGTGTTCATGCTCAACAATTTATAAGACCGACAATGAACAGTGCACAATGCATTATGGTACAAAAATCCTACTCCATGGAGCTAGACATCAACATTTTCGGAGTGAATGATTAAGAAGTAATGCAAGTATATTGTTATCCTTAAAAATAGTGTGCTTCATTTCATAAAAATATTTGCACAACAATGGCTTATACATGGCACCTCAACAGTTGATCACGATATAGGACAGCGTCTCGGTCTGGATCGTCGGTGTGTTTGCATAGGTCTACCCCACGACACAGAGGAGCTCATAATTGTCCATGTGAAGCTCAAAACTATGACCCTACGCTTAGTCTATTCGCACCCGCACATTGTGTTATTCAACTCCTAGGCATACATTGCCTTTACAATAATGTCCAACGGATAACACATATGCATGACGATGCAATGTCCAATCATGTATGTCTATCAATGATGCATTCATCATAAGCATACCACAATGGCATATACATTCATTCTCAAGGTTAATAAATCATATCAATTATACATTTATCATGTGCAATACCACAATGGTATATAATCATTCTCAATGTCAATATGTCATAATCTCTTCAAGAAATTCATCAACAAATACTTAGCCCCACGTAGGGTCTTACAACAATATAGAACCACTTCTCAACATCAATGTATATTTACGATCCATCATTTATCACCATTCCCTATTAAGGGTCCAACGTTTCCAATAACTTAAGTCTTGATCAATTATGAAATTCCCTAGGTGAAATAACCCTTAAAATCGTGGCCTCACAAGCCTTCAAGGTTCTAAATTTCCTTCCATTTTATGCACTAGTCTCTTGATACCTAATTACTTAGCTCTTATTTCGCATGGGATCAATTCACTTCCTCACAATTCAAGCCAAAACCATGGCCTCACATTAGGGTGGGAAACCCCAAAATTTTCATTTCATGTCTTACTCATTTCATAACTAATCACATAGAATTCGTCTTACACAATTCAATTCCAACCTTAAAGATTTCAGGCCAAGACCGAGGCGTCATAAGTGTTATCATCCAATTCAATTCTCCCATCTCATTATAAATTATGTTTATCTCTAATTTCTTAAATTCCAAGGATACACAAAAGCATCATTTGAACTCCAATTTTTCTCACAAAAACCGTGACCTCTCAAGTCTTCAAAGTTTCAATTTATTTCCTTTTTATGCACTAATTTCTTGATATATAATCACTCAAATTTTAGTTCACACAAAATCATTCCTATTTCCCTAAATTCCAAGCCAAAACCATAGCCTCACATTAGGTTAGGAAACCCTCAAAAATCTCCATCCATTAATTTCCAACATTATCATTCAACCTTTAATTACATAAGCTTCATTTTATTTGTGTACAAAAACCAATTCATACCTCAAAATCCTAGTCAAAACCGTAGCCTCATATTAGGGTAGGAAACTCCAAATTTTTCATTTAACAACCCTAACATGATCAAGCATTTTCAACATATCCAATACATTCAAGATCATTATACAAGTATCAATCTCAATTAAGAATACTTAAACATGAAAAATCACCCAACAAAGTAAACATACAAAGATGGATTTCTCCATCAATAACCACACAAAAGTCTCCTCACCACCAATAATGGTTGAAGTGAGTAAATCTCCCTCTTACCTAAAGGAAGAACACGAAAATGGGCTCCTACTTGCTTCTTGAACATTTTGGTTTTGAGCTTCCAAAACCTTAGAAATTTCAAGTCAAGGAATCAACGTCATAGGTTGAAAAAGAAGAGATCCATGGTCATCAAAGAGACCATGGAACACGAAAATGAAGAGAAGAAGGAAGAAAAATAAAAACTTTACCTTAAAGCTTGAAGCTTTGTCTTGGATGACAATGGAGGAAAAGTTGGGTTTTGAAGAAAACCCTTCAAATAGGAAATGCAAAGGAGCTTGAGGGGAGTATAGAAATGGTGTTTATGAAGAGAAAAGTGAAAATGAAGGGTTCCTAATGGGGCTGCAATTTCATGGTTGAGAGAGAAGAAGAAGAGAGAAGAACGAGAGAAATGGAGGAGAAGCTTGAAGAGAGAGAAAGTGTTGGTGAAAATGTGAGATATTTTGGGGTAAGTTAGGTTAAGTGTGTTAAGTGTGAGGGAGCAAAATTTTTCTCCCACCAAGGCTTAGGGTGCCGCGGCAAAGAGAGAGAAGAGAGGAGTGGAGAGGCTTTTCCAACAAGCCAAAGGCATACTAGTCTTCTAGTAGTCAAAGCTTCTCAAAGAAGCTTTGATGAGAGTACACTTTATTTGAATTAAAATGGATTTGATTTGACATAAAGTGGATTGCATTAGGACAAGGTGATAGGGTTTCTAATACATGTTATTATCCAATGGACAATTGTTACAGTTGACAGAAGTCAGCATTAATTGTCCAGCAGATGAAATTTTACACAGCGATTTTTTATCTTGTCAGAAGAAATTTTTTGAAAAATATAAAATCTCGTAAATCGTGTCTGGTATCTGGTTTATTAAGATCCCCCATTGACGTTTTTACAGTTCAAGGTTCTCGGGAAAAATATCTCATTTTCCCGATTTCGCTCAATGTGCACGTAAAATGAGAAATAATATTAAAATATTCTTTATTCTCAGAAAAGTCCAGAAAAATTCTCATAATTTTCAATTATTATAAAATGATTATTTGTCATGAAATTATTAATTTTTGGGATGTTACAAGGGAACTTTTGAGTGGTTGTTGATGGAGGAATCCATAATGGATTGCTCACTTTGCATTCTTATTTTCCATATTATGTGTCTATTTGATTTATATGAAAATGTTGATTGTTTTGAATGCCTTGGTGATGTTGGATTGCTTGGATTGGATGAATGGAAAAATGTTGGGTTTCCTACCTTTGGGGAGGTCACGGCCTTGGGCTATATTTTGGGGGTTAGAGTTTGATTTTTGTATAAATTGAAACTTAGGTAATTAGGTGTTAAAGATTTGATACATGTGATGGAAAAATTTGATTTTCATACTCTTGGGAGGCTCACGGGCTCTAGGGAATTTTTGGAGTCCAAGTGGTGTTTTGTGCAATTTAGTGTTATGGAATAAATAATGTGATAGAAGAAGAAGAAATGGTTAGATCTTGTTTTTGAGAGGCCACGACCTCAAGGGTCTATTTGACCTAGACTTGTGTAATTAATCAAGACTTAGGTAATTAGGAATTTTGGATTCATAAAATGAAATTGTGGTTTGTGTTGAACCTTATAAATGTATATTGTTATTGAGAATTGATTATATGCTATTGTGAGTCCATGTGTGGGACTGAAGTCTTGTTGATGTTTTATTTGACTAAATTGTGGTAAGTTTCATGAGAAGTATATTATTGATGAATATACATGATATGCATTGAGTCATCAAGCATTTCTGAAAGTCCATTGGACTTTGTTGTTAAGGTTGTGTATGCCTAGGAGATTGAATTAGACTTTAGTGCGGGTGCAAATAGACTAAGTGTAGGTCATATTGTTGGCCTTGGGGGCGTCGGGTTGCGGGTGTCTCACAATAGACAATGGTAGCTCCACTGGGGCTGTGGGATAGATCGATGCAAACACATCGACGATCCGGACTAAGGCACTCTTGTTGAGAGTGCCATGTATAAACTATGTTGTGCAAAAGATTATTTTTCTGATAAGTACTTTATTTATAGGTTGACGAGATACTGGCATGACTCCATGATCATTCTCTCCGAATATTTATGTTTAGCTCTATGGAGTAAGATTTTGGTACTTCATGCATTATGCATTGTCTGTCTCATATTTCTTCTGGCATGAGTGTCTATAACTATTAACTTATCTCTTTCAATGTTGAAATAATTATCTGATTGATGAACTGCTTACTGCCTAAGATATTATTATTGTTTCCATTTTTATTGCTTATTTTTACTATTGCTGCTGATATGTATATATATGTGTTGTGATGTTATGTGGGTGCCCTGCACCGTTCCATTTTCTTATTGTCATATTGGTATTAAATGTTGGGTGTCTAACCTCTTTCCTGTATCCCTGTATTTATATTTTATTTCTGTGCTTCTAAGAAGACATCTGTGAAGAAGGGGAAGCACTCGAGTTCCCTAGTTTCTGGCCTGACTACGACTAGTGCTTGTTCAAAGATGTAGTCTCGTTCGCATAGATTTCTGGGATATGCGAGGATGACTTTCCACGGAGGTCCTGATCGTTGGCATATAAACCTGCACACAAACTATTGTATTTATCATGGGGACTTGACGGTGTCGCTAGCTTGGGGTCGCTATGACCCCCCTGTTTTTAACTTTACTGCTTTTGCTCATCTGGAGCTTTACCTAGCTGTCCGTGATTTGTAGGATGATCTCTATTACACCCCACAAAAGGATTCATTCCTATCAACTGCACGAGCCTCTGCTCGTAATTCAGTCTCTCCAATGATGATTTCATCTAATAAGGAATACCCAGAGGAGGATCCTGCCACGGTTTCTTCTTGTCAGTCTTAGGGGACTGGTACTGTCGGTGGCTACTGATGACTATCCGTATATCTTTTTGGGAAGCCTGATGTTTTGCTATTTTAATGAACTGTATATTTGTAAACATCTTAGGGGTGGGTGGGGGTGGGTAAAGCTTTTGCTTTTTGTATACTTGATGATGATGTAATTAATATATATATATATATATGATATAATATATATATATATATATATATATATATATGATATATATGGAATTTTTTCTTTCATGTAGATTTCTATTGTAACTATATTTTGTTATTCTCTCACCACAACAAAAAAAAATATTCCATACCCAATTACTATACATTTACGATTGTATATGCTTATTTATATATTAAATGAACCAGGTCTTAATTTACGATTTATTTATTTTTTTGCATTTTATTATGGTGTGACATTCCCTTTTCTTCTAGATAAAGGGTGTTAGCCATGACAACTATCACCCAAGAAGGGGGTGAATTGGGTGATTACAAATTTTAATGCAACTTTGAGAAATTAAGCATTTTGTATCACCAAGTAATAAATGCAGCGGAATAAATTTAACAAATGTGCAACTATTAGAGATTTCACAAAAATCACTTAGGCTATAGGATAAATCAAGCAAATAAACTAGATATCAAATTCAACTCAAGCATATATAATTGAAGCACAAATGTAAATGAGATAGAGTTGAGAAGATCAAACACAAGATTTATCCTGGTTCAGCCACCAATCCACTTGTGGCCTACGTCCAGTCCTCAAGCAATCACTCAAGATTTTCCACTATATCTTCAAGCTTCAACAGGTGCTTGACAACCTTTACAAAATTGAGCACTCAACTCCTTAGGATGCCTCACCCTTGAGCTTGAGCCTTTTCAAACAAAGGGATGCCTCACCCTTTACAATTTGGAGGGATGCCTCACCCTCTTTACCAACAAGGGATACCTCACCCTTATAACTTTGAGGGATACCTCACCCTCTTTACAAACAAGGCATACCTCACCCTTTTCTCTAGAGGGATACCTCACCCTCTTACAATCATTTCAAGATGAAGAGAAAAATTAGAAACTATCACAAGAGTAGATATACAACTTGAAGAACAAAGTATGGATGATAAGAAACTCTCTCAAGAGTAGATAATACAACTTGAAGCTCTATGGGTATCAAGGATTTACACTTTAAAGCTAAAAGTATGATTTTGATGATTTATGGATCAAGTATAGTGTTCTTGTGTTTCTTAGGATGTAAATGCTTCAAATATCACTTATATATAGAGCCCAAATGATAAAATAGTCGTTGGTAGTGTTTAGAAAGTATTTTTTTTTTATGAAAATTAGCCATTTATAGCCGTTAGAAACGTTTTTGGGCACTTGGTAATCGATTACACACTTCTGGTAATCGATTACACGGCTTCTGTCAACATTGTAATCGATTACAGGACTTGTGTAATCGATTACAATATTTCTGGTTTTGAAAACTAACTTTAAAAGGTTATAACTACTTCATTTCTTATCCGATTAAAGCAAATGACCATTCATTGGAAAGATCTTTGAGTCTATTTTCAAATGAAATAAGTTTCATAACAAAAATCAAAGTATTTTGAGAGTTATGATCAAAATATTGACCAAAGGTCAGTTTTTCAAAACTCAAACTTAACTATATTTTATAGTTTAAAGCAAATGGTCATAACTTCTTCATTTCTTATCCGTTTAAGGTAAATGACTACTTATTGGAAAGATATTTGAGTCTATTTTCATATGAAATAAGTTTCATAACAAAACTCAAAGTATTTTGAAAGTTATGATCAAAATAGTAACTGAATGTCAGTTTTTCAAAACACAAACTTGGCTATTTTTCAAAGGTTTGAACTACCACCAAGACTAACTTTCAAAAACAGTTTGTTGGGCATTAAAACATGTAAGAAACACTTTTTAAAGATGTTAAAACATATTTGAGCTTAGTGTGATTCCTTTTTACCTTTACACAAGATCTAAGTCCTATAAGCTATTCTTGAAGAACCTTGGGACTTCGTCTTTTATCATCATCAATTCTTGATGTAATCCAAGCTTCCAAAAATTTCTTCTCTTCAAATCTTGTAAATTGCTTGGAACATCTTTATCATTCTCATTCTTCTTGAGTTGAGCATAGTTGTGATCTTTTGCTTTCTAGTTGCAATGATCACTCTTGGTACTTGGACTATCCTACAATGTATTACTCACTTAAAACAAGCATAGTTAGTCCAAATTCATAACTTAATATCTTAATATGCATGATTCATAAATCTATAAATCTAATTAGTCTAACATGCATATAAGAATGTTGCATATATCTCATTGCATGATTATTAAGTGAAGTATAACTAAATAAAGTACATAATCATGCATGATCCAATATATCTCTTTTAAGCACATATATGTAACATGATCAATATTCTTTTGTGATGCATTTGTCATCTATAAAGCACATCTATCAAGCATAAGCATCATTCTTTTTGTCTTGTATTTGTCATCATCAAAACTTAACATATTAAACCATTGGGACAAACTTATTTCCACAATCTCCCCCTTTTTGATGATGACAAATCACCAAAGAAAAATTTATTAAGGAATATACATGAATAGATATTCATGTAAGCATATCAAACAATAAGTACAAGAACATATTTTTCTTTTCAATTTTCAGTCCCCTTATTTGACATCAACAAAAAGGCTTAGGAAGGAAAGATAATATTTTCACTCCCTTTATAGATAAAACTCGTGCTGTAAAAAAGAGTAGGATCATCAAAATCAAAAACTTCTTCAAGTTATTCAAAACATAATTGTCTCCCTTTATTTGATTCTACACATAATTCAAGAACAGAGAGATGAAACAAGCATGCTTTCAAGATATATAAGATTATTCATGCAAAGCTTGTCATATTTTGGTACATCAACATTTAGCACATGATAGCAATGAGCTTAAGAAATTATGTCTAGCATATAATGTCTTGCATACCACATGATAAATAAGTACCACTTGATATCACTTGTTAGGAGTTACAAAATATTCGTGTAAGATCATGGAATTGAGGTTTTCAAATGAAAGATCATACAACTTGTCACATATCAAGCATTTCTCAATGAAAGAATCAAAAGATATAAAGTTTAAGAATGTTTACCTTCTTTCATTGATAGATGAAAAGTCAATAAGAGATGATCTTTGTTGATATATTGATAGTATTAACAATAAAACACTTCATGCCAAAAAAAGGATGTAAGCCAAGAGGTATAAGCAATAATTTAAGAACTAGGCTCCACCTCAAAATATGCATATTATCAAAATATCAAACATAATAGTTTAACATAGTTATGCATATGTTCTTAGTCAACAAGTATATGGAAGAAGGATATGTAAGATAAGCTCCCCCTTATTGAAGCACAAGATAGATAAAGGAAAATATGCATGCCAAGACCATGTAAGCACATTACCATAAACAGAAGCAAGACAAAGATATATATTCTTCATCCATCAATCACAAACCATCTTAAAACTTCTCCCCCTTTCAAAAAGAATTTTGTAAAAACACATTATATTTTCAAAAGCATTTTACAAGGGTAGAGAGATTTTATATTAAAACCACATATTCTTTTCAAGACAAGAGCATGATTTTCATAGGTGTCATACTACAAAGAAACCATAAATCAAGAGAATCATTAATATCAAACATTCACATTGAGAAAATATGCTATAGGGATCAAAGTATGTATAATACTAATATCATCTACCCTATATGCAATGACAAACATTAGCAAGTTAATATCCAATTAGGAACTTTGTCAATATGAAGCATACTTCTCATGTAAGAAAAGCATTAAATCATTTAAGATCAATTTATCAACAAGTATCATACGATCCATAATATATATAATACCACAATAGCTTAGGGATAGAGATACTTATTGAGAGAGTGATGCTTCTTTAGAATGTTCTTCATTTATTTGTCCTTTGAGTTTGAGCTTTCTTCCATTGCGTATTCCATTCCATTGTACTTGAAGAAAGTCTCGTCATGTTCCTCTTCACTCAAGTCTTCTCTTTATCCATTTATGCTTGACATTTCAATATTTGATGACTATATTTGAAGCACATAGAGACACTTTCAAAGCTAACTCTAAAAGTTCTCTAAAAAATAGGTTAGCATCAAATATCATTTAAGCTCATTTACAAGCATAATTTAGGTTGATATACAATGTAAAACATGTACCATATTATCAACCATGCAATGTTAGCTCTTACAAGAATAAAGGACGAACATATGCACTTGAATCCAAAAGCATAGTTTAAGCATTTTGAAAGCAAGATTCAAGTTTATCAAGAAAAGCTTGATCATCAAAATATAAATAAACAATTTGATACCTTGGCCTTGGTAATCAAGGAAACTCTTTTCCTTACCCATTGCTTCCCTTTTGGTGTTTTGAACTTTACAAGTTCCATATTTTATACTTGAGAAACTTTGGTTGAAGTCATCTTCCTTCTTTGACCAAAACTTCTACCAATGGGCTTTAGAAGCATTCCCCTTGATGATTTCTTCTTCACTTGATCAATTTGTCCATCCTTTTGAGAAATTTTCTGCATAATTGAAATACTAGGAGGACATTTTAGTACCCACTTCATCTTGGGTCCTTGAATGTTAATACTAGGGCCTTTAAGGTCTTTAGGAACCTATACCATACTATTTCTCATATAAGTATTTCTTCTATAATTGCATAAATGAGAAATATGTCCTAGATGACCACAAAAATTGCAAACAATTGAATTTAATGATGACTTGGTCCTTTGAAGATCATTTTTGGAAAACATAAGCCTTTTGTTATTTTTATATTCTATGTCATTTTTGCCATATGCCTTACTTGAATTTTTATGTGGAATAACATCAATTTTATTCTCATTAGCAAGCATAGAATGCAAGCAATTAGAATCATTAGCTTTGACAAATTCGGAATATAAGTCCTCAGCATGATTTTCTAAATTAATACACTTTTCATAAGAAGTTGAGGTTTCACATTTCAAAGGCATTTCCTCATCAAGAAAAGCATATTCATTTTTCAAAGTCTCAATATCATTTTCATTGGAGGAAATGTTTTCCAAACAAGATAAGTTTTTATTTTCTAAAATCAATAAGCCATCATATATTTCATCATATGCACATTGTAACTCATAATAAGAAGGACTATAATCCAGTTTAGCATCATTTACCTCAAAGTCCTTTTTAGCCATATAAGAATTAATCTCAATTTCTAGCATGCTTGGCTCTTTAAGAGAATCACCTTTCTTATTATTGTCCATCAAGGATTCAAGAACATCTTCTTTCTCAATTTTGTTTTGCATTTCCTCTTCTTCAAATTGAGCACCATTATCATCAAGAGGCATTAAGCTCATTTTCTTGCTTTGAACATGTTCTTGAGGACATTTTTCAATGTTGTCTTCCTCTAGAGGTTTTTGTTCTTCTTGCTCTCTATATACAACTTTATGCAAGAAATCATTATTAGCAAGATAAATAGAATCAAGAGCATCCAATATATCTTTAGCACTAGAGCAACTCTTAATTTTAGTATAAGCATTATCATTTAAACTATTTCTTAAGATTTGCATTGCTCTAATGTTCAAGGAAAAACATTTCTTATTATAGGCATTCCAAGAATGTTTTGATTTTCAAGTAAATCCATCAAGTACAATATCCCATAAATCAAGATCAATAGATTGCATATAAATTTCCATTCTAGCTTTCCAATAAACAAAATTCACACCATCGAAGAATGGTGGTTTATCAATTTCAAAACCATTCATTTTGAAAAGCTTTTAATGGTTGCCAACAAATAAGGATCTTTAACTCCAAGCGGTTAAGCTTTTACCAGAGCACGGAGCTCTGATACCACTTGTTAGCCATGACAACTATCACCCAAGAGGGGGGTGAATTGGGTGATTACAAATTTTAATGCAACTTTGAGAAATTAAGCATTTTGAATCACCAAGTAATAAATGCAGCGGAATAAATTTAACAAATGTGCAACTATTAGAGATTTCACAAAAATCACTTAGGCTATAGGATAAATCAAGCAAATAAGCTAGATATCAAATTTAACTAAAGCATATATAATTGAAGCACAAATGTAAATGAGATAGAGTTGAGAAGATCAAACACAAGATTTATCCTGATTCAGCCACCAATCCACTTGTGTCCTACGTCCAGTCCTCAAGCAATCACTCGAGATTTTCCACTATATCTTCAAGCTTCAACAGGTGCTTGACAACCTTTACAAAATTGAGCACTCAACTCCTTGGGATGCCTCACCCTTGAGCTTGAGCCTTTCCAAACAAAGGGATGCCTCACCCTCTTTACCAACAAGGGATACCTCACCCTTATAACTTTGAGGGATACCTCACCTTCTTTACAAATAAGGGATACCTCACCCTTTTCTCTAAAGGGATACCTCACCCTCTTACAATGATTTCAAGATGAAGAGAAAGATTAGAAACTCTCACAAGAGTAGATATACAACTTGAAGAACAAAGTATGGATGATAAGAAACTCTCTCAAGAGTAGATAATACAACTTGAAGCTCTATGGGTATCAAGGATTCACACTTTAAAGCTAAAAGTATGATTTTGATGATTTAAGGATCAAGTATAGTGTTCTTGTGTTTCTTAGGATGTAAATACTTCAAATATCACTTATATATAGAGCCCAAATGATAAAATAGTCGTTGGTAGTGTTTAGAAATGATTTTTTATGAAAACTAGCCGTTTATAGCCATTAGAAACGTTTCTAGGCACTTGGTAATCGATTACACACTTCTGGTAATTGATTACAAGGCTTCTGTCAACATTGTAATCGATTACAGGACTTGTGTAATCGATTACAATATTTCTGGTTTTGAAAACTAACTTTAAAAGGTTATAACTACTTCATTTCTTATCCGATTAAAGCAAATGACCAGTCATTGGAAAGATCTTTGAGTCTATTTTCAAATGAAAGAAGTTTCACAACAAAAATCAAAGTATTTTGAGAGTTATGATCAAAATATTGACCAAAGGTCAGTTTTTCAAAACTCAAACTTGACTATATTTTATAGTTTAAAGCAAATGGTCATAACTTCTTCATTTCTTATCCGTTTAAGGTAAATGACTACTTATTGGAAAGATATTTGAGTCTATTTTCATATGAAATAAGTTTCATAACAAAACTCAAAGTATTTTGAAAGTTATGATCAAAATAGTAATTGAATGTCAGTTTTTCAAAACACAAACTTGGCTATTTTTCAAAAGTTTGAACTACCACCAAGACTAACTTTCAAAAACAGTTTGTTGGGCATTAAAACATGTAAGAAACACTTTTTAAAGATGTTAAAACATATTTGAGCTTAGTGTGATTCCTTTTTACCTTTACACAAGATCTAAGTCCTATAAGCTATTCTTGAAGAACCTTGGGACTTCGTCTTTTGCCATCATCAATTCTTGATGTAATTCAAGCTTCCAAAAATTTCTTCTCTTCAAATCTTGTAAATTGCTTGGAACATCTTTATCATTCTCATTCTTCTTGAGTTGAGCATAGTTGTGATCTTTTGCTTTCTAGTTGCAATGATCACTCTTGGTACTTGGACTATCCTACAAAGTATTACTCACTTAAAACAAGCATAGTTAGTCCAAATTCATAACTTAATATCTTAATATGCATGATTCATAAATGTATAAATCTAATTAGTCTAACATGCATATAAGAATGTTGCATATATCTCATTGCATGATTATTAAGTGAAGTATAACTAAATAAAGTACATAATCATGCATGATCCAATATATCTCTTTTAAGCACATATATGTAACATGATCAATATTCTTTTGTGATGCATTTGTCATCTATAAAGCACATCTATCAAGCATAAGCATCATTCTTTTTGTCTTGTATTTGGCATCATCAAAACTTAACATATTAAACCATTGGGACAAACTTATTTCCTCAAAGGGGTGTTACACTAGTTTGGTATCAGAGTCCCAGTTTGAGTCTTCTTTTGGGTCTTGTGGTTTGGACTGTTTTGTTTGTGCTGTGATTCTCTGTGTTTGGTATTCCAAAATGATGCATCTAATTTTTCCCTGTGTTTTGTATAGTTTGACTTGAAAAGAGATATGGCTCGTAGAGGGGATATGACTGCAGTGATCGAGGCAATTTAAAAGATGGCCGAGGCAATGCTACAACAAAACCAACAGACTGTTCAACAGGAAGAGAGAGCTACACAACAGTTAGAAGCTATTGCAGATGCTCAAAATTTAGCTGAATTTCATTGCAACAACCATCCTCAATTCAAAGGAGAATTTGATTTGGAGAAGGCTACTTTTTGGATCAAGGAGCTGGAGAAAGTCTTCAGAGGCATGAACCGTGCCGATGATAAGAAGGTGACTTATGCTGCATTTATGTTGGTTGGAGACGCAGAAGAATGGTGGACTGGAGAACATTGATCGCTGGAAACTAAAGGTTGAGCAATTACTTGGGAGGTATTCAAGGAGAAATTCTTGGAGAAATGTTTCCCTGCAAGTGCCAGACATGCTAAAGAGATGGAGTTTCTTAGTCTGAGACAAGGGAACATGACGGTCGGTGAGTACACTGCAAAGTTTGAAAGCTTGTCCAAATTCTCAACTTATTTCCAACACCAGCCGAACGAGGTGTGGAAATGTCAGAAATTCGAAGAAGGTTTGAGGCATGACGTGAAGAGGGTAGTTATAACTTTGAGGATCAACCAATTTTCGGAGGTGCTAGATACGTGTCGCCAAGTAGAAGACCTAGACCAAGCGTGGGACACGAGGAATTGCACTTTGGGCCTTTTCGATCCCAGAGGGGAGGAAGCAGTAGTGCTAATCGCTATTAGAGAAAGCCTTACTCAAGACCACCTGGAAATCAGTAACAATACTCGTAAGGTGGAAGTCCTGGTGGGAGTCCTGGTAGAACTAGTCAGACTATGGCGTCTATGCCAAGATGTTTGAAGTGTAGGAAAGAGCGTTTCACGAGGGATTGCACAATTAAAGGAGTCATTTGCTTTAGATGTGGGAAGCCTGGACATGTTTCCCACGACTGCAACCAAGCCAAGGCAGAGCCTTCAGTCAATGCATCAAGAGCTATGAAACCGCAGGCAAGAGATAGAGTTTATACCCTGAGTGGAGCTGAGGCCTCTAAATCTAAAGATCTAATACAAGGAGAAGGTATCATAGAAGGTAATCTTTTGACTGTGGTGCATGACTCTAGGGCAATCCATTCTTTCATTTCCTATGACTGTGTGAAACAACTTGGTTTACTTGTGTCTTCTTTACCTTTTGACTTGACTGTTTCAACCCCTACTGCTAAACCTATTGTTACCACCAAAGTCTGTTTAGATATTGTCCTTTAATTGTTGAAGGTCAAATCTTTTCTATTGATTTGATCTGTTTACCTCTTTCCCAATTAGACATAATCTTAGGAATGGATTGGTTATCTACTAACCATGTCTTGTTAGACTGCTCTAGTAAAACCATAATTTTCCCTGTGGATGAGAATTCTAGATTTTTGACGGCCAACCAAGTTCAAGCTTTCTTGAAAGAGGGAGCTCAGGGATACATGCTATTGTCTTCTTTAAAATTTGAGAACGAGGCAGATGTGAATGCAATTCCAGTGATTAGAGAGTTTCCCGAAGTCTTTCCTGAAGATGTGCCTGGTTTACCACCAAATTGGGAAATCGAATTCACCATTGACCTTGTACATGGATCTGGCCCTGTTTCTATAGTGCCCTACAGAATGTCACCAACAGAGCTAATTGAACTCAAGAAGCAATTGGAAGAACTCTTGGAGAAGTAATTTGTTAGACCTAGTGTGTTGCCATGGGGAGCACCAGTATTGCTAGTTAAGAAGAAGGATGGTACTTCGCGATTGTGTGTGGACTATCACTAGTTGAATAAAGTCACGATCAAGAATAAGTATCCACTTCCAAGGATAGATGACTTGATGGATCAATTGAAGGGAGCAACGATGTTTTCTAAGATCGATCTGCGATCGGGCTATCATCAGATTAGAGTAAAAGTGGAGGATATTCCCAAAATAGCTTTTCGTACTCTTTATGGTCACTACGAGTACCGGGTGATGCCTTTTGGTGTGACGAATGCACTTGCCATATTCATGGATTATATGAATAGAATCTTTTATCCTTACTTAGACAAATTTGTTATTGTCTTCATTAACGACATTCTAATCTATTCTCAAAATCAAGAGGATCATGCTGAACACCTCAGTATAGTTCTCCAGATCTTGAAGGAGAAGAAGTTGTACGCCAAGCTATCGAAGTGTGAATTCTGGCAAGAAGAGGTCAAGTTTTTAGGCCATGTGATCTCGAAGGAAGGAATTGCTATAGACAAGTCAAAAGTAGAAGTTGTTCTGCAATGGGAAAGACCGAAGACAGTGACAGAAATTCAGAGCTTTGTGGGATTAAATAGATATGATCAAAGATTCATTGAAGGATTCTCTAAGATAGCTGGACCTCTCACTCAACTCGCAATGAAGAATCAAGCCTTTGAGTGGATGGATGCTTGCGAAGAAAGCTTTCAAGAACTGAAGAGGCAACTAACTACTTTACTAGTGTTAGTTCTACTTGACCAATGTGAACCCTTCAAAGTATATTGTGATGCTTCATACCAAGGATTAGGGTGTGTGCTTATGTGGAGCAAAAAAATGGTGGCATATGCTTCGAGGCAGTTGTGAGTGCATGAGAAGAACTACCCAATACACGACTTGGAGTTAGCAGCTGTAGTATTCGTTTTGAAGATATGGAGGCATTTTCTTTATGGAGCGACGTTTAACGTTTTTAACGACCACAAGATCTTGAAGTATTTGTATGATCAGAAAGAGTTGAATATAAGACAGCGAAGGTGGTTGAAATTTCTAAAGGATTATGATTTTTAACTACAGTACCACCCTGGAAAGGCAAATGTCATGGAAAACGCTTTAAGTAGGAAAATGATCAGTGTTTCTGCTATGATGATCAAGGAAAAGGATTTGATAGAACAATTCAGAGATATATGATCCTTTGTGGAATTGACACCAGGAAAGATTTGTATGAACATGGTCACAATCTCAAATGACTTGATGGAAGATATTCGAGAGGAACAAAAAGCTGACAAGTTTTTACAAGAAGAAAGGGAGCTGATGAAACAAGATAGTATGATAACATTAGAGGAAGGAACTGATGGAATCTTAAGATTTAGAGGTAGAGTCTGTGTATCCAAGGATCAAGAACTCAGGAAGTATATACTTGAATATGCTCACACGAGTTAGTTGAGTATGCACCCAGGAATAACCAAGATGTACCAAGATTTGAAGAAACTATTTTGGTGGCACGGAATAAAAAGAGATATTACCAGATGTGTGTCTTCTTGTCTAGTTTGTCAGAAAGCGAAGGTCGAACACCAAAGACTATCTAGAATGTTGCAACCCTTGGTTATTCCCGAATGGAAGTGGGATAGTATTGCGATGGACATTGTGGTGGGATTGCCAAAGACCGGAAAAGGTTATGATTCAATATGGGTAATTATGGATCGACTCACGAAGTCAACACATTTCTTACCAATCAACATAAGGTATTCATTGGAGAAGCTAATGCAACTGTACATTGGTGAAATTGTCAGACTACATGGTATGCCTACCAGTATCATTGCTGATAGAGATCCAAGGTTCACATCAAAGTTTTGGCAAAGTCTTCAAGAAGCGATGGGAAAGAAGCTGCATTTAAGTTCTGTATATCATCCCCAAACCGATGGTCAATCAGAAAGGACGATTCAATCATTAGAAGATTTGTTTAGAGCTTGTGCTTTTGAACAAATTGGATGTGGGGATGAAGTTTTACCATTGGTTAAGTTCACCTACAACAACAGTTATCATTCGAGCATAAGGATGGCACCCTATGAGGCTCTATATGGGTGACGGTGCAGAATGCTGTTGTGTTGGTACCAAGATGGAGAGCGACTTACTGTTGGACCTGATCTTATGCAACAAACAATTGAGAAAGTCAAGATGATTCAAGAGAAGATGAGTACGACTCAGAGTCAACAAAAGACCTATGCAGATAAAAGAAGAAAGCCTCTTGAGTTTGAGGAAGGCGAGCATGTGTTTTTGAAAGTCACGCTTTCGACTAGGGTCAGTCGAGTTCTTAAGTCTAAAAAACTTACTCCTAAATTTCTTGAACCTTACCAAATTCTTCGCTAGATAGGTCCAGTTACTTGCCAAATAGCCTTACCACCTTTTCTTTCTAATCTCCACAATATCTTTCATGTGTCATAACTTCAAAAATATATTCCTAGCCCTAATCATGTCATAGCATCTGACACGGTACAATTAAAAGAGAACTTAACTTATGAGACAACCCCTATGAGGATCGAGAATAAAAGGGTGAAGTGACTCAGAAGGAAAAACATCCTATTGGTAAAAGTGATTTGGAATAAAACAATCGGAGATGCAACGTGGGAGTTGGAAGACAAGATGAAGGAGCAATTGTGGTGTCCCGGGGTTGATGAGGGCGGGGAGTGGACGCCGGTGCATGAGAAGCACGTACAAGGAGCGGCTCCTGGCATGCTTCTAGGCGAAGGGTCCCATGAATGAACTGAATACGCACCAGAATAAGAGGGATTCAAAGACTGTGCAGGTATGGGACTGCATAATTGAGGATGGCTTAAAGGAATTGATTAGGCGTAGCCATATCAACAAGTTGCAACTTTTTTTCGGGAGCCTAGAACATAAGAACTCCATTGTTAAGCGTGCTTGACCTGGAGCAATTGTGGGATGGGTGACCTCCTGGGAAGTTTCCTAGGATGCGTATGAGTGAGGACCAAGCACGCTGAAAAGACTCGTGTTGATTTGTGGAGACACTCGTCAATCCTGCAGGCAGTCCCGGGATGTTACAGATGGTATCAGAGACGGGACCTCTCCCAGTACGGTGTGGTTCGGGGACAAACCAGGCAGAAGCTAGTGGGCATGTGGTGTCCCGGGGTTGATGAGGGTGGGGAGTGGACGCCAGTGCATGAGAAGCACGTATAAGGAGCGGCTCCTGGCATGCTTCTAGGCGAAGGGTCCCATGAATGAACTGAATACGCACCGGAATGAGAGGGATTCAAAGACTGTGCAGGTATGGGACTGCATAGTTGAGGATGGCTTAAAGGAATTGATAGGCGTAGCCATATCAACAAGTTGCAACTTCTTTTCGGGAGCCTAGAACATAAAAACTCTATTGTTAAGCGTGCTTGACCTGGAGCAATTGTGGGATGGGTGACCTCCTGGGAAGTTTCCTAGGATGCGTATGAGTGAGGACAAAGCACGCTGAAAAGACTCGTGTTGATTTGTGGAGACACTTGTCAATCCTGCAGGCAGTCCCGGGATGTTACAGCAATACCCATAACTATTCTAAGGTATGAAAATTTCGAGGACGAAATTTATATTTGAAGGGGAGAGTTGTAACACCCCGAAAATTTATAAATTCATGATAAATAGTCGTTTTATAATATTTGTGAATTTTTGAATTTTTCTAGTTTTTCCTGAGAACATGAAATATTTTAATATTATTCCTCATTTTGCGTGCACATTAATCGGAGCTAGGGAAATGAGATGTTTCCCCGAGGACCTTAATTTGTGGAAATGTCGACGGGGGATCTTACTAAACCCAAGGCTGGACATGGTTTACGAGGTTTTACGTTTTTCGAGATTTTATCTGATAAATAAAAATCATTATGTATTTTATTATCTGTTGGACAATTAACACTGACTTCTGTCAACTGTAACAATTGTCCATTGGATAATAGCTTGTAGTAGAAATCTTATCTTATCCAAAGGAAATCCACTTTATGTCAAATCAAATCACTTTTAATTCAAAAAGAAATGTATTTTAATCAATGCTTCTCAAGGAAGATTTGACCAAAATTGATCAAAATGCCCAAAACTTACATGAGAAGCCAATCACTCCCTCTCTTTCTCTCTTGTGTGTCATGGCTTTGGAGCCTTTGGGGAGCCAAAATTTGGCTTTTTACCTTATTATTCCTTACTCCAAATTTTAAATCAACAAAAGCTATTACCTTTTTTCTCTTAATTTCCTCTCCATCATTTTCTCTCTTCTTCTTCCTCTCTTCCTCTCCAGTCTCAATGATAGCAGCTCCTCCATGTGGCCATCTCCATTTTCTTGCTTCACTACTACCATTTCTACACTCCTCTTCTCATCCTAAACCTTTCCTCTTTGGTGATCATCTTCCACATCCATCATTTTCTTTACTTTTCTTCAAGAACAAAGCCTGAAGCTTTTGAGGTAAATTTTTGATTTCTTACCTTCTCTTCTTCTTTTTCATTTCTATGGTCACTTTCATGGCCATGGATCCTTTCTTTTCAAGCCATTAGTGTTGATTCTTTGAGTTTGATTTCCTAGGGTTTTGGTGAGCTCTTGGCCGAACCTTATAAGCACATCAAGGGGGTGATTTTCGTGTTCTCCCTTTAGGTAAGAGGGAGATTTACTCACTTCAACCTTTATTGGTGGTGAGGGAACTTTTGAGTGGTTGTTGATGGAGGAATCCATAATGGATTGCTCACTTTGTATGCTTATTTTTTATGTTATGTGTCTATTTGATTTATATGAAAATGTTGATTGTTTTGAATGCCTTGATGATGTTAGATTGCTTGGATTGGATGAATGGAAAAATGTAGGGTTTCCTACCTTTGGGGAGGTCACGGCCTTGGGCTATATTTTGGGGGTTAGAGTTTGATTTTTGTATAAATTAAAACTTAGGTAATTAGGTGTTCAAGATTTGATGCATGTGATGGAAAAATTGGGTTTTCATACTCTTGGGAGGCTCACGGCCTCTAGGGAATTTTTGGGGTCCAAGTGGTGTTTTGTGCAATTTAGTGTTATGAAATCAATAATGTGATGGAAGAAGAAAAAATGGTTGGATCTTATTTTTGAGAGGCCATGCCCTCAAGGGTCTATTTGACCTAGACTTGTGTAAATAATCAAGACTTAGGTAATTAGGAATTTTGGATTTATAAAATGAAATTGTGGTTTATGTTGAACCTTATAAATGTATGTTGTTATTTAGAATTGATTATATGCTATTGTTAGTCCATGTGTGGGACTGAAGACTTGTTGATGTTTAATTTGACCAAATTGTGGTATATTTTATGAGAAGTATATTATTTATGAATATACATGATATAAATTGAGTCATCATGCATTTGTGAAAGTTTGTTGGACTTTGTTGTTAAGGCTGTGTATGCCTAGAAGATTGAATTACACCTTAGTGCGGGTGCGAATTGACTAAGTATAGGTCATACTGTTGGCCTTGGGGGCGTCGGGGAGCGGGTGTCTCACAATAGACAGTGGTAGCTCCACTGGGGCTGTGGGATAGACCAATGCAAACACACCGATGATCTGGACCGAGACACTGTCCTATATCGTGATCTTGTTGAGAGTGCCATATATAAGCCATGTTACGCAAAAGATTATTTTTCTGATAATGACTTTATTTATAGGCTGACGAGATAGTGGTATGACTCCCTGATCATTCTCTCCGAATGTTTATGTCTAGCTCCATGGAGTAGGATTTTGGTACCTCATGCATTATGCATTGTCTTTCTCATATTTCTTCTGGCATGAGTGTCTATAACTATTAAATTATCTCTTTCAATGTTGAAATAATTATCTGATTGATGAACTGCTTACTGCTTGAGATATTATTATTGTTTCCCTTTTATTGCTTATTTTTACTATTGCTACTAATATGTATATATATGTGTTGTGATGTTATGTGGGCGCCTTGCGCCGTTCCGTTTTCTTACTATCGTATTGGTATTGAATGCCGAGTGTCTCATCTCTTTCCTATATCCCTGTATTTCTATTTTATTTATGTGCTTCTAAGAAGACATTCGTGAAGAAGGGGAAGCACTCGAGTTCCCTGGTTTCTGGTCTGACTCCGACTAGTGCTTGTTCGAAGATATCGTCTCGTCCGCGTAGATTTCTGGGATATACGAGGATGACTTTCCACGGAGGTCCTGATTGTTGGTATATAAACCTGCGCATGGATCGTTGTATTTATCATGGGGACTTGATGATGTCGCTAGCTTGGGGTCGCTATGACTCCCCTGTTGTTAACTTTTCTGCTTTTGTTCATCTGGAGTTTTACTTAGCTATCTGTGATTTGTGGGATGATCTCTATTACACCCCACATGAGGATTCATTCCTATCTACTGCACGAGCCTCTGCTCGTAATTCGGTCACTCTGATGATGATTTCATCTAATGAGGAAGACCCAAAGGAGGATCTTGCCACAGTTCCTTCTCGTTAGTCTTAGGGGGCTGGTACTGTCGGTGACTACTGATGGCTATCCATATATCTTTTTGGGAAGCCTGATGTTTTGCTATTTTGATGGACTGTATATTTGTAAATATCTTGGGGGTGGGTAAAGCTTTTGCTTTTTGTATACTTGATGATGTAATTAAACATGCTTGATGTGAATATATATATATATATATATATATATATATATATATATATATATATATATATATATATATATATATATAATGTATGGCTTTCTTTCATGCAGATTTCTACTTTAACTATATTTTGTTATTCTCTCACTATAACAAAAAAAAAATCAATGCCTGATTACCATACATTTACGATTAAAGATGCTTATTTATATATTAAATGAACCGGGTCTTAATTTACAATTTATTTATTTTTTCGCATTTTATTATGGTGTGATGTTCCCTCTTCTTCTAGATAAAAGCGCATTACAAAGCTCTGGATGAAACTCTTAAACACTTAGGACCCATTCCACAAGGTGAGTTATGATGGTTTGTGAGTGGTTTATATGGTGGGGGAAATGAAAGGGGGGAAGAAAGGTGAGAAAAATGGTAGAAAATGGAGCTCAAAGGGTGGCGGCCATGGTGGTTTTCCGGTGGTTGGAGTGGTGGTGATAAGTGGTGGTGGGTGGTGGAGTGAAAAGAAAATTGTGTTTGGGTTGATAATGGAAGAAACTATGGGTAGGGTGATAGGTGAAGCTTGAACGACGGCGGCAATGGTGGTTATGGTGGAGTGGTGGTGATGAGTGGTGGGTATGTTAAAAATATTGTAGTTTGGAGTTTATGGTGATGGGTTGGAAGGGAAAAGAGAGGAAAATGGTGGGTATGGAAAGTAAGGAGGAAGGAAAATGGTGGTTTATGAAGTTCAAAGGGTGGCTATGGTGATTTTAGGTGGCTGGAGGTGGTGTGGAAGGATGGGGAAGAAGAAGAAAAAAAATAGAAGGGGATAAGGGGTGTCTTTAGACAAAGATAAAATAAGGCAACAACCCATTGTTGGCCCTCACCGCTCGTTGCCCGCGGCATTGGCTCCTTAATGCTACGACGCCAGGTGTAAAAAAATTTTTTTGAGTAATTTTTTATCATTTTTTTAGTAAAATCAATTCAAATTTGAATTGAATTGCTGTTCACACAACACTTTCTTTTGTGATGCCGCGACAATTTTTTTGAGTAAAATTTTTTTTCCTTGTTTTTTTTTCTTTTTTTCTCGTTTTTTAAAAGAAAAAAATATTTTTTTCATTGAGTATCCACCGCCATTTTTTAAAATTTTTTAAAATTTTTAAAATTTAGGTGGATGATAGTCCAATAGCTAGAGGAAGAGAGAGACCAAGAAAGAGTATAGGTTGTAACACCCTCCGTAGGGCGTCACATTTTAAATAAAATATAAAACCAACTGAAAATCATTTTGTAAAAGTTTTGATTGTTAAAAGATGAATTTTAAAATTTCATTTCGCGGAAATATAAACTTACCAAAAATTATAAGAAAAACCGAAATTAAATTGAAATGACTAATATACATAATCTAAATACCACCAAATATTCATTATAGAAGTAAAACATGTAATTTACAGACTCAGAAAAACTGTAGCAAACCCAATGAAGGTTACTATTAATAGCACGGTAACAACACTAACGAGAAAAAAAAACCAAACCTACATGGTCCGTTTCTTCACCAACTGCATCCTGTTGAAACTCGGAAGATTTCACCTTGACGCCGTCACCATCTTTAGAACATAGCCTCCAGTAGGTCTAAGAAACTTCCTTCGTCTACTATACGAATTTAACAATACAAACACAACAAGCAATACAGTAAAGAGGTGAGATCCCCTTTCACCAATACCAGTACGGTAGCAAAGAATTACACGAATGATAAAGTCATTCCATACACACAGATATCACAAATATTATCATGTTATCAATTTATAAATAAAATCAAATAAGCATATATCATAATAAAATGAATAACAATAACAACATATAACATCACGTATAAATATATACTAAACAACGACATATAATATCATAGATAAAACTATAAGAAATAACCACATCTAAGAAATAACCACATATAAGAAATAACCACATATAAGATTCGAGATAAAAAGATAATAACAACATATAATCATAAGATCACAGATAAAAGATAATAATGTACAGCATATAAACATATGCAATATGACACAATCCTACTCCATGGAGCTAAACAACACAGATACCACAGATATCAGAGGGAATGACTCGCAAAAATCTATTAGTACCACGGCTGCCCAGCCAACTATTCCGCGGTCACACGTTGCGTCTATAGCTCCACATCACTGGGAATTTACCATCCAGGCGTGGTGTAGTTCACTGTCTCACGTCGTGACACTACGGGCAAATGTACTACTAGACTTTACAAATCTCAATTAAATATAGTGCGTGTCGAGTCCATTAGTGTGTTATCGGTTATCACGGCCCAGCGGAGTTACCAACTGTGTTTAGAACAATGAACCACACTATGTTTATCGCATCGACAACACGATGTGATTCACCTCGTCAACCAAAATTTACCAAAAGTTAGCAAATTACCAAAATACCCTCATGGTATAAAAATATGCCCTCATGGCTTGCCCTCAATGGCAAAAATATACAGTAAGTCCCACCGGACAAATACTGTCTCAAAGCCTGTACGGGTTCACCTCATAGCCCGACAGCAGAAAATACAGAAAATTCCAAAAACAGATTGTTTCGGTCAATCGCGTAGAAATTTTATCGCGTTTTCACAATCTCGTCGGATTTATAAACGTTTTTAAATCGCGTAAATATATTTTTCTGTTTTCGAAATCGGGTAGGATTTTTAATACGTTTTCTCAATCGCGTAGGATTTTTTAATCATTTTCTTGTCTGAATTCCTTAAAAATACTGTTTAAAACAAACAGAAATAATATTTAATACATTTGAACTACGTAGAATGTTTTTCATACCGTATACTGTCTTTTGGACATCTTTTCTATCTTATTTGTCCGTTTTTAATATAAATTGACAGTATTATGTTTAGAAAAATTATAATAATGATTTTCTAGGTTTACTGTCAAAAATTCTTTTTATTTTTATTACAACCAATAAATTACACTTTTGAAAATTACTAACGTGCTTCAAAACACAAGGTGAGCTATACGTTAGAAATTTTACAAAGCTACTGTATTTCTTCTAACAGTAAAAATCATTAGCTTAAACTTCTTAAACTTAATTCTAATCAATTTATTTCTTCAAAACTCATTGTAATAAAATCCTTTTGGCATTTATTACTTAAACTTAGTTGAAAACAATTCTATAAATCAAAAGATTTAAATTTGGCATTTTGGCCAAAAATCATTCTATGCTTTATAATTCATTCCTAATTATTTCCATACATTTATTCTCTTATAAAATTCTTGATCTAATTTATTTTTATTAAATTATCTAGTCCATAATTAGAAAATAAATTTGGATTAAAAGTATGTGACATGTTGGCCAATTTTAACAAAGTCCTTGCATTTGATCTTTAAATTATTTTTCATCTTTTAAATCAATGTCAAATTCATTGTATTCATTAAATCATTGTTTTAGAAAATGGT
The DNA here is from genome assembly GCA_029884605.1 of Ormosia emarginata. Classification (NCBI taxonomy): domain Eukaryota; kingdom Viridiplantae; phylum Streptophyta; class Magnoliopsida; order Fabales; family Fabaceae; genus Ormosia; species Ormosia emarginata. The sequence continues at coordinate 5,020,243 of JAQQTP010000081.1, read as the reverse complement.
TTTAGAAATCAAAACATTTAACTTAGGCATGTTGGCCGAAATACCTAATTTCATTCTTGGATCCATAAATTCATTTTTCTTACTTTAAATCAATTTGTAACTTGTCAATTTTCCTAGGTTAATTAAATCACACTTTTAGAAAATTGATGAGAACATTTTGGTCCTCCTTTTATATTAAGGTCGTAAGCCTTGGTGTTGTGTTCTTTGGAACACTCATGCAATTTTTCACATGCTATTTACATTCTAGAATAATTACTATACTTCTATAAACACATGCAATATATTAACACATGTAATATATCAAAGCAATCATAAACACATACCAAAAATTATTAAAGCTATAAACATGCTTACTCACATAATCAATCACAATTAGGAAAAACTATAAACAATCAAGTGAATGAATCCTTATGGATTCTTCACCACAAACACAAACATTCCTCACCACCAACACATGGTTGATGAAGGTAATCTCCCTCTTACCTCTTGTAGAAACCTCCAAGTCCATTGTATGTCTCCTTCAAGCAAGCTTCCTCCACCAAGAGCTCCTTGAAAACAAAGAAAACATACAATATTAATACCTAAGGCTCTAAACTAGATTAATCATGGATCAAAATCATGATTAAAACTTTGAAATGGATAGAAACATGAAGATTAAAGAACCCTACCTTCAAGGCTTCAAACTTAAGCTTTGAAGAACAAGGTAGAAAATGGAAGATTTAGGAAAAACTTCTAACATGAAAGTTCTCTAGAAATGCATGGAGATTCAAGACTTATGGTCATTTAAAATTATTGAAGCTTGGAAGAGGATTTTTGAGTGGTTGGCCGAATCCATGGGGAAAAGAAAAAGGAGAGAAATTTGGTTGCTTGATCTTGGTTCTTTGGAGAAAAGGATATAGAAGAGAACAAGTGAGATAAATGGGTGAAGTTTGCCCTCTTCTTGGAAGCTATGGCCATGAAACACAAAGAAGGAAAAAGGGATGAGAGCTTTTGCTATTTGGAGAATTTTGGAGTAAGAGGAAGGCTTTGATATTTGGTTGGCCGTGAATGACCTTGAGAGAAAGTGAGAAATATTGGTTGTTTTGTTTCTTTGAATGATAGCAAATTGAAGAATTCACCCAAGGTGAATTGCCGTAGAAGCATGAAGAGAAGCCACCAATGTTGACTTGTCTTTATTTGGTTAATTAATTGAAAGATAGGAAGAATTGCATGGTAATATTGTTTCACCAAAGCTTGGCTTTGCCGTAGAGTGAAACCAAAGAAAAGAATCAATGTTGACTAGTCTTTATCTCATTTAACTTTGGTTTTCTACGTGAATTCACTTGGTGAATTAGCTATTGGAGCCAATTTCTCTTCTCCTTCACCGTAGCTACACATAAATTCAAGAAGCCCAATATTTGTTTAAAAGCTTGTTTTCTATTGGTTCTTAAAAATTCAAGCCATTAATCTTGACCAATTTCTATTGGTGCACACTATATATTTTTTTTATAGTATACTTTAACCAATGAACAATATTTATTATTTATAAAGTCAGTATCTATTATCCAATGGATAATAAAATACACATAGATTTTTATTTTATACTCACAGAGTAGTGATTATTATTGATCATTTTTTTTCTACTGATTACCCTTGATAAGTTATAAAGCGAGTCATCAAAGAGAAATTTCTAGAACATGTGACTCACTACGATGAGTCAGTATGATGAGTCATCGTGGAATTTTCTAGAACGGGTGAGTCAACATGGCGAGTCAGCGTAGATATTTTCTAGAGCAGATGAGTCAGCATGGTGAGTCATCAGCTGAGTCACTGACTGCATCATTGGCTGTGTCAGCATGGCGAGTCAGCATGCTGAGTCATCGGAGAAGCTTCTGGAACTGGCGAGTCATCATGGTGAGTCACAAGCTGAGTCACCACTTCTGGAACCTTCTAGAAGCTGCTGAGTCATGATGCTGAGGTGTCACGCCACGTGTCATCGTCCTATTGGCCCGTTGCGATGAGTCATAGCCACCAATTTTGACCAGCTCCTCATTGGTCCACGTGTACAGCACTTGATGACTAAACGTGGGTCCCGTAAAATATTTCCGGGTCCGCTGTCACTTATTTGTACTGACTAATAAAATAATATTATAATAATATAAAATTATTTTATTTGACAGTTAAATCCTAAAAATTAAAAGATTAATTTTAGGCTCATTCAGAATTGGGTTTAATAAGATCCCCCGTCTCTGAATAATTAAAAACAGATTTTCCAAGTCCGGAAAAATATTATTTTCCTACCCCGGAGCAAATCACACAAAAAGTCCAAATAAAATCACAAACAGTAATATTGAGCACTGTATCAAGTAGAAAATAATTAAAAACAGCAAAAACATCAAAAACAGCACATTCGGGACGTAATGGTCATTTTCTCATTTTTTCCCACAATGTAGCTAATCATCCAAAACATTCAAATAAAATATCCAGCAGTATTATATAGCAGTATATTACACGTAAAAAATTTAAAACAGTAATTTGATAAAATTTTTATTTTACTGTATCGAAACAAATTATGTAAAACGACCAAATAAAATAACAAACAGTATTATTTTTCTGTATTTCATACAGAAAAACAAGAAACAGTAAAACAGCACAACAATTTTTTACCCAAAAGTTGGGGTGTTACATAGGTGAAATTATTAAAAAAGATTTAGATTTAAATGACATTTCTGAAGACTTGGTTTATGATAGGGTACAATGGCGTCGTTTGATCCATGTAGCCGACCCCACCTAGTAGGAAAATGCTTGGTTGTTGTTGTTGTTGAGTATCCACAACCACAGCACTAGCCACTTGGCTGCTGCGGCGGCCAGAACCCACCGTCTCTGCAAGAAAATTTCACCATCAGCACCACAACACTGACTGGTGACCGCTACAGTGCCCAGAGCCTAGCATTTCTGAGAGAAAATTTCATCGTCAGCACCGCAGCACTGACTGGTGACCACTGCAGCGCCCAGTCCTTGATCTTGACAACTTGATTTTCATCTCTACTCACTCTCTGGTTGCCGCAGCATCATTTCTTCATCGCACCAGCACCCAGAAACTGCATTTGTTCAACAAATTCGCTGTGAAACTTTGCTACTTATCAACTAAAAATGAAAAAATGCAAATACTTAAAGATTAATTTCAAAATAAAGGGTCAAGAACTTAGGTTGCCTCTCAAGAAGTGATTAATTTAAAGTCGTCGTCTTGACTTTATCCCTAATTATGCAGGATTAGCTAAAGTAATTGAGGTGTTATCACGATTGAAATCGCTACCCCAATATCTCTTAAGACGCAGGCCATTCACCAAGAACTTTCTTTGCTCCTTGATATCTTCAACCTCAACAACTCCATGTGCAAACACTTTAGTTACCAAGTTCATACTCCATGGAGCTAGACACTAACATTTCGGAGAGAATGATCAAGGAGTTATGCCAGTATCTCATTAGCCTTAAAAATAGTGTGCTTCATCTCATAAAAATATTTGTGCAATACGGCTTATACATGGCACCTCAACAGTTGATTGCGATATAGGACAGCGTCTCAGTCTAGATCGTCGGTGTGTTTACATCGGTCTATCCTACGGCCCAGTGGAGCTACCACTGTCTATTGTGAGACACCCGCACCCCGACGCCCCCAGGGTCAACCACTATGACCCTATGCTTAGTCAACTCGCACCTGCACAAAGGTGTTATTCAATCTCCTAGGCATACCTAGCCTTTCCAATAATGTCCAACGGACAACACATATGCATGACGACGCAATGTACATCATATATGTTTATCGATGATACATTTCTCACAAGGCATACCATAATGGCATATGATCATTTCACAATATCAACAAGTCATAATTTTATCAAGTACTTAGTCCCACATAGGAACTCACAATAACATAGAACCAATTCTCAACATCAACATTTATTTATACATGGTTCATCAATTATCACATTCTCACGTTATGGAATCCAACATTTCCAACATCTTAGATCTTGGTCAATTATGAGAAGTTTAGGTTAAATAATCCTTAGAAACCATGGCTCCCTTAAGAGCTATCACTCAATTTAATTCTTCCATCTCATTATGGATTATGTACATCTCTAAGTCCTTAATTTCCATAAATGCACCAAGGCATCATTTGAACCCAAAATTTTCTCTAAAAATCGTGGTCTCCCTAGGTCTTCAAAGTTCTAATTTCTTTCTATTTTATGCATTAATCACTTGATATCTAATCACTCAAATTCTATCTCACAAAAAATCAATCCAATCCCTTAAAATCCAAGCCAAAACCGTGACCTCACATTAGTGTAGGAAACCCTCAAATTTTCTACTTATTAAACCTAACATTATTAAATATTCCAACACCCTCAATGCATTCAAAATCATCATTCAATCTTTAACCTCAATCAAGAACACATAAATATGCAAAATCACCAAACAAAGTAAGCATTCAAATATGGATTTCTCCATCAACAACCACACAAATGTCTCCTCACCACCAATAATGGTTGAAGTGAGTAATCTCCCTCTTACCTAAAGGAAGAACATGAAAATGGCCTCCTAGTTGCTTCTTGGTGGTTTCGGTTTTGGGGTCCAAAAACCCTAGAAATTTCAAACACAAAGAATCAACATCAAGCTTAGAAAAAGAAGGATCTTTGGTCTCCAATGAAACCATAGAACACGAAATTGAAGAGAAAGAAAAAGAAAATGGAAACTTTACCTTAAAGTTTGAAGCTTGGTCTTGTAAGACAATGGAGGAAATGATAGATTTTGAAGAAACTCTCCAAATAAAATGTGTAGATGAGGATGGAAGGAGTGTAGAAATGGTGTTAATGAAGTTAGAAAATGAGAAGAAGTGGTCACTAATGGGGCTACAAACCGTGGGTGAAGGAGAAGAAGAAGAGAGAGGGTGGAGAGAAAAATGAAGATGAAACTAGAGAGAGAAAGTAATAGATGAAAATGTGATATTTTTGGGTAAAATGTGTTAAGTGTGGGAAGCAAAATTGTTTCCCCAAGGACATCAACAAGCCGCGGCAATAGGAGAGGGAGGGGTGGAGAGGCTTCTCCAACAAGCCAAGGGCATACTAGTCTTTTGGTGGTCAAAGCTTCTCAAAGAAGCTTTGATTAAAATATAATAGATTTGAATTAAAGTGAATTTGATTAGACATAAAGTGGATTACATAAGGATAATGTGATAGGGTTTTTAATATATGATATTGTCTAGTGGACAATTGTTACAGTTGACAGAAGCCAGTATTAATTGTTAGCAGATAAAATTACACAGCGATTTATTATTCTGTCGGATAAAATTTCTCAAAAAATGTGAAACCTCGTAAATCGTATCCAGTCTCAGGTTTAGTAAGATCCCTCGTTGACATTTTCACAGATCAAGGTTCTCGAGAAAAATATCTCATTTTTCCAGCTCCGCTCAGATTGCATGCAAAATGAGGAATAATATTAAAATATTTCGCGTTCTCAGAAAAATCCAGAAAAATTCTCAAAAATCACTAATATTGTAAAATGAATATTTATAATGAAATAAATAAATTTTGGGGTGTTACAAAAGCTATAGTCTCATAGTCACCTAGTCTTCTCTTTTTAGACAAAATGTCCTTTATAATTTTCACATAATTGGGCATTTGTTCTAGCGCTTCAACAAATGGGATATTGATATGAAACTTCTTAAAGACATCCCGAATTTTTTTAAATTGAGCTTCATTCTTTTGTTTCTGGAGTCTCTGCTGAAATGAAGGAGGAGGAATAAGATTTGAAATTGCCACCTCTTTAGCTTGATTTTTCTCGTTCTGGTATTTCTTCGAAGTGTTTGAATTTTTCACATCATTTTCAATTTCCTTGCCACTCTAAAGTGTAATTGCTTTACAATGCTCTCTATCTTCTATTCTTGGATTTGCCTCTGTATTGCTAGGAAGAGTTCTAGGAGGTCGACTATTAATAGTAGAAGCTAGCTGGCCCACCTAATTCTCCAAACTCCTGAGAGAAGCTGCTTGACTCTAAATCATAGCATCATTCTTGCCATATATTGCATAAACATTTCCTCTAGTTCTATTTATTAAAACCAGGTAGAGGGCCTTATGCTATAGAAGATGAAGCACCAATATTCTAATTTTGACCCAAGCAAAATTTGGATGATTCCTTCATCCTAGATTAAATGTGTTGGAGTAAGGATTATTCTTCTATTGATTAAATCGTCCAACAATGTTCACAGATTCTGGATTTAATGAACAATTATACAGAGAATGGGCCTCTCCACAATAATTATAAGTAACAAAAGGACTTGCAGCAGACTGAACACCAAGGCCATTAAACTTCTTTGACAAAGAAGCAATATGAGCTGATAACACAGTAATAGCATCCACCTCATATACTCCTACCGCACACCTAGGTACTTGTCTTTCTGAAGGCCACTAATAGCTATTAGAAGCCATTTCTTCCAGCAAATCAAAGGCCTCATCATTGGACTTACTCATTAAGGCTCCTCCAACTGGTGCATCAATAGTAGTTCTCAGAGGTCCATTCAAAGCATTATAAAAAGTATGAACCTGTAACCACTTAGTAGTGCAATGATGCGAACATTTTCTAATAAGTTCTTTGAATTTCTCCAATGATTCATAAAGAGATTCACTGTCATACTGAACAAAAGAGATGATGTCTTTCTGCATTTGAGCTATCTTCCCAGGTGGAAAGAACCTGTCAAGAAATTTATCAATTAAGACATCCCAAGTAGTGATAGACCCTTCTGGAAGTGAGTGCAGCCAACTCTTAGCTTTATCTCAAAGAGAGAAAGGAAAAAGCCTTAATCTGATAGCATCTTCTGTAACTCTGTTGTGCTTGAAAGTGTCACATATTTCCAAAAAATTCAACAAGTGAACATTTGGATCTACATTAAGAAATCCTCCGAACTGCACAGAGGTCAGGATCATCTGGATAATGGCTGGCATGATTTTGAAATTATTAGCTTGGATAACCAGCCTCCGAATGCTAGACTGCAGACTTTGAACTTAAGGAATAGAATAGTCCCTTAAAGATTTCATTGGTGTTTCTTCAGCCAATGATTGAGAGTTGTTTTTTGATGCTGAACGCTCTTTTCTAATTCCTCAGAGTGTTCTTTCGATCTCAGGATCAAAAGGTATTTGAGAGAATAGAGTATTTATTGAAAAACTTGCATATTTAGCTTAACTTTAACTATTAAAGGAGCTACTAGCCTTTATAGGGCTCAAATCATCCCTAGAACACCTCAAAATCTTACCTAAAAAGGCTTATTTTCAAGATTGCACCAAATGTGTATCATAACTTCTAAAATTCTGAAATTTTATGAGCAAATAGTTTTTCTCATATCTTTCAAATGCCATGAACCTCACTTCATTTGGCTATGTGTAGCCAAAGTTATGCAACATTTTTGAAGAAGCTAAAATAGGGCATTCACTGATTTACTCGATTCTATCCTGACTTTAAACTGAAATTGGGAACAAACTAAAAGTGATAAATTCTAAATTTTATAGGAAAGAAGCCTTACATGTTAGCTTCAAAATGTCACTAGTCTCATGTAAAGACAACCTCAGAGCAAGAAATTATGCAATTTGGTTTACTGGCTGCCAGAATGCCTTTTCTATTGAATTTGCCTCGGATTCAAACAGAAACTAGTGCTAATTGGTTTGGTCTAAAAATCTGAAATTTTTACTATATGAAATCTTATTTCTTAGTTTTCGAATGCCATAAGAATCAGGTCAATCCGATGTCTGTAGATCAAGTTATGCAACAAACTTCACCAGCTATCAAGATAACCTATTTTGCTGGTCTTTGGCCATTTTTAAGGGAGTGTCGCTGCTCCCCTGTTATTGTGCCATGGCCCTAGCCTCTCGGGATGCATTTCCTGAGCAACATAGAAGGGAGTGTTGTGGCTCCACATGGGAAGTGCTGCGGCTTCCCCTGAAAACTTTGGTTTTAGCATAAACTAACTCGAAAACCACATTCCAAACCATTCCAAAGGGTATTCCACCCCCTAAAATGATTTCTAATCATGTTAAAATCATCAAACACTAAATTCAACTCATCAAACTTAGATTATGATCAAAGTCAATCAATCACAACCTAATTCTCATCTTTTCCCAAACCATTTGCAAATTCCTCATCCATGAACCAAAATGGTTTGGTTAAGCCATAATTGGCTATCTAGTTTTCTAACTTCCTACAACTTTAAAATAAATACTAAGATTCATTAAAAAAAGTTATTTCATCAATATCATAAATTTTCATATCTGCTGCTAATCAATTTGGCATTAAATGCACAACTAGTATGGTTAAAAATATTGAACTAACTGTGGTTATTCTCAAATTTAAACCATATCATAGTTTACACACCATTTCCATTAGCTAAGCTATTTATGCTAATATCAGAGTCATTTTAAGTTATTTTTCACCTTCTGATTTGGAACAAAGTGCTTAAAGTAACTCAGACTATCATAAAATTGAACAAACATGTTAAGCAAGTATTAAACTACCTCGGTAACCATTTATAAGTCTAACATATTTTAGAGGATGTTACGTGTTCCCCTCCTTTTAAAAATTTTGTCCTAAAAATTGCTTACCTTATAAAAATAGTTGCACTATCTTGCTGCATGTGGGACTCCAACTCCCAAGTTGCCTCCTTAAAGCCTGCACTATCCCAAAGCACCTTCACTAGAGGAATCTGCTTACCTCTAAGCTCTTTGACCCCTATGTCCACGATCCTTACTAGTTTTATAGCATAAGACAAATCATCCCTTAACTGCACAGATTCATTTCTTATGACATGTGAAGGACTTAGATTGTACTTCCTAAATTATGACACATGGAAGACATTGTGAAGATTAGACAAATTGGGAGGAAGGGCAATTTGGTAGGCTACATGACCAATTCTTTTTAGGATTTGGTAGTGACCAATGAAATAAGGATTTAACTTTCATGTTCTCAATGCTCTACCAATCCCTGTTATAAGAGTGACTATCAAGAAAACATGATCTCCCCCATTGAACTCTAGAGGTCTTCTCTTCCTATCAGCATAGCTCTTCTGTCTACTTTGAGCCATAACTAACCTATCCCTGATCATTTTAATTTGATCTGTGGTCTGTTATACCAACTCAGGTCCTAAGATGGTTCTCTCTCCATCCTCATACCAACACAAAGGGGACCTACACTTTCTACTGTAAAGTGCTTCATATAGTATCATACCTATATTAGTATGATAACTGTTGTTGTAGGCAAACTCCACTAAAGGTAAGAACTTATCCCAACTACCTTTCTACTCTTGCTCACATACTCTAAGCATATCCTCGAGGGTTTGGATAGTCTTTTCCAATTGACCATTTGTCTGTGGATAATATGTTGTACTCAGATTAAGCTTTGTCCCAACAGCTCTCTACAAAGCTCCCCAAAATCTAAATGTAAAAGAAATACCGTGCATTCTAACTATCTCCTGAAGGTATAATTGGGCTAGTCTATCCATGGAATAGTTAACCTTATAAGGTATAAAATGGGTAGACTTGGTTAGTCTATCCACTATAACCCAAACCGCATCAAATCCTAGCTAGGTCTTGGGTAAAGCTATCATAAAATCCATTGTGATGTTATCCCATTTCCATTCAGGGATCTCTCAAGGTTGAAGAGGTCCATAGGGTTTCTGGTGTTCTATCTTAACCTTCTAACAAGTTAGACACCTAGACACAAACTCAACTATATCCTTCATCATTCCAGACCACCAAAACATCCTCTTCAAGTCTTGATACATCTTAGTGGCCCCTGTAACATCCCAATACTGAGGACCTGATATATCACCCATATATATGGCACATAATACTAGCTATGTTACCTCTAACTTAAAACAACAAACTAAACCCATATCATTCATTCATATAAATAAATATGGAGAGGCTAAACACCAAAAAGAGTCATATATTTACATCATAGCCTCACAAGGCAAAGTGTAATACATAACTTGTACAACCTCAAGGTAGCAGGAAATAAATATACCACATATTTATTACAAGAAACAAAATAAACTATCCTAGTTCTTCTGCTTCTTTCGCTTTCCTTTACCTGTACCTGGATTTACATGGAAACATCATAAGGTGAGAAATCACAATTTCTCCATTTAAGCATTCCAATACCAGTGTTTAAACATTCACAATGAGAAAACATCACTATAAATATAAGATTAAGTCTACAACAGATAAATGAGTCACTACTCAACACTATCAGAACATACATACTACTTTATGTAACATTCATAAGGAAATCAACAATCTTAACCCACGGTGAACAAATGATAATCAATGTTATCAAACAACCGTCCATACAACCGTAAGATATTATCGAGCAACTAACAAGTAAGGCAACTGCACATATAGCTACCAACAAATGCATTGCTTTATGATATGATGTATGGTTATGCTCACACAAGATCCTAATAATATGATGATGAAATGTTGATGCAGGTTTTTAGTTTTAGAAAACAGATGCCACTTACTTGTTTCCCATGAACCTTGTTCCTTTGTATTTGTCTCAGAAGGATAGGCAAAAGAGCCTTACACTACCTGGTAGAGAGTGGACTGGTACTACCTCACAATAGTGAGTGTACTGATACCTCCTCATAGTACTGGTATGTTGGTGTATACCTTAGAGGCTGTTACATTTTGTCTGTATTTACATACATTGTATTATGTTATTTTTAACATATGAGGTATTTCATTTATTGTGTTCTTTTTTATAAAGATAATAAATTCGTTAGAATAGTAAGTTTGATGTTGTAGGACATCAAGTAGATGACTTGATCATGAGATCCTATTATATAAAACACTATTTTTAAATGTCTCTGGTCATGTATTATTATTAATTAGGACAATAATAATGCATTGACACTAGTATGTGCGTAAACTGATGACCACATCTCACAGGTCATGGATATGAGATATCAAGTCTTCACATTAGTACATATTAGAGTAATAATGTACTGGACTGACCCGCCATGAGAACGCTACAAAGATCGTTACGTGAGTGTCAAAAGCGATTCTTATAGTGACAGTGGCGTATGTGGTCCTTTGACTTGAAATCACTATGATTCCTACATAAGGAGTTGTGTGTTTTAAAGACATCAAATGTCATCTATAATAAGGTGATTATAAAGTCAGTTATTGGATATACTGCGAATCATGTAGAGGGATATGAGTGATCAAGATGGGATTTGTCCCTCCTATATAACAGTCTTCAGGCCCCCTGATTGAGTGAGACTGCGAAATGCATGGCCATGCTCAAATGAGTCGATATGAGATATCGATCTCATTTGTTGTTATTAAGTCTACTAGGGTATCAGAAAATGAAGGATTGAATTACACAAGGGTGACGCATTCCATGCTTTGTGTTCAATCTAGATATCTGGACAAAGGGACTACACTACACGAAAACGTTAGTCATAGAAAGGTTATGTCAAATCACTGACATTCTCATTACTTGGGTGGCAGCAATGTGTTACTAGATACCGCTCACTGCTTATAATATTAAAATGAGATTTTAATAGTACTACCAACATTATAAGAACTTGTAAGGTCGCACACATGGAGCAGACTAAATTGGAGTAATTAGGATCCAAGTTGGACTTGGATTCAATTGTGGGTCGGACTCATAATAGATGAGTCTAGGGTTACGCAACTTACCTTATTACTGCTCACACTCAGTTAAGGCAATCACTATTATAAATAGTACTACTAAAGGGGCTGCTAAAGAGACAACACAGAACCCTAGCCGTACCTACAGAAGATGAGTGATAGAGTGACAGGTTTCCTTCTCTTCTCTTCGCAACTAGCACTGTTGCAGATAGGTCAGACTCCAATACTGCAGACGTCGGACGTTTTTGCAAGTCTGTTCGTGTGGATACCAAAGAGACATCGTTGTTATTACGGTGTTTGTGATTCATGTTACTTGTGTTTATCACGCTTCAATACGTAAACACTTTTAAAAACTCGGATTATGGCTTTTTTGCATGGATCCTGTGAGGGAATTTTTATTATTACTCCACGTGGTGTATCTGCAATTCCCAACAATGGTATTAGAGAGTCTTGCGAAACCATACTTTGATTTTTCTATTTTCATTTTGTATAAGATAACATGATTATTGTTCTATTTTGATAAAATATATGATCTTTAGTATGTTATTTTAGAAAACAAATGAAACCCTTTGCGAAAACATATTCTGTTTTATGTGTTGTATACAAAACTGTGATGTTGTTTTCAAAAACCATGAAGTTATTCATATGTTCTATGAAAACCGTTTTGTATTGAATATATGTTTTTGCAATTTTTTTCAGTATATATGTGATATGTACGGCGTTATGTATGCATTTTGGAAACCTGGTTGTGACGGCAACAAGTGTTGATGTCTAGCAAGCCTCGTTCTGGACAACGTTCTGGGTAGAGGCACAAGGGTTCTTGAATCCTTGTTTCTAGTTGGCAGCGACATCAAAGCGTTGATGTCAAGCAAACCTTGTTTCTGCATAAGCAGCACGGTGCAGGGGTTTTGGAAACCTTGTTCCTATTTTGCAGTAGCAGCATCAAGTGTTGATGTCAAGTCGTCAAGAAGGCACAAGGGATCCCTGCGGCGTATGAAGTGTTCATGTCCTCAAGCATTATGGAAACCCTATTTCTGGATAGGTGACGGTGACTATGAGGGTTCCCCAGCGGTAGCCCCATCGAGGCGCTGTCCCGAACCTTGTTGCATGGCGTGTGATATTCGAAAGCACGTTATTCAAATCCAGTTTTATAACTCACAAAAAAATAATGTGTTATTGCTTTGTGTTTATGTGTACTTTGTGGTGCATGGTGCATAGTTATGGCCTTAGTCCTTCTTTTATGGTATTTTGGTTATTTTAAAATATGACTTGCGTGTCGTTCCTTTCTCTCTACATTCTGATTGTACATTCTCTTCTCACCTAACTCCTCTCGAATGTAAAAGAGATTTCTATATAATGTAATCTTGATGTGGAGGCAAGAAGACTACATCAAATGAGGACATTGGTGGGAGACGCTTGGTGAAGCTTGGAGAATCCTTGCATTAGCGGCCATAACTATGTCACATTTACTATATGCTTCATATGTATGAGATGCATAGATGATGTTTATGGTATGTTAAACATGTTTAATAAATGGTGAGATCTAATAATAAAAAATTCCCTCAAAAAATTATTAAGTCATTATATGATGCCTTCCAATGCGTGGCACTCGTCAAGACTAGTATTAATTAAGTGTAGGTCTACAAAAGTAGGAGCCTTTATCTATATTATTAAGATGCGATGGGATAAGAGTAGTATCCAACTGCCAACCATTAGGCCTGACTTAACTAGGCCATTTCAATAGGATTGAAGGCTTTGAGGCATGAAGTTGGGATTTAGTCCATTGGATGGATTAGAATTAAGTATTATTCACCCAACTATCCAAGAGTTGCATGTGATATAATTAGAAAGAGTTTTCTACGTAAATAATTGAATTTTGGGTGATCAGCTAAAGCTAACTCAAAGCTAGGTGAAATATGGATCTTGGCCCACTAGGAAATCTTACGATGGGATTTTTCGAGTCAATGTTGAGGGTCATTGATTTGAATAAAATAGTGGGAGGCATATTTAATTAAAGACTTTGTTAAATATGTTTATGACATGATACTTATATTTTGCATATTTCTGTTGATAGATTACCATGGCAACAAACATTTCAAGTAACTTATCATTGCGATCAGTCCTTGAGAAGGCAAAGTTGTCTGGGACAAATTTCCTAGACTAGTACAGGAATTTAAGGATTATCCTCAAGCAAGAGAAAAAGCTATATGTTCTAGAATAGCCTGTTCCTGAGCCACCTGCTACTAATGCCCATAGAGCTGAAAGAGATGCTTATAAGAAGCATCAAGATGATGCCTTGGACGTTGGATGTCTAATGCTAGCTACCATGAATTTTGAGCTCCAAAAGCAACACGAGAACATGGACGTCTATGATATGATCGTACACCTCAAAAAGCTCTATTAAAAGTAGGCTATATATGAGAGATACGTGGTCTCTAAAGCACTATTTCAGTACAAGCTGGTAGATAGAAGCCCTGTTGGTGCTCATGTACTTAAGATGATTGGGTACATTGAAAACCTAGAGAGACTTGGTTTTCCTTTGGGCCAAGAGTTAGCCACTGACTTAGTCCTACAATCATTGCCGGAAAGTTTTAGTCCATTAGTCATGAACTACAACATGAAAGAAATTGACAAATCACTACCAGAGCTGCTAGGCATGTTGAGAACTACTGAGCAGAACATAAACAAAGGCAAAAGAAAGGCCATAATGATGGACCAAAAGCATAAGGGCAAGAAACAACAAAAAAAGCCCAAGGATAAGTGGAAGGGAAAAGGCAATGATAAATCCAAGCCCAGCATTTCTGGATTGAAACCAATGGGTGAAGTGGCTAAGGAAGGTACATGCTTTCACTATGCTCAGACCAGACATTGGAAGAAGAATTGTGCTAAGTACTTGGAGGAGCTCAAGAAGAAGAAGGGAAGTGAGACTTCCATTTCAGGTATTTTTATCATAGAAGTCAATTTATCTACTTATGCATCATGGGTATTAGATACTAGATGTGGATCTCACATTTGTGTAAATGCGCAGGATCTCAAGAATAGTAGACCTTTGACTAAAGGGCGAAATCGACCTACAAGTTAGAAATGGAGCAAAGGTTGCTGCCTTAGCCGTAGGGACTTACTTATTATCTTTGCCCACTGGGCTTGTAATATAGTTAGAGAACTGCTATTTTGTGTCTGCTATTAGCAGTAATATCATTTCTATTTCTTGTTTGGATAAGAAAGGCTTTACATTTATTATAAAGGACAAATGTTGTTACATTTATTTAAATGATATTTTTTTATGGTAGTGCACAATTGAGTAATGAACTTTATGTCCTAGATCTCGAAACGCCCGTCTATAACATAAATACAAAGAGGTTTAAATCAAACAATATGAACCCATCTTATCTCTAGCATTGCTGTTTGGGCCATATAAATGAGAAACACATCTCCAAACTCCATAAAGATGGATTCTTGGACTCGTTTGATTTCAAGTCATATGAGATATATGAATCTTGTTTATTGGGGAAGATGACAAAGGCCCCATTCACTAGACAAGGTGAAAGGGCTAGTGATCTTTTAGGCCTTATACATAGTGATGTATGTGGACCCCTAAACACACTGGCTAGAGGCGATTTTCAGTACTTTATTACATTTACTAATGATTTCAGTAGATATGTATTTGTATACCATATGAAGCACAAATTAGAATCCTTTGAAAAGTTCAAGGAGTTCAAGAATGAAGTACAAAACTAACTTGGCAAGAGTATTAAAGTCCTTCGATCAGATCGAGGTGGTGAATACTTGAATCAACAGTTTGATGATCATCTAAATGAGTGTGGGATAATATCTTAACTTACTCCTCCAGGAACACCACAATGGAATAGTGTCTCTGAAAGGAGGAACTAGACCTTATTGGACATGGTTCGATCCATGATGAGTCATGCAGACCTTCCAGGCTCCTTCTGGGGACATACTCTGTTAACAGCAACTTTTACACTTAACTATGTTCCATCTAAAAAGGCTCAAAAGACACTGTATGAGATATGGACTAGGGGATGACCCAGTATATCTTTCATGAAGATTTGGGGTTGCAAAGCTTATGTCAAACATCAAGTTTTTGATAAGCTGAGCCCAAATCAGATAAATGCTTCTTTGTGGGATATCCCAATGAAACCAATGGATACTATTTCTATAATCCTACCTAGGGCAAAGTGTTTGTCGCACGAACTGCTGTATTCCTAGAAAATGAGTTTATCTCCAAAGGAATCAATAGGAGAAAAGTAAGAACTTAAAGAAGTTCAAGGCTCACAAAGTAGCAACGAACCGATGGTGGAAATAAAGCAGCCTCCACAAGTCGTTGTGGAACCACAATCTACTTTAGTAGCACAAGATCAGTGTAGGCCTCACAGGATATGTCTTCAACCAGAAAGATATGAATTTCTTATGACCCAACAAGGTAATATATTGCTCATGGATCAAGGTGAGCCTATGACTTACCATGAAGCCATTATTGGCCCAGAATATAAGAAATGGCTTGAGGCAATGAGATCTGAAATGGAATCCATATATGCCAATATGGACCTTGGTTCACCCACCTGAAGGGGTAAAACTCATTGGGTATAAGTGGGTTTTCAAAAAGAAAATTGACATGGATGGTAATGTCCATACCTTTAAGGCGCGATTAGTGGCTAAAAGTTTCAAGCAAATTCATGGTGTAGACTATAATGAGACATTTTTCCCAGTTATGATGCTTAAATCCGTTCAGATCTTGCTTGCTATTGCAGCATATCATGATTATGAAATTTAGCAAATAGATGTCAAAACTGCTTTCCTTAATGGAAATCTCCTCGAGGATGTGTACATACACAACCTGAAGGTTTTGCCACTCCACAAGACGCTAGAAAGGTGTGCAAGTTGCAACGATCTATTTATGGATTGAAGCAAGCTTCCAGAAGCTTGAATCTTCATTTTGATGGTACAATCAAACAGTTTGGTTTCATTAAAAATGAAGAAGAATCTTGTGCCTACAAGAAGGTTAGTGGGAGCACAATTGTCTTTCTAGTGTTGTATGTAGATGACATACTACTCATCAGAAATGACTTCCCTACCCTACAGTCTGTAAAGACTTGGTTAGGGAAGTGCTTTTCTACGAAGGACTTGGGCAAAGTTGCCTATGTGTTAAGTATCAGGATCTATAGAGATAGATCACAGAGACTACTTAGCCTAAGTCAAAGTACATACATAGACAAAGTGTTAAAACGATTCAACATGCATGAATCCAAGAAAAGACTCTTGCCTATGTCGCATGGTGTAAGCCTATCAAAGGCTCAAACCCCTACCGCCCAGGATGAGAGGGATCGCATAAGCAAGATTCCATATGCATCTGCAATTGGATCTATCATGTATGTCATGTTATGTACATGACTAAATATCTCGTATGCTTTGAGCATGACGAGCAGGTACCAATCTGATCTCAGTGAGACTCACTGGACTACTATCAAGAACATCCTTAAGTACTTGAGAAGGACTAAGGATTCGTTCTAGGTATATGGAGCCGAGAAGGAGCTAGTTGTAAAGGGTTACACTGATGCTAGCTTCCAAACTGATAAGGATGACTCCAGATCGCAATCAGGTTATGTTTTTTGCCTGAATGATGGGGTTGTGAGCTGGAAGAGTTCAAAGTAGGAGACAGTTGCCGATTCTACCACAGAGGCTGAGTATATTGCTACCTCCAATGCAGCAAAGGAGGACATTTGGATCAAGAAGTTCATTTTTGAACTTGGCGTTATTCCTAGCATTGTGGGCCCAATGGACCTCTATTGTGATAATAATGGAGCCATTTCACAAGCTAAGGAGCCTAGATCTCACCAATGATCCAAACATATACTTAGGCACTTCCATTTTATTCGAGAGATCATCGATAGAGGATATGTAAAGATATGCAGAGTACCAATAGATGATAATATTGCTAATCCACTGACGAAGCGTCTTTCACAACAGAAGCATGAGGGTCACACTAGGTCTTTAGGCATTAGACATTTGCCTGATTGGCACTGGTGCAAGTAAGAGATTGTTGATGTATGCCCTAGAGACTGGTACATTTTTGCTGTATTTATATACATTGTATTATGCTATTTTTAATATATGTGGCATTTGATTTATTGTGTTCTTTTTTTATAAATATAATAAAATCCTTATAATAGTAAGTTTGATGCCGTAGGACATCAAGTGGATGACTTGATCGTGAGATCCTATTGGATAAAACACTATTCTTAAATGTCCCTGGTCAAGTATTATTGTTAATTAGGATAACAATAATGCATTGAGGCTAGTATGTGCATAGACTGATGACCACTTCTCATGAGTCATGGATATGAGATATCAAGTCTTCACATGGGTACATATTAGAGTAATAATGTATTGGACTGGCCTGCCATGAGAACGCTACATGGATCGTTACGTGAGTGTCATAAGCGGTTCTCATAGTGACAATGGTGTATGTGGTCCTTTGACCTGAAATCACTACGATTCTTACATGAGGAGTTGTGTGTTTTAATACAGGCAAACGTCATCAGTAATAAGGTGATTATAAAGTCAGTTATTGGACATACTGCGAATCATGTAGAGGGATATGAGTGATCTAGATGGGATTTGTCCCTCCTACATGACATGAGCAATATCTTCGGACCCCTTGATTAAGTGAGAGTGCGAAATGCATGGCTATGCTCAAATGAGTCGATATGAGATATCGATCTCATTTGCTGTTATTAAGTCTACTTGGGTATCAGGAAATGAAGGATTGAATTATACAAGGGTGACACATTCCATGCCTTGTGTTCAATCTAGATATCTGGACAAAGTGACTAAACTACATGAAAACATTGGTCACAGAAAGGTTATGTCAAATCACTGACATTATCATTACTTTGGTGGCAACGATGTATTGCTAGATACCGCTCACTACTTATAATATTAAAATGAGATTTTAACATTACTTCCAACGTTATGAGAACCTACAGGGTTGCACATATAGAGCAGACTAAATATGAGTAATTAGGATCCATGTTGGACATGGATTCAATTGTAGGTCAGACTCATAATAGATGAGTCTAGGGTTGCATAGCTTACCTTACTACTGCTCACACTCACTTAAGGCAGTCACTATTATAAATAGTACTGCTAAAGGTGCTGCTAAAGAGACAACACAGAACCCTAGCCACACCTACAAAAAGTAAGTGAGAGAGTGACATGTTTCCTTCACTTCTCTTCGCAGCTAGTACTATTGCAGAGAGGTCAGATTCCAAGACTGCGGACATTGGACGTTTTTGCAAGTCTGTTCATGTGGATACTGTAGAGACATCGTTGCTATTACAGTGTTGGTGATTCACATCGCTTGTGTTTATCACGCTTCAAGAGGTAAACACTTTTAAAAATTCTGATTATGGCTTTTTCGCATGGATCTTGTGAGAGAATTTTATTATTCCGTTGCGTGATGTATCCGCAATTCCCAACATGGTAACCCTGACCTATTGAGCCTACGCTCTGAGAATTTAGGAGTAGTCTTCATTCTAAGAATCTTAGACCGATTACCTACAATCCTCTGGCCAAATGGTTGTGCACACCATCTAATGTTACAATACTTAGGAAACAAAACATAACAAGTTTGAAAAGGAAATTTTCAATGTATTTCACAAATACATATAGTCATCACTAGGTCTTTCCCAACCAAATGACTAAGGAAAACTAACAAATTAACTAACCAAACTCACTTATCACATAAGATGTAAGGTCATATTTTTAGTCCTTCTTATATCTCAACCCTATCTCACAAAGTAGTAAATGTCATCCATGCATCTCTAGTTCTACCTGCTTCACAACCTATGCATGATAACAACTACCACTAGCTAAGCACATATAGCTTACAACACCTAATACGTCACTTTATCACTTCACAAGTGAATCACAAGGCAGCCTCATGTTGCTAAAGGTTCTAGGTATTGACCTATGGCATCCCACTCCTTAAAGGATGCCTAAGGTTTCCCAAATCCTATCACAAGATTCTCTTTAACCAAGTGAAAGGCTCTAACTAGAATACATGATCCCCTGGCTCAACTCTATAGCATAAAGAAACCTATTCATATGTCTAGTACTCAAATCCCTTCGCATAAGGTAAGTGGTTATTCTCTCCAAGAACTACCACTAGTTGTGTCTCAACACTAATGGTCTTGTATCTAGAACCTTACACCATCACTTCACAAGCAAATCCAAAGTCAACCTCATGTTGAACAAGGTTCTAAACACTTCCTTGTTGCATTCCAACACACTTGGATGCTCAAGGTTCCCAAGATTACTCTATGGCATTCCATCACACAATGGAAGCACAAGGTTTCATCAACCAAAAAGGGAGAAGGAAAACCTAACAAACTTACAAATCATGCTAACCCTTATCTCACAAGGGGCAAGATCATGTTCCTAGAACTTACCATAACTTAACCTTAGCAAAAATAAAGGAATAGTTATTTCACACATGCTTTTTATCTCAATTTCTCTCATGAAGGACCATCTTAAGCACCTAAACAACCACAATTGGCTCACTCTATCTCATGAAGGAAGCAATTCTATTTTATCACAAATGCCTAGTTCATCCTTCACCACAAAGAGAGCAAAGCATGGCTCACATACCATGCAAACTCAACCTCAACCTATAAGGAAACAACTAGGGCTTTAAGCATTGTAAAACTACCCTCACTAATCCATGGGTGTGGTTTACATCGCCTGAACAAGCCTTGCGTCACGCTCAAAACCCAGCAAAATCTGTTATTCACTTATCCCCTAACCGATTAACCCTCCCTAGTAATCGGTTAGAGAGGCTAGAAAACTAAGATTTTCAAAAGCATAATCGATTACAATTCTATAGTAACCAATTAGGGGCTGTTTTGGTACTATGTGAGCCTCTGTTTCACTCAATAACTGATTAGACCATCAAGAATATCTGGTTATGTTGTTGTTCCAACTCTCTGCCAACATGCAATAATTGGTTTAGCTTCCAAGCTAATCGGCTATTGCAGCTCGTGAAATAGCCTGCAAAAGCCCATAACCGATTAACTTTCCGTGCTAATTGGTTATCTGGGTTACTCAATCAGAAACATGAAGTTTCCTCACATGAAAGCTAAGCCCAAAAATACCATTCAACTTATGAATGACACTTCTAAACTCAAATGCCTTCATAACAAGGTAAAATGAGTTCCATGAACCCAACCCAAGTGTAACATCCCGGGACTGCTTGCAGGATTGACGAGTGTCTCCATAAACCAACACGGGTCTTTTCAGTGTGTTTTATCCTTACTCACACACATCCTAGGAAACTTCCCAGGAGGTCACCCATCCCACAATTGCTCTAGGTCAAGCACGCTTAACCATAAAATTCTTATGTTGTAGGCTTCCAAAAAGAAGTTGCAACTTGTTGATATGACTACGTCTAATCAATTCCTTTAAGCCATCCTCAACTATGCAGTCCCATACCTGCACAGTCTCTGAATCCCTCTCATTCCGGTGCGTATTCAGTTCATTCATGGGACCCTTCGCCTAGAAGCATGCCAGGAGCCGCTCCTTGTATGTGCTTCTCATGCACCGGCGTCCACTCCCCGCCCTCATCTGCCCCGGGATACCACATGCCCACCAGCTTCTGCCTGGTTCATCCCCGAACCACACCATACTGGGAGAGGTCCTGTCTCTGATACCATTTGTAACATCCCGGGACTGCCTGCAGGATTGATGAGTGTCTCCACAAACCAACACGGGTCTTTTTAGTGTGTTTTGTCCTCACTCACACGCATCCTAGGAAACTTCTTAGGAGGTCACCCATCCCACAATTGCTCCAGGTCAAGCACGCTTAACCACAGAGTTCTTATGTTTTAGGCTCCCGAAAAGAAGTTACAACTTGTTGATATGGTTACGCCTAATCAATTCCTTTAAGCCATCCTCAACTATGCAGTCTCATACCTGCACAATCTCTGAATCCCTCTCATTCCGGTGCGTATTCAGTTCATTCATGGGACCTTTCGCCTAGAAGCATGACAGGAGCCGCTCCTTGTACGTGCTTCTCATGCACCGGCGTCCACTCCCCGCCCTCATCTGCCCCGGGACACCACACCAAGCATCAACAAACCTTGGGTCAAGTTCATCCAACTCCAACCCTTGAGAAACTTTCTCAAGAACCTATTTTGAACAACCAAAGAGCACCTCAAGTACCAAAAGGATGAAAGAAAGAAATGAAGTTGATTGAGCAAAACACCCTTACCTCTTGTGCAAGAAAGATGAAGATCTTGAAGCCTTAATCTTACTCTTGGTGCTTTAACTATAATTCTTGGCCCATTTAGCTTTTCATCCTTTTTCTCCTTCTTCCCAATGGTTTTCCTCTTCTTTCTTTTTCTATTTTCCTTCAATGTTTTTGGCTGCCGTGAGGGGATTGAAGAGAAGAAGTCAGATTTGGCTTCTTAAAGCCAATCACTAAAGGGTACCAAAAATCTTGATCTGCTGCGAACACTAAGATTCCTCCAAATCCAGTTTTCTTGCAGCCAACAAGTTTAAAATAAATCACAAGATTCATAAAAAATGTTATTGTACAAATACCACTATTTTCCATATCAATTACTAGTCAAACTGGTATTAAAACGCACAACCTATATGCTTAAAAATACCAAACTAGATCTGATTATCCTTAGATTTTAACTGTAGCCTAATTCACACATTTGTGATCTAGAAACAAAGCCTCCACACTTATTTTGACTAACTGAGTAGTTTAAGCCATTTTCGGGGCTAATAACAGTTATATCGCACACACAGTGTTGCAGCAAAGTGACTAGAAGTACTCAGAAAGCCACAAAATTCAATAGACATGTTAAGCAGGTATTAGGCTACCTCTGTATCCATATACAAGCCTAACATGTTTTCTAGGGTGTTACAGCCCGAGAATGGATATTGTACTGACTACAATGAGCTTCTTCAAGGATCCTTTTGTTGATTTCGAATTCACTGGAAATGTAAAGTCTACCTCTAAACTTAATCATCCCGTCATCCACTATATCAAAGAAAGAATCCTTGAAAAAGCTCACTGTAGTCAGTACACTATCCATCCCGGGGCCACTAACATCCCAATACTGGTATCCTGATATATCTGACATATACAAGGATGTCCAATGTTGGAAATATTACTTCTAGCTTAAAACAACAAACTAAACCCATATTATTCATTCACACAAATAAAAATAGAGAGCCTAATCAACAAAAAGTTATTTACACACACAACATTAGCTTCATAAGGCATACTATAATACATACCTTTTTACAACCTCAAGCAGTATAAATAAATACAAGCTTAAACTCAAGAAACAAAATAAACTACACTAGTTCTTCTACTTGTTGTAACACCCTATAACTACACCTGTGTATATCATCCATAAACTTAGATAAATAACATAAGAATAATCACTTCTAAATCTAAATGTGAATATCAACCTGTATTGTAATTAACAGCATATAATTATATAGAACCTTTGGTAAGATTAAAGAGAACAATATAATTTTATACAATTGGAAACTTGCTCTTTACTACGAAATTACAAAATATGTTTGAGATATACAAATGAACTACCAAAAAGCCACAAGGGCATAAAAACAAAATTAATAAACTAAATACATCGATAATATATACATATAAAGAAGATAAATAAGTTTCAATTATCCTCCTTTGTTCATGCTCTCCTCATTTGCTGGATTTATCAAGGAAATAAGAAACTGGAATGAGAATAAAAATTCTCAGTAGTAATTTTAAGGCATGACATCATAAGTCCAACTACTTCAGAGAAAAAGTGTTAACAAGTGGCTCCAGTACTCAAGAGGGTGGGGTGAATTAAGTTATAAAACTTTGCACAAATATTTATAAAACAAATTTCGTCGAAGCTAAATATTAAGAAGGATACAAAAATAAAGAAAATAATTGAAAGCTTTAAGCGCAGCAAAGTAACAGATAAGCAATGATAGATAAATTGTAGAAAATAAAGAGATAAAGATGAGAAGAGCAGACACGATATTTATCCTGGTTCAGCCACTAAACCACTTGTGGCATACATCCAGTCCTCGAAACACAATTCGAGATTTTTCACTATCAACACAAGCTTAAACAGGTGCTTGCAATCGTTACAATCAAGAGCACTTTTTTCATACATAGGGATATTCTACCCTTGTGCTAAAGCCTCAAACTTTTAGGAATACCTCACCCTTACACAAACCTTTAAGGGATACCTCACCCTTGTACAATACCTTTGAGGGATATCTCACCCTCTATACAAACCTTTGAGGGATACCTCACCCTTTTTGCAATAGAGCAGAAAGTAGATGAAGAAAAACTATCACAAAGAGTTAATGTCACAAATTGAAGCACTATAAAGCTCTTTAAGGATATCTCAAGTTTCTGGCGAAAACAGCGCAAGAAATAAGAGAAAATTATAAATCATGTTTTCAAGCAAGCAAAGAATGATTCAGATAGTTAGGCTTGTTGCAAAGATGACCCAAGGTCTCTATTTATAGAGCTTTGAAGAAAAGAGTCGTTGGGTATAATTAATTCAATCAATAAATATGAATATGGTCATTTCTTTCTAAAACAGGATCACGACGTTATTCGAATAACCATTAAGTTATTTGAATAACCCAATTTCAAAAGCCTTTTGAAAACTAATTCTTATATTCTTTATCTGGATAACCAACTGGTTATTCGAATAACTCTTTCAAATAGAGTTTTCTAAAAAACATGGTTATTTGAATAACATAGGATGTCATTTGAATAAACTTTCTTGAAAGATACGTTCATTAACACTTCTATTCAAATAGCTTAAGTGCTATTTGAATAGGATAATTTGAAAACAGAAGCACACAGCCTACTATTTGAATAACTCCATTGTTATTCGAATAAAGCTGTTTAAAAAACATTTTTAAACACTTTTGAAACTTGTCAGATTGTTTCCAAAATTCCAAATTAACTTTTAATTATTTTCAAAACCATTTTGAAAACATAGAGATATTTGAAAACTATGTTTAAGACTTTTCTTTCCAAAACCAATGAGATATCCAGAAGGCTTCGTACAAAAAGACTCTAAGTCCTAAAGCTATTCTTACAGGTCTTGGACTTGGTCTTATCATCATCTTCAGCATGTTTGTTATCATTGAAAACTATTATCAATGCCAGCTAGCCAATTACATTCCCCCCCTTTTTTATGATGACAAACTAACATTTGAGAAAAGAATTAGTTCTGATACATTGGAATTCACAAAGTTAATTTGAGAAACTTACTCCCCATCTTTTTCATAAGAGGTGATTTATATCAGAGATGTGCGCAACTCCCCCTTACTTTTGGAATCCAATTTCTATTTTATTTTTATCTATCTTTTCTCAAACAAAAGAACGCATTAAGGAGTTCAAGCTATTTCTCCCCCTTTTGGCATAATAAAAAAGAAGGGGCAAGTGAAAGCATAGAGCTTAAACAAAGTATATTCCAATCCAATAAGATATATTCATTCATAGCAGACCAGAATAGAAACAAAGTCTAATATTATAAATTTAGCAAGATAAACACAATATTCAGCACATCAACCACAAAGAAGTTCAAAGGAACATATATTCATTCATTGATTAGCCAATTACATTGTATAATCATCAAAACAGTCATTTACATTTGCAGTCAAATTACATTTACCAATTTCTTAGTATTCTGGCACAGATCAAGAGAATCATGGATATTAAACATTTACCTTGACGAAATATGCTATAGGGATCAGAGCATTGTATAGAACTAACATTATCTACCTTATATGCAATGTCAAAATTAGCAAGTTAATATCCAATTTGACACTTTGTCAATGCTAAGCATACCACTCAAGTAAAGAAAACATTTAATCTTTTGAGATCAATTCATCAACAAGTATCTTACAGTTCATAGCATATAAAATACCATAATTGCTTCGGAATAAAGATACTTATTGAGTTAGGAAGAGAGTGATACTTCTTTAGAATGTTCTTCATTTATTGGTCCTCTATTCTTCATTTATTTTTCTCAAGTTGAATAATCTTTTTCCATTTAACTGCTTGTTTGAGGTAGTTATCACCCTACAACACAATTCAAAATACTTTCTTTAGTATTCATCAATTTTGAATCCATAAAGAATAGTCATTATGTCAAACTCATAAGTAATTAAACATTCAAAACAATAAGGCAAAACAACAAATGAGTTCACAAGGGCAAAAGATATTTCATTTCATTGATCAATTTAGCCAAGTACATATATTCATAAAAAAAGCCAATTGCATTATTGTATAAAAACAACCAATAAAAAAACGAAATAGAGATATACAGATATATCATACAATGATACAGATATAAAAAGTAATAATTACAATCATGCCTTCAACATTATCCAATTATTCGACAGTTCAAATATCACACAGATATAAATGCTTAGATTATGCATGTGCACATAGACTCAATTTCCTACTCCATTGAGCTAACTCAAGTCAGAGAGATTGATCTAAAAGATTTTTCTATACCAATATGCCTCAGACCACGTGCCACAATTCTCATAATTGTTTACACATATAGCATATGCACGACAGTCTTTACTAAATCTTGATTAAGAATAGTGTCTCAGTCCGGATCGTCAGTGCATTGCATCGGTCTAATCCAAGGTACAAAAGAGCTACCAACTGCCCATTGTGAACAACCCGCACCCCGACGCCCCCAAGGTCAACAAGTGACCTACACTATGCATATCGCACCCGCTCAAGAGGTGTATTCTCTCCTAAGCAATTAGCCTTAACATAGTCCATCAGACTTTTTCCAATGCATGCAAACCGTTCTCAGTTCAAATTCATAATTTAATATACAGGGTCCACACACTGGCCCAACAGTATCTTTATTGTATTTTCAATCGTGTAAACATTTTACTGCATTTTCTCAATCGCATAACATTTTTGTCGCGTTTTCAAATCGTGTATTAATTTTTTAACACTTTCTCAATTGCGTAAAAATATTCAAACGTTTTCCTAATCGCGTAGTGATTTTTCAACGTTTTTGAAATCACGTAGCTTAAAAATCACATTTTTAAGTTATGTAAAGCATTTTTCACCATTTTTCAACTACGTAAAATATTTCTTAACCTTCTAAATTTCATTTCGACCTTTCTAAAAATTCATACCATTTCTTGCTTTACTTTTCCATATTTTTTCACTTAAAATTTCCTAACACGCTCAAAAACCCAATGAGTGAGCTATACGTTAGTAAATTTCAAGTCACTAACGTATTCTTTACAATTCTAAATCAATTCTAAAACTCAGTTCTCTTTAAAATAAGTTAAGGTTCAAACACTTTCAACCTCTCTTTTTCTCTTATGCACGGAATCTTCATTTTAAAACAACAAAATGTTTTGTTTCCATTTCTTAAATCCTTGTACTTAATCAACTAAATTACCACTTTAAAATATATTTTTTTCATAAAACCAAGTCATTACAAGCCTTTAAAACCATGGGGCATAGCCATTGAAACCATCATATCTTTTCATTTCCTTTCCTTCCTAAGCATCCAATTTTATCATTCATGAAAATCTTAACTTGGAAACATCTATTTTGAGGTGTTGAGGCCATGAGCCTCATGGTCTTTGGAACCAAAATTATTTTCCCTTCCAACATTAATCATGGCATACATGGCATATAATCATCAACATATATCACAAGCATACCATAAAAGCAATAAAAATCATATAAGCATAAAAGCATAAACTAATAAATATAAAGCACATAAACACCACAAATAAATTACACAACCATGGATATGAATCCTCACATGGATTCACCATCCATCAAATACAATTTCATCTCTCACCACCATACTTGGTTGGTGAGATGAATCTCCCTCTTACCTCTTGGAGGAACCTCCAAAGCTCCTTGTTTTGTTTCTAGTACAAGTCTTTCACCACCAAGAGCTTTTTAAACATAAAACAAACACAAGTTTAGTAGCATCTAAAGCTTAAACAAGAAAGACCACGGATCAAAACATGGCGTAGAACATGAAAATGAGACAAGTAGTGAAGTTTCCATAACTCCACCTGAAAAACCTTAGAACTTGATCTTGAAGAAAGTCCTTGAAGATGAATGATTTAAAACTTGGCCTTAACTACAAAGTGTCTTGGATTTAGATAAAGATTTAAGAAATAAGGTTAGTTGAAATTTTTGGAGAGTGAAGGTATAGTCTAGAGGTCTTGGCCGTGAGGTTAAGTGGAGAGAAAATGAGAGAAAATTTTGTGAAGCTTTGGCTTAGGAAATGATAAAGATGAGTAATAGAAATGAAATGAAAATTTTCCTATAGCTTTAAGCCTTCAAAACTGAAGCTCGTCCCCTTGAACACTAAGGTTATGTTCAAATACATTAGCCACCATTTGAGACATTTATAGCCATTGATTAAATCAATGGTTGATCTTTGGTATAAGCTTCCAAGTGATATGATTGATTTTGAGCCATTTGATCTCTCCTCCATGAAATCCTAGCGCCATTAGATATACCTCCAAAATGGAGGGTCAAGATTTACTCTTCATACTTTCCATCCAAGGGTCACAAAAAGTCCTTGCACTTTGTGAGACCAGTCTCCACCATAAGTTAAATCAATGGTGGATATCCAAAGCCTTCCTCACCAAGCTTGCTTCTTATTAGTTCTCGATAAAGCTGTCATAACCACTTAATTTGACTAACCAATATAATGTTTTTCTAGTTGTTATTACCCTATGGACAATATTTACTATATTTTTATTGCCAGATAAATAAAACTGTTCCAAAACATAGTATAAGAAAATTTTGAAAACTGTTTCCAATTTCGGGTTTATTAAGATCCCCCGTCCCTGTCTCAACAGTACAAAATTTTTTGGCTCTAAAAATTTTTTACTTTTCTAGGTCCGCCTGGGCCTACATACAGTCCTCTGGGCCCACAGACAGCCCAAGGATAATATTAAAATAATAATAAAAATATAAAATCTCATAATCATCCACAAAATCATAAAAATTATAAAATTCATGGAAATCAAATCAGATTTGAAAAAAATAATTAAGAATCAATGGAATAATTAAAATACTTAAGTTTTTCCCTGGCCTGAAAATTATTATTTTTTTGACACGGAGTAAATCACATAAAATGATCAAATGCATTCACGGAATAGTCAAAATAATTTTACAGCACACAGAAATCAGAAAATAGTAGAATTATGTTATTATTGTCAAATAGCTAGAATTTGGGGTGTTACACAAAGTGTAACGTCCTAATACAGATATCTGGATATATCATAGTTACACAATGATATATAAAGATAACGGTACTAGAAACGTCACATCTACATAACTAACTAATGACATATATCTATAATCACAACTGAGTAATCATAGAAAGCCTTGAGAGATTGCAGAAAAACTTAAACCTCATACATATATATACAAACTTAGTCACAAAAGGGCTTATTGTAATACATACTACTCAAAACGTACAAAGTAAATATAAACTTATACATAAGCTTTGTCTAGTAAAGTATATAAAACTATACTAATCTTCATGCTTCACCTTTATTCCCTTAACAGGGTCTATACTTGGATTTACATGGAAGAACAAATGGGGAGAGAATTAACATTCTCAATAAAAGCAGTTCCAATACCAGTTAACTATAACATTGTATATAACAATTGTTATAACTTCTAATATAGGAGTTTCCGCCTCTTTTCTCATAGCTGCACACTACCTAGTAGTGTGTTATCAACCGATAGCCTACACACTATTAATATATAGAACGCCCATATAGCTATAAATACTAACAGTGATGGACAATGCCCATACAACTATCCGTAAATGCAATGAGAATGATATATAATATGAATATGTCTAAGAAGATCCTAAGAGTATCTGGATGAAAGGCATATGTAGGGTTTTATTTTAAAATACGTGCAGAAGTTTATGTTAAAAATAAAGAAGTTTGCTACGAACTGATTCATAGACTTGTGTACTTTGAAATCCCGATTTCTCATGTTTACCCCCTTAAAGATAAGAATTATAAATTTTCGCACTACATGCAACCTTAGCCGGTGGTTAGAAATACTGTCCCCTTAGGAACTTCTCTAATTCCTTACCTTCTTAGCTAAATGACCTTGCGCCATAAAGGTCACATTCTCAAGTAAACATTACCAGACCATTCCCCATACCTATACCTAGACACCACCTCATCACTCCTATCTCTTAAATGATTTCTAATGCAATACTATGTTGCTGAGGTGTTAGGTACTCACCTATAGCAAACCACTAATCTTGGTTGCACTAAGATTCTTACTCTTCACATACATACTAGGTTAACTAACTAGTGCATGAAAAGCATAGTGTTATATTGATCTCATACATCAACACCATCTTAACTTTCTTATAGACTCAACTCATCCTAGTGAAAGAGTTTATCTGAGCTAATGCCTCATTCAACTTTACTTGACGAAATAAATGAGCATTTCTCTAAAACTTTGTATACTTAACTCATCTTTGCTAATAAAGAAGTTATTGCACATTTCTACTATACCTTATGATTATGACAACTTATTAGTCACAATTCATTTTATTATGTATTTAGCAATGCACAAGGTCCTACTTAACTAGAGACTTGGTACATAAACATTCCCTCCTTGGAACTAATACATAACCTTATCTCCACTCAAGTGAATCTAATGCAAGAGTGGTTCTTACTTGCAACTCTTTGTTGCTTAAAGTTCTAAGTACCTTCCCAAGGTAATTCACTATTCTTGGATCTCCTAAGGTTCATACCTTTCTCACACGTACTAGAGTGAATACTATTAGTCCATCCTAGTATACTTGTATCAAACACCACTCATCATCACATCTCTAGTGAAACTAAGTAACAACAAATTACCATAGGTGAAAGGCACTTTTCTATAGCAAACTCTTGCTCATGGTTGCTTTAAAGTTTGTTCTAACATATGCATATCAAATGAATCATCCTCTTTGTTGGACTACCTCTCTTAACATACTTGACATCTTCTATGTCATTCTCTCGTTCTTAGATAACTAAAAATTTAAACAATTCTCTTAACTCTAGGTGATAGTTTCCCTAAGGAAAAATACCCCTAATAATGCCTCAACATACTTAGGAAACATATACATATGGATCCATCAAAGGTAGCACATCAAATGGTGAAAAAAACCATTTTTCTGGTTTCAGGGCAGCGCGCCGCGACGCCAACCTTCCCACGCCACAGAACCCATGACAGAATCACAATTCTGCATAATTCTGCAGGTGTGGTACTATTCCATTAGTCCAATTTCTTGATTTCGGCCATTTTCAATCAGTTTCTTGGTAATCCTAAGTCCCTAACTAGTTCATTAACATGTAGGAAACTTTAATCACCATCTTAAACCTCTTGATTTGGATTTATGAACCAAGAACACACATGCTTGACCTAGAACCCCAAAAAGAGCATCAATGGTCCAAAACAAGAATTCTAAGCTTCTAAAATCAGTTTATGCTTTGGACAAGTCATAAACAACCAAACAAACATAACCATGTAAGCCAAATACATCAAACTCACTTAGAACTCAATTTGGCCTATTAGGTTGTTTAGGTGCCTACATGAAGAGAATAGAGAAAAGGGATGAATAGAAATCATAAACCCGTACCTCCTGAAGACTCTTGATCTTGAAGCCTTGAACTTGATCCTTGAGCTTGCTCTTTGGATCTTCTTCCTAATGGCTTTGCAAAATCATGATTTATACTTATGAAAATTGTGGTTAAGTTTGAACAAATGGTTTTAAAAAGTTTGAAAAGTTTTTAAGAATCTTTAGTTGAAAAACCCCTTGGAAATTTTGCTTTCTTGACAAACCAATAACAGGTTATTACTATTCACATAACAAGTTATTTGCCAAAACAGAAATGCACCAAGGTTTTTTAAAGGGAATAACCGATTCTGGATTTCCCATAATTGATTATTTGATAAGTCAAGAGCCAGTTCATATGTTTTTCTAATGCTCCTAACCAATTAGGACAATTCCCTAATTAGTTATTTGATAAGTCAAGAGCCAATTCTTATGTTTTTCTAAGGCTCCTAACTGATTAGGACAATTCCCTAAATGGTTATTTGATAAGTCAAAGATGTTGCCTCTTTGTTTTTAAAAGGCCTAACCAATCAAGTAACTTATGTAATCGGTTATTGAAATAGAACAGAGGCACCTCTTATGGTTTTTTAAAAGACCAATAACTAATTAGGCCATTCATATAATTGGTTATTGTGTGAAACAAAAGCATGGATTGCTTCTTTAATATATTATAATCGGTTAGGGGATTTCAATTAACCAATTAGGCTGAACCAAATAACCAGTTATTGGAAATCAATAACCGATTATTTGGAGAAGCAGAAAACACGACCAACGGCTCTATTAAGAGAATTAAATGCTTCTAACCACTCCCCAACGACTCTAATTTGCTTTGGGCTAAAAATATAAGTTGTTGGGCATTCATGAAGGTTAGAACAACAATCTAAAAATCATCCTTGAGCATTAAATTCGTGTTTTCACTATCATTTCAATCATACTCTATTTTTGAACTTTAGAAGTATGAATCCTTGATACCCATAAGCTTCAATTTGAATTATGTACTCTTTGAGATAATTTCCATTCATACAATCTTTGTATAATCTGTAAAAGAGGATGAGGTATCCCTCCAATTTGTAAAGGGTGAGGTATCCCTTGAAAGAATAGGCTCAAGCACAAGGGTGAGGTATCCCAAGGAGTTGAGTGCTCTAACTTGTAAAGGTCATCAAGCACTTGTTGAAGCTTAAAGAATTAGTGAAAAATTTTGGGTGATTACTTGAGGACTGGGTGTAGGCCATGAGTGAATTGGTGGCTAAACCAGTATAAATCTTGTGTTTGTTCTTCTAAACTCTACTCTTTAATATTGTGCACTATTTTATTGGGTTTGCTTGAATACTATCTTGTTTGGTTATGATATTTATGAGTGAAAGTCTTATATCTTATCTATCCATTCATCTCTATCACTCAGTAGCTTCAACAAAAATTGGTAATCAAGTGTTTTACAAGGATTCTGCAAAAATATTTTATATACCCAATTCCCCCCTCTTGAGTATTGAGGCCACTTGGTAACACCCATTAACTTGAATTAGCTAATTTTAATCAATGAAAACAAGAATCAAGTAAAGGAAATAGATTTTCACTCTTTAAAAACCTATTTTCTCTTCTATGTATCGTAACTTCTAGTATAGAGAAAATGGAGAAAAAATAGATGAATTTCTAAGTTAAAACCCCTACCTCAAAACTTTGGCGATGGTGGTGGATCAAGTTTGGCCTTGCCCTTGGATTTCTTGCTCCTTTCCTCTTCTTCCCCCTTAGCTTTCTTTTCCTTTCTTCCTTGTTTCTCTGTTGCTGCTTCTTTAACTAATTTTTAGAGAGAAAAGTGAGTGAAAATAATTGTTTGAAGGAGTGAAATATCAAGGTTTAAAAGTCAACAAAGAGGGTTAGCTCGTTTGTGACTTGTAACACTTAGGTATTTCACTGATTTTTCTCAATCTGCTAAGAACACTTAGATTTAGCTAAATCAAGTTTTTTAACTTCTAACAACTTTGAAATAAATACTAAGATTCATCAAAATTATTGTTTAAACTATATCTTATTTTTCTATATCTACTAGTCAAACTGACATTAAATGCATAACCAGTATGCCTAAAAATACCAAACTAACTCTGATTATTCCCAAATTTTAACCGCACCCTCTTACACCTATTTGTGACTTAAAAACAAATTCTCTAGATTTATTTCCCTTTATTTAGCCATTTAAGCTACTATTTGAGTCATTTTAAGCTACTTTTCACATTCTGTGTTGCAACAAAGTGCCTAAACTAACTTAATTTGTCACAAAAATTAACAAACATGTAAAATAAGTGTTATGTTCCTTTTGTAACTATAAACTAGCCTAACATACTAAAAAGAGGTTATTACATCATATGAGTAAAAAAGATAATTCATGGCTTTGGCATAGTAAAATTACACACGTTCATATGGATAAGTTATGTGAATTGAACTACCTAAACTCAAATTTGAAAAAGATAAGTTATGTGATGTATGTCAAAAGGAAAAACAAGTAAAGGTCTTTTTTAAAGTTAAAAATGTTGTTTCTACCTCTAGACTTTTATAACTTTTGCACATAGATCTTTTTGGACCCTCAAGAACTATGAGCTTTGATGGGAATTACTATGCACTTGTGATTGTGAATGATTATTCTAGCTTAGGCAAATTTGATGCAAAATCTGATGAAGGTATATTTCTTAGCTATTTTATCTATAGTAAAGCTTTTAGAGTTTATAAGAAAAGAACAATGACCATAGAAGAGTATATACATGTTGCATTTGATGAGACTAATCCCAATGGATCGAGAAAGAAATTTGTTGAAAATGTTGTAGAAATTTTACCACGAACAATGATGAGTGTATCTTGATCCTTAAAATTTATGAATGCTAATTGACTTGGTCAAATATCGTCATCCAGTTTGCACACAATTTTTAACCTTCTTAATATATGAACTATGTAACAGCCTAATACTGGCACCCAGGTATATTAGACATATAGCTGGATAAGCAGTATCAATCATATTACTTCTAACTTAATCATCAACTAATCCATAACATTTAAATAAATAATTATGGAGAGCCATATCTAAAAGTTATACATCTTTACAACTTTTTACATCCTCAAAGTAAATATAAATAATTACATAAGCTTTGAATTGAAAACATTAAAACTAAACTAATCAAATTCTTCTGTTATCTTTATTTTCTTACCTTTTTGTAGGGCCTTGACCTGCTAACCATGAAACATAAAGGGGTGAGAATATAAAAATTCTCAGTAATACATATATATCTTATGGCACTAATATAAATATGCACAAAGGTACGTTTATAAACTATAACTCATATCTTGCTATTGATATTAAACAAGTATCTACACAACTGTAAAATATCAAAAGTATTCTCATGTCTCATCTTTACTATTAAAGTAGGCCTACTATATTAACTTCTCCATTCGGGTTATTCAATAACATGATAAAAGTACTGAACAATTATCACTCTTAGTGAATAACCATGCTAGCTTTGGATTAATGATTGTCACGGGTAAGTGAGACTATACTCACTACCACTAGAATATTCACATTCTGACTCTATGTAAACATTCACATAGCAATCTTATAATCCAATATTAAATTCATACACATAACATAGTTATTCTCAGGAATCGCATTCCATTGTACTTATATATGTAGAATAGGCTAAATAGCCCTTAGAATACCTGGTAATGTGTGGACTGTTCCATCACACAAATCTGATGATGAGTGGATTATTCTATGTACTATTTCCACAACATCCTATCTAATGATGAGTGGACTGTTCCATGTACCACTTCCATAACATCCTATCTGATAATGAGTGGACTGCTCTAAGTACTACTTCCATAACATCATGTCTCTCATCCTTAGCTTAGCAAAAGACATAACTCATCTATAGCCTAGCATAACACATAACCCTTCACCACTCCACCTTTAGCAAAGTATTTATCTCACTCCTTTGTTAGGTCAAGGGACTTGCCTCGCTCCCTTAGTTAGGAATTGTGATAAACGTTGGATCAACCATATTGCATAAGGGTTCCATCTCTTATGGATCAACCTCATTACATAAGGGAGCTAATTTACTAGGGTTCAACCTTATTGCATAAGGGAGCCAATTCACTAGGTTCAACCCATAGGGGAGCCAATCACTAAGTTTAATTCATAGGGAACCATTAGGTTCAACCCTAAGGGAACCATATCTTATCAAGGTTCAACTTTGATAAACAAAGGAACCACTCTTGCGAAATACTCCACTCAATCCCAACTTAATGAGAGAATAGAGTATTTGCTAGAAAACTTGCTTATTTAACTTAACTTTAATTATTAAAGGAGCTACTAGAGATCATAGGGCTCAAATCATCCCTAAAATACCTCAAATCTTGCCTAAAAAGGCTAATTTTCAATATTGCACCAAATGTGCATCATAACTTCTGAAATTCTGAAATTTTATAAGCATATAGCTTTCTCTCATATCTTTCAAATGCCACAAACCTCACTTCATTTGGCCAAGTGTAGCCAAAGTTATGTGACATTTTGCAGAAGCCAAAATGTCAATACGACATCAAAGCAAGAAATTATGTAATCTGGTTTTCTGACTGCTAGAGTGCCTTTTCTCTAGAATCTGCCTCAGATTGTATTGATTAAAGATAATAATTTGAAGTTAATAGAATTTTGGTGGTTATGAGACCTTTGATGTGGATGTGAGTTATAGAAATTATGAGAATTATTCTATGAGTAATAAAGAATTATAGTGTTCATTAGGGAGAATTATTTCATTGGATTTTATGTAGTAATAGGATGATTTATTCCATGGGTTAAAAAACAAAAGTATTATTGTTAATTAGGGAGAGTTATAGAATGTGTAAATTTTCTTTCACTTCTATAAGTATCCTATATATTTTAGAGTTTATTGAGAAGAAGAAATAAAATTTTTCAAGTGTCTCTTCTATTATTCTTCCACACTAACAAAGTGGTATCAGAGCTAGTGAGATTTGAGTGATGACAAATAATGGAATGGTTCCATTTCAATTCTCTCGTCTTGCAAAAGATAACTATGAAACTTGGTCTCGTCACATGAAGGCATTGCTTGGATCATAAGATGCTTAGGAGATTGTAGAAAGTGGCTATACTAAGCCACAAAACGAGGCCACTTTGTCTCAAAATGAGAAGGAAGCATTGGCAAAGTCAAAGAAAAAAGACCAATAAGCATTGTCCCTCATCCATCAAGGTTTGGATGATATGATGTTCAAGAAGGTGAGCAAAGTGTCCACTGCGAAAGAAGCTTGGGAAATTTTACAAAAGTCTCTCCAAGGTGCAGACAAGTCTCTCCAAGGTGTTGGCCAATGTTAATCAAATGAAAAGATATGGTGAAGATGATCATGTGAAAGATAAGATCCCTCCCTCTTTGACTCAAAGTTTGATTATATGACTTGTGTTTTTGAGAATTCAAATGATTTAGATACCATGACCATTGATGAATTGTTTGAGGCTATACTAGCCGAAGAAGAAAAATTGTTAAAAATGCAAAATGAGTCTTTAGAGCAAGCGCTCAAAGCCAAGGTTTCATTGCAAGATGATGGAGGAGACAAGAGTCAAAGAGGATGTGGATATGGATGAGGAAGATGGTATGGTCATAGCCCAGGTGGAAGAGGAAAAGGCAACCGTGATAATTCTAATAATCAAGAGACAAGCAATCATTCAACTAGGGGCTATGGAAGAGGAGTGACTAGAGGAAGAGGCAATTATCCTAGAACAAATGAGAGGAGGTTCGACAAGTCCAATATTGAATGTTTCAATTGTCATAAATTTGGGAATTATGTATTGGAATGTCGTTATGGTACTAATGGTGTTGAAGAAAAAGCTAACCTTATTGACAAAAAAGAGGTTAAAGAGCCAACCTTATTATTAGCACTTAAAGATGATGAAAAGGATGACAAGAGCTCATGGTATCTTGACAATGGTGCAAGCAATCATATGTGTGGTTACAAAGAAAAATTTGTGGAGCTTGATGAGAAGGTGAAAGGCAATGTTTCATTTGGAGACATCTCAAAAGTCCAAATTCAAGGCAAAGGTACCATTTTAATTTCTCTTAAAAATGGTGGTTACAAGTTAGTTACTAATATTTACTATGTACCCAAATTAAAAAGTAATATTGAGTTTGGAACAACTTGTTGAGAATGGATATGAAATTCATATGAAAGATCGTTATCTTTGGCTTAGATATCATAATGTTAACTTGGTGGCTAAGGTGTCTATGACGAAAAAATAGAATGTTCATGTTGAATCTTAATACAATTGAAGCAAAATGTTTGAAGGTCAATATTGAAGATGAAGCATGGTGTTGGCATATACGATTTGGTCACTTAAATTTTGAAGCACTCAAAGTCTTGGGAGAAAAGAAGATGATGAAAGGGATGCCTTCAATTAACATCCTAATCAATTATGTGAAACATATCTCTTTGGAAAACATGCAAGAGAAAGCTTTCCAAAAGAGACAACTACAGGAGCAACCAAGCCATTGCAACTTGTTCACGCCGATGTGTGTGGCCCAATCAATCCTTTCTCATTTGCTGTTTCTTATGCAGTTTATTTAGTCAACCGTTCTCCAACAAAGAATGTGAAGGATCTAACACCACAAGAAGCATGGATGGGACCAAGTGTCAATCATTTACGAGTTTTTGGAAGTGTTGCTTACATTCATGTGCCTGACAAAGGAGATCCAAGCTAGATGATCGAAGTGTGAAGCATGTTTTTATTGGCTACAATCCAAATTCCAAAGGCTACAAGTTGTACAACCCAAGTAATGGCAAGATAGTTGTGAGTCGAGATGTGAAGTTTGATGAAAAAGCCACTTGGAGATGAGAAGCACAAGAAGAATGAAGTTATTATTTGTTTCCATACTTTGAAGATGAAGAGCAAGAGACCATGACGTCTATCCAAGAAGAGACTCCACCACCATCTCCTATTCATGAAGTATCCTCATCTTCTGAAGAAAGTTCTAGTGAAAAGCCAAGAAAAATGAGAAGTATTGAAGAATTATATAATGTAACTGAGCCTTTTGATTTGTTTTGCCTTCTTGTTGACAGTGAACCTTTAGACTTTGATGAAGCTTTCAAAGACTAAAGGTGGAGACAATCCATGCAAGAGGAAATTGATGCCATTGAAAAGAATAACACTTGGGAGTTATCATCTCTTCCCAAGGGTCATGAGGCAATTGGAGTCAAATGGGTGTTCAAGATAAAGAAGAATGTTAAAGGAGATGTAGAGAGATATAAAGCAAGACTCGCTGTAAAAGGCTACAAGCAAAAACACGGAGTTGACTATGAAGAAGTGTTCGCACTCGTTGCTCGCATGGAGACAATTCGTTTGATCATTGCTTTGGTGGCTCAAATGAGGTGGTAGATTTATCAACTTGATGTAAAGTCTGCTTTCCTTAATGACTATCTAGAAGATGAGGTATATGTTGAGCAACCAATTGGCTTTGTGGTAGAAGGGCATGAAGATAAAGTCTTGAGATTGAAGAATGCATTATATAGGTTGAAGCAAGCACTAAGGGCATAGAATAGTTGTATCAACAAGTATTTTCAAGATAATGGCTTTGTTCAATGTGTTCATGAATATGCTCTTTATGTTAAAGCATATGATAATGGAGATATTTTGCTTGTTTGTCTTTATGTTGATGATCTTATTTTCACTGGAATTAATCCTACTTTGTTTGAAGGATTCAAGAAGGCTTTGGCACATGAATTTAAGATGACCGATAATGGGCTCATGTTATACTATTTAGGCCTAGAAGTGAAGCAAATGGAGGATGTAATTTTTATTTCTCAAGAAGCCTATGCAAAGGAGATTTTGAAGAAGTTCAACATGTTTGATTGTAACTCTGTGAACACACCTATGGAATGTGGAGTTAAATTGTCAAAGTTTGATGATGGAGTGAAAGAAAATCCCACCAAGTTCAAAAGCCTTGAGGGAAGCTTGAGATACTTGACTTCGATAAGACTCGACATTCTTTTTGTGGTTGGAGTAGTGAGTCACTACATAAAATCACCTACTTCTACCCACATGAAAGTTGCCCGGAGGATTCTTCGTTACCTAAAAGGTATAGTTGATTTTGGGCAATTTTATTCATTCTCTAATGATTTCAAGGTTGTAGGATATTATGATAGTGATTTTGCGGGAGATGTTGATGATAGAAAGAGCATTACTGATTTTGTATTCTATATAGGAGATTGTGTTATTTCATGGAGTTCTAAAAAATAATCCATTATCACACTTTCAACTTGTGAGTCTGAGAATATGGTGACAACTTCTTGCACTTGCCATGCTATATGGCTTAGAAGGTTGTTGAAAGAAATTTATTTTTCACAAGAAGAAGCAACAAAGATTTGTATTGATAATAAGTCCACACTATCTCTTGCTAAAAATTCGGTGTATCATGATCGAAGCAAGCATATAGACACAAGGTTTCATTTTGTTGGAGAGTATGTTGACAACAAGGTGATTGAGCCCAAATATGTGAAGACACAAGATCAAATTGCTGATATTTTTACTAAGCCTCTCAAGTTTGAAGAATTTCAAAAATTGCTAGTAAGGCTTGGAATGAATAAGAAAACTTCAAATTAAGGGGGAGTGTTGATTAAAAATAATAATTTGAAGTTAATAGAATTTGGGTGGTTATGAGACCTTTGATGTGGATGTAAGTTATGGAAATTATGAGAATTATTCTATGTGTAATGAAGAATTATGGTGTGTCATTAGGGAGAATTATTTCATTAAATTTATGTAGTTATAGGATGATTTATTTCATTAGTTAAAAAAAATTATTATCGTTAATTAGGGAGAGTTATAGAATGTGTAAAATGTCTTTCACTTCTATAAGTATCCTATGTATTTTGGAGTTTATTGAGAAGAAGAAATAAAAATTTTCAAGTGTCTCTTTTATTATTCTTCCATACTAATAGATTCAAATAGAAATTGGTATTGATTGGCTTACTCTAAAATTATGAAATTTTTACCACATGAAGCCTTATGTCTTAGCTTTCAAATGCCACTAGAATCAGGTCAATATGATATATGTAGCTCAAGTTATGCAACCATCTCTACCGGCTGCTACTGGATTCTGAAGAATTCTGCAGAATTCGAGAATTGTTCACTTCCAATCATTCAAGATAAGTTTCTATGTGATTTTTGTAACATTCTGCCCAACCTAATGATATTAATCGGAGTTATGGTAGCTCAATAAATCTGATATTAGTTATTTAATAATTTAATAATTGTTTGGGTTGAATTGAACATAAATCTATAATACTAAACATTAGTAATAGCTCAAAATAACTTAAAAAAATTATAAAATTATAAATAATTATTAATTAGAGAAAGAAGAATTCATTGGAGAGTGAGAGCAAATTGGAATAGTACATAAAAGTTTCTTAGTTCAATTCTTTAAGGGTTAACTTAACCCAGGGATGAATAGTAAAATTAAGTAATTGGTAAGGTGTAAAAAAATAAAATTTAAAATGAAACTCTTGTAAATTTTTCCATATCACTAGAAAAGTTAGAAAATTCATAAAAGGAACATGGAAATATCTTTAGATATTAAGTTACAAGATTTTCTTTTATATTCTTTGTCACTAACTCTTTTATCATTTATCTCATTAACTTTACCTTTACTAATTATTTTTTATTTTATTCTTTTTATGTTATATTACTTTCATCCACCTCTTTACACCATACGTTTCTCTCTTATCTATTCACTTTGTTATTCTTTCTCACTCACTCTTTCCATCTACTCTCTCTCGAACCCATGCGCTCGCTGCTCTCTCTCATCTGCTCGTCCTCACTCCCTCGTTCGAGAATTGCTTTCTTATCCGCTCTCGTACTCTTGTCTCAACTAGTTCATCCTCTGTTTTCCCTCACATCCGTTTGCTGGTCCGTTCCTGTTGTTCTTCCCTTGCGCGCTCTAGTTCATTCTTGCCATGCTCAGTTTGGTCTGTTCTTATTTCCTTTTCTTTTATTTTCAATTACTTTGATTCCCATTCACCCTTTTCTCGTCTTTGGGGGTATGGGAACCGAGGGAATGGAGTAGAAATGAAGAACACAGAGCAACATAAATGAGGGAGAGGAAGGGCATGGAAAAGGGGGGATGGAATCTTAGATCCATGGAAATGAGATAGGAGTTTCTTCGCTAATGTTTTTACTTATATTCCTCTTTGATTTTGAGTTAGAAATCTGGTTCATGGAGCTACACTAGCTCATGGTTAGAACTGAACCCAAAAAGGGGTTTTTAGATTTTGTATGGTTCTCTTAATTATTTTGTCTTGCTCTGATTCTAATTTGTTTACCTTGCATTGATTCAAATTTTATTTATTTAGATTCTAATTGAAAACCTGTATAATTTGATTAAGGTTGAGGCTCCAATGTTCATGGCTGATTTGAGTTAGGATCTAAATGTGACTAGTTATTTAAACTTTAGTGAGACTTATGTTGAAGTTGTAATGATTTTAATGATGTGAATGGCTTATTGATATTTGTTTGAATGTCTTAACTGAGTGCCATGTTTTAAAATTAAAATTTGGTTACTTGTTTGATATGGATGTTGACCACAGTTATATACTATTTTTGGGACAAATTTATGATGTTTATTAATTGTAATGGTGATTTTAAAGGTGACAGGAAGTATAGGTTAAATGTTGTATTATTTGTAGTTTAGTTTTAAATGCCTTTGAGTTTGAATTAGAAGCTTGATTGGTGGTTATTTGTAAAGCAGAATGCTGCCCAAATTGAATTGGGATTTTTGCTCATTGTTGGCTCGAAATTTTGATTAAATGGTGTAAAAAATGTATGACTGGATGTTGTCCAAGGACAACCTGAAAATAATTGATTAGATTGAGGTATTTTGAGGCTGAATATATGTTGTATTAAATATATAGTGTTTTTATTTGTTGATTTTAAATTTAGTTACTTTATATTTTGTTATTCTCCGTCATGACTTTAAATTGTATTAAATCATGTTTATTATATATTGTTGAATGTCAATTTTCTTTATGTTTGAGTGTATGTTCACAATTATGTGGTAATGACTTTGAATGGTGCTTGAAGTGTAGTATGAGTCTTATGATCTAATTCTATCTTGGTGACTTTATAATTTTTTGTGAATTGATCTTGTTTTATTTTCAATTCGAATGGTCACTGTTGAATAAAACAATTTTTATTTTCTTTATTGACTTCAATTAAAGTGCTTTGAGCAATAATGAGTAAAGTTCTTGATGAAATGGCTATGTGAAGGCCATGATGGTTGCTATCTGTAACACCCTGAAAATTGCTTGTTTCATAATATATATTTATTTTATAATATTTGTAATTTGATGAATTTTTGTGAATTATTTCGGTGATTTTGATTATTTTAATATATTTTTCAATTTGCGTGCGCACTGAACAGAGTCAGGAAAATAAAATATTTTCCTCGAGGTTGGAAAACCTTGGACTGTGGAAACATCGATGGGAAATCTTACTAAACCCGAAGCCGAACACAATTTATGAAGTTTTCATTTTTCGAGATTTTATCTAATAGATAAAATTCAAGTGCGTCCAATTATCCAACGGATAATAAATACTGATTTTGTTAACTATAATATTTGTCCATTAGATAATAGCTTTTAGTAAAATACTAGTCATCTTTTCTAGAAGATTCACTTTATGTGACATCACTTGGATGACATCATCGTTGACTTTTCAAAAAGGTAAAAATTGGCTTCTTAAAGAAGCTTCATCAAAACTTAATGGAGAAGCTTTCTATTAGGCTTGTTAGAGAAGCCAACTTTCAAGGCTTGTTGAAGAAGCTTCATTCTCTCTCTCCCAATGTGTGGCTATAGTTTGGAGGGAGAAAAAAGGATGACAAAGTATCATCTTTCCACCTAATATCTCATTTTACATCTTTCAACAAAAAGCTTCCACTTTTCTATCACATTTTCTTTTCTTTCTCTTCTCTTCATGCTCCACAACCACACCCTTTCTTCTCCACTCTCTATATTTGTTTAATTTCAAGCAATCATATTACTTGAAACTACATCTCATTTGAAGACCTTTTCTTATTGGAACCATCTTCAAAAGCTCACATCTTCATCATCTTTCTTCAAGCCCTAGCTTGGGGCTTTTCAGGTAAAAATCTTGATCTTCATTTCCTCTTCTTTTTGTGTTCATGGTCATCACCACGACCATAAGTCTTCTCTTTTTCAAGCTTTAGATGACCAAAAATATCTTTTATCTTTTCTAAATTCATTTCGCTCACTTTCAAGAAAACTACACACAAAACCCTCCTTTTTCTCCTCTTTGTGAGCTACGATCAAGACACCCAAGAACACCATTCACTTTTGTTCATCCTCATTTCACTTCCATAAAGGTGAAAGCACAAAAAGTTCTCTCATTTTCTCTCCATAGAAGTTTCGGCCAACACCCCAAGAACCACTCATCCATTTTCTTTAATTTCATCCATCCGCATTTCTTGAATCTAGACGACATTTGAAGATTTTTTCATGTTGTGGCCATCTTCTAAATCTTCCATCTTCAAGCACTTTTTCAAAATCAAAGTTTAGGGCTTTTAAGGTGAAAATCTCTCCATTTTCATTTTTCTCTTGATTTCAAGGTTTCTAAACCAAGTGATTTACGGTCATGCCTTGTTTATAACTTATTTGTGGTGTGTGGATGTTAGAAAACTCCTAGGGTTTGGTTTTGGTGGAGGATGAAAATCAATCAAGGAGACACCAAGGAGCGTTCTTCTTGATCTTCTCTTGAGGTAAGAGGGAGATTAACCTCATTGGCCAAATATGATGGTGAGAAAATACAAATTTTGTGTTTCTAAGTGAAGAATCCATGTGAGGATTCCTTCACTTGATTGTGTGGTGATGACTACTTGTGCTTGTTTAATTATGTTTGATTATATGAAGTTGATAGTATGCATGAAAGTTATGTAGTTGTTTAATTTTTATGTTAATTTATCTACTTGATTGCATGAATTAGATGATTTGTACTTGGTTGCCTATGTTATCTTTGTGGCTTTAAAGTGCATAAATTCGTTATGGTGGGAATTTGATACGTTGTATGCTAGGAATATATGTAAGAGGAAATAGATTTTGAGTCCAAGAACCTTTATGGCTCGCGGCCACTCTGCTTAAAATAGGAGTAATTAAGTCAAGGATACTTCATAAAGTGTGGATTCAATGATTAGGTAATAAGAATATGAATTTAAGATTTTTAATGCTTGGAAAGAAAATGTATAAGATTTTATAAATTGGAAAGAAGAGAATTTTTTACAAAGATCATAAAGAATGAATTGGGAAAAAGGAT
This sequence comes from Ormosia emarginata, assembly GCA_029884605.1. NCBI lineage: Eukaryota > Viridiplantae > Streptophyta > Magnoliopsida > Fabales > Fabaceae > Ormosia > Ormosia emarginata. Next base: position 4,975,493 of record JAQQTP010000081.1, on the reverse strand, counting down.
GTTAAGTTTAAAGCATTTTATTATAAAAAGATTTTTAAGAGGAATATGGAAAATGTATAGTTTTTTTATTAGATAAATGATGACTTTTATAAGAAATGGAAAAGGAATTTTAAAAGTGATTTGAGATCTAAAGTATTTTATGGAACAAAGTTTTATGATTAGATAATAGTAATTTTGATTAAGATAATGGAGAATAAGTTTTAAAAGTGATAATAAAATATGGATTTTGGGAAAACATTAGAAAACTTTTACATGATTATGAAAATAACAATTTACTACAGGCCGACGTACTGGACCCAGTTTTGTTAAAATATGATTTGTGGCCCGTGATGGCTTAGATTATGCATTAGATTATCGTGCATCGAACATTATCTTACATTGAACATTATACATTATTTTGTTGCTGTGTCGATGTGCTGGACCCGGGTGGATCAGTGTTATTATGTAATTGTATAGACGGTAATATAATATCATTGATACTAATGGTATTAGACAATTGTATGGGCGGTTGTTTTAATATCATTAGGAACAGTACAAATGGTGGCTTAAGTTATGCATTGAGTTGTCATGCATTGAACATTATATAGTCAGTGTCTGTATGGCTTTTGTTGCCTATGAGTGAATGAGAATTGAGTAGTGTCATCCAAGGGAAGGATCTCAGGGTGCGTCATGGCGAAGTGATTCATCTTATGACCTAGTTGTCACATTATATACCTCTGGCCATGAAGAACCATTGCAACGCACTGACGAGGAACCGACAAGCACTATTTCTCTTCGCGTCCGGCATAGTTGTAACACCCCAAATTTTGAATAAATGACAATTTTGTCCTGATTGTACTGTTTTATGTTTTTCTGTTGTGTGTTATAAAATTAATTTGACTGTTTCGTAACTGTATTTGACTGTTGTGTGTGATTTACTCCGAGCCAAAAAAATAATAATTTTCGGGCCGGGAAAAATCTTATTTTAATTATTCGGAACTGGGGGATCTTACTAAACCCAATTCCAAATGATACGTGTATCGATCTTTTAATTTTTAGAATTTATCGGTACAATAAAATAATTTTATATTTTTATAATATTATTTTATTAGTCAGTACAAATAAAACGACCATAGACCCAGAAAAGTCTGTGGGACCCATAATTGTTTTGCGGGATCCACGTTTAGAAAAAGTAGTCAGCGTTGATGGCTTGATTTGTTTTTAAGCCAGTAGGAATTAGTCAACAAAGAGGGCTTGACTTGATTTGTACCATTGGATGAGAAGGTTTAGTTTTGAATATCAACCGTTGATCTAATCAATGGTTGTAAAGATAAGTTTAATAAGGAAGGCTTTGGATATCCACCATTGATTTAATCTACGGTGGAGATTGGTCTCACAAAATGGCTAGAATCATTTGTGACCATTGGATGGGAGGAATGTAGAGAAGATCTTGACCCTTTATTTTTAAAGATACATCTAATGGCTAGGATCTCATGGAGAAGAGATCTAATGGCTTAGATTTGATCATATTACTATCTAATATCAACCGTTGATTTAATCAATGACTCTTGAAGCTTGGTTACAAGAATGCTAATTAATTAGTAATGTAACTAATTTTCCTAATTAAGTTAGATTAAGTGTGCATAGAAACTTAATGGGATTAGTAACTTAATTAATAACCTATGATCACCATTAGGGTAGAACTTTCAAGAACATGTGACTAAGGCTTGAATGAGCCAATTAGAAACAAGCTTAGGGGAGAAGCCTTTGCATGTGAACCCTTGATGTAAGCTAAGGCTAGGATGGAGTTTTGGAAGGTCAAACAAAGTGGCCACCTTCTCTTGGATGAGCTCCACGGCCATGCACCATTATGAGACCATTTTCACTTCATTCTTCATCTTTACTATCACAAAATCTCTCTTCTCTCTCTACAAGAACAAGAACTCACCATTGTTGCTCTTCTTTGAGCCATTCGGCCAAGCACTATACACTACCATCAACCCATCTAAAATTTTATCCAACCTTATTTCTCAACTCTAAACATTATTCTAAGAACATCTCTAGTTGAGAGTTCTTCCAAAATTTTTCATCTTAAGCTTGGAAAATTGCTTTGGATGTTTTTCCTAAAAGGTGAAGATCCTTGTTTTTCATTTCTAACTTCATTTCCAAGGTTCAAAGCCATGATTGATCCATGGTTTATGTTTTTCTCCTATGGTTATAACTTGTAAAAATTTATTTGAGCATATTAGGTTTTCTTGGAGGAGATCACGAAATCTTCTAGGAAGGAGAGAAAAAGATTTTATCTTCCTTAAAGGTAAGAGGGAGATTTAATCTCATCAACCATGTGTGGTGATGAGAAAATAGATTGTATGTGTGTGAAGAATCCATAAGGATTCACTTGTTTGATTGTTTAAAATGCTTTCCTATTTGTGTTTGATATTGTTTGTATGCATGTCTATAAGCTTTAAAATATATTGCATGTGTGATATATACATGATTATTAATTAGGATGTGAATAACATGTAAGGTTTGCATGAGTGTTCCAAAGAACACAAAAAGGGGCTCACGACCTCAACAAGAAAAGAGAACCAAAATATTCTCAACCATTTTCTAAAAGAAGGATTTAATGGAATTAGGTAAATTATAGAATTACAAAATGGATTAGAAGAAGAAAAATGATCCAAAGATCAAATGCTAAGGTTTTACTAATTTTGGCCAACATGCCTTGTAAATGTGTAATCAATCCAAAATTTATTTTCTAAAGTGTAGATTTGATGTTTTACCTAAAAAGAATGCATTTGTAATGAATTTTCAAGAATTAAAAAAGTAAACTATTTTTATTAGAAATATAGTATAGAAGAAAAATAAACAAGACTCTTGAAAAATACTTACCTTTGAGTTTTAAAAGTATTATTTAAATTTTCAAAGTGTATTTAGTAGTAATAAACTAAATAAAAGAATTTTTAGAGGAAAAACGTAGAAAACACATTTTAAATAGATTTTATAGACAAAATGCTGTCAAAATTTATTAAAAATAGACAAATAAAAGAGAACATTTTATAATATATTTATAATATAAGGAAAATATTCTACGTAGTTTTAAAGTATGAGAAATAGCTTACGTAATTTTAAAATAGAGATTTTAAAGTTTTTCGATCAAGAAAACGATTTAAAAATCTTACGCGATTGAGAAAACGATTTAAAAATACTACGTGATTTTTAAAATAGCAAAATATATTTACGCGATTTAAAAACGTTTGTAAAAATGAAGTGATTGTGAAAATGCGATAAAATTTCTATGCGATTAATTGGAATAGTGAGTTTTGTTGTCGGGCCAAAGTGTTGGACCCGGACATGTGGAGATAAGGTGCTGTCAAATGGTGATGTACTATATATTGAAATTTTGAGGTTAAGGGTATTTTTGTAAATATGATAATATTTTTAAGCTAAGGGTAATTTGGTAATTATTGTTTTATTTATGCATTGAGTTGGAGATTGATTGACGAGGCGAATTACACTGTGTTGTCGGTGTGATAAGCGTAGTGTGGTTCATCTTGTATGGACTTGGAGGCATTAGTGTGCAGAGTATTCCACATGTGGACAGTTGGTCGCTCCTCTGGGTTGTGGTAACTAGCAACACACTAGTGATCTCGACATACACTATACTTAATCAAGATCTTGTAAAGACTATTTAGTACAATGCCTGTAGTGCAAGACGTTGGACTGTGTACTACTACACGACGTTGGACTGTGGGCTATAGACACGACGTTAGACAGTGGAATAGTTTGGTTGGGCTGCCTGAAGTACTGATAGATCTTTACGGGTCATTCTCTCTGATGTCTGTGTCTAACTCCATGGAGTAGGAACGAGTCGTATTACATTTGCATATGTGTCATGCATCATAACATTATTAATTGTGATATTATATAATACAGTTGTATTAAAATTCTTGTATTAAATTGTGTTACTGTTTATGATGTTATGGTATGCTTTATTGTATTAAACTGTGATTTCTGTTGTGTTGTTGTTTTCTTATTTGCCATGCTGGTATTGATGTATGATGATCTCACCTCTTTATATGTATTGTTTTTGTATTATTAATTATGTTATAAAAGAGTTTGAGAAAGAGGAACAACCTCTAGATTATGTGTATCCTGAGGCGGAGGAGCCGCAGCAGACGGGGGATCAGTTTGACGATTGCGAACCTTCCGATCATCCATATCCTTTAGACTGATTCGGTGAGTATGGCGTTGCCGGGATTTCTTGGTTTCGTGAGTCTAGAGTTTCACGGAGGTTCAGAGGCCTGGCGATTGCGAGAGGATTGAGGATCGGTGATCTACTTGGGACGTTTGACTTTGTCTCTACGAGGAGAGTTTGATGCTAAGCCTGTCTTTATTACTACTTTGTACCTACATCTGGAGATGCCGTTGGATTTGAGGCGTCATTGGGGAGGACTCTTTCGTGTTCCCAGTGAGATTAGCATAGTATCAACAGCGCAAACTCTTGTCCGTAGAGCTGTGAGACATCTTGAATTTCTATCACCTAAAGTTTCATCTGAGAGTGATCCTTCAGAGGGTTAGGGATCTTTGATGTCCACTTAGGCACTTTATGATGTTGTACTATATAACAACTCTTTACTGCTTTATTTAAATATTTTGTAGTTGCAAATTATTTTCATAACTTAAAACAAAATCATATGTATATTATGTGTGCGATAATAGTTTGCTTTGTTTTATGTACCATGTTATTTTACTTAATGCTAATAAGTATATAAAAAGGAAAAATTTTATAACTCATATTAATTATTTATCAAGTGTTTTATAACTTGGGTAATATTTTATTTTATTTTATTTTATTGCATCATAAATGTGACATCCCCACAAGGGTGTTACATTAGTTGGTATCAGAGCCCAAGTTAGAGCCTTTTGGGGTTGTGGTTGGATCTGTTTTTGCTTGTGTTGTGTGATTCTCTGAGATTTATTTCCGAAAGGATACATTTAACTTTGTTTTGTTATGATTGAAGAAAGAAGATGTCTGGCGAAAGAGCAACGCACGCGAATGCGAATGCGAATGTGAATCGTAATGTGGACCCAATGATTGCAAATTTCTTGAAGCTATGCAAATGGATGGTCAAGTGATAACTCAAAGAAAATCGAGAGAAATTCAATAGCAAGATGTTACTGTTGATGCCCTAAATTTATCTGAGTTTAGGCGTAACAACCCGCCACAGTTCCAAGGTGAGTTTAACCCTGAGAAGGCAAGTCTGTGGATACAAGACTTGGAAAAGATATTCGAAGCAATGGGATGCACCGATGATAAGAAGGTGACGTATGCTACCTTTATGTTGAGAGGGGATGGTGAAAATTGGTGGAAAGGAACCCGCCGATTATTGCAGGCTGAAGGAACTGAAATCACATGGGAGGTATTTTCTGAAGTATTTCTGGAGAAGTACTTTCTTGCCAGTGCTAGACTAATGCGTAATTTAGATAGTGATTAGTGTTAGTAATTTGGGATGTTACAATTTCTAACACCAATCTAGGCCTTTAAACTTGTTGTAGCTCTTTTACAACCTATTGATTCACTTAGGCATAGATTTAGGTTCCAAATTACACTAACCCCAACCATTTACCAATTCCTCTTCTATAAACCAACATAGTTTGGGTTGAGCCATAAATGGCCATCTAACACTCATTGAACTAAAACTAACCTAACTTAATCCTTGTCATCAAGAATTAAGTTAAGAACTAGGATTTGACTCTCTAAATCCCTTTTTCCATTCAAAAACCCTAATTGCATTCAAAGAACAAAGAGTGAAAAAGAATAGAAATCCCCTACCTCTTGTAGACACTTGATCCTCGAAGCCTTTGTCTTCCTCTTGATCTTTCCTCTTCTTTCTCCTCTTCCTCTCCTTTCTTTTAGTGCTCTTCTTTCTTTATTTTCTACTTTTAGCCGTAGAGAATGAGAGAAAAGAGAGAAATAAAAAATAAGGGCAAACTTGTCATTTTGACATTTTACTATAACTTCTTGATCTGTTAAGAACACTTAGATCTCACAAAATCAAGTTTTCTAACTTCCAACAGATTTGAAATAAATCCTCAGATTCATTAAAAATCATGTTTCACCATTTCTCTATTTTTTTCATATCTGCTAAGGGTCAATCCAGTATTAAAAGCACAACCAATATACCTAAAAATACCAAATTGATTTTAATTATTCTCAAATTTTAACTGCACCTTACTTAACTCATTTGTGACCTAGAAACAAGTTATCCATAACTATTTCCCTCAACTTAGCAATTTATGTCATTATTTGAGTCATTTTAGGTTACTTTTCAACTTCTGTGTTGCAACAAAGTGTTTAAACTGACTCAGTTTGTCACAAAACTGAACTGACATGTTAAGAAAGTACTAGTCTACTTCTGTAATCATTTACAAGCCTAACATGTTATTAAAGGTGTTACATTTCTCAACTCCTTTTTAAAATTTTACCCCCAAAATTGCTTTTCTCTTGCCATAGCTCTAGGCAATCTTACTTTATGTGAGACTCTAACTTTTAAAAAAGGCTCTTTCAGTGCTAACTTCATCCTTTACTATCTTATGGGCAAAAGGCACCTAGGCACCTATCCTACTGTATTTTTTTTCCTTCTAGGCTACCAAACATTATCCGAAGATCTTATCACATTTTAGTAGCCTCTAGATAGATGGTACACTTTCTCTTGTGAGCTTCTTCTAAAATTCCTTCCTTTGATCCTTAACTCTTTTGGAAAACAAAGTTTGTCTCTAAACTTTGTCATTCCATTCTCAATCATAACAAAATCCTTTCGGGTTTCTTAGAGGATTTGCTCACTTATGTCCCTTAGAGTTTCATTCTGTTCTTGAGTTTCTAAGGTCTAAGTCCTTAAGTCATTTACTATGCTCACTCTACTCACTATGAGAATATGTGGCACCATAAACACCGCTAGACTCAAATTCCTAAAACTCTGGAGAGGTTCACTCTATCTTGGATTATCATTTGAGACACATGTAGGAATTTCCTGCCTAGTGCATTAGTTGTTGCAGTGGCTTTATCTAGATGATACTATAACTCCAAGTTATGATCCTTTCATCACAACCAAGTTTTGCTTAGGATTCCGTCCATCGTCTTTGTCTCCTGTTCAACTTTTTTCTTAGGTGGTACTCATTCATCTTTATAGGAATTTATTCTAGATGTCTTCTTATCACAGATATATTTCCTAAGACTTGCTCAGCTTCCACATACAAGGAGAAAAGGAAACATATCCTTAAATCTCCATTACTCAGAAGTTGTTCACTTGTTTAGCTCTCAAAACATATACTCTAAAGAAATAGGCATAGAAGAATTATCATATATAAACCTTAATGTTTATCTGATAAATTCAAAACCATGTCTAATCTAACGTCTGTAACACCCTTCGTAGGGCATTACATTTCTGACTACAAACTTATAATCTGAAAATCCTTTCATAAAAGTATTTGAGTTATAAAACATGAGTTTTAAAATTTCTTTTCACGGAACATAAACTTACCGAAATTTATAAGTAATATTAAAAAATAGATTTAAATTGATTGGTATACATCATAAACACCACATAATATTCAACAGTACTTAGAACATAAAACTTACAAACTCAAGGAAACAGTAGCAAACCCCATGATGGGTGCTACTTAATAGCACAGTAATAACATTAACGAGAAAACTCAACATACTTATTCCGTTCCGCATCCATCTCAACGCGTCAGATATCTGTTCCTCCGTAAAATTGTACATTGTCGAAACTGGGATGATCACTCCTTGCTGTCATCCCCAAACTCAAAATATTGCCTACAGTTAAGTCTAAGAAGTTCACTTCGTCTATTATACCAATTTTAACAATACAAACACAAACAAACATTACAGAAAAGAGGTGAGGTCCCCTTTCATCAATACCAAGATGGTAACAAAGAATGATACAAATAACGAAGTCATTCCATACATACAGATATCACAATTATATTCATGTCATCATTTCATAAATAATTCTAATAACCATATATCACAATAGAATAAACAATAACAATTTTATCATAACATATATCATCAATATGTATGAAATGATTATGTCACACCACTTGAACATTGACCATGCCACAACAATATATGTACTGACCATGTGTATGCATACTGAACCAATTCCTACTCCATGGAGCTAATCATAATTTCAAAGATAAATGGCCTAGAAGATCTGCTAGCCTCAATGACAGTCTTCACCGAGCACGAAAAGAGATAGTGTTTGTTGGTTCCTCGTTAATGCGTTGCAATGGTTCATCATGGCCAGAGGATCATATTGTGATAACATTATCACTAGATGACTCACCTCGCCTTGATGCACCCTGAGATCCCCCATGGATCACACTATTCGATTCTCATTCACTCCTAGGGCAACAAAAGCCATAATAGCCACTGGCTATATTCTGTTCAATGCATGATACCTCAATGCATATTTCAATTTCATTTCAAGCATATCTCAATTTCATCTTTAGACTGTTCCCAAATGAGATTAGAACAACCGCCTATATAATTGTTTAATGTCATAAGATCAATGAATATTATATAATCACTCATACAATTACATAATATTATTGACACATCCGGTTCCAATACATCAGTTCTTACAGCAACTTTACTGTATTTTCAATCGCGTATCATTTTTAACGCGTTTTCACAACCGCGCAACACTTTTGTTTTTTTTCAAATCGCATAACCATTTTCTGACGTTTTCTCATTCACATAAAATATTTAAATGTTTTCCAAATTGTGTAGCGATTTTTCAATGTTTTTGAAATCACGTAGCTTAAAAATCATATTTTTAAGTCGCATAAATCATTTTTCATCATTTCTCAAGTACATAAAATATTTTTCAATATTCCAAACATCATTTTGGACTTCCCAAAAATTAATAAAATTTCTAACTTCAAATCCCACACTTTCTCACTTAAAAATCCTCTATGTAATATTTTTCATTATTTCCCCAAAATCAATATTTCCTTTAAATCAATTGTTCCAACTTAAAATTTCTTAATGCGCCTCAAAACCCAACGGGCGAGCTATACGTTAGTAAACTTCAAGTCACCAATTTATTTCTCTTTTATAAACTAAAACCACTAATTTAATTAATTCCAAAAATAAGCTTTTCTTACTTTTATATTTCAAAATCCCTTAATTTAAATCCTTTGCTATTTTAATCCATTCAATATTATGTTTAAAAGTACTATTTGTTCTAATCTACTCATTCTTGGCATATTGGCCGAAAATCACAAATACCTTCATCATAAAATCTTTGTTCATTTTCATGTCCACTTTCTTTGCAAATCCCTAAATCATTAACTTATTACCTACTCATCTAAAACTCATGATTGGTGAAATAATTTGAAATACTTTGTTCCATATCAAGTAAAAAGCCGTGAGCCTCAAGGTTCTTTGGAACCAAAATATTTTTCCTTTCCATATAATTCTCATCATATAACATATCACATGTTCATGCTTACTATGAAAACGATAAAATCATATTAAGCAATTAATCACAAATTAATCAAAATCATAATATAAAATCATGCATACTTATCAAAGCAATAAGCACATCAATCACCAAAGAATCATAAACATGGAAAGCCTTAAACAAACAAGTGAATAAATCCTTATGGATTTTTCACCACACACACATCCATTCCTCACCACCAACACATGGTTGATGAGGGTAATCTCCTTCTTACCTTGGATAATCCACCAAAGCTCCTTGCATGTCCTTCTTAAATCCATTTTTCTCTACCAAAAGCTTCTTAAAAATCAAAGTAAACACACATAATCAATATCTAAGGCTTGAATAAGAAAACCATGGATCAAAACATGGTTTAGAACTTTGAATCTAATATTAGAAAAGAATATCTAGAACTTCACCCTTTATCCTTCAAACTTAGATCTTAGAAAAAGTGCTTGAAGATAGATGATTTGGAAGATGGTCTCAACATAAAAGTTCCTTAAAATTGCATGAAGATTCAAGATCTAAGGTTGTTTAGAATTATTGAAGCTTGGAAGGTATTTTGGAAGGGGGTGGCCGTGAGCTTTGTGGGAGAGAAAGGTAAGAGCTTTTGTGTTCTTTGCTTGATGAGAAGATGGAGATGAATGAATCTTGAGAAATTTCTGATATGAAAGTATCTTGGATTAATGAGAGGATGCAAGAAATGATATTGGTAGGAATTATAGAAGTTTGGAGAGTGGATCTTTGGTGCTTGGCCAAATCTATGGAGGAAGATAAAGTGAGAGGAAATTTTGAGAGCTTTTGTTTGTGATAACTTTTTAGGAAAGATGATAACTTTGAAGTAATGAAAGAAACTCCTCCTTTGCCCTCTAAGATGCTTAGTCGTGGAATGATAGAGAGAATGAGTGAATTATTTGTGTTGATCTTCAATGTAGAACATTGTGGAGGCTTCCAAGAGATAGATTTGAATTTGAACCATTGGATCCCTCCTCTATGAAACCTTAGCCGTGAGATGCATCTTCAAAATAGACGGTCAAGAGCTTCTCTTCCATGCTTGCCATCCAAGGGTCACAAAAAGTGTAACACCCTCCTTAGGGCATCACATTTCTGACTACTAACTTATAATCTGAAAATCAGTTCATAAAAGGTTTGAGTTATAAAAGGTGGGTTTCAAAATTTCTTCTCGCGGAAACATAAACTTACTGATATTTATAAGTAATACTAAAAAATAAATTTTAAACTGATTAAAACTCATATAACAGACACCACTTAATATTTAACAATTATTCTAGAAATATAAAACTTACAGACTCAATTTTAAACAGTAGCAAACCCTATGACGTGTTCTACGCAGTAGCACGGTAAAACACTAACGATAAATACTCAACATACTTATTTCATCTTGTATCCATCTTGATGCATCATGTATCTATTCCTTCTCAACACTGCACACCATTGAATCTGGGATGGTCATTCCTTGATATTGTTACCGAAGTCAGAATATTTGCTTCCCGTCATGTCTAAGAAACTTGTTCTATCTACTATATAATTTTTAACAATACAAGTACAACAAAACAATATAACAAAGAGGTGAGATCACCTATGCCAATACGAACATGGTAGCATAGAGATAACACAAACAACATACCATACAGATATATCATACCATAATTACAATCATGCCATCAACATTATTTATCATAACAGATACGATAAATAATAATTACCATCATGTCATTAACATTATTCAAATCATACGATAATTACAATAATGTCATCACATGATTATCATCATCATCATCCATTATTCCTCAACAGTTCAATTTTCATAATCAATATTCCTCAATTATTATATCATACAGATATAAATACTCAAATTTATGCATGTGCACATAAACTTAATTTCCTACTCCATGGAGCTAATACTCAGTTCGGAGAAATTGATCCGAAAGATCTGTCTGTACCAACATGCCTCAGACCACGTGCCATATTTCTCATATGTATTTGCACATCTAGCATATACACGATAGTCTTTACTAGATCTTGATTAAGAATAGTGTCTCGGTCAGGATTATCAGTGTGTCGCGTTGGTCTAACCCACGGTACAGAAGAGCTACCAACTGCCTATGTAGGCAACCCCCACCCCAATGCCACCAAGGTCAACAAGTGACTTACACTACACATATCGCACCAATTCAAGAGGTGTACGTCTCTCCTAGGCAAATAGCCATATCCAGTCCATCGGACCTTTTCAATGCATGTTCAATGCACCAATGCCAATCACAGGCAAAGTTCATTATTTTCTCATACAATGTTCATACACTAGTCCATGCATGTAAAATGCACCATTCTCAGTTCAAATTCACAATTTCATATTTAGGGTCCACACACTGGCCCATTCTCAGTTCAATTTCATAATCTCATAATCAGGGTCCACACACTGGCCCAACAGTAATCATATTGTATATTCAATCGCGAAATCATATTATCGCATTTTCATAGTCACAAAACACTTTTGTCGCGTTTTCATAATCGCGCAACATTTCTGTTACATTTTCACAATTTCGCAACATTTCCGTTGCATTTTCAAATCGTGTAGTAATTTTCCATTGTTTTCTCAATCACGTAAAAATATTTCATCACTTTTCAATCACGTAGTGATTTTTCAACATTTTCTCAAACACGTAAAAATATTCCACCATTTTTAAATCATGTAGTGATTTTTCAACAATATTTCAAACGTGTAAAAATATTTAAACGCTTTCCAAATTGCGTATAAATATTTCAATGTTTTTCAGATTGCGTGGAAATATTTAAACGTTTTTCAAATCGCGTAGCTTAAAAATCATGTTTTCAAGTTACGTAAAACATTTTTCACCATTTTACAACTACGTAAAATATTTCTCAACATTCTAAATTTCAATTCACCCTTTCTCAAAATAATATGACTTCTCACGTTATTTTCCACATTTTCTTACTCAAGAAAATCCTTTTCACAACAAATTCCACAATTTCACCATTTCATTTAATAAAATCAATGTTTCAAATCTTAAAATTTCCTAACACTTTCCAAAACCCAAAGGATGAGTTATACGTTAGAAATTTTCAAGTTACCAACGTATTTTCCATAATTCATGAATCAATTCCAAAACTCAGTTCTCTTTAAAATAAATTGAGGTTCAAACACTTTCAACCTCTCTTTGCCATTCATCTACGAAAGTTCCATTTTTCAAGTGACAAAACACTTTGTTTCCATTTCTTTAATCCTTGTACTTCATCAATTATTTTTCCACTTTTAAAATCACTTTGTTTCATAAAACTAAGGCATTACAAACCTTCAAAACCGTGGACATGGCCATTGAAACCATCAAATATTTTTCCTTCTAAATCAATTAAGTTCCATTCATGGTTTTACACAAACAAAACCATTAAAATTTCTTTCAAAAACCATGAGACTCTTGGTCTTTAAAACCAATTCATTTGTTCATTTTCATGTCCACTTTCTTTGCAAATCCTCAAAATCATCAACGTATTACTCTTTTCATCTAAAATCTCATGATTAATAAAATATTTAGAATCTTTTGCTTCAAAAATATTCTTGAGGCCGTGTGCCTCTATGATTCTTTGGAACCAAAAATTATTTCCTTTCCATCATCAAATCATGGCATACATATATATATATTCATCATATATATCACAAGCATGCCATAAACAAAAGCAATAAATCATGCAAATCATATCAAGCATAAGCAAATAATCAAAACACATAAACACCCATAAATAATTACATGACCATGGATATGAATCTTCATATGGATTCACCATCCATCAAATACAAAACCATCTCTCACCACCATACTTGGTTGGTGAGATGAATCTCCCTCTTACCTTTTGAAGAACCTCAAAAGCTCCTTACTTTGCTTCTTTTTCCAAGTCCTTCACCACCAAAAGCTTCTCAAATACAAAACAAAACACAAGTTTATTAGCATATTAAGCTTGAACAAGGTAAACCATGGATCAAATATGACTTAGAACTTTAAATATAAGATCTAGAAAAGAATATCAAGAACTTCACCCTTTACCCTTCAAACTTGATCTTAGGAAAAGTACTTGAAGATGGATGATTTAGAGAAAGTCTCCAACATGAAAGTTGCTTAGAATAAGGTAAGGATTCAAGATATGTAATTGGTTAAAATTATAGAAGAGTGGAGATAGATTTTAGAGTGGCTGGCCGAGAGCTCCTTGGAGTGGAAAGAATGGAGTTTTTTTTTCTTGTTCTTGGAAGAGAGAGAATGGAGAGAGTTGTTTTTAGTCTTTGGTCGAAATGAAGATAGAAATGAAAACTCTTCCTACCTAGTAGTTGTCGTGGAGTGCATGGAGAGAAAGGTAATATTGTGTGTGTAACTTTTTGTTTTTCTTTGATAAGAATGAAACAAAAGTTGATAGGAAAGATTAAGTGTAGAAATTGTCTTGCATTATTCATTGCATGACCATAGGTGAGTAGGAGAAAAAATGAATCAGTTATGGGTAGTTTGTCTCCAAAAAGAAGTGCATGGCCGTAGGATACATGTGCAAAGCCACCAAAAATTGACTTACTTTTGTTTAGTTTCTTGAATTATTGTTAGAAGAATGACCAAGTAAAATGAGTAAAAAAATTGCCCCCCCTTCAAGTGCATGGTCGTATGCTTCAAATGGAGAAAGCCACCAATATTGACTTGTCTTACTTTGTTCAATTGATAAAAGATGATAGGAATTGAATTGTAATATTTTGCCTCACAAATGGTTGCATTGTCGTAAGCTTCCTTGAAGCAAGCCACCATTATTGACTATTTCTTTGTTGTGTAATATAAATAATCGAACATGAATTAATTGAATCCATTTAGCCTTTGTTAGGAATGCATGGCCGTAGGAAGCACTTGGAGAAAGCCATTTTATTTGACTTGGTCTCACTTTGTTTCACTTGAATTGTATCCGAATATCACCAAGTGAATTGCTTATTAGAGCAATTTGCTCTTCCTTCACCATAGAAGCAACAATTTAAGGAGTCCAAACTTTATTCAATAGCTTGTTTCCTATTGGTCCTTAAAGAGTCAAGCCATTATTCTTGACCAATTTCTATTGGTTCTTGGAAAGTCTAAGCCATTAAGTTGGACTCATCACCACCATTGATTAGATCAAGGGTGGATATCTAAAGGCTTCACCTCTAAGCTTGCTCAAAATATTTTTCGGTAAATATCAACCGTTGGACAATAACTACTGTATTTTTATTACCCAATAAATAAAATAGTAGAATATACAATAAAAGAAAATTTTGAAAACTGTTCCCAATTTCAGGTTTAGTAAGATTCCCTGTCTCCATATCAACAGTGCAAAATTTCCTGGCTGTAGAAAAATTTTCACTTTTTCGGACCCACCTGGGCTCACATATAGCTCCCTGAGCCCACAGACGGCCCACGATAACACTAAAATAATCAGAAAAATATAAAAATTTCATAATCATCCACAAAATCATAAAAATTATAAAACTTATGGAAATCAAGTCGGATTAGTAAAAATCATTAAGGATTTACAAAAAAAAAATACGTAGGCTCGTATACATCTCCAAAATAATATTAAAATAATAAATAAAATGTAAAAACTCCCAAAAATTCTTAAAAATCACAAAAATTATAAAATCCATGGAAGTCGAGTCGGATTATTCAAAATAATTAAGAATTGCCCGAAATAAATAAAATATGAATTTTCGTAGTGTTACAAAAAGTCCTAGCCACTTTGTGTGACTCACCACCACTATTGATTCCATCAAGGGTTGAAATCAAATCCTTCTCCTCTAAGTCTTACCATCCAATGGTGCAAACAAAAGCCTATGCCACTATTGTTGACTCTTCTTCAAAACTTACTAAGTAAGTAAGCTCTCCCATTGGTCCATCATAAAGGTTGTCAATATTAGCTGCCGATATATTTTTAGATATACTTTAAGCAATAAATAATAATTACTGCTTATAAAGTCAGTGTCTATTGTCTAATGGATAATAAAATATACCTAGATTTTTCTTTTGCTCCAGTTGGGTAGCAACTATTGTTGATCATTTTTCTACTGATTACTCTTGATGAGTCACACAGCGAGTCATCAAAGAGAAGTTTCTAGAACAGATGAGTCAGCATGATGAGTCATAGCGTTGAGTCACTAGCTGAGTCACTAAGAGAACTTTCTGGAACGTGTGACTCACTGCGGCGAGTCACAGGGTGAGTCAGCGTTCTACATTCTTCTAGAATGTGGTGAGTCAGCATTCTAGAACATGGCGAGTCACCATTTCTACAAGCTTCCAGAGCAAGCTGAGTCACAGGTGCTGAGGTGTCACGCCAAGTGTCAAGCTTCTATTGGTCCTCCGCGATGAGTCACAACCATCAACTTTGACCAACTCCCCATTGGTCCACATGTAAAGCAAGTACTCAAGTACTTGATGACTAGTCGCATGACTAGGCATTTTCTAGAATGATCCACTAGATATTTTTTGGTAAATATCAACCGATGGACAATAGTTACTGTATTTTTATTACCCAATAAAGAAAATAGTATAATATACAGTAAAAGAAAATTTTGAAAACTATTTTCGGATTTGGGTTTAGTAAGATTCTCCTGCTCCATATTGACAGTACAAGATTTTTTGACAATAGAAAAATTTTATATTTTTTCCGGGCCCGCCTCGAGTCCACATATAGCCCAAGAATACTATTTAAATAATCCAAAATATAAAAACACACAAGAATTCACAAAAATCATATTAATTATGAAATTCATGAAAATCAAATTGGATTGGTAAAAATCACTAAGGATTGACAGAAATAAATAAAATACGAAGGCTCATATGCAGCCCTAAAAATAATATTAAAATAATAAAAAATGTAAAAACTCCCAAAACTTCCTAAAAATCACAAAAATTATAAAATTCACGAAAGTCGAGTTGGATTACTAAAAATATTTAAGAATCGACTGAAACAAATAAAATACGAATTTTTGGGGTGTTACAACGTCCACGTTAAGAAGAGGTAAATTGATAAGATTCACAAAGAAAATCTTACCTTTAACTTTGCACAATAATCCAAACACTAAGGAAGTTGCGACTAGCTTTCCTGTTGGTGTAGACAAGGATAAAACATGGGGAAAAACTCAACATAGGTAAATATGATCTCTTTACTTACTTATATGAAATCAAGAAGTGGAGATACTCCTAAATCATACAATACAACTTAGAGATCATCATTAAATATGTTCTTACCTTGTATAAGATTGGGAGTTTAAGTTGTCTCCTTACTACTCAGAGTATAAACTCTTACTCTAACTTGAGTTTTGAGATTAGGCACTGCTCCCTACTTTTATGCACACTTATTTAAAAGTGTTCTGGTCAGCCACGAGTATAACATACTATTTGGCCAACTTAACTAGGTCTGCCCCATGATGTGTCCAATATCTAACACACTTTGGTCCCTTCACTTCTGCTTAAGCTCACTTGCCATTATCTTAAGGATGGCTAGATCTAGAAGCATACTTCATATACATGTCATCCCTCTCTTCCTCTTATGAAAACCTTGTAACTTTCATTCCACTTGAGACTAGTTGTAGGGACCCTTAACTATTTTCTTGAATAGCACTAACAACACCATTATCTTTATCCTACAAGTATCTAACAATACCATAACTCACGTAGAAAAGGATTGAAAACTCAACTTCACTTATTCATGATTTTACTTTGAGTATCATGAAGAAATCGATACTATCTATCCTTAGTCAGCCTTCACAAACAAAGAATGGTAAGCACAGAAAAATGAATGCTACAACCCCTTAACTTAGAATTCTATGGGTTGATGTTTGATTCTATAGCTTGCTCTGTACTTATCACTTACTTCTTTAAACTTAGCTATTTACTGGCATACTAACATGCCACCTTACTCAGGTCATGAGAACTATATCTCCTTGGCATTCTATTTACCAAAACTCTACCTCTCATTCTAACATTTAGAAGATAACCAAAACTCTCAGGTCATTTGATTAAACCTCAACTGTAGAGATTTTCTCCATTTTCTTAAGTCATCTCCCTATTCCAAATAGGTCTTACTTTCCCTTATAGGATACAGGGTTAGCCTTTCTAAACTTTGAGAGATTTTGGGAGTTTGGGTCTTTTACTATCACTACTCCATACACTGATTGTATTAATGGTACTAGCTATTGAGATGAAATTACTTCCATCCCTTCTTAAATTCTGCTTGCAATAGCAATTTATTCTCTCTCTTAGCAGTTGCCATCTCTCAAAACTCTTCAGCTATAATGGTTGAACCTTCACTAGAAGAATTTTTGTTTCTCCTAGTTTGCCTTAGTGAAGTAATGGTTCTATATACACACTATGTGTGATAGTAACCATTAACATTCAGTCCTAAGGCCTGTCATACAATTCTATCAACACATCTCACATATGAGATTAGAAATGCATAACACTTAGTAAAAAACTCTAAACTTGCTTAAGCTTAGTCAGTCCAAACCCCAACTCACAGGATGAACTGCTCTGATACCATAATGAAACAGCCTAATACCGGCACCCTAATATATCTGACATATACCTGGATAAGCAGTATCAGTCGTGCTACTTCTAACTTAATCATCAACTAATCCATAACATTTAAATAAATAACTATGGAGAGCCATATCTAAAAGTTATACATATTTACAACTTTTTACACCCTCAAAGCAAAATATAAATAATTACATAAGCTTTGAACTGAAAACATTAAAACTAAACTAATCTAATTATTATGTTATCTTTATTTTCTTACCTTTTGTAGGGCCTTGACCTGCTAACCATGAAACATAAAGGGGTGATAATATAAAAATTCTCAGTAATACATATATATCTCATGGCACTAATATAAATATGCACAAAGGAACATTTACAAACTATAACTCATATCTTGCTATTGATATTAAACAAGTGTCTACACAACTATAAAATATCAATAGTCTTCTCATGCCTCATCTTTACTATTAAAGTAGGCATACTATACTAACTTCTCCATTCGGGTTATTCAATAACATGATAAAAGTACTAAACAATTATCACTATCAGTGAATAACCATGCTGGCTTTGGATTAATGATTGCCATGGGTGAGTGAGACTATACTCACTACCACTGGAATATTCACATTCTGACTCTATGTAAGCATTCACCTAGCAATCTTATAATCCAATACTAAATTCATATACATAACTTAGCTATTCTTAGGAATCGCATTCCTTTGTACTTATCTATGTAGAATAGGCTAAATAGCCCTTAGAATACCTAGTAATGTGTGGACTGTTCTATCACACAAATCTGATTATGAGTGGACTATTCCATGTACTACTTCCATAACGTCGTATCTGATGATAAGTGGACAATTCCATATACTACTTCCACAATATCTTGTCTCTCATCCTTAGCCTAGCATAAGACATAACTCATCCATAGTGTAGCATAGAACATAACTCATCCATAGCGTAGCATAGAACATAACTCATCCATAGCTTAGCATAGGACTTAACTCTTCACAACTTCACCTTTAGCAAAATGTTTATCTCACTCCTTTACCAAGTCAAGGGGCTTGTCTCACTCTCTTAGTTAGGAATTGTGATAAACTTTGGATCAACCTTATTGCATAAGGGTTCCATCTCTTATGGATTAACCTCATTACATAAGGGAGCCAATTTACTAGGGTTCAACCTTATTGCATAAGGGAGCAAATTCACTAGGGTTCAAACTTATTGCATAAGGGAGCCAATTTACTAGGGTTCAACCTTATTGCATAAGGGAGCCAATTCACTAAGTTCAACCCATAAGGGAGCCAATCACTAGGTTCAACCCATAGGGAACCACTAGGTTCAACCCTATGGGAACCATCTCTTATCAAGGTTCAACTTTGATAAACAAAGGAACCATTCTTACAAAACACTTCACTCAATCCCAACTTAATGAGAGAATAGAGTGTTTGCTAGAAAACTTGCTTATTTAGCTCAGCTTTAATAATTAAAGGAGCTACTAGAGTTCATAGGGCTCAAATTATCCCTAAAATACCTCAAATCTTGCCTAAAAATGTTGATTTTTAAGATTGCACCAAATGTACATCATAACTTCTAAAATTCTAAAATTTTATGAGCATATAACTTTCTCTCATATCTTTCAAATTCCATAAACCTCACTTCATTTGGCTAAGTATAGCAAAAGTTATGTGACATTTTGCAGAAGCCAAAATAAGGTATTCATCTTGATCCTTGAAGCCTTTGTCTTCATCTTGATCTTTCCTCTTCTTTCTCCTCTTCCTCTCATTTCTCTCCTTTCTTTTGATGCTCTTCTTTATTTGTTTTCTATTTTCAGCTGTAGAGAATGAGAGAAAAGAGAGAAATAAGAAACAAAGGCAAACTTGTCATTTTGACATTTTACTGTAACTTCTTGATTTGTTAAGAACACTTAGATCTCACTAAATCAAGTTTTCTAACTTTCAACAGATTTGAAATAAATCCTAAGATTCATTAAAAAATCATTTTTCATGACTTCTTTATTTTTTCATATCTACTAGGGGTCAATCCAGCATTAAAAGCACAACTAGTATATCTAAAAATACCAAACTGACTCTGATTGTTCTCAAATTTTAACTACACCTTATTTAAGTTATTTGTGACCTAAAAACAAGTTATCCATACATGTTTCCCTAAAATTAGCAATTTATGCCCTTATTTGAGTCATTTTAGGCTACTTTTCAACTTCTGTGTTATAACAAAGTGCCTAAACTGACTTAGTTTGTTACAAAACTGAACTAGCATGTTAATCAAGTACTAGGTTACCTCTGTAACCATTTACAAGCCTAACATGTTATTGAGGGTATTACAAGCTAGGGTTTAATGTCATCATTAAAGTTGTAGGAAACTTTCACATCTTTTTATAGACACCAAGATTAACTTAATCTGAGCTCTATAGCAAAAGTTATGCTCAAAATACTACAACGATGTCCTTATGCTCTTCATCAAGATTTTAATAACCATGCCTAAAATACCACAAAAGCCGTTAATTTTCTTACAAAACACAATAAAAATACATTTAATTCAGTGAGTTTAGAATTCACTCAATATCATAAATAAATAGCATAATTCTTATCTCAAAGTATTCAGATACTTCAAATATTTATCTTTAGAAATTTTTTATTTTTACACAAAATTTGATGATTTATCTTGAAAATTCAAATATGACTAGGTGAAGAGATAATTATTTAACAATAAATTAAAAATAAAACAGAAAATAAATAAATAAAAATTAAAAATTCCAATAAATAAACCCAAAAGATATGTGTATTTTACACTCATCAAACACACTTGGATGACAAGGAGAAAGAAGCAAAGAAGCAAGAAGAAAGTCAAGTTGAACCCTCAAAGCAAGTGGAATCACAAGTCATGAGTCTTCCCTAGGAATAGAGGACTTCAAGATATTATCCTCTTGTCAAAGTAATTGGTGATGTATCAAAAGGGGTAACAATTCAAAACTCTCTTAGAGATTCATGCATTCACATGGCCTTTGTTTCTCAAATTGAGCCTAAAGACCTAAATAAAGCTATTATTGATGAACACTAAATCTTAGCCATGCAAGAATAATTAAATCAATTTGAAAGGAATCATGTTCGGGAACTTGTTCCAAGGCCCAATGATCATTCAATAATTGGCACAAAAATGGATTTTTAGGAACAAACTTGATGAAACAAGGATAATAATAAGAAATAAAGCAAGGCTTCTTGCAACAGGCTATATAATGAAGAAGAAGGAATTGATTATGAAGAAACTTATGCTCCCATTACTAGCTTAGAAGCTATTAGAATGTTATTTTCTTTTGCATGCATCATGGAATTCAAGCTTTACCAACTGGATGTAAAAAGTGCTTTTCTAAATAGTTTTATTCAAGAAGTGTATGTGGAACAACCTCTTAGTTTTGAAAGCTATGAACTGTCTAACCATGTTTTTAAATTGAAAAAGGCCTTGTATGGTCTAAAACAAGGTCCAAGAGATTGGTATGAAAGGTTGAGCAAGTTCTTTTTAGAAAAAAATGTTTTTCTAGAGGCAAGGTTGACACAACACTCTTCATCTAAAGCAAAAAGCATGATATTCTCCTTGTGCAAATTTATGTTGATGACATTATATTTGGTACTACTAATGAATCTTTGTGTAAAGAGTTTGCTAGTCTAATGCAAAGTGAATTTGAAATGTCAATGATGGGTGAACTCAACTTCTTCCTTGGACTTCAAATCAAGCAAACAAAGGATGGAACATTCATAAGTCAAACCAAGTATTGCAAGGAGTTGCTCAAGAAGTTTAGAATGGACAATGCTAAAGAAATGGCTACACCAATGAGTATCTCTTGCTATTTGGACAAGGATGAGGCAGGTAAATTCATAGAAATCACTAAGTATAGAGGTATAATTGGCTTACTCTTTTATCTCACCATAAATAGGTTAGATATAATGTTTCGTGTATATATGTGTGTAGATATTAAGCTTGTCCTAAAGAATCTCACCAAAGTGCTATAAAAAGAATAATGAAATATGTTGTTGGCACAACACAAATGGGCTTGTGGTACACCAAGGGTGTCTCATATAATTTGATTGGTTATTCTAATTCCAACTTTGTCGAATGTAAGGTGGATAACAAAAGTGCTAGTGAGACATGCCACTTGCTTGGAAGCTCTTTAGTATTTTGGCATAGCAAGAAACAAAATATTTTGTCATTATCTACGATTAAAGTTGAGTATGTTGCAATTGAAAGTTATTGTGCTCAAATCCTTTGGATGAAGCAACAATTTCTAGATTATGGACTCCTGCTTGATCACATCCTTATAAGATGTGATAACACTAGTGCAATCAATCTAACCAAGTAACCCATCTTGCACTCTAGGACTTAGCATATTGAAAACAGGCACCACTTTATAAGAGATCATGTGCATAAAGGAGATTGTGTGCTTGAGCTTATGGAAAAATCAAAATAATTAACTAATATCTTTACAAAACCTTTGGCAAAAGAAAGTTTTTTTTATATAAGAAGAGAATTAGGAATAATTGATCAATTATGCATTTAAGTGAATGTTTGTGTTTGATGCATTTTTTTATTATGTTTATTCATTTTAAATCCATTACTGACTTGAACTACGGAAGTTTTTCCAAATTTGCTTTATAGGTACTTGACTCATTACTAAGTCCCTCAATCTCAAAAAGTCAAGTTCTAACTGTTGTATATAAGTTTCTGTTGTTTTTACTGATAAATAATTGATTATTGAAGATTGATATTCAAATATGGAAGTCACAGAAGTTGAGAAATATGACTCTTAATAGAGAATAATCAAATATGGGGTGTTAAAATTTGAATATTTAAGTCAGAGGATGAAAAACATATTTTTCTATAGGCAATAATCGAATATCATGGGCAAATATTTGATTATTTGCGAATGTAGTTCAAAATGGATTCAGTTCAATAATAATCGAATATTGACCATCCATAATCGATTATTCACATCTTATAGTGGATGAAAAATGTAACACCCCAATTTTTCTAGCTATTTGACAGTAATAACAGAATTCTACTGTTTAGTGATTTTGTGTACTGTAAAATTATTTTGAGTATTCTGTGAATACATTTGATCGTTTTGTGTGATTTACTCCGTGTCAGGAAAATAATAATTTTCAGGCCGAGAAAAATCTTACGTATTTTATTTATATTTGTTGATTCTTAATTAATTTTTCAAATCTAATTTGATTTTCATGAATTTCTTAATATTTATGATTTTTGTGGATTTTTGTGAGATTTTATATTTTCTTGATTATTTTAATATTATTCTCGGGCTGTATGTGGGCCCAGGACAGGTCCAAAAAAATAAAAAAATTTCTATGGCCAAAAAATTTTGTGCTGTTAAGATGGGGACAGGCGAACTTACTAAACCCGAAACCGAAAATAGTTTTCAAAATTTTCTTTTATTGTGTTTTGTACTATATTATTTATCGGGTAATAAAAATACAGTAAATATTATCCGTAGAGTAATAGCAACTAGAGAAATATTATACTGGTTAGTCAAAATTAGTGGTTATGACAACTTTATGGATGGACCAACAGGAAGCAAGCTTGGTGAGGAAGGCTTTGGATATCCACCATTGATTTAACCAATGGTGGAGATTGGTCTCACAAAGTGGCAAGGACCATTTGTGACCATTGGATGGAAAGTATGAAGAATAAATCTTGACCCTTCATTTTGGAGATGCATCTAATGACTAGGATTTCAAGGAGGAAAGATCCAATGGCTTAGATTTAGTCTTATCATTTAGGAGCTATAACTTAGAAGCTACACAAATATTAACCATTGATCTAATCAATGGCTCTTGAACTCCAAAATGGTGGCTAATGAATTTAGTCATTCCTTGAGTGTACAAGGGGGGTTCGGTTTTGAAGAGCTAAATAGCTATAGGAAGCTTTTCATTTCATGGAATCACTCATCTTTATCATTTCCTAAAAGCTTACTCCCATACCTTGTTTGATATAAATATAACGAATAAGATATGGTTGTGGTTGGCTAGTCGAAATGTTGTTTTAAAATAAAATATGTTAAGAGACTTTTCAAAGGTCTTTGATTTTCTAGATTCTGTGATCGGAGCATTCAATTACTTCTTTTTCTCTTTAGGCCTCTGGGTGGTGTAGTTTTGTACCCATCTTTGACATCAAGATTATCATCTTTCTAGTCATTAGTTACTTGTGATGATGGAAGAAATGATGAAATTTATATCTTATCCACCAACTCCTCATGCTTTTTTAGTTGTCCTGCCTTCCTCAGCTGCTTTAAAACCATTTCATAAACTGATAGATTTGGTTTTAGGCATTTTTCTTCAACCATGTCCTTCATTAACTTGTAGCCATTGTTCCAGTGCCCCATTTCACAATACATTGTAATCAAAACTCGGTAAGTATTCACATTAGGTTCAACTTGATTCTCATCCATTTCCTTCTTCATTTTCAGAACCATATCAGTAGATTTTGAGTCAACAAATATTCTCATCAATATATTATAAGTCAATGTACCTTTAGATTATGACTTCATTCCCGTGTTGCAATCGCTGTCTAATATGAAATTATTGATGAAGTCAATATCAATAACAATCAAAAGATTTGGAA
Organism: Ormosia emarginata; assembly: GCA_029884605.1. Lineage (NCBI taxonomy): Eukaryota > Viridiplantae > Streptophyta > Magnoliopsida > Fabales > Fabaceae > Ormosia > Ormosia emarginata. The sequence goes on along the minus strand of JAQQTP010000081.1, from coordinate 4,950,760 downwards.
GCTTAGAGTAATGATTATTTATCTTTGTCACCGTGAATGTATAAAACTTGCTAGGATTTTGTCAATATGCTATTTATCTATATCAATATGCTGAGTTTGGACTTTTATATATATATATATATATATATATATATATATATATATACATATATATATATAACTCGCAACACATCTTTTAATCAAATAAATAGATGAAGCACAACTAATATTAAAAATTGATAGTATCGTTTTTCATTGTTATTGTTAGTATAAGTATCATTATCATGACTCATGATCATAATGATTATTCTAAATTAGTATAATATTTGATGCTCAGAGTAGAGGTAGATAACAGTGTTACATTTCTTGATAAAGCACTTACTCGAGACTTTCTAGTTTGACGTTTGAGGAGTTCAAAGGCTTTGGATTTTAGCTACCAATTGAGTTTACAACAAGTTCGACTTCTTTTAGAGCAAGTTCAAATAATCTCTCTCAGGTATTTTAAACTTTTCAATTGTGATTTTTCATATTTTGGTCTTATTATTCTTGTCATGATCTTAATGTTAAAGCCTATTTAAAATGTAGGATAATAGTAGTCCAATAGATTAGAAAAGTTTTTCTAAAGAAACATTGCTTCTTTATTTATGTAAATGCATATATGAGTTTGTACAGTAAATAGTATATTAAATATGATTTTAAATACTCTTATCTTAATATATATGATTTAATAGTTTGCTTTGAATATGAAATCAGATATATCAAATCATGATTGACAAGAGTTGGATTGAGAAGTCAAATACATCAGAGAATTTTCAGATGGATTAGTACAGTTTTTGGACTTTGCTTTTTCACATGCATCTGTGAACGGGAAAATCACATGTCCTTGTACTTCTTGCAAATTTCGTGTTAGGGGAAATAGAACTGATGTGTTCTCTCATTTACTTGAGAGAGGGTTTCCTAGAAGATACACTACTTGCTATATGCACGGCGAGAATTTTGATGAACCCAATGAGGAACCAGTAGCCCAAACACAAGCAGAACCAGTTAGACAATATCCAATGTAGGAATTATTAAATGATGCATTTGGTGGCTTTGAGGATCATGGGTTTCAAGATCCTATTCCAACATCTCAACTTGGCGATAATGATACTAGTGGTGTAGGTGTTGTAAATAACAAAGAATATGAAAAAATTAAAGAGTTACTCAAAGATGGAAATCAAGAACTATATGATGGCTGCTCAAAATATAGCAAGTTATCTTTCATTGTCCATTTGTATCACATAAAAGTGTTGTGTGGTGCTAGTGACAAAACATTTTCAATGATTATTGATCTTTTGAAAGATGCATTTGAGCATGCTAGACTACCAGCATCTTTGTATGAGGCCAAAAAGATTATTAAGAAGCTAGGTCTTGATTATGAGAAAATTCCTGCGTGTCCAAATCATTGCATGTTGTATTGGGGAAATGAAGAAGACAAGTCTAGGGATGAATGCAAGATTTGCCATACTTCTAAGTGGAAAGAAGAATGTATAGGTAACCAAAAGAAAAAAAAAACTTGCAAAAATTTTGCGTTATTCCCACTTATACCTAGATTGCAAAGGTTGTACATGTCATCTAAAACTGCTGAACTTATGAAATGGCATGCTAATGATGTGAACCCAGATGGGTTGTTAAGGCACCCTAGAGATAGCAAAGCTTGGAAGGAGTTTGATTTGTTGCATGGGGAGTTTGCTTCCGATCCTCGAAATGTAAGACTAGCTTTAGCTACTGATGGTTTTAACCCGTTTGGACTTATGAGTTCTAGCAATAGTATCTGGCCAGTCATGTTATATACTTATAACTTGCCTCCATGGATGTGTATGAAACAAACCTCTCTTATCATGTCAATGATAATTCCTGGTCCTAAAATGCCTGGAAATAGCATTGATGTTTATATGCAGCCCCTTGTTGCTGAATTATTACAGTTATGGAATAAGGGTATAGATGCTTATGATGCCTCTTTGAATGAAATGTTTCGAATGCATGCAGCATTAATGTGGACTATTAGTGACTTTCCAGGACTTGACAATTTGTCTGGTTGGAATACACACACATTGCTTGCATGTCCAACTTGTAATTTTGACACGGACTCTAAAAGGCTGAAGTTTGGCAAGAAAAATTGTTTTTTAGGACATCGTCGATATCTAGCACCTAATCATAGGTTTAGGTATAACAAGTAATCGTTTGATGATTTTGTTGACCTTAGATCAGCTCCTGCTCCAAAAACCGATTTTGCTATTTTAAAACAAATTGAAGAAAGTCGTAAAAGGCCTCGCCATGAAGGCACAAGTGAAGATGGTCCCATATAATGGAAGAAAAAGAGTATTTTTTGGGAACTACCTTATTGGTAGCATAATTCTATTCGTCATTGCCTTGACATGATGCACATAGAAAAGAATGTATGTGACAATGTATTATTGACTGTCTTGGATGATAAGAGTAAGACAAAAGATAATCTTCAAGCTTGTAAAGATTTAGAAGCCATGAGATTAAGGAATGAACTTCACCCTTATCCTAACTCTTCCAAATTTCCTCCTGCATGCTTTACAATGAACAATCAAGAAAAAGACATATTTCTTAAGGTTCTTAAAAGTGTTGTAGTTCCTGACAGCTACTCATCAAATATTTCAAGATGTGTTGATTGCAAGAAGCGTAAGATCTTTGGATTAAAAAGTCATGATTCACATATTCTTATGGAGCACCTTTTTCCAATTGCTTTTAGAAAAGCTCTTCCTCGTGAAGTGAGTTCAGTGTTGATTGAGTTGTCTAACTACTTTAGAGAATTGTCAAGCAAAGTCTTAAATGTTAACCATTTGGAAAAGTTGCGTGATCAAATTGCATTAACACTTTGTCATATGGAAATGATATTTCCTCCTTCCTTTTTCACTATTATGGTTCATTTGGTAATCCATCTTGTTAAGGAAGTGATGCTTGCTGGTCCAGTGCATTTCAGATGGATGTAGGTTCGAATATTAATATTTTATTAAATTCAGTGCATTTCATCTTGTTAATTTAATATATTATGAATATATTTTCTACTTAATTCATAACATTATTTATGTGTTTTATTGTGGAATTCATATGATGATGTATTATTATAGGACTCTTGGCCATTTGAAATCATATGTTCATAATAAGGCAGCACCAGAAGGTTGTATATCAGAAGGATTTATCTTGGAAGAGTGTTTAACATTCTGCTCTAGATAGATGGAAGACATTGAAACAAGGTTTAATCGACCTAGACGTAATGATGATGACAATGGACAAAATTTTACTAGTGATTCTTCTGTTTTATCATCTGAATTTCTAGTATTGGGTAAGCCTATTGGTGCAGTGAAGACAGTTACTTTGCAACCATTAGAAAAGACACAAGCACATCGCTATGTATTATTTAATTGTAAAATACTTGAAAAGTTTGTTGAGTAAGTAGACAATCTTGTTCCTAAAACTTTCTTTATTATAAATTACTTAAATATACATTTAATAGATAATGTTTGATTAATTAGGAAGTTCAAAACAGAAGTCAAGAGAATGAATCGACATAGAAGAATGCTATCCAAGGAGGTGGAACAATATGTGCACAAAAATTTTCATGAGTGGCTTAGAGATCATGTAAAGGTATAATCCTGAGTTCATTTTTCTAATTTGTTGAGCAGTATATCCTAATTCATTTTAAAATGTATTAGGTTGCAGAAAAAGATGACATGGATATCACACCTGAAATTGAGATACTTGCCCAAGGGCCAAATTCTATTGCAAGAAGATTTGATGGGTATAACATACATGGGTTTAAGTTTCGTACAAAGGGGAGAGAGCAAGGAATGAAAACACAAAATAGTGGTGTCGCTGTCTCTGCAAGTATTATGAGTTATTCAAGCCATAAAGATGGAAGTCCAACTTTGGGTGAAGTAATGTATTATGGGAGATTGATTGATATATTAGAGTTAGATTACTATGGTCAATTAAGGATTGTGTTATTCAAATGTGATTGGGTTGATACCACACCAAATAGGGGAATCAAGATAGATGAATTTGGAATCACAAATGTAAACTTTTCCTGTCTAATACATACAGGTGAACAAGAAACAGATGAACCATTTGTCCTTGCAACTGATGCTCGAATGGTATTTTATGTGGATGATCCAGTTGAAGAAGGATGGAGTTCTGTTTGTCATACGACACCAAGAGACTTATATGATATGGGAGATTTGAACATGGTGAATTCAGAAGAGTCTATTCAGGACATACCATTTCCTGTACAACATTTAGAAAACATTGATCAAATACTATTAGTGAGGGATGATGTTAATGAACAAGAACCAAATCAGTCTTTATTTGATTATCATCATAATCTTAGTAGAGATGATGATGATATTATGTCTGATTAGTTTAAAATTTTGAATGCTTGTTGTTAAGTTTGAACATATGTATATGACTATTAAATTTCGTTGGTTTTCCTTAGCATGCATGGTATAAATGTTCATTTACTCTTTTTTTTTATATTTTTGTTTGTCAATATTTCTATACTTGTTTAATGTTTATATTCAGGTTTCCTATTTAAAATGGGTCGGAAAAAAAATAGTTCAAATTAAGCATTATTGGCAGAACTACGAGAAGATAGATCATGCAATCAACTTAGATTCCCCACAGCAAAACCATAATAGCCAGGATGATTTACAACCTGTTGAAGCTAGTCTTGAGGATTCAATCTCTGAATCTAATGATGGTAGTTCAATGTTGCATGATGGATTAACTTCTTTCTCTACCACCACTCAAACCCAACCACAACAGAAGGAAGGCCCTTTACTTGTGAAAATAATAGGTGAGAGTAATATGTTTGATTAGTTAATAATATAATATTATCATTATCATATTTATTTTTCTTTAACTAGAGTTAAGGTTTGTTAATTGTTCTTTATATATACATGGATAGATACTACTACTAATGAGATCACAATCCGAAAAATGGTTGCAAATCAAGTTTGGCATATGGAAAAAAATTCAAAGGTGATTGTGGAGCTCAACGTTCATGGCCAAGGAAATGACAATGGTTCGAATTTGTTTGTTAGATTTTTAGGTTTACTTGCTCAAAACCCATCACTTTGTCCTATACACATTGTTGATTGGCGTTGGATGCCCAAAGACAAAAGACGCCAACTATGGAAAATGATAAAGGTAACATTGTCTATACACATTGTCTATTCGTATTGCATCTATTACTTGTTTGGAACTAATCGCATTTCATTTTTTTCAAGGGTAATTTCTTATTTGATTATCTTGCCGCATGCAAATGGGTTATGGAAAAGTTGGGTGATAGATGGAAGGCCAACAAACAAAAGTTAAGGTGTAAGTACTTCTACTTGTATAAAACTAAGGAAGAGTTACTTGCTAATCCTCCTCCTGGAGTGGATAGTGGTGAGTGGTCAACTTTTGTGCATCATTATAATGAAGATAAGATTAAGGTAATTTTTTTTTTGTAATTAATCACAAAGTTTATCTATGCAATTAAGTTTTATATACATTGACAACTATTAACAAATGTAGAAGATATGCTCACAAAATGCAAAGAATCGGAAGAAGCTTAAAGTCTCTCATGCTGGCGGGAGTAAAAGTAATGCTAGGAAAGCTTGTGAAATGATATGTTACTACTAGTAGGGACAAAGTTTTAGATAAATGAATTATTTTTCAAAGATTGTGACCATGCACTTACCTTGGTTGAACTTATGATATTTAGTACATGCTACTATTATTTCATTGACTTAGTTATGCTAATGTAGGAGAAAAAATTGGGAAGGCACATGTGTCGAGGTGAGGTTGTCATTTCAAATTTGCTGAAAAAGGATGGAAGCTATGCGAATGAAGAAACAAAGATAATAGTTGTAAGTTTCTGTTTATAAGTTATGATATTGCACATTGTTATCTTGTATGGTTGTTATTGATTGCAGGCTTTACATCTTGATGCATATGTTACATATTGCATATATGTATACTTAACAAATGAATATCTACTTAGAAGCAATGAGAATATTAAATTGGAACTACCCACAACCTTCTAAGTCAACATTCAAGATTTATTGTTTTGGTCAATCAATTGTGGTGGAGAATCATATGTGCCTTAAATTGTTTTATTAATAATTTAATAATGAAGGAAAGATAAACAATTTCATAAACTACCTACGTAAAAGTCATTTCACTGGCCTTATTGTGATTTGGTTACATAATCATACTAAACTCAAAAATTTGAAGAAAATCTTTATTCTTTTGATTGTTTCCCCTCCCCTGCTTATGTTCCATGCAGTGAAGAGGTAGCTAAGCTAAGTCAAAATTTTCTGGGTCCTGATATTTCCTTGTAAGCATGATTATCTCTACTCTTCTGACTTCTGTTAGGATAAACACTGCTCTGTGTGTGTTGTTCTTCACTTGCTATTCTGTGTGCATTTCAATAAGTAATGCATATTCTGAATAATATAATGATATTTGGAAATTCTACAAGGAAGTGAATATTCATTGTGTGCTTTGTTGCTGAGGTTGTTTTGTTATTATGATATTTTAGAGAAAAATATAATGATGGGTTTCTCTTTACTTTTAGGATAAGATTTCAGAGAACCTACCTCAAGATCAAGAATATGCTGCTTCTTCAGGTGTTCCTTCAATGATTTTAACTCACCCAAATGATGCAATTGGAAAAGTCTTTGGAGTTGAACACTCTGGTCGTGTGCGTGGCTTAGGACATGGTGTTTGCCCTACTAATATTTTTGATATGCCCACACAGCGCAATATAAGAGCATCAAGCAACAATGCATCTCAACAACGTATTGAAGACTAAGAGAAACAAGTAGAGACCTTGCAAGATAAGTTAAGTGGATATGATGAGACCAAAGCACAATTGAGTAACATCTTAAATTTCTTGCAAGATAGATTTGGTTCTGACTTACCTTTCAACAATGTTTCAAGTTCTTAAGTTTATGTAATTAAATGTAGTGATGATAATAGTCTACTTTTTGAGTAAGAATTGTAGTTAAGTGAAATTGTGAACATGAAGTGTATGGTTTAAAATAGTGATGATGCTAACTAGGATATGCATTTTGAGTAGGATTGGTTAGTGAAGTTGTGAACATGAAGGATATGATTTAGTTTTGACAAATATTCAAAACTTTTGTCCAATCCTCTTTATTAACTAGTGATTTGAATGCTCTACTTGATTGAGGTTTTGTATATGATTAAACAGATATTCATTTGTGATATGATTGGGAAGTAACTAGTATTTAGTATATATATATATATATATATATATATATATATATATATATATATATATATATATATATATATATTTTAGCCACGCTTAACCGTGGCAAACTCGGTTCATGAATATAAAACTCCCGTTGTATTAGTCACGGTTTAAGTGTGGTTAATCCTTCACTTAATTACGTTTTAAGTGTGGTTGATCCATAAATTAGCCACGGTTTAAGTGTGGCTAACCTATCACTTAGCCACGGTTTAAGTGTGGCTAACCTATTACTTAGCCACAGTTTAAGTGTGGCTAATTCATAAATTAGCCACGGTTTAAGTGTAGCTAAGTATTCTGTAGAATATATTTTTAATAAATTTAGCTATGATTATAACTTATTTAACCACGGTTATAACCGTGGGTAACAAAATGTTGCCACGGTCCCTAAAACCGTGGCTAATTTATTTGCCACGCCTTATTTAGCCACGGTTGAGATAACCGTGGCTAAAAGCTATTAGCTACGGTTTTTAATATTTTTGCCACGGTTAAAACCGTGGCTAAATGCCATTTTTTTGTAGTGTATGATGATATCAAGAAATGAATACGTAAGCGTATATATGTAAATATACCATCCTGATATACTATGATGAACATTCATGATTTGACATTGCGTCGTCATGTATATGTGTTGTCTGTTGGACATTGTTAGAAAGGCTATGTATGCCTAGGAGTTTGAATAATACCTATGTGCGGGTGCGAATAGACTAAGCGTAGGTGTCATATGTTGTTGACCCTGGGGGTGTCGGGGTGTGGGTGTCTCACTATAGACAGTGGTAGCTCCACTAGGGCCGTGGGATAGACCAATGCGACACACCGATGATCCTGTCTGAGACGCTGTCCTATATCGTGATCAACTGTCGAGGTGCCATGTATAAGCCATTGCGCAAACATTTTTATGAAATAAAGCACACTGTATTTTAAGGCTAACGATATACTGGCATTACTCCTTGATCATTCACTCCGAAAATGTTTTGGTCTAGCTCCATGGAGTAGGGATTTTGATACACTTTTACATTGTGAACTGTCAGTCATATAACTCATTGAGCATGAACATTTATAACTGTGGAACATGTTTCCTGTTATTTCTGTAATAATTGTTGAATATTTGAACTGTTGACTACTAATAGTATCATTATTATTATCTGTGTTGACGATCTTGGTATTACTTGTCGTTATTCTACTTTTACTATAAATTTGAATGTTACTGTGATTAAATGTATAAACTATGATTTATGTGGGCGTCCAGCGCTGTTTAGTTTCTTACTGCCACACTTGGTAATGAATGACGAGTATCTCACCTCTTTATTGTATATTCTGCCATTCTGTATTATTATATGTTTTTTTGAAGACATTCGTGAGGAAAACAAGGAAGCTTCTGAGTTTTCGAGTTTTTGGCCAGATTACGACTGAGATTGAAGCTGCTAAGGATGACGTCTTGTCCCCGTGGTTTTTTTGGCTATGTGCAGATCAACTTTCACATAGGTCCTGATTGCTGACACATCAATGTGCAGACTGATCGTTATGTGCACCACGGCGAGTTGACGGTGTCCTTGGCGTGGGGACATTACGAAGCTTCCATTTTTTATTTCCATGCTTTTGTGTGGCCGGAGTTTTACTTGGTCGTGAGGGACATCTGGGCGGATATGTATTATACCCCACGTGACGACTCCTTTTCGTCCACTGCTCAGGCTCCCGCCCATTGCTCTATCGCTCTGATGGATGTTTCATTAGACGAAGAGGACCCCGAAGAGGATCCTTCTACGGTTCCTTCTCGATCTCGTCAGTCTTAGGGACTGTTTTTATCGGTGGCTACTGATAGCTATCTGTTATTTTTTAGGGAGCCTGACGTATTACTAGATTGATGGATATATATTTGTATCCTTTGGGTGGGTACATATTTTGCTTCTTTTTGTACATTTTGGAAATGTAACTAATACATGCTTTTACATATGATTATGAAAATACGTATATATCTGATGTATGGTTTAATTTCTATTGGTTGTACTGCAACTATTTAATATTTGCTATTTTGTTACGATATAGATTTTCTAATTTACTCTTAACACCACTTGGTAATGATTTATATTTCAAAAAAAAAATATTGCGAAAATTGTAAAGAAATTTAAATAACCATAAATTGGACCAGACTTGTGAAATTTAAAACAAGTACTATTTTCCATAGTTTAATTTATTCTACTTTATGTTTCATACAATAGTGTAACGTTCCTTCTTTGCGAGTATTGTTAGAAAATAGGGCGTTACACTTTCCACCTCCTATTGTGCTTGATTTGGCTCAACTGAATATCTTGAGATATGTTCTTTATCTGTGACATTAGGTGTTACCAAGTGGCCTCAAAACTCAAGAAGGGGGGTGAATTGAGTCTATAAAAACTTTTCACAAATCTTTCGTAAGACCTTTAATTACCAATTTTCGTTGAAGCTATTAATCGATAGAAATGAATGAATGAATGAATGAGATAGAAAGATATTGCACTCAAGTGAACTAGACAAGGGAGATAGTATTCAAGTAAATCAATAAAATAGTACACAATATAAAGAAGTTAAGGTAGGAAAACAAACACCAAGCTTTATCTTGGTTCAGCCACCAATCCACCTGTGGCTTACATCCAGTCCTCAAGCAACCACTCGAGATTTCCACAATATCTTCAAGCTTGAAATCAGGTGCTTGACAATCTTTACAAATTGGAGCACTCAACATACCTTGGGATGTTTCACCCTTGTGCTTGAGCCTCTATATTCAAGGGATACCTCACCCTAATTGTTTTGAAGGATACCTCACCCTCTATTGACAAATGATATAATATTTTGAAGAAAGAAACTCTCTCTAGAGTAGATAATACAAATTGAAGAACTATGGTATTAAGGATTCACACAACTTGAAGCTCAAAACAGGGTATTCAACGAAATGATGAAAAAACTCGTATTTAATGCTCAAGAATGTTTTTTAGAGTGTTTGCCAACCCATAATCAATGCATAAACACTTTCATTTAAAGCCCATAGCATTTAAGAGATGTTAGAAGTAGTTGGGGACATTAAATGCCCTCAAAAGAGCCGTTGGGAAAGTGTTCTGTAATTGACCATAACTTGTTATGGCATAACCATAATTAGTTATGGCTTGCAAAGATGACATCCTAGGCTTTTATCTAACTTCATAAACTATTATGAGTTTTTCATAATCAGTTATGGAGCTTATCATAACCTGTTATAAATTGTCATAACCTATTATGAGATTTGGCATAATCAATTATGGAATCACTTAAAAACAAATTGGGATGTTTTATAACAATCATAAAACCTATTATGAAATAGACATAATCGATTATGGACATTTAGAGAACATAGAATCACTTCCTGACTTGTCATATAACAGGTTAAAAAAATATACTAATCGATTATGAGGCTTCAAGAAAACATGGGAAAATTATCTAAGTAAATAACCTGTTATGGAAAATCCATAACATATTATGGAGAGTCCATAATCTATTATGCCTTGCTTAGAAACATAGGATTTTCAAAAAAATTCTCAACCAAGGATATCCAAAAATCTTTCCAAACTTTCTAAAAGCATTTCACTCAATCTTAAACACAATTTCCACAAGATGAAAACATGATTATGCAAAGTCATTTTAAAGATGAGTTTAGAGCCAAGAAATGAGCTTTTGTGTGAGTCCATTATACTTTTACATGTGATCTAAGTCATATTAGCTAATCTTGAAAAACCTTGGGACTTGATCTTTGCACTTCATTGCTTTCTTATTTCTTGATCATCAAAACCAAGACCATTGCCATTCATATTAGGGAAATGTCAACCTTTAAGTTTGGGGGTGTGGTTGCATTCATTTACATGTATGCAATTTTTATGTTAATTTTGATTTTTTTTTAATTTGAGTCAGATTAAGTGTCTTTATGAGTTCGGAGCCTTTACAAGGAGATGTATATAGTGTCAGCTAACAAAAAAATAAGAAAAATAAAAAAAGCAAAAAAATTAGGAAATAAACCAATTCTTTTTTTAAATTTGACGCAAATTGCAAAGTGTATTAATGAATATTTTTTAGTAAAGCTTTTATAATTATGAATGTAAAAAAAAATCTTGATTTTATTCATGTTCTCTTGTTATATATTTGTCAATTGAATGTGTAACACCTCGAATTTCATTTTTTCTGAATATATATGAGTTTTTTAATTTTTATGATTTTTGTAAATTTTTGTGGATTTCTCTGAGTTTTTGATTATTTTAATATTATTTCAGGCTATATGTGGGCCAAGGGCGGGTTCGAAAAAATAAAATATCCCAAAAAAATTTGGATTATTGATTCGGGGCCGGGGGAGCTTAGTAAACCCAAAATCGGAAACAACTTTCAAAATTTTCTTTTACAATGATTTTGTGCTGTTTTATTATCCACTAGATAATGCTATTATCCATTTGGTAAAGCTATTATCTATTGGACAATAGACATTAATTTTATAAGCAATAGCTATTATCCATTAGTCAATATCTACTGAAAATATCTTGTTTACACTAATAGGAAGAAAACTTCAAGGCTAAGCAAGGTAGTAGTCAAGTTTGATGGTTATGACACCTTTATGGTGAGCCAATGAGATCTAGTCTCACTTGGTGGCCTTGACTCATCCTTGGCAACCAATAGAAACCAAGAAGCTAGCCAACCAACTAATGAGAAGCAAGCTTGTAGGAGAAGTTAGCCACCTAGCCAATAGGAAGGAAGCTTGGAGGCTAAGCTTGGATGAGCATTGACTCTCCAAGCTTCATGAAGCTCACAGCCAAGCCACTTTAGAAGGCTAAAAATATACACTTAATTCATCTCTTCATCTTTCTGTTATTCTCTCAAGTGACAAAGAAAGCTATACACCAAAATTTCTCTCTCACTTTTCTCTTCCCTAGTTCACGACCAAACACCCTTGGAGCATCATCCAAGCTTCAATAATTTAAGCCAACCCCACTTCTTGAATCCTTATACTATTCTAAGACACTTTGTAGTTGTAACCAACATCTAGTTCTATCATCTTCTATCTTTTCTTCAAGCTTAAAGTTTGAAGGTTTTTGAGGTGAAGTCCTTGGTCCTCATTTTTAATCTTGTTCAAAGTTCTAACCATGATTTTGAGCCATGGTTATCTTAGTTTAAAGCCTTAGATGTCAATATTGTATGTTTTCTTTATTTTTAAGTTCAAATTGGTGGAGAAAGTCTACTTCAAGAAGAACAACAAGGAGCTTTGGAGGATCATATCCAAGGTAAAAAGGAGATTTTACCTCATCAACCAAGTATGGTGGTGAGGAACGAATTTGTGTTTGTGAAGTGAAGAATCCATGTGAGGGTTATTCACTTGTTTGTATAAATTTAGTGCTTTGTGTTTATTTACCTTATATGGTTTTATAGCTTTGATATTATGCATGAACTTGTTAGAATAGATTTATGATGATTGATGTATGTTATATGATGTGAATCATGATGAAAAGGAAAAGATTTTTTGGTCTCCAATGGACCTTTGAGGCTCACGGCCTCCATACCCCAACATGGGTATTCCAAGTTAAATTTATTTTATGAATAATGAAGTTAGATGATTAGGAAGCAAATAGATGATTTTTGGTCCCAAAGACCTTTGAGGCTCAAGGCCATCATACTTATTTTTGGGGTACTTCAAGCAAAGATGTTTTATAAATCATGGAATTAGAGGATTAAGTGATAATAAATTTGATTAAGGATTTACAAAGAAAATGGAAAATGAAATGGATAAGGATTGTATAATTAGACACTAAGTAGATTTCGGCCATGATGAGGAAAAATAATTTTGAAAGTTGAAAGGGAATTTTTAAGGCATTTTATTTAAGTGGATTTGTAGTAAAATAAATGGAAAAGATTTTATTAAATTAAAATAATAACGATTTTGAGAAAAACATTAGAAAATATTATTTAGATGTGTTTTATTGAGAAAAATGGGAATTTGAAGTCTAAATTATATTTTAAACTTAGAAAGTTTCAAAATTAAATTTAGAACATCAAGAAATATTTTATACAGTGAAAAACAGTAGAAAAACCTTACGCATTTCAAAAACATGGATTTTTGAGCTACGCGATTTAGAAAATGTTTAAATATTTTTACGCGATTGGGAAAACGTTGAAAAATATTTACGCGACTTAAAAACGTGACAGAACTATTGTGCGATTGTGAAAACGTGATAAAAGTACCACGCGATTGAGAATACAGTAGGATTACTATCGGTCCAATGTATTGGACCCAGAAATATAAGTTGTGACTTTGGCCTGTAATTGGCTTGTTTTATGCATTGATTATGCATCGTGAAAGTCCGGTGGACTATGTTAAGGCCGGTGGCCTAGGAGTTGAATTACACCTTAGTGCAGGTGCGATAGGCATAGTGTAGGTCACTTGTTGACCTTGGGGGCATCGGGGTTTTCCACAATGGGCAGTTGGTAGCTCTACTGTACTGTGGATCAGACCGATGCAACACATTGATGACTTGGACTGAGACACTATTCTTAATGACGATCTGACGTAGACTATCTTGTATAATGTCTGATGTGCACATTGATGAAAATTATAGCACTTGGTCTGAGATAGTCGAGATACAAACAGATCTTTTAGATCATTCTCTCCGACTTGTATTTGGCTCCATGGAGTAGAAAATTGGTTCATTATGCATGTACATAGTTTGTCTACATATCATTGTGATATTCATATATGTAAAATTGATTGATACTTGATGCCATGACAGTATTTATTGTTTGTTATATTTGTATGACATTACTATCATTTCTATTTCTGTGCTGCCATGCTGGTATTGATGTAGGTGATCTCACCTCTTTATGTGTTATTTCTGTGTTGTATTTATGTTTGGTAAAGAAGGTGAGGAAGGTGAGGAAGAGCAGCATCCATTTTGTTTGTATTAATTTTTGAGTTTTGAATGGCATCAGGACGAGAGCTTATCGGTTATGTTCTGGTGCACTTTCATAAAGGTACAGATGCGTGGCACATTAGTTTGGACACAGAGAGCGCAGTGTACCAGGGAGAGGTTTCTGTATTTGTTAGTAGGACCCGACATGGGTTATTGCTTTTACTTTTAGCGCCAACATACAAGTAGAATTTAATATACCTGTTAGAGAGATCTGGGCTGATTTCTACTACACCCAGGGGGAGGACTCCGTGGTATCTTCTACCCAGACTCCAGTGCGTAAGGACATATCCTGACTAGGGACTTCGTTTGAGGAGGAGGAGGAGGATCCATTTGAGGGTCTTACTCCATAGGTATGGTAGACTTAGGCTAGTCTATAGTTGTTGTAATAGTAATATGTATTTCTTTTGAGAACTTTAGTTGTATATATTAAAGTTTGTCACTAACTTATATTATGTACATAAGGTATATTATTTAGTGATACTGTCTGGTGTTTTGACATTCGGGCAAGTTTATATTATCAGTGAAAAGAAATTTTATAACTCGTATTATTATATTAAAAATAAATGATTTATAACTTGGGTATGGTTTAATAATAATTAGTCAGAAATGTGATACCCTACAATGGGTGTTACAGAATGAATTTGAATTGAAAAACTTGTTTTGTTGAATTATTAGCTCTTGAAATGATCATTGTTTATGATATGATTTCCTAGGATTCTCCCCTAATCTTAGATAGTTCTTCTGCTCTTTTTGAAGCTGGTTCTAGGAAGTTCTAAGCTAAGAAAATTAAAAAGTTGAATTAAGGAGTTTTCACCACTCAAGTGATAAAAAAATATAAGTTTGGAGGTGATGAAAATCAAGAAAATTAATGAAAAAAGGAAAAGCTTATAAAAGTCAGTGGTGAGTTGTAAACTCTGACACACGTTGTGCTTGATTTTTTTGTTCCCTCTAAAATTCCAAATTGTGAATAAAGGTCGGTGGTGAACTGTAAACTCGGATATTTTCACACCAAACTTCACAAGAGAGGAAATAAGAAATAAAAGATCTTAGCTTAGGATAGACTTGGATTAGTGACGAATTGTATAGCATTATTGCCTAGTGATATGCAGAGATGATTAGGAGTCGCTGAGTAAATGATTAATTGTCAAGAGAGCTTTGAGTTTTGTGAAACCTTTTTAATAAAAAATTATCTTGATCATTGATATATACTTTAGTAGGGCATGAATACATGAGAAAGTGATTAATCATTCAAGCTTTGAATTACTTTTTGAAGTTGGAATTTTTTTTTTTTGAAAACCTTTGCATAAGCATTCACCTCAAAAAGATGAGTTTTTCCTTTAGTTTCATTCTTTTTCATTGCATGGGGACAAGCAATATCTAAGTTTGGGGGTATTTGATGATTGTAAAATACACTCATCTTTTGAGTTTATTTATTAATATTTTTAATTTATTTTTATTTAGTTTTTGTTTTTTTTTATTCTTAATTTACTTTTAAATAATTATCTCTTCACCTAGTTCTATTTGAATTTTCAGGATAAATCATCTAATTTTGTTCAAAAATAAGAAATTCCTAGAGATAAATATTTGAAGGATTCTTATCCTTTTGGTTAAGAAAATATATGAAAAATATAGATTTTTGGAGGCTCAAAGGCAACAAGGGGATGAGCCCTAGGAGAGGAGGAGGAGTCATCATGGAGCTCTTATGGAGTTGGAGATCGAATCACCATTGAAGGTACTTTGGTTTCTTCTCTACAATTCTATCATGATGAATTCTCTTTCCTCCTCCTATCTTTTTTTCTCTTTTATCATGAGTAGCTAAATTTGTGTGTTTGTAGGGTGAAGATGCAACTTGATTCAATCGAAATGTATTAAGATTGAATTTTTAATTAATTTATTTTATATTCAATTTGAATGCTTATTGTAACACCCTCCGTAGGGCGTCACATTTTAAATAAAATATAAAATCAACTGAAATCATTTTATAAAAGTTTTGATTGTTAAAAGATGAATTTTAAAATTTCATTTCGCGGAAATATAGACTTACCAAAAATTATAAGAAAAACCGAAATTAAATTGAATTAATTAATACACATAATATAAGTACCACCAAATATTCATTATAGAAGTAAAACATGTAATTTACAGACTCAGAGAAACAGTAGCAAACCTAATGAAGGTTACTACTAATAGCACGGTAACAACACTAACGGAAAAAAAAAAACTCAACCTACAAGATCCATGTCTCCACCAACTGCATCCTGTTGAAGTCTGAAGGTCACTCTTTGACGCCGTCACCATCTTTAGAATATTATCTCTCATAGGTTTAAGAATGTGCTCCGCCTACTATACGAATTCAAATAATACAAACCAAACAAAACAACACAGGAAAGAGGTGAGATCCCCTTTCACCAATACCAGTACGGTAGCAAGAATAATTCAAATGACAAAGTCATTCCATACACACAGATATCACAATTATAGTCACGTTATCAATTTACAAATATTTCTAATATGCATATAACTTAATAAAATAAACAGCAATAACATTATCAGGATAGATGTAACAATTCATACCATATAAAATATCATAACAGTACAATATAAAAGAAAGATCAAATGTCATAACAACATAAATATCACAAATGAAAGGTCACAGATAAAAATCACAGATAGAAATCACAAATAAAAATCACAAATAAAAATATAATAGATAAAAGATAACAAATAAAAGATAATGAATAAAAGATAACGTATAAAAATAACAAATAAGAGAATTAACAAATAAAAGATAATAGATAATAATAACAAATAAAAGATAACAATGCACCACATATCAACATATACACCAAGACACAATCCTACTCCATGGAGCTAAAAACATACAGACATCAGAGAGCGAATGATCTGCAAAATCTATTAGTACCACGGCTGCCCAACCAAACTATTGCGCTGTCACACGTTGCGTCTATAGCCCCACGACACTGGGAATCCACCATCCAGGTGTGGTGTAGTTCATTGTCTCCCGTTGTGACACTACAGGCAATGTACTATTAGACTTCACAAGATCTCGATTAAACATAGTGTGTGTCGAGTTCACTAGTGTGTTGTCATTTACCACAGCCCAGAAGAGCAACCAACTGTCCACATATGGATTTATGCACACTAATGCCTCCAAGTCCATTCAAAATCGAACCACACTACGCTTATCGCACCGACAATACGATGTGATTCACCTCGTCAATCAATCCACCAAAATACCCTCGAGAAAATATATCCTCAAAGATAAAAATATATAAAGCCTGTACGGGTTCACATTTTCCCGACAGCGAAAGCTTGCCCTTATTGGCAACAAATATATATATAAAGAAAACCATGCGGGTTCACATTTTCCCGACAAATAAAAAATACAAGAACGTTCAATCGCGTAGAAATTTTATCGCATTTTCACAATTCCGTCATTTTTACAAACATTTATAAATCGCGTAAATATATTTTATTTTGTTTTCAAAATCGCGTAGAATTTTTAATACGTTTTCTCAATCGCGTAAGATTTTTAAATCGTTTTCTTGTCCAACTTCCTTAAAATAACTGTTTAGAACAAACAGAAATAATATTTAGTACTTTTAAATTACGTAGAATATTTTTCATAGCGTATACTGTCTTTTGCTCATCTTTTATTCCTTATTTGTCTGTTTTTAATAAAAATTGACAGTATTTGATTTAGAAAAGAATTATAATAATGGTTTTCTAGGTTTACTGTCAAAACTCCTTTTATTTTTATTACAACCAATTAATTACACTTTTGAAAATTACTAACGTACTTCAAAATACATGGGGAGCTATACGTTAGAAATTTTATAAAGCTACTGTATTTCTTTTTACAGTAAAAATCATTAGTATTAACCTCTTAAACTTAATTCTAACCACTTTATTTCTTTAAAACTCATTGTAGAAAATTTACTTTAACTTGTATTGCTTCTTCTTGATTGAAAATAGCTTGGAATTAATTTTAGAAATCATGAATATCTAATTTGGCATGTTGGCCGAATTTAATAAAAACTTTGCATTTGATTTTCAAATTATTTTTCACCTTCTAAATACATGTTAAATCTCTTGTATTGTCTACATTGATTAAATCATTACCCTAGAAAATAATTTTAGAGATCAAAGTGTTGAAGTTAGACATGTTGGCCAAAAATGTAAGGTTATGCCATTTGATTTCCAAATTCATTTTTCTTGATCTAAACAAATGGATATCTTACTAATTCTCCTAGGTTAATTAAATCATATTTTAAGAAAATTAAGAGAACATTTTGGTTCTCCATTTGGATCATGGCCGTGAGCCTTGTTAGTGTGTTCTTTGGAACACTCATACAATCCTTGACATATTATTCACATCCTATATTTTATCATGCATTTCTAACACATGCAATATTATCAAAGCTTGTAGACATGCAAATTAAAGCTTGTAGACATGCAATTTATTACAAACATCAAATAAGAAGGCTACTAACAAATACACAACAACCTACTAACAAACACAAAATTAACAAACACACAAATAATAAACACATAAATAATTTACACACATAATCAATCAAAATTAGGAAAAACTATAAACAATCAAGTGAGTGAATCCTTATGGATTCTTCACCACAACCCCAAACATTCCTCACCACCAACACATGGTTGATGAGGGTAATCTCCCTCTTACCTCTTGAAGAACCTCCAAGCTCCTTGTATGTCTCCTTCAAGCCAATCTTCTTCACCAAGAGCTTCTTGAAAATCAAAGAAAACATACAATATTAATACCTAAGGCTCTAAACTACAATAATCATGGATTAAAATCATGATTAAAATTTTGAAATGGATAGAAACATGAAAATTAAATAACCCTACCTTCAAGGCTTCAAACTTAAGCTTTGAAGAACATGATAGAAAATGGAAGATTTAGGCTTAGGTTTCAATTACAAAGGGTCTTGAAATGAAGTAAAGAAGCAAGAAATAAGGTGGTTTAGAATTATAGAAGAATGATTGATATACTTAGTGTGGAGGCCGTAAGGTTTGAAGAAGAAAAAGAGAAAGAAAAGTTGAGAGCTTTTGCTTTATTTGATGTATTTGGAGAAAGATGAAGACTTTGAGTAATAAAAACAAGTCTCCTTTGGCTTTTCTAAGCTTTGGCCGTGAGGTTTAGAGAAGAAAAGAGAAGAAATATTTGAGAGGTTTAATTGTTTGATAGCTTTTGGAGAAAAGTTGAAGACATAAAAGCAAAGTCTCCTATGTTAGAGTGCATGGCCGTGAATGCACATGAAGAGAGAGTGAGAAATATTTGTTTGGCTTCTTTGAATGATAGCTAAATAGAAAAGTGACCAAATACATTTAAGTAGGTAAATTGGCCTTTATTTCAATTGCATGGCCGTAAATCACTTGGAGAAAAAGTGAGAATTATGTTTGCATTTGCTCCCTCCAAATGCATGGTCTTAAATGCATGGAGAGTAAAAGTGAATTGGAGTATTGGAATTGTCTTCCTAAAGCAAGCAATTTGTCGTAGAAGCACATGCAAAAGCCACTAAAATTGACTTTGTTGTACTTGGGTAATTAAATGTAAGATAGGAAGAATTGAATGGAAATATTAGCTTCACACAAATTGCTTTGCCGTAGAATGAAATCAAAGAGAAGAAACCAATGTTGACTAGTCTTTATTTGGTTAATTTGGCTTTCTAAATGAATTTCCTAAAGCTTTCTACGTAAACTTCACTTTGTGAATTTGGCTATTAGAGCAAATTGCTCTTTCCTCCTTTACGTAGAACCATTCAAATTCAAGAAGTCCAAACTCATTTGATAGCTTGCTTCTTATTGGTCCTTAAAGAGTCAAGCCATTTTTATTGACTAAATTACATTGGTTAAACATTTACTAACTTGATTCCTATTGGTTGCTATTTTTGTTGACCAATTCCTATTGGTGCACATTGTATATTTTCTAACATACTTTAACCAATAAACAATAATTATACAATAATTACTGTTTATAAAGTCAGTATATATTGTCCAATGGGTAATAAAATATACATAGATTTTTTATTTTAGACTAACAGAGTAGCAATTATTATTGATCATTTTTTTTCTACTGATTACCCTTGATGAGTCATAAAGCGAGTCATCAAAGAGAAATTTCTAGAATATGTGACTCACTACGATGAGTCAGTATGATGAGTCATCGTGGAATTTTCTAGAACGGGTGAGTCAACATGGCGAGTCAGCGTAGATATTTTCTAGAGCGGATGAGTCGATAGATATTTTCCAAAATAGGTGAGTCGACATGTTTGTCACCGATCGCATCACAACGCATCATTAGTCGCGTCATCAATGGTGAGTCACAAATTGAGTCATCGAGAAGCTTCGAACTCGGCGAGTCACACGGTGAGTCACAGTCGAGTCGACACACTTCGGAACCTTCTAGAAGCTGCCGAGTCATGATGCTTGGTGTCACGCCATGTGTCATCGTCCTATTGGCCCGTTGCGATGAGTCATAGCCATCAATTTTGACCACTCCTCATTGGTCCACGTGTACAAAGACTTGATGACTAAACGTGGGTCCCGTAAAATATTTCCAGTCTCCGTCACTTATTTATACTTGACTAATAAAATAATATTATAATAATATAAAATTATTTTATTTAACGATTAAATCCTAAAAATTAAAAGATTAATTTTAGGCTCATTCGAATTGGGTTTAGTAAGATCCCCCCTCTTGTGAATAATTAAAAACAGATTTTCCCGGTCCGGAAAATATTATTTTCCTACCCCGGAGCAAATCACACAAAAAGTCCAAATAAAATCACAGACAGGAATATTGAGCATTGTATCAAGTAGAAAACAATTAAAAACAAAGAAAAAAAGACATTCGGGACGTAATGGTCATTTTCTCATTTTTTCCCACAATGTAGCTAATCATCCAAAACATTCAAATAAAATATCCAAAGAAGATTATATAGTTTGTATATTACATAGAAAATTTAAAACAATGATTCAAAAAAATTTTATTTCATTGTCTTGAAGAAAAATACGTAAAACGATTATATAAAATACCGACAAGATTATACATCTGTTTTTCAACGTAAAAATTTAAAACAAGAATTTGATAAAATTTTTATTTTACTGTATCGAAACAAATTATGTAAAACGACCAAATAAAATAACAAACAGTATTATTTTTCTGTATTTCATATAGAAAAATAAGAAACAGTAAATAAGGACACAACGGTCATTTACACAAAAGTTTGAAAAACAGCAAACAGGACATTCGGAATATTTTTCCAAAATTTGGGGTGTTACACTTATTATGGTTCTTAATACTTTTATGAATTGGCCACTCATAAATTGATCTAGTGAGATGTGTGTAGAATCAGAAGGTTTGCATATGACTTAGACCATAAATAATAAGTGTCATAATTTATAATCATCTTGGAATAGAGGTTATAGGTTACGTGGGAGAATTATGATATTTTCCATGAGAATCCATAGAATGAAGGTCATGCCTTTAAGAGTTGGGGTTTAAATCAAGAAATTGACTAGGCTTTAATAGTTAAAGAGAATTAACTTGCCCAGGAATTTAGTTTTAATTAATTAAGAAATTCTCCCCATCAATTGAATGACTAGAAATTAATTAGAATGAAAGTCCAAAAGCTACTCTATTGTCTATGATAGATCATTGAATTAAGTGATATCAAATCCCTAGTATTTTAATTTCGTGTGTTTACATCCTTAATGTGTTTTATATTTGTGTGCTTTGTTCCTCTTTTCCATCTTAATTTCGTGCATTTTTGTGTGTTTTTGTCTTTTATAATTTTGTGTCTTTAATAATTTGAATCACTCTTAATTATTAGTTGCTTAGATAATATTAATATTAGCAAAGTGGTACTTGGTAAACTAATTCCTCGTGGAAACTGTATTCTACTCACTTTTTATTACTTGTTTGATCCGTGCACTTGTGGTAATATCACCTAAATTAATACATAATCACATGCGGGGCGATCAAAGAACACCAATGCACAAAGTTCAAGTGAGATTAGGGATTTAACCCTTAAAATCTTTTACCATTCTTGGCTCTTCTAGGCCGAATTTCTCATGCATTAGTAGGACTTCAATTTCAATCCAATTTAAAGAATATATGAAACATGTAAGTTCATAAAATCTTAGTGCACAACGAAGATT
Organism: Ormosia emarginata; assembly: GCA_029884605.1. Lineage (NCBI taxonomy): Eukaryota > Viridiplantae > Streptophyta > Magnoliopsida > Fabales > Fabaceae > Ormosia > Ormosia emarginata. Next base: position 4,928,287 of record JAQQTP010000081.1, on the reverse strand, counting down.
CAACTTGTACCTCCTACACATACTCTTGGTTGAACAAATCAATGTTAAACAAATCAAGAGATGATTTGAAACCCCGTCTTAAATTTATCTCATTAATTCCTTTATATAAAATAATACCATTTATTTCTTTCCCCAACATGCGAAAACCAAGAACCCCAACATTGTTACCAAGTGACTTCAAACTCAAGAAGGGGTGAACTGAGCTTGTAAAAAGATTTTCGCAAACTTTTCCAGAAACACTTGTTTATCAATTTTTGTTGAAGCTATTAATTTCTATAATTTTATAGATAGATGAGGAAGAGAACTTCTCACACTAAAACAACTAAGAGTCAAAGTATTCAAGAGAGCATTCAACAATAAAGTGCATAAATATAAAGAGATAGAGTTAAGAGAAAGCAAATACCAAGATTTATACTAGTTCAGCTACTCCCTGTAACCTACGTCCAGTCTTCAGGTGACTTACTCAAGATTTTTCACTAATCTTCAGGCTTCAATAGGTGCTTGTAACCTTTACAACAAAGAGCACCTACAACACCCTTGGGATACCTCACTCTTAGTGTTTAAGCCTCACAACAAGAGATACCTCACCTTTTTATAATGAATTTCAGATGAAGAAAATGAATATAAACTCTCTTAAGAGAAAATTATACAAATTTAAGTCCAAGAGGTAGCAAGATGATCACACACTTAAGCTCAAAAATAGAGAAATATGAATAAGGGCGATTATAATTTGCAATAAATGATCAAGAAGGTTTTTCATAGTGATATCCAACTCTACTTGAGTCCCCAATGCTTTGCATTTAAAGCCCAAGTCATTAAAGAGCTATTGGGAGTGAGTTGGGAGCATTTAATACGAGCTACTAGCCGTTATTTTTATTTAGAAACCCATATAATTGATTATTGGAAGCCCATAATTGATTATTTGTGAGATAGAACAAAATAGTATGTTTCTGGAGAACCAATAACTAATTATTGCTTAGTCATAATCGATTATTGGTTTTAACAATAGGGGCCCGAAATAACATTTTCAACTCAATAATCAATTATTATCATGGAATAATTGATTATTTCTTGAATGATAAAAAAAAAACTTGGCATTCTGTCATTTGATAATCGATTATGGTTATCCTAATAATCATTATTAACTTATAACCCATAACAAGGCATTTTGTTGAGCCTAGATAATCGATTATGGCAAGATCATAATTGATTATTTGGCTTCTAACAACATTAAAACACTTGGCTAGTATAAGCCTAATGCATCCAATTGTTCCAAAACACTTTCAATCATTTAAAAGCCATTTTTCTTGATTCTAAAAGTGTTTTTAACAGCTTAAAAACACAATTGATTCATTAAGTGTTATCTTGGGTTTTTGAAAAAAAGATTTAGAGCTTAATGTGAACCCTTTTTACATTTACATGAGATCTAAGTCCTATAACTAGTCTTGAAGGATCATTGACTTAATCTTGCATATATCTTCTTGTTTGTGATAATCAAAATCATTGCCAATTGCCAATTACATTCTCCTTTTTTTTATGATGACAAATAATTATTGAGAAAAGAGTTAGTTCAAATAAATAGAAATTCACATAGAGTGTTAGAGAGTCTTATTCTCCCTCTATGTTGTAAGAGGTGATTAAATTAGAGATGCGTAGCTCCCTTTAAATTTTGGAATCCCAAGATCATTAAATTTTACCTTTTTCAAATTTGCCTTTCTTTTCTTAATACCAAGAATTCTTTTCTCAATACCAAGAACAAAATACCTTTTCCCCTTTTTGTCATGATAAAAAGGGTTTTGAAAACAAGGATTGAACCAAAGCAGAACCATTGCCAAGATATTTAAGAAAAACTTAATTAACAACAAATGAATAACTAACAAACCAAATTACCAACATAATCTTAGCCAATATATCCATTGTCATAAACATAGTCAATATAACCAAAAGATATAAACCAATTTCATGATCCAAATAACCACAAGATATATCCATCATATATCAAATTTTGCATCAAACCAACTATGCATATCTAAAATATAAACCCAACTAAGGTGAGATTATCATGATATATACCAAAAAAATAACTAGCAAGGAAAATTTAAACAAAAAAAATGTGTCAGATGTCATGACTAAGCATTCCATGAGTAAGGCCCATGGTCCTCCGGTGGTGGTGGTGGAAGGCGGCAGTTATAGATAATCCCAAAACTATGCTCATTGTAGGCTCGAAGATCAGCAACTGTAGTCAAGACCCAGTCTTTATTTGCAGCCGGAGCAGCCGGCATATCAACATCAGTAGGGGCAACTTCATCCTCGTCCACAGCATCATCATCTCTTATCTTGGCCTCAACCTTATCCTCAGCCTCAGCCTCTTCATCTCCATGGATCCACAGACTATGTTCCTTCTTCATATGCATATGATTGAGAGTACTTAAGCCAAACTTATAGTGACCAGTGACCTTGGTTGCTTTCTCAATCTCCACATTAACAGGATATTTCTCGAGAATTTTGGGCATGAGAAAAGCATAAGGGAGATCCATGTTGTTCCTATTTTGCACTTTTATCATGAGATGCATAATAAAGTTGGGCCAGTTAATATGCATTCTCTATTTAATGGCCCGGAGAATGAAGATGTCATCCTCACCCAAGTAAGCATAGTTGCCCCCTTTAGGAGTAAAAATGCATGCATATGCATAATGATGGAGACGATCCTTATAACACCCTAACTTTTGAGTTAAGTACGATGTTGTCCTAAATGTACTGTTTTATGTTTTCTGTGAGTTATAAATAGAATTTGGCTGTTTCGTGATTGTATTTGATCATTGTGTGTGATTTGCTCCGAGTCAAGAAAATAATAATTTTTTGGCCGAAAAAATCTTATTTTAATTGTTCGGAGTTGGGGGATCTTACTAAATCCAATTCTGAATGATACGTGTATTAATCTTTTAATTTTTAAGATTTAACTGTGCAATAAAATAATTTTATATTATTATAATATTATTTTATTTGACAGTACCTACTGTCTTAAAAACAATATAAATCTACTCCAAAATGACCATGGATCCGGAAAAGTCTGTGGGACCCACATTTAGAGAACCAGTCAATGTTTCTATCTAGATTAAATCCTAAGCTAGTAAGAGCTAGTCAACGATAGTGACTTGAAAATTTTTAACCAATAAGAAGCAAGTCCACAAAAGTGGTTGGACTTATTAGTTTGTGACTAGAAAGCTTAACCAAGTTAGCTTAAACCTAACTAAGTTAGTATAGGAAGCTTATGTAGTAACTAAACCTAGTTAGCTACCTATTTAAGTTCTAGTTAGAGAAGATTCTAATAATATCAAGACAAAGCTTAGTTATCCTAAGTAACTAGATAGTTCGATAAGTAACTAAGTAAACTAACTAGATGCACCTAAGTCTAACTAGATGGAATAAATGAACACAAACCTAGTTTGCTCTCCCTTGGAGCAATTCGTTCAAGCAAGGTTCAAGAAGGATCAAGAAGGCTTAGTCACTTGGTGACTTGGTTTTTCTACACTAATTAGAAGCAAGCTTAGAGGCAAAGCCTTGAATATCAACCCTAGATCACATCTAAGGCCATTAGGTGTTAAGAGGAGTCAACAAAGGAGGTCTCCTCCTTTAGGGAGTCCAACGGCCATGCATAGTAAAGGAGAACATTTTACTTAGTCATTTTTCATCTTCAACCTTTCTTTTCTCCAAGAACACCAAGAACAACTCTCTAGCTTTCTTCATTGAGCCATTCGGCCAACACCATAAACCCACACCTATACTTATCTAAAATTTTACCTAACCTTATTTCTCAAATCTAAACATCATTTTAAGAACATCTCTAGTTAAGAGTTTCTTCAAAATCTTTCATCTTAAGCTTGGAAAACCACTTTGAGGATTATTTCCTACAAGGTAAAAATCCTTGTTTTTCTTTTGTAACATGATTTTTTATGTTCTAAGCCATGATTGATCCATGGTTTGTTATTTTCAACCATAGTATTTGATTCTTTAAAATTGTTTAAGCTTGTTAGGGTTTCTTTGGAGAGCTACACGAAATCAACTAGGAAGAGTTATAAGGAGTTTGTCTTCCTTTAAGGTAAGAGGGAGATTTAATCTCATCAACCTTGTGTGGTGATGAGAAAATGGATTGTATTTGTGGTGAAGAATCCATAAGGATTCATTCATTTGGTTGTTTAATGCTTTCCTATTTGTGGTTGATTTTATTTGTAAGCATGTCTATAGCTTTAAAATATATTGCATGTGTTTATAGATGTATGACTATTATTGTAGGATGTGAATAATATGTAAGGATTGCATGAGTGTTTCAAAGAACACAAAAGGAGCTCACGACTTCTCCAAGAAAAGAGAACCAAAATGTTCTCAACCATTTTCTAAAATAATGATTTAATGAATTTAGATAAAACAATGAATTTGAAAATGATTTAGAAGATAGAAAATGATTTAATGACCATTTGTTAATGATATGTTGAATTTGACCAACATGCCATTGAATGTATATTTGATTTCCAAAATTATTTTCTAAGGTAGATTGAGTAGTTAACTACAAAAGAATTTAATTTCAGTGAATCTTTGGGAAACAAAATGAATGAACTTAGTTTTAAAATCTTAAATTAGAAGAATTTGTTATAAGAAAGAAATAAAGTAAACACTTGAAAAAAATACTAACGTAGAGCTCACTCATTGAGTTTTGAAGCACATTAGTAAGTTTCAAGGCGTAAATAATGGTTAAGGTTAAAATATATAGTATTTAAAGGAAAACATAGAAAATATTATTTAATGAATTTTCTAGACAAAATGCTGTCAAAATTTAATAAAAATGGACAAATAAAAGAGAAAGTTTCATAATATATTTATAACGTAAGGAAAATATTCTGCGTAGTTGAAAAGTACTAGAAATAGCTTACACGTATTTAAAATGATGATTTTTAAGCTATGCGATTAAGAAAACGATTTAAAAATCTTACGCGATTGAGAAAATGATTTAAAAACATTATGCGATATTTAAAAATGTCAAAATATATTTACGCGATTTAAAAACGTTTGTAAAAGTGACGCGATTGTGAAAACGTGACAAAATTTCTATGCGACTAAATGGAATAGTAAGTTTTACTGTCAGGCCAAAGTGATGGACCCGGACATGTTGAGATATAGTACTGTCAAGTGGAGACGTACTATATTTGGAAATATTGAGACTGAGGGTATTTATATAATTATGGTTCTTATTCATGCATTAAGAGTTGTGTCAATTTGGTTAAAATTGGCGATTGATTGACGAGATGAATTACACCGTGTTGTGGGTGTGATAGGAGTAGTGTGTTTATTAATTGAACTTGAAGGCATTAGTGTGCGGAGGATTCTATATGTGGACAGTTGGTAGCTCCTCTAGGCCGTGGTAACGGGCAACACACTAATGATCTCGACAAGCACTATTCTTAATCAAGATCTTGTAGAGACTGTCTAGTACAATGCCTATAGTGCACGACGTATTTGGACTGTGTACTACTACATGATGTTTTGGACTGTGGGCTATACACACGACATTGGACAGTGCAATAGTTTGGTTGGGCAGCCTAAGGTACTGATAGTTCTTTCGGATCATTCTCTTTGATGTCTGTGTTTAGCTCCATGGAGTAGGAACGAGTCGTTATACATTTACATTTGTGGTATGCATCATAATGTTATTATTTGTGATATTATGTATGATGTGTTAAATTTCGATATTGTTTATGATACTGTGGTATGCATTATTGTGTTAAACTGTGATATCTGTTTGTATTGTCGTTTTCTTTATTGCCATGTTGGTAATGATGTAGATTGTCTCACCTCTTTGTATGCGTTTTCTGTATTATTATTTATATTCTGTAAAGAGTTTGAGGAAGAGGAAGAGGAGCAGCCTCTAGAGATTCTGTACCCTAAGGAATAGCAACCGAGTGATCAGTTCAATGAGTGTGAGCCGTTAAATCACCCTTATCATTTGGACTGATTTTGTGGTGATGGCGTTGCCTGGATTCTTTGGTTTTGTGAGACTTGAGTTTCACGGAGGCTCTGAGGCCTGGCGACTACGTGAGGAAAGAGGATCGGTAGTCTATGTGGGGCGTCTGACTATGACTCTGCATAGAGAGTTTGATGGAGAACCTATTTTTACTACTACTCTGTATTTACATCTTGAGATGCCTTTGACTCTTAGGCACTACTGGGGAGGACTTTTTCATGTGCCTAGTGAGATCAGTAGTGTGTCGACAGCACAGACTCCTGTCCGTAGAGCTGCGAGATATCCAGGATTTCTGTCATCTGATGATCCATCTGAGGATGATCCTTCGGAGGGTTAGAAATCTTTGATATGCACTTGGGCATGCATATATTTTAGTACTGTACTGACTTTTTACTACTTTATTAAATATTTGTAGTTGTAAATTATTTGTATAATTAAGACAAAAATCATATGTATATTATGGTGTGTGACAAGAGTTGTTTTATTTTATGTTTCATTTTAATTTATTTAACATTATATTGTATAAAAGGAAAAAATTTTGCAACTCATATTATTTATGTACCAAACGTTTTTATAACTTGGGTAAGGTTTATTTTATTGCATCAAAAATGTGACATCCCCACAAGGTGTTACAATCCTAACCTGTAAGCTTTCTAGTTGTGAAGGAACCACCAGGGACATGGTAACCCAGTTTGATCATTGACCGAATTACGGTGGTGCGGTTGTAGCCTTCCCAAACCTTGTAGTTGTTCTCAGAGAATGCTTGCCTAGTGTAATGCAAACCAAACAAATCTAATCAGTCATATGGGGCTTCACCACAATCTTATTGCCCCTCACTTTAGTAACTAAGTCATCATCAACAATCTGAAGGTTATAGTAGAATACCTTAATCAGATCCGAATAGAACTTCTGGTGGTGAATACAAAGTTGCAACACCCGCTGGTTGTAACATTCTCCTTAATTTGTTAGTCTTGAATGTGGTCATAGAGGTACAATAACATTTGCATGAAATGCCTGTTAACTCTAGTGACCATCTAAGTTAGTTTAGACACTTTGTCATAACACTAAAAATGAAAAATAACTTATAATAGCTCAGATTCAAACCTAAACTGCTTAGATGAGATAAATAAATAAGGAGAATTTATTTCTAGGTCACACATGAACTAAATGTGAAGTGGTTAATTTTTTAGAATTAACTGAGTTAATTTGGTATTTTTAATAACATTGAATAAATGTTTAAGGGCTAGATTAAATAGGTAGATATCTTGAAAAATTGTGAAATTTTGTGAAGATATTAAATAAAGAATGAAGAATTTTCTGGTAGTGAGTGCAGGTTAAGACAGATATCTGTAAGCCTATTAGTTCGTTTCCTTTGGTTTAATTTAACTTGAGGTAGAGCAATAGAGTCTAAGTGACAATTTTAGGTGTATGGAAGATTATGGAATGATGAAACTAAAATTAAGATGAATTCTAGGATTTTCTATAACACCTATGCAAATTAGGAAACTTGATTTTGTAGGATCAAAGTATTCCTAAGAGATATAATGTTTCCAACTAAATATCTAAGTTCAACCTTATCCCTCCTTTTCTTCCACCACCCTTCACCTTTCAACCCTTCATCTTTGACTTTCTTTGCACTCAATTTCTATCATTTCTCATATTAACAGCAAAGGAAAAAATAGAGAAAGGAAAAGGGAAAGAAAGAAGAGAAGGGAAGAAGGAAGGTCAAAGGAAAAACCAAAACTTGAGCATCAATCACACAATTTGAGGTAGGGGTGTTTGTTCTTGTATAACTCTTTCTCTCTCTATACCTTCCTGATGCTTGGTGTATGCTTGTTTTGGATAAAAGTGGGTTTGAGAGACATATATGGTTTCCTTGTTGTGTTCTTTCCTCCAATGGTTTGAAATGGAGTGTTTATGGCTTATTCTATGCATGGTTATGATTTTCAACATGTTTGTATCCTTGTTTTTCCTTTAGCTTGAGGAGTAGAAAATAGGTATGAAAGAATTGCATTTGATTCATCTTTTTACTATGTTAGTGATTTGAGTTTATGCATGAATATTACAAAATGCTTAGAGACCTTGTATAAGGTTGAAAATCACTTGGAATCTATTTTTGAGGGTCTAGGTTTGGTTAGAAATTTTATGGAATAGGACATAAGAAGTCTGATGTTGGCCGCTTAATCGCCCAGAAGTTAGGCGCTTAATCACCTAAGGCTAGAGAGCATAAATGTGTTAGGCGCTTAAGCGCTCAAAGAATGAGCGTCTAATCGCTCATGGCTAGAGAGCCAAAGTGCTGGGGGACTGATCGCTTAAAAATTGGGCACCTAAGCGTCCAATGACAAAAAAACTGGGAGAGTTTTGCTATCTTGGAGCACCTAAGCGCTGAAAAATTGAGTAATCAAGTGCCCAAGAATAGTTTGTCCCCTGTTTTATTTCTAAGAAAATGGAGATCCCTATTTCTTGGGATCCTCTATGCATGCTTTGTATTGTGAGTTAAGACACTATTAGGGATATTTCAAGAAGGGAATAACCACTTAGCATTTATGTAACAAATCAAGTCCTTATGCATCCAAATGTTGAGAATGTACATAGGTATACTTCTAGATCATTGATGAGCAATGGTGTTACACTTGATTTCACCTTAAATGTTATGACATGGTGTACTAGATGTATATTTTTAGAGAACTGCTCTTTCATTTTATTAAGTTGAGCTAGAGAGGAATGTTTAAGAATGGCTTCTTTACTTGTTGAAGTTGAGTCATAACACAATCTATCCTAAAGTTAAGGAATGAGAAGTACACCTTATTATTGTAAAGTAATGATAAGCACTTCGTGAAGGGTGTATTTGTGAGACAAGGGAGTGAGAAAAATACCTTGTCATAGTAGAAGAGTGAGAAAAACCCTTTACCCAAGACAAAGGAGTGAGGGAGACAATTTGTCAAGGAACATGATGTTTTACAATTGTATAGGCAATTGTTTATCATTAGAAAGAGGTAGCTATGTTTGTGGATTATGGTTTAGCTTAGTGAATGTTTACATAGAAAGTGTTTATAAATGTTTCAATGGTATTGAGTAGTGACTCATTTACTTGTTGCAATCGTAATCTATTATTGATATGCTTATTCATTATATATATATATATATATATATATATATATATATATATATATATATATATATATATATATATATATATATATATATATGAAATTGTGAATTCTCACCCTATTTGTTGTTTTTATGATAAATCTAGGTCAAGATTCTCCTAACAGGAAGAAAAAGAAGTAGTTAAACTAGTTTAGTTTTATTTGCTTTTGTCCAAAGCTTGTATTTATAGTAATTACTTTGGGTTGTATAAGTTTATATATTGTACTTATGTACAAGGTAAAGGTTTATATGTTTATAAGTTCTCTTTTTCCTCATGGCTCTTTGTAATAACAAACATGGTTATTATCAATCTAGTATGACGTGTATAGGTTAGAAGTAATACACCTACCTTTGTTTACTCGTGTAATTGGCTGATATAGTATGGTAATAGGAGTATGGATGTTACACTGGTGCTTAAGAAGGTTGATGAATTAGAATCCTTCTTTGTGCAAGAAATCAAGGTCCATGTACTTGGATTGGACCAAGTTTCTCCATAGATAATGACGCCTAAAACGGTATATTTGGGAGTTGTCAGAGACCAGCCACCTAAGATCTAAGGGATTGATGGGATATCACTAAGAGCATTCTTGGTGCGAGCTCGCTTGGGGTGAAAGCTAGAAGCCATTGATGGAGGTTGGGTTGTGGGTTGGTGAGGGCTAAGGGGATTTAGGTGAAATTTGGGGAAATTTGGAGAGGGAAATGGAAGGTGGGTCACGGTTTATGCATGGGAAGAGTTTGGGTGGTTAATTTTGGGTGTTTGGTGGTGGTTTGAGGGCAGAGGAGGCTAGGGTTTAGAGACAGAGAGAGAGCGAGAAAGGAGAAAAAGAGTAGAGAAAGAGAGAGAAGTTTAAAATGAGGAAGAAGGCGCTACAATTTGATGATATAAACTCATGGATAATCGATTATTGTTGACAATAATTAGTGTATTTTAGATAGCGATTAAAATTTGAGATTAAATACAGTTGCTAAGTTCACCAAAAAATAAAAATCTTGTAACCAGTTGTAGTTAGCAAGGGCCGATCCACAAAGAACCAATTCAATCAACACTATAATTCAGTTTCTAATTTAGACTCCAAGGAGTAACAAGCAGTAAAAAGGGGGGTTTTAGGTTTTTATGGATATCGAATCAAATCAACAACAATAACAATAAATAAATGAGAATTAACATATTAAAAGATTTGGTTAAGCGATAGAATCCATCACTAGATTTACATGACAATGCTAGCTCACATATCCATTTATTCCAACATGACCAATTATATTTCTACGCGATTGTGAGATGAAATCTCTATTTTTCTTAGGTTTTGGCCAATTTAGCAACTGCTCAAATCAACTCCTAATCACCGATTAGTCATAAAGCAACTGCTCTTACAACTACCCAGTAATTGCATTAAGATTTAGAAAACCAATCACACTAAGATCTAATCACACATTGGGATTAAATACTTAGAACATATATTCCTCTAGATCCATTACCGCAATCGCGCGTAACAAACCCAGATTTACCACTTTTAACATTTGGCAAAAAGTATGATGGCATTTACACCATAAACATACAGTCCTCTAGTTTTATTACCGCAACTACGCATTATAATCCTAGATCTACCACTTTGAAATTGGCAATAAGCATAAATACCTTCATACAATAACAATATTCAGAAATATATGAATAGAAACATAACTGTGTTGAAATAAATGAATATGTAGGGTTCACAATATCAAAACTAGGGTTTCATCTTTCCTTAACTAAATGAGAAACTTAGCCATATATATCTAAAACAAAATCAACAGAAAAATAACAGAAAATCATAGTTCTAGAATGAAAGTGCAGAAGAAAACTAAAGAGCAAACTAGTTTCCAAGGGATGGGGATATTGGAGATCCAATTGCTTGAACCCAAGACTCCAATCTTCAATCCAATCTCCTTCTCTCTTGTTCTTGGTCTTTTCTTCAGTTCCTTGGCAGCCTCCAAGGTAGAGTTCCTCTTTCTTGAGATCCTAAGCCTCTCTATTAATAGGCCTCTTGACCTAATTCACTTAGAATTCACGTGTTTCACTTCCTGACACGAGGACACGACCCGTGTCAAATGACACGACCCAAGCCTTGTCAAGCTCTGCCATCACTTTTCATTAATTTTAACAAAAACAACAAGGGACACAGCCCGTGTCAGCCTCTGGTTTAGCAATTCTCAATTTTGGCAAAACAACAAAGGACACCGCCCCCCCATGTCAGGGGACACAGCTAGTGTCACTTTGCTTCTTCATTTTCAGCCTAGATCTTCAACAACCACTCTCCTTTCCTTGCTTCAAGAGGTGGTATTGGTCTTCATGAATCCTTGGCTCCTTCTTCAAGTGGATAGTAAGCCTTAAACGAAGCTAATGGACTCCAACACTCAAAGGTATCCTGAAAAGTGCAATTTAATTATGAGTGTTTAAAAATACATTTAAGCTAAGTTTCACAATAAGGTTCCAAATAAGCTAAATATCATAAACTTAGTTAAATGGTAGCAATTAAGCACAAAAGGAATCCAATTGAATCAATCATAAGGTCCTAATGATATGGAAATAATCAACAGATCAAATACTCCCATTTTTAACCTTTTGTACTTCTGGGGAAAAATATACAATCCAGCACAGTTTCCCAATAAGCTATGAAAGTGCGGAACAATAAGCGAAGACCTATATGCTTTAGTGTTTTCAAGGAATCTAAGCAATCATGAATTTCCTCTCTTGATAATCTAATTCAGTAAGCAAAATCAATCAAAAATCAGGGTTATATCATTGTGATCAATCCTCACTGATATGCTTTTCACTTAAGTGATTCAGGCTTGTGTTTACTCTCAGCCAACTCATGAAAATATGCTTTACCATAGGTTTGTCAAGCCTCTACTTCTCTACCACGTAGGCCACATGCACACAAAGATCAAAAGGTCTTCATTCAGGTTGTAACGGGGTCAGGGTCAAGGTAGGATACATCAAGGATAAATAAAGCTAGACCATAGGAATTAGAAGAGCAAAATGGGAAGATATTCAATTAGTGCAATAAAAATTCCCAGCATCCTTCAAATTCTAATTTATTTTTTGTATCTTTTCTTTTTTCTGACCTTTCTTTATTCAATACACAACTTTAACCTTTTTCTTTGTCATTTCTTTTTTTTATATACACACCTTGCATCATATTCAACATAATGATTTGCCAACAATATATTTTTTATATACATGCAAAGCAAAGCAAACATATCATTGTCCCCCTCCCACACTTATTCAAAAACCAATTCCCACATAATCATTAAGCTCTTCTACTCCCTAAGGCAGGGTATCAAAATGGTTTTTCACTTTTAAGCTTGAATTGAGCTTTGATAGAAGGAAAAGAGGTCAATTAGGCTCAGAGGGGTAAACAATGGATAAAAATGCAAGGATGACTATTTGGCCAGTGGTTATTTGAAAGAAATGCCTTTGTCATATCAATTGCATACAGTGGTAATTTGTAGCTTAAAAGAGAGTCAAGACAAGTTTTGAAAAACACATAATCAAGAGTGGAATCACACAATCAAAGAACCAGAATGGCTTAAAATTAGCCATATATAACAAGGCCCAAAAACTCACTAGGTGTTGATTCATCACTTTTTGAATTAAACCCTTCAATTTTTTAAAATCTCACTTGACAAACTTGAAATCAAGAAAGTTCATTCCATCAAGCTTAAAGTTTTAATGAATTTTCGCAAAAATTTTAGTCATATGCTCACCATTCAGGTCACTTAAAAGCTTATTAGAAACTGAAAGCCCATTAGAAAAATATCCATAAGAAAAAGTTCAATTAAGATAAGGTCATCATTCACAAGATCACATCATTCACAAGATCATCATTCTCACCCCCACACTTAAAGCAGGCATTGTCCTCAATGTCTAAGCACACACAACAGAGAATATATCCACAATAAAAAAATGAGTGCAGTACAAAGACAAAAAGAAATGAGGACCTTAATAAAAACAGTAAGCAATAGTCATAGTGCAAATGAAGATCCACAACAGTGCCAACATATTCATCCAAATCAAGTCATAATCCAAAATAACATGGGAATACATCAGGATAGGGGATGAGGAAATCTCTGAAGCAGAATATCAAGTTTGTTGTCCATGTTGGCCAGCCTTTGAGTGGAGGAATCCTCCCATGCTTGGAAGCAGTCATCAAATTGCTGAAATCAGTCATCAAAACACTGCAAATGGTCATCCATTCTCTGGAACCAAGCAACATGGTCCAGCTCTAGGCAATCAATACACTCCAGGATCTCATCATACGAAGTAGCTCGAGAGGTTGAAGGTCCAGCCCCTACTGTGAACTGAGAATGATACTCTAGGGGTGTTGGCTCTTCTTCATACTCCTGTGGCTCAGGTGCCGGAGGTCTCCCAGGTATAGCATGGCCATCATGGCCAATCAAATGCAGGACACCATTCCAAAGCCCACACAATTTCATGGACACCAGAACAGAGCCATCAATAGCATTGGGGCCCTTGACAGGATCCTCATCAAGTAAGTCCAAATCTATTCCACACTGCTTAACAATGGCAATGACATAACCACCCAGTAGGATATGGCCAACCATAGTTGATCCTGCACGTTTAAAATGTTGGCACAACTAATATCCCCCATGCACAGGCTCCTCCTGAATCATATAATGTAGGAAAAATAATTTAGGCTGACTCATATTACCTTGACTCTCCCCTCTGCTACAGATGGTGTTAGCTAACCATTTCTGAATATACCTATGGGCAGATGACCTAAGTTTGGAGGCTTTTGAGGATTTAGGTTTATAAGTACCAACCTCAGCAACAGTTACATCAGACCATACACGATCAGCCTAAAAAGTACGGGGCATCATGTTGTGCCCCTCAAGAAATCCAAAAATGGCACTGAACTGGTGAATATCAAGAGTATGAGGTGTTCCTAGAAGCTCAAAAGTAATCACACCAGGCCACTCAGCTTGGTTACTCAAAGGGTACAATTTACAGTCAAATGTGGAAATGAATTCCCTAGTGAGGTTAGTATAAGTGGGTGCAGTCAAATTAGCAAAAGTGTCCCACCCTATTCTACGCAATAGAATGAAAAATTCATCATACAATCCTATCTGGTGCAATGTATTAACATCTAAAAATCTAGTAGGAACAACTTCTCTAGCCAATAATGGATTAATATTTACTTGAGGAGGAGGAGAAGGAGCTCTTTGAGGTGGTGGAGGTGGTACATTCTTCCTAGCAGTGGTTTTGATGCGTTTCCTTGGAGGCATTTTGAAATAGGAGGAGATGGTGGTCATGGGTACTATTCACAATGGTGGTGGTGACCAAAAGTGGTAGTGGTCATGGCGGTGGAGTGGTGGGGATGGAGATTTTGAAGAAATGGTGATATAAAAGTGTGGATTTTGTAAAAATGGAAGGAATAAAGGATAAATGATGGTGTGGGTGGTGATTTAGAGTAAGAAGAATGAAGAAAAGTGGTGGTGGTTATGGAGGACGTGGTGGTGCGTATGGAGGAAAGGTGAGAAGTTTGGTGGATTTGGTGGTGAGATTTTAGGGGAAATGGAGGGAAAATGGAAGAAAATGAGTTGGATAGGGTTGGATGTTGATGGAAATAGTGGGTTTTGGTGGTGGAAGAGGAAGAATTTAGTGAAGGAGAGGGTGGTTAGGGTTGGGGCTGCGTAGGGGAGAGAGGTTGTGAGGAAGAAGATGAAGCAAGGAGCCCTAAAATGGGATTTTTGGGGACTGTCACGAAGACACGGGCTATGTCAAATGATACGGCCCAGGCCATGTTCTTTGTTGACTTATGAAGCCCTCCACTGCTCAAGGTGACACGTGCCATATCATTTAACATAGCCCCCCTGTGTCCTATGCTGCCAAAAATACAGAAAACACATACGATATGGCCTATTTTGCATAGGAAGGATAGGGGAATCCTATATTAACATCATGAATGGTGTTGTGCTTTATAAAACATATAAGAAACACATGTTAACAACATAAATCGTGTCATTAAACATGGTCTAGGGTCTTTTAAAGTCAGATTCCCAAGACTATACACATAGCTATTCTTGAAGAGATTTCACAACCATCGAAGTTCGTGAAGCACAAATCCATAAGAATGTGTCTCAAAAGTCAATAAGGTATAACCTAATGACCCTTTACTCACTCCATTCACAATGAATTAAAATGAAACTTCTCATATTATGGCAATCATTCGAAAAGAACTTAACTTGATTACTCAGAAAGGCACAACAACACCATAAAATAGTTAATTCTCAAAATTTCTTTTCCACCACACTCTAATCAAGGTTCAATCATTCATCAACCAATCAAATGATGTACTTAAGCACACACCAAGCCATTCAAAACACAAGGATTTCCAGTTATTCAAGGATAATCATTCAGGAGATAGATCAAGATTCATTCTACCTAAGAAACTAATCAAGAAAACTATAGAGAAACATAAAATAAAAGGGAAAAGAAAGCAAATCTGATTTTCTTGATGATAGGTTGCCTCCTATTAAGCGCTTAGTTTATTGCCCTCAGCCCGACATTGTGACATCTTCAATGTTCTTCATGTTGTGGGAGGAGAAAGGTCATCTCTTCTACTTCTGCACTTTCTAGAAGCTCATGATAAGGCTTAAGACAGTGTCCATTGACTTTGAATGTTTTACCAGATGCCACACTCATGATTTCTACTGCACCAAAAGGAAAAATGTTAGTCTCCACAAATGGTCCAATCTATTTTGAACGTAGTTTACCTGGAAAAAGTTTCAGTCTGGATTGGTACAATAACACTTTTTGCCCTTTGGTAAAATTCTTCCTAGAGATCATGTGGTCATGGAAGGCCTTTGTTTTTGTTTTATAAATGAGGGCATTCTCAAAGGCCTCATTTTTCAGTTCTTCCAACTCTTGCAGTTGGAACTTCCTTTGCTTCCCAACACCTTCCAAGTCCAAGTTGACTTGCTTAACAGCCCAATAAGAGCGATGTTGCAGCTCAACAGGTAAATGACAGGGCTTCCCAAATACCAACCGAAATGGTGACATGCCAATTGGAGTCTTAAATGCAGTCCTGTAAGCCTATAATGCATCATCAAGTCTTAAGCTACAATCCTTGCAGGTCGGATTCACAGTCTTTTCAAGGATTGACTTGATTTCACGGTTGAACACTTTAGTTTACCCATTTGTCTGTGGATGATACAAAGTGGAAATTCTGTGTATCACTCCATATTTCTTCAAAAGAGCATCAAATGATCTGTTACAGAAATGCGTCCCTTGATCATTGATTATGGCTTTTGGAGTTCCAAACCTGGAGAAAATATGTGATTTTACAAAATTCACAATAGTTTTGGAATCATCAAATCAGGTGGCTTTTGCTTCTACCCATTTGGACACATAATCAACAGACAAAAGAATATATGAAAAACCAAAAGAAGGGGGAAATGATCCCATGAAGTCAATGTCTCATACATCAAATACTTCCACAAAGATGATCGGGGTTTGAGGCATTTGATTCAGAGGACCAATATTACTTGTTCTTTGACAGCGGTCACAAGACTTACAAAAGTTATAAGCATCCTTGAAGATTGTTGGCTAATAGAATCCACTGTCAAGTATCTTGTTAGCTATCCTTTTTATGCCAAAATGTCCTCCACAAGCATAGGTGTGACAGAAGGAAAGAATGGAGTGAATTTCTAAATCCGGAGTGTGCCTCCTAATAACTTAATCTGCATAATGTTTTCCAGATGTAAGGGTCATCCCATATGTAATATTTATAATCACTTCGCAGTTTATCTCTTTGAGCTTTGTTCCAGCCCTTCGGAAAGTCTTTGGTGGCCAAGTAATTGACAATATTAGCATACCAAGGAATTATGGCCTTGATGACCCTCAGATACTCATCCAGAAAGCTTTCAATGATTGCCATTTCCTCCTCTTCAGTCACTAGCCTACTCAAATGGTCTGCTACCGAGATTTCACTTCCTTTTTTGTCTTTTATTTCCAGGTCAAATTCCTGGAGCATTAGAATCCATCAGAGAAATCTGGGCTTCGCTTCCTTTTTTGTAAGAAGATACTTCAAAGCTGCATGATCTAAGAAAATAATCACTTTAGAACCAATAAGATATGATCTGAATTTTTCTAAAGCAAATACCATAACTAGAAGTTCTTTTTCCGTTGTAGAGTAATTCAGTTGAGTATCATTTAGAGTCCTTGATGCATAATAGATAGCATAAGGCACTCTATCAACTCGTTGTCCTAAGACAACCCTTACCTCAAAGTCACTAGCATCACACATTAGCTCAAATGGTAGTTCCCAATTTGGTTGCCTTATGACAGGTGCAACAGTCATCAATTCCTTGAGCTTAGTGAAAGCTCCCATACATTTATCATCAAAATTAAATGGAACATCTTTTTGCAGTAATTTGCACACGGGTAATGATATTTTGGAGAAATCCTTGATGAACCTCCGGTAGAAACCTGCATGACCAATGAAAGAACGAACTTCCTGCACACTAGTGGGTGGGGGTAAAGAATGCATGAGTTCTACCTTAGCTTTATCTACCTCAATTCCCCTAGCAGAAATTACATGACCCAACACTATACCTTCCTCTACCATGAAATGGCATTTTTCCCAATTCAGCACAAGGTTAGTGTCAATGCATCTTTTCAACACCATTGTTAGATGTTCTAAACAGTTTTCAAAACCATTTCCAAAAACACTAAAATCATCTACAAAGACTTCTATGATGCTTTCAATATAATAAAAAAATATACTCATCATGCATCTCTGAAAAGTCCCTGGTGCATTGTAGAGTCCAAAAGGCATTTGCCTATAAGCAAAGGTACCAAATGGACAAGTGAAAGTGGTTTTGTCATGATCTTCTAGAGTAATGGTAATTTGATTATAACCTAAAAATCCATCTAGAAAACAGTAGTGAGAATGACCAGCTAATCTTTCAAACATTTGATCAATGAAATGTAAAGGAAAGTGGTCTTTTCTAGTGACCGCATTAAGCTTCCTGTAATCAATGCAAACACGCCACCCTGTTTGTAACTTGGTGGGGATAAGCTCATTTTCAGTATTTCTTACCACAGTAGTAATTCGAGATTTCTTTGGTACTACCTGGACTGGGCTTACCCACTTGCTATCAGAAATGGGGTAAATTACCCCTACACTTAGGAGCTTCAGTATCTCTTTTTTCACAACCTCCATCATAGGAGGATTCAACCTCCTCTGGGGATCTCTCACAGGTTTAGCACCTTCCTCTATTAGAATTTTGTGCATGCAAATAGAGGGACTAATACCCTTAATGTCAGCTATTGACCAACCAATGGCCATTTTGTGCTCTTGCAAAACAGCTACCAATTTCTCTTCTTGTTCTTGGGTGAGTGGCTTTGCAATTATCACTGGAAGTATGTCTTTTTCTCCCAAGAATATATATTTAAGATGATTAGGTAGTGCTTTTAATTCAAATTCAGGTGCCTACACAACAGAAGGTTGAGGTACATCAGTAGTAATTGGTAATTCAACAAAAGAAACCTCATGTTCTTTTGAAGTAGATGAGAGCTCTTGCAAGGCAGCTACGACATCATCAATGTCTTCATCCCATGGCTCTCCTTCATCACCTTTATTTTCTCCCTGTACATCTAAGCTTTGAGTCAAAACTATATCAAGATCATTATAATGGTCAGACTCAAAAGCTACATAAATTAAAGAATCAATTAAACAAGCTGAGTACACATCACTCGGGTATCTCATGGCCTCAAAGATATTGAATCTGATCAGTTCCCCATTAAATTCCATTGTCAATGTCTCGGAATGCACATCAATTTTTGTCCGAGCAGTCTTCAGAAATGGTCTTCCCAACAACATAGGAGCAGAGTTAGGGGATTTGTCCTCTTCCATGTCTAACAAATAGAAGTTTGCCGGAAACACTAATTCATTCACATGCACCAAAACATCTTCAACATCACCCTTTGGGTATGCATTAGATCTATCAGCCAATTGAATAATAACACTAGTACGTTCCAAAGGACCCAAGTATAAAGATGCATAAATAGAGTAAGACATGATATTTATGGATGCACCTAAATCAAGCATTGTTATTTCAAACCTAGTGTTACCTATAGTGCATGGTATCGTGAATGTGCCAGGATCCTTGCATTTTGTTGGGAGTTTCTTTTTAATCACAGTTGAAACATTCTCTCTAACTTGGACCCTTTTGTTTCCTTTTAATTTCCTTTTGTTAGTGCATAATTCTTTCAAAATTTTTGCATATCTAGGTATTTGTTTAATGGCGTTTAACAAAGGAATGTTAACTTCCACTTTCCTAAAGGTCTCTAAGATCTCTTTTTCTGTTTTTTCTTTCCTAGTCTTTACCAATCTACTAGGAAAAGGTGCTTTAGTGACATATTTAGGAAGTGGTTCAGGAATACTTACCTTAGGGGATTTAGAACTTTGCCCCTCTTTATTTGCTTCCTTGGGTGATTCATCTCTCTCTTTAGTGATTGGTGGAGTAGGTTTAGGTTCATCCAATATCTTCCCACTTCTCAATGTGACAACACTAACATTTTCTCTAAGATTTACTTCCAGTTGTGAGGGAAGTTTCCCTGAAAGTTGGGTTTGAACCTTGTTGAGTTCGGTGGCTATCTGGCCTACTTGATTCTGTAGGTTGTTGATAGTGGCCCTTGTCTCTTGTTGGAAGCTCTGCATAGTGGCCTTTTGCTCCTGCTGGAATTGAAGGTTACTGGTAGCCATTTGCATCATTAACTCTTCCATTAAAGGTACAGATTGCTTTGATACTTGACTTTTCTACTATCTTAGGGGAAAAGGTGCTTGCCTTTGCTGAAATCCTAGAGGTCCATAAGCTTGAGGTTGATTATGGGGTTGCTTTGCATAGCTAAAGTTAGGGTGATCCCTCCATGTCGGATTATATGTGTTGGAGTAGGGATTGTAATTTTTGGAAGGTCCAGAATATCCTCCCACTGCTTTTGCCTCCTCATTTGTGTCCTCTTAGAGAGTGAGACACATATCAGTATGATGTCCAGGTGAACAACAAATCTTGCAAGCTTGAACTGGTGTTTTTCCATTGTCAACTAACCGCTTAACCAAAGCAGTTAATTGAGTCATTTGCTGCTGTAGACTAGTTGTTTCTACTTCTTTAACTGCTCTCACTCCAATGTCATTTCTAGTGTAGAATTGTTGAGTGTTTGCAGCCATTCTTGTAATCAAGTTTCTAGCTTCTTGAGGAGTTTTATCAACCAATGCTCCTCCACTAGCGGCATCAATCATGTTACGATGCATCACTTATAAACCCTCATAGAAGTACTGGATTAATAGTTGAAATTTGATGTTGAGGGCAACTAGCACACAACCTCTTAAATCATTCCCAATAATCATGAAGTGATTCCCCATGCCTTTGTTGAATGCTGCAGATTTCTTTTCTGATGGTTGCGACCTTTGATGCAAGGAAGTATCTGTCTAAGAAAGCTTGAGCCATATCTTGCCATGATTGGATAGATCTAGGTGGAAAATAGTAAATCCACTCCTTGGCAGAATCCTTCAAAAAGAAAGGAAAAACTCTGAGTTTGACTTATTCTATTGGGATTCCTGCAGGCTTCATGCTGGAGCATACCACATGAATCTCCTCAAGTGCTTGTTGGGGTCTTCTCGAGGTAATCCATTGAAAGATGGCAAGAGATGGATTAGGCCAGACTTCAATTCAAATGCCTCTTCATTTTCTAGAATTTCAATGCATAGAGGCTGTTGATCTAGGTCTGGAACACCTAATGATCTTAAAGTATCTTCTGCCATTGTCACTTCTTCAGTTGTCTCAGATGACTCAGATGTCTCTGAACTTGATAGATCAATGTGACAAGCAGCTTCAATGTCAGCAGGTGTGAAATGGAAATTAGATGGATGGAATGGAAATTGAGGATGTGAGTTGATTTGATCAATGTAGCTCCTCAAATTCTGCAAATGCTCATCCAATCCTTCAATGGACATCAACACCTACAAAACACTTAGAAAGAACGAATCAAAAACTTAAAAATAAAAATAAAAACAGAGTCAAAAATAGGAAACAAGTTAATAGCGCAATTGAAAAATTGGTTCCCTAGCAATGGCGCTAAAATTCTTGGTGTATTTTGGATAGTGATTAAAATTTGAGATTAAATATAGTTGTCAAGTCCACCAGAAAATAAAAACCTTACAACCAGTTGTAGTTAGTAAGGGTCGATCCACAGAGAACTAATTTAATCAACATTACAATTCAGTTTCTAATTTAGACTCCAAGGATTAACAAGCAGTGAAAATGGGGGTTTTGGGTTTTTATGGATATCGAATCAAATCAACAACAATAATAATAAATAAACGAGAATTAACAGATTAAAGGATTTGGTTAAGAGATAGAATCCACCACTAGATTTACATGACAATGCTAGCTCACATATCCATTTATTCCAACATGACCAATTATATTTCTACGGGATTGTGAGATGAAATCTTTGTTTTCCTTAGGTTTTGACCAATTTAGCAAGTGCTCAAATCAACTCCTAATCACCGATTAGTCATAAAGCAACCGCTCTTACAACTACCCAGTAATTGCATTAAGATTTAGAAAACTAATCACACTAAGATCTAATCACACACTGGGATTAAATACTTAGAACATATATTCCTCTAGATCCATTACCACAATCGCGCATAACAAACCAAGATTTACTACTTTTAACATTTGGCAAAAAGTATGAAGACATTTACACCATAAACATACAATCCTCTAGTTTTATTACTGCAACCGCACATAATAATCCTAGATCTACCACTTTGAAATTGGTAATAAGTATAAATACCTTCATACAACAACAATATTCAGAAATATATGAATAAAAACATAACTGTTGAAATAAATGAATATGCAAGGTTCACAATATCAAAAATAGGGTTTCATCTTCCCTTAACCAAATGAGAAACTTAGCCACACATATCTAAAATGAAATCAATAGAAAAATAACAGAAAATCATAGTTCTAGAATGAAAGTGTAGAAGAAAACTAAAGAGCAAACTAGTTTCCAATGGGTGGGGATGTTGGAGATCCAATTGCTTGAACCCAAGACTCCAATCTTCAATCCAATCTCCTTCTCCCTTGTTCTTGGTCTTCTCTTCAGTTCCTTGGCAGCCTCCAAGGTAGAGCTCATCTTTCTTGAGATCCTAAGCCTCTTTATTTATAGGCCTCTTGACCTAATTCACTTAGAATTCACGTGTTTCACTTCCTGACACGAGGACACGGCCCGTGTCAAATGACACGACCCAAGCTGTGTCAAGCTCTGCTAGCACTTTTCATTAATTTTAACAAAAATAGCAAGGGACACATCCTGTGTCAGCCTCTGGTTTAGCAATTCTCAATTATGGCAAAACAACAAAGGACACCACCCCCCCCATGTCAGGGGACATGGGCCGTGTCACTTTGTTTCTTCATTTTTAGCCTAGATCTTCAGCATACACTCTTATTTCCTTGCTTTAAGAGGTGGTATTAGTCTTCATGAATCCTTGCCTCCTTCTTCAAGTGGATAGTAAGCCTCAAATGAAGCAAATGGACTCCAACACTCAAAGGTTTCTTGAAAAGTGCAATTCAATTATGAGTGTTTAAAAACACATTTAAGCTAAGTTTGACAATAAGGTTCCAAATAAGCTAAATATCATAAACTTAGTTAAATGGTAGCAATTAAGCACAAAAGGAATCCAATTGAATCAATCATAAGGCCCTAAAGATATGGAAATAATTGACAGATCAATAATCGATTTTCTAAGCCCATTTTTTGTAACACCCACTATAGGATATCACATTTATGTTAATTAATTATCAAATTACCCCTTTAATTATAAAATATGATTTGTAATGTAAAACCGAGTTGTAAAATTTCTTAATATCAATAAGATAAACTTCGCAAGAAATAAAGATATTAAACATCATCACAAATAATTTACATCATATACATTACAAAAGTACTGTCAAAATTATTTATATACAGACCAAGTTCTCAAAAGTATTTGACATTATTTAAAACTAGCATACTTGCCCAAGTATGACTAGACAGCAGAACCCTCAAACGGGTCCTCTTCAGATTCCTTAGCAGGTAGGAATCCAACTTGACGTGAAGTCCTACGGACAGGTGTCCGCGCAGATGACACTACACTAATTTCTATTGGGATGTGATACCTACCACCCCAATACTATCTAATTGACAGTGAAAATCCAACATGTACATCAATAGTTACAGAAAAGAACGGATCTCTATGAAAAATCCTGCTCATGTTCACCGTCAGATGACCCTGATATATTAGTCCCTCCTCATTGGGACTAAACCTCCAAGCGCCAGCTCCACCATGGAACTATAGTCTCACGTATCCGAAGAAACTTGACCGAGCTGCCATCCGATCAAAACTCAGCTTCCTCAGTAGGAATCTGTTCCTCTTCACCTTCTTGCTCGATACCTTGCTCAGTGTCTTTACCGAAATATAAATACAATACAAAATGATATACAAAGAGGTGAGATCACCTACACCAATACCAACATGGTAGCATAGAGATAACACAAACAACACACCATATAGATATATCATACCATAATTATGATTATGCCCTCAACATTATTCATCATCATAACAGATATAATACATAATAATTACAATCATGCCCTTAACATTATCCAAATATTCAATAGTCATATAATAAAAAATAATTACAATCATGCCCTCAACATTATCCAATTATTCAACTGTTCAAATATCACACCGATATAAATTCTCAAATTATGCATGTACACATAGACTCAATTTCCTACTCCATGGAGCTAAAACTCAGGTCGGAGAGAGTGATCAAAAAGATCTGTCTATACTAACATGCCTCAGACCACGTGCCACTATTCTCATAAGTATTTGCACATCTACCATATACACGACAGTCTTTATCAAATCTTGATTAAAAATAATGTCTCGGTCCAGATTATCGGTGCGTTGCATCGGTCTAACCCACGGTACAGAAAAGCTACCAATTGCCCATTGTAGGCAACCCGTACCCCGATGCCCCCAAGGTCAACGAGTGACTTACACTACGCATATTGCACCTACTCAAGAGGTGTATTCTCTCCTAGACAATTAGCCTTATCAAGTCCATTGGACCTTTCCAATGCATGTATAATGCACCAAATGCCAATCATAGGCAAAATTCATCATTTTCTCATATCATTTTCTCATACAGTGTCCATACACTAGTTCAACAGTAATCCTACTGTATATTCAATCACGTAATCATATTATCGCATTTTCTCAATCGTGCAACACTTTTGTTGCGTTTTCCAATCTCGTAGCGATTTCCCATCATTTTCTCAATCGCGTAAAAATATTCCATTATTTTTCAATCGCGTAGCGATTTTTCAATGTTTTTGAAATCGGGTAGCTTAAAAATCACATTTTTAAGTTACGTAAAGCATTTTTCACCATTTTTCCACTACGTAAAATATTTCTCAACCTTCTAAATTTCATTTTCAACCTTTCTCAAATTCATACCACTTCTTGCTTTACTTTTCCATATTTTTTCACTTAAAATTTCCTAACGCGCTCAAAAACCCAATGAGTGAGCTATACGTTAGTAAATTTTAAATTACTAACATATACTTCATAATTCTAAATCAATTCTAAAAATCAATCCTCTTCAAAATTAAGTTAAGGTTCAAACACTTTCAACCTCTCTTTTCCTTTCATAAACGAAATTTCCATTTTTCAAATGACAAAACACTTTGTTTCCATCTCTAAAATCCTTATTCTCATCTTCTTTAAAATTACTTACTTTCCATTTCTAAATCATAATTTCATACAAAATTTCCTCCATTTCTTATAATTGACTAAACCTTAAGACATTGGAAATGTGGATCCATAGGATGGACTTGTGATAATTGATGAACCACATATAAATAAATGTTGATGTTGAGAATTGGTTCTATGTTATTGTGAGTCCCTATGTGAGACTGAGTACTTGATGAAATTATGACCTATTGATATTGAGAAATGATCATATGCCATTATGGTATGCTTTATGATTAATGTATTATTGATAAACATAAATGATGCACATTGCATCGTCATGCATATGTATTGTCCGTTGGACATTATAGGAAACACGATGTATGTCTAGGAGATTGAATAACATCTATGTGCGGGTGCGAGTAGACTAAGCATAGGGTCATAGTGGTTGGCCTTGGGGGTGTCGGGATGCGGGTGTCTCATAATAGACAGAGGTAGCTCCACTGGGGCCGTGGGATAGACTGATGCAAACACACCGATGATCCGGACTGAGATGCTGTCCTATATCACGATCAACTGTTGAGGTGCCATATTGATAGGATACTGACATGACTCCTTGATCATTCTCTCAGAAATATTGATGTCTAGCTCCATGGAGTAGGATTTTTGGTGCCGTAATGCATTGTGCATTGTCAGTTGTCAATCTCATTTGCATTGAGCATGAGCACTTATGATTGTTAACATATCTGATTTATTGTTGATACAACTACCTGGTTTAATAAATTGTTTACTACCTGAGATTCTGCTGTTATTTCTCTTTTATTTTTTACTTGATTATTACTGTCATTTTTAATTATTCTGTTAATAAATATATGTATTGTAATGCTATGTAGGCGTCCAACGTCGTTCTATTTTCTTGCTGCCATTTTGGTAATGAAAGTTGGGTGCCTCACCTCTTTTCTGTATATCTGTGCTTCTATTTTAAATTACCGAGAAGATGCTCGCGAGGAAGAAAGAGAAGTGCCTGAGTTTCTTGGCTTCTGGCCCGACTACGATTAGTGCTAATCGGAGATGTCTTCACGTCCACGCCAATTTTTGGGGTATGCTAAGATGACCTTTCATGGAGGACCCGACTGTTGGCATATTAACTTGAGCACGGATCGATGCATCTGTCACGGGGAGCTGACCGTGTCTTTGGTGTGGGGCTACTACGACCCGCCTATTTTTGACTTCACAGCCTTTGTTCATTTAGAATTTTACCTACCTGTTAGAGATGTGTGGGATGATCTTTATTATACCCCACAAGAAGACTCTTTCCTCTCCACTGCTCGGGCTTCTACTCGAAATTCGGTCGCTCCGATAGCGATATCATCAGATGAGGAGGACCCTGCTACGGTCCCTTCTCGTCAGTCTTAGGGGCTGATACTGTCGGTGGCTACTGATGGCTAACCATTTATCTTTTTGGGAAGCCAAACGTTTTGCTGTACTTGGTAGGTGTATATTTGTATCATCTCGGGTGGGCACATCTTTTGCTTTTTATGTAATTTATGATGTAATTAAACAGGTTGATGCATATAACTATATAAATATAAATGTTATGTATTAATGTATGGTTTAGTTTATGTCGGTTTTCATTGCGACTGTTTCAACTATTATCTCCTTACGAAAAGAACCTTTAAGTTAACTTTTTCGACACTACTTGGTAATAATACAATTTATTACAAAAAAAATAATATATAATTCTATTTAAAAGGAACCTATACACCTATAAAATGAACCGGGTCTTAATCTACAACGTAATTATTTTCCACAATTTATTTCATTCTCACTTCACTTTGGTGTGACGTTCCTTCTTCGTGAGATAAGAAAAAGTGGTGTTAAATTATCTTGGTATCAGAGCCCCGATTTGAGTTTTCTTTTGGGTCTTGTGGTTTTGGATTGTCTTATTTGTGTTGTGTTATTCTCTGTGTTTGGTATTGTGCAAAGATATATCTGACTTTCTCTGTGTTTTGTATAGCTTAATCTAAAAGGAGGCATGGCTCGCAGAGGAGATATGACTGCTGCAATTGAGGCAATTCAGAAGATGACCGAGGCCATGCTGCAACAAAACCAGCAGACGGCTCAACAACAAGAAAGGACTGCACAACAGCTTGAAGCTACGGCAAATGCCCAAAACTTGGCAGAATTTCGCCGCATTAACCCCCACAATTCAAAAGAGAATTTGATCCTGAGAAGGCTACTTTGTGGATCAAGGAACTAGAAAAGATATTCACGAGCATGAACTATACTAATGACAAGAAGGTGACTTATGCAGTGTTTATGCTTGTAGGAGACACAAAGGATTGGTGGACCAGAGAACAGAGACTGCTAGAGGTAGAAGGTCGAGAGATTGCTTGGGCGGTATTCAAGGAGAGATTCTTGAATAAATATTTCCTGAAAAGTGCTAGACATGCTAAGGAGATGGAGTTTCTGGGTTTACAGCAAGGAAATATAACTGTAAGTGAGTATGCTGCAAGGTTTGAGAGCTTGTCGAGGTTCTCAACCTACTTTCAACACCAACCGAGCGAAGCATGGAAATGTCAAAAGTTCGAGGAAGGCTTAAGAAACGTTGTGAAGAGGGCGGTTATCACTCTGAAGATTAACCAATTTTTTGATCTGCTTGATACGTGTCATTGGGTGGAAGACTTAGACCAGGCACGGGACACAAGAAACCGTAACTTTGGACCTTTTCGGTCTCAAAGAGGAGGAAGCAATAATGCTAATCATTACCAGAAGAAGCCTTATTCCAGACCACTTGAAAATCAACAACAGAGACTGCAAGGTGGAAGTCCTGGAGGAAGTCCAGGTAGAACCGGTTAAACAATGGTGTCTACGCCGAGATGCATAAAGTGCAGGAAGGAGCACTACACGAGAGATTACATAATCAAATGGATCATTTGTTTCAGATGCGGGAAAGCCAGACATGTTTCTCATGACTGTAATCAACCTAAATGCTACTAGAATTGTGAAACCGCAAGCTGGAGGTAGAGTTTACACCCTGGGTGGTGCTGAAGCCTCTAAATCCGAAGATCTTATACAAGGGGAAGGTGTCATAAAAGGTAATCTTTTAACTGTACTGTATGACTCTGGTGTAACTCATTCTTTCATTTCCTATGACTGTGTGAAAAGGCTTAGTTTACCTATGTCTTCTTTGCCTTTTGATTTGATTGTTTCGACCCCTACTGCTAAACCTGTTGTTACGACCAAAGTCAGTCTAGATTGTCCCTTAATTGTTAAAGGTCGAATCTTTTCTATTGATTTGATCTATTTACCATTATCTTAATTAGATGTGATCTTAGGAATGGATTGGTTATCTACTAACCATGTCCTATTAGATTGTTCTAGAAAAACCATAGTTTTCCCTTTAAATGAGAATTCTAGATTTTTTATGGCCAACCAAGTTCAAGCTTTCTTGAAAGGAGGAGCTCAAGGATACATGCTATTGTCTTCTTTGAAAGTCAAGAATGAGGTAGATGTGAACACACTTCCAGTGGTTTAAGAATTTCTTGAAGTTTTTCCTGAAGATGTACCTGGTTTACCATTGGAACGGGAGATCGAGTTTACCAATGACCTTGTACTTGGAGCTGGTCCTATTTCCATAGTGCCCTAAAGAATGTCACCAGCAGAGCTAGTTGAGCTCAAGAAGCAATTGGAAGAGCTTTTGGAGAAACAATTCGTTAGACCCAGTGTATCACCTTGGGGAGCACTAGTATTGCTAGTTAAGAAGAAAGATGGTACTTCGAGATTGTGTGTAGATTATCGTCAGTTAAACAAAGTCACAATCAAGAATAAGTATCCATTGCCAAGGATAGACGACCTAATGGATCAACTAAAAGGAACAACGGTGTTTTCTAAGATCGATTTGCGATCGGGCTACCATCAGATCAGAGTAAAAGTGGAAGACATTCCCAAAACAGCTTTTCGTACTCGTTATGGACACTACGAGTACTTGGTGATGTCTTTTGGTGTGACTAATGCACCTCCTATTTTCATGGATTATATGAATAGAATCTTCCATCCTTATTTGGACAGATTTGTCGTTGTCTTCATCAACGACATGTTGATCTATTCACAAAATTAGGAGGATCATGTTGAACATCTCAGTATAATTCTTCAGATTTTGAAAGAGAAAAAGCTTTACACCAAGTTATCGAAGTGTGAGTTTTGGTTGAACGAAGTTAAATTCTTAGGCCATGTGATTTCAAAGGAAAGAATTGTTGTAGAGCCATCGAAAGTGGAAGCTGTTCTGCAATGGGAAAGGCCAAAGATGGTGACAGAAATCCAAAGCTTTGTAGGATTAGCCGGATATTATAGGAGATTCATCGAAGGATTCTCGAAGATTGCCAGACCTGTCACTCAACTCACGAGGAATAATCAAGCTTTTGAGTGGACGGATGCTTGCGAAGAAAGTTTTCAAGAGCTGAAAAGAAGACTAACTACTTCGCCAGTGTTAGTTCTGCCTGACCCAAGCAAACCATTCGAAGTATACTGTGATGCTTCATACCAAAGACTAGGGTGTGTCCTTATGCAAGGTGGAAAAGTGGTGGCTTATGCCTCGAGACAATTACGAGTGCATGAGAAGAACTATCCAACGCACGACCTGGAGTTAGCTGCTGTGGTATTTACTTTGAAGATATGGAGACATTTCCTCTATGGAGCAATGTTTAACATCTTCAGTGACCACAAGAGCTTGAAGTATTTGTATGACTAGAAAGAGTTGAACATGAGGTAGCGGAGGTGGTTAGAATTCCTGAAAGATTATGATTTCTAACTTCAGTATCACCTTGAAAAGGCCAATGTTGTGGCCGATGCCTTAAGTAGGAAAACGATCAGCGTTTCTACCATGATGATCAGAGAAAAGGATTTGATAGAACAATTCAGAGACATGTGGTCTTTTGTGGAATTAATGCCAGGAAAAATCTGCATGAACATGGTCACTATTTCGAATAATTTGATGAAAGATATCCGAGAAAAGCAGAAGGTTGACAAATTCTTGCAAGAAGAAAAGGAACTGATGAAGCAGGGCGGTATATCAACATTAGAGGAAGGAAGCGATGGAATTTTAAGATTCCAACGTAGAGTCTGTGTGCCTAAGGATGAAGAACTCAGGAAATATATACTTGAATATGCTCATACGACTCAGTTGAGTATGCATCCTGGAATGACCAAAATGTACCAAGATTTGAAAAAGTTATTTTGGTGGCATGGAATGAAAAGAGATATTGCGAGATGCATATCTTCCTGTTTAGTTTGTCAGAAAACAAAGATCGAACATCAAAGACCATCTGGAATGTTACAACCCTTGACTATTCCCGAATAAAAGTGGGATACTATTGCCATGGACTTTATTGTCGGATTATCAAAGACCATAAGACAATATAATTCAATATGGGTAATTGTGGATTGACTTAAAAATCAGCATATTTCTTGCCGATCAACATAAGACATCCATTGGAGAAGTTGACTCAGTTGTACATTGGTGAAATTGTCAGACTACATGGTGTGCCTACAAGTATCGTTTATGACAGAGATCCTAGATTTACATCGAAATTTTGGCAAAGTCTTCAAGAAGCAATAGGGACAAAGCTACATCTGAGTTCTGCTTACCATCCTCAAACTGACGGTCAATCAGATATGACAATTCAATCATTGGAAGATTTGCTGAGAGCTTGTGCCATAGAACAGACTGGAAGTTGGGATGAAATTTTACCATTGGTAGAGTTTACCTACAACAACAATTACCATTCAAGTATTGGGATGGCTCCCTATGAGGCTCTATATGGGCAAAGGTTCAGAACACCTTTATGCTAGTATCAAGATGGAGAGCGGCTCACAGTTGGACCTGATCTTATTCAGCAGATGACTGAGAAGGTCAAGATGATTCAGGAGAAGATGAGAATGGCTCAAAGTCGACAAAAGAGTTATGCGGACAAAAGGAGGAAACCTCTTGAATTTGAGGAAGGAGAATATATGTTTTTGAAAGTCACGCCTACGACTGGGGTCGGTCGAGTTCTCAAATCTAGAAAACTTACTCCAAAATTCCTTGGACCTTATCAAATTCTTCGTCGGATAAGTCTAGTTGCTTATCAAATAGCTTTACCACCTTTTCTTTCAAACCTCCACAATGTTTTTCATGTGTCACAACTTCAAAAATATATTCCTAGCCCTGATCATGTCATAGCACCTGATTCAGTACAATTAAAGGAAAACTTGACTTATGAAACAACTCCTGTAAGGATTGAGGATAGGAGAATAAAGCAACTCAGAGGGAAGGACATTCCATTGGTGAAAGTGATCTGGAACAAAGCAACCGGAGATGCGACATGGGAACTAGAAGACAAGATGAAGGAGTAGTACCCACAATTATTCTAAGGTATGAAAATTTCGAGGCTGAAATTCTTATTTGATGAGGAGAGTTGTAACACCCCAAAATGTATTTATTTTATTATAAATATTCAATAATATTTGTGATTTTTGAGAATTTTTTTGGATTTTTCTGAGAACGTGAAATATTTTAATATTATTTCTCGTTTTGTGTGCAAACTGAGTGGAGCTGGAAAAATGAGATATTTTTCCTGAAAACCTTGATCTTCAGGAATGTCGATGGGGCATCTTACTAAACCCGAGATTGGACACGATTTATGAAATTTCACGTTTTTTGAAAAATTTTATCTGATAAAATAATAAATCATTGTATAATTTTATCCGCCGGACAATTAATACTGACTTCTGTCAACTGTAACAATTATCCATTGGATAATAGTATGTATCAAAAACCTTATCACATTATCTTAATGTAATCCACTTTATTTCTAATCAAATCCACTTTAATTCAAATATATTATAATTTAATCAAAGCTTCTTTGAGAAGCTTTGACCACCAAATGACTTATGTACCCTTGGCTTGTTAGGGAAGCCAATTTTCCCCTTCTCTCTCTCCCACTATAGCGGCAATGCATGCCCAAGGAGAGCAAATTTTTTCTCCCTCACTTAACACATTTTATCAAAATATCTCTCATTTCAGCCTACACTTTCTCTCTCCTCACGTTTCATCTTCATTTCTCTCCTCCTTCTCTCTTCTTCTTCTCCTTCACCTCACGGTTTTGGAGCCCAAAGGAGACCATTTCCTTTCATTTTCTCACTTCACAAACACCATTCTTACATTCCCCTCATCATCCTCTACACTTTCTATTAGGAAAGTTTCTTCAAAATCCATCATCTCCTCCATTGTCTTCCAAGACCAAGCTTCAAACTTTACAGTAAAGTTTCCATTTTTTCTTTTCCTTTTCTTCATTTTCGTGTTCCATGGTCTCATTGGAGACCAAAGATCCATCTTTTTCTAAGCTTGGTGTTGATTCTATGTGTTTAAAATTTGTAGGGTTTTTAGACCCCAAAACCGAAACCACCAAGGAGCAACTAGGAGGCCATTTCCGTGTTCTTCCCTTAGGTAAAAGGGAGATTTACTTACTTCAACCATTATTGGTGGTGAGAAGACCCTTGTGTGATTGTTGATAGAGAAATCCATATTTGAATGCTTACTTTGTTTGATGATTTTGCATGTTTATGTGTTCTTGATTGAGGTTGATGTTTGAATGATGATTTTGAATACATTGGGGGTGTTGGAATGTTTAATAATGTTAGAATTAATAAATAGAAAATTTGAGGGTTTCCTATACTAATGTGAGGCCACGGTTTTGGCCTTGGATTTTAAGGGATTAGATTGATTTTGTGTGAGATAAGATTTGAGTGATTAGGTATCAAGTGATTAATGCATAAAATAGAAAGAAATTGGAACTTTGAAGACCTAGGGAGGCCACGGTTTTTAGAGAAAATTTTGGGTTCAAATGATGCCTTGGTGCATCTTTGGAACTTAAGAACTTAGAGATATGCATAATCCTTAATGAGATGGAAGAATTAAATTGAGTAATAACTCTTAAGAGAGAGCCACGATTTCTAAGGGTTATTTAACTTGAAATTCTCATAATTGACTAAACTTTAAGACATTAGAAATGTAGATCCATAGGATGGACTTGTGATAATTGATGAACCATATATAAATAAATGTTGATGTTGAGAATTGGTTCTATGTTATTGTGAGTCCCTATGTGGGACTAAGTACTTGATGAAATTATGACTTGTTGATATTGAGAAATGATCATATGCCATTATGGTATGCTTTATGATTAATATGTATCATTGATAAACATACATGATGTACATTGCGTCTTCATGCATATGTGTTGTCCGTTGGACATTATGGCAAAGGCGATGTATGCCTAAGAGATTGAATAACACCTATGTGCAGGTGCAAGTAGACTAAGCGTAAGGTCATAGTAGTTGGCCTTGGGGGCGTCAGGGTGCGGGTGTCTCACAATAGACAATGGTAGCTCCATTGGGGCCGTGGGATAGACCGATGCAAACACACTAACGATCCATTCTGAGACGTTGTCCTATATCGCGATCAACTGTTGAGGTGCCATGTATAAGCCGTATTGCGCAAATATTTTTATGAGATGAAGCACATTAATTTTTTAGGCTAACGAGATACTGGCATGACTCCTTGATCATTCTCTCCGAAATATTGATGTCTAGCTCCATGGGGTAGGATTTTTGGTACTGTAATGCATTGTGCACTGTCAGTTGTCAGTCTCATATCGCATTGAGTAGAACACTTATGATTGTTAAAATATCTACTTTACTGTCGATACAGCTACCTGGTTTGATAAACTGTTTACTACTTGAGATTCTGCTATTATTTCTCTTTTATTGCTTACTTGATTATTACTATCATTTTTAATTATTCTGTTGATAAATATATGTATTGTAATGTTATATGGGCGTCCAATGCCGTTCTGTTTTCTTGCTGCTATTTTGGTAATGAAAACTGGGTGTCTCACCTCTTTTCTGTATATCTGTGCTTCTGTTTTAAATTATGTATTACCGAGAAGACACTCGTGAGGAAGAAAAGGAAGCGCCTGAGTTTCCTGGCTTTTGGCCCGACTATGATTAGTGCTGATCAGAGATGTCTTCGCGTCCGCGCCAATTTTTAGGGTGTGCTAGGATGACCTTTCATGGAGGACCCGATTGTTGGCATATTAACTTGAGCACGGATCAATGCATCTATCACTGGGAGCTGACTGTGTCTTTGGCGTGGGGCCGCTACGACCCGCCTATTTTTGACTTCACA
The DNA here is from genome assembly GCA_029884605.1 of Ormosia emarginata. Taxonomy (NCBI): domain Eukaryota; kingdom Viridiplantae; phylum Streptophyta; class Magnoliopsida; order Fabales; family Fabaceae; genus Ormosia; species Ormosia emarginata. The sequence goes on along the minus strand of JAQQTP010000081.1, from coordinate 4,894,080 downwards.
ACCTTTGTTCATTTAGAATTTTACTTGCCTGTTAGAGATGTGTGGGATGATCTTTATTATACCCCACAAGAGGACTCTTTCCTCTCCACTGCTCGGGCTTCTGCTCAAAATTCGGTCGCTCCGATGGCGATATCATCAGATGAGGAGGACCTTGCTACGGTCCCTTCTCGTCAGTCTTAGGGGCTGATACTTTCGGTGGCTACTAATGGCTAACCGTTTATCTTTTTGGGAAGCCTGACATTTTGCTGTACTTGATGGGTGTATATTTGTATCATCTCGGGTGGGCACATCTTTTGCTTTTTTGTATAATTTATGATGTAATTAAATAGGCTGATGCATATAAATATATAAATATAAATGTTATGTATTAATGTATGGTTTAGTTTATGTCGGTTTTCACTGCGACTATTTTAACTATTATCTCGCTATGAAAAGAACCTTTAAGTTAACTTTTTCGACACTACTTAGTAATAATACAATTTATTACAAAAATATATATATATAATGCCATTTAAAAGGAACCTATACACCTATAAAATGAACCGAGTCTTAATCTACAACGTAATTATTTTCCGCAATTTATTTCATTCTCAGTTCACTATGGTGTGACGTTCCTTCTTCGTGAGATAAGAAAAAGAGACGTTTCTAAAGAACTACATGACTTTGAGTTCATCATTGCACTCGGGGATACGTAGGAGCAGAATCTATATTTTTTCAAGCCAAAAATTAAATTTTCACAATTTGGTCATTTCTTTTCTTTCTTTTCTTAAAATAAAGGGTTACAGTGTCTTTTTACGAGGAGTAAAATAATTTATTTAAGATTATCAAGTTTTGCACAACTGACTTAAGGTACCGTCTTAGGAAAGGTGTGTTAGAGGTGCGGTGAGATTAGGTTTCCACCCTTTCCTATGCATAACTGACTCCCGAATCCAATCTGATTTTCAAAGACTATTTTCTAAGAAAGGTTTTTCCAATTTTTTTCCTAATTCAAATAAAATTGGTGGTGACTCCATTTTCATCTTTAAAATTCCAGTAAGTTGTTATTTCGCCGCGATCCCGATCGCGACATTAATCTAAAAATTTAAATACAGAAAAACAAAAAAAACAAATTCATCAATTAGTTTACGCATTTTATTTCGCTATTGCTTCTTGCTTCTTTTTAGCTCGCCTTTGGTTTTCTCTTATTATTCTTTCAATCTCCAGATCAAATAGCAGTGAACTAGGGTCACTTATATCTCACATAAAACAAAATACTACTAATGATTATAAATAGAAATTAACAATTAAAGCAAAAGTAACAAAACAAAAAAAAAAACAAAGCCTAGAGTAGTACTCTTCCTAGATACTAATGATATTGATAAAAGCCTAATTCCCTGGCAATAGTGCCAAAAACTTGATCGCCACATGTGATTATGTATTAATTTAGGCCATATTACCACAAGTACACAAATCAAACAAGTAATAAAGAGTGAGTAGAATATTGTTCCCATAAGAAATTAGTTTACCAAGTACCACTTCTCTAATATTAATACTATTTAATCAACCAATAATTAAGAGTGATTCAAAGCAATTAAAGATACAAAATTATAAAAAAATATAAATGCACAAAAACGCACAAAATTAAGAGGGAAAAGATAGAACAAAGCACACAAATGCAAAACACATTAAGAATGTAAACACATGAAATTAAAATACTAGGGATATGACTTCACTTAATTCAACAATTTATCATAGACAATAGAGTAGTTTGGGACTTTCATTCTAATTAATTTTTAGTCATTCAATTGATGGGGAGAATCCCTTAATTAATTAAAACTCAATTCCTTGGCGAGTTAATTCTCTTTAATTAATTAAAGCCTAGTCAATTTCTTGATCTAAACCCTAACTCTTAAAGGCATGGCTTTCACTCTATGGATTCTGATGGAAAATACCACAATTCTCCCATATAACCTATAACCTTTATTCCTAGATGATTATAAATCTTGGCACTTATTATTTATAGTGTAAGTCATATACAAACCTTCTAGTTCTACACACATCTCACTAGATTAATTTATGAGTGGCAAATTCATAAAAACATTAAGAACCAAAGAAATTAATTAAAAATCTAATCTTAATACATGTCAATTGAATCAAGTTACATCTTTACCCTACAAACACATAAATTTAGCTACTCATAACAAAAGATAAAAAGAGATAGGAAGAGGAAAAAGAATTCATCATGATAGAACTGTAGAGAAGAAACCAAAGCGCCTTCAATGGTGATTCGATCTCCAACTCTATGAGAGCTCCATGACAGATCCTTCTCCTCTCCTAGGACTTGTCCCCTAGCTGCCTTTGAGCCTCCAAAACTTTATATTTTTTGAATATTTTCTGAACAAAAAGAGAGCTCATTTGCTAAACTTTTTTTTCCCTTTTTATAGAAAAGCTGACAATTTTTCATATCTAAATTACATGATTTTTCTCACCTTACATATGGCCAAACTTGCCCTCGATCTCATCAGAGAAGCTATAGGATTTTCTGTTAGTTTTTCAATGCCATAAACAAAGCATCAATCTTATCTTTGTAACCCAAGATATGGCTCCATTACAGAGGAATGCTCAGGATGCTGTTAGAATCTAAATTTTACTCCAAATCTAATATCTTTGTGGATCCTTATCCAATCTCCAATCTAAGATTTTGCGTCCAATTAGAACTCTAATTAGCATATAAGAATAGGATAAGAATTCTTCAGATATTTTTCTTTAGTAATTTCTTATTTTTGTACAAAATCTGATGATTTATCCTAAAGATTCAAATATGACTAGGTGAAGAGATAATTATTTAAAAATAATTAAGAATAAATAAAAATAAACAAAAACTAAATAAAAATAAATTAAAAGTCCTAATAAATAAATCCAAAATATCAATGTATTTTACACTCATCAAATACCCCCAAACTTAAATATTGCTTGTCCCCATGCAATGAAAAAGAATGAAACTAAGGGTAAAACTCATCTTTTTGAGGTGAAGCAAATGCAAAGGCTTTTTTAAAAAAAAAATCCCAACTCCAAAAAGCAATTCAAAGCTTGAATGATCAATCACTCTCTCATGTATTCATGCCTTACTCAAGTATATATCAACGATCAAGATAATTTTTTATTAAAAAGGTTTCATAAAACTCAAAACTCTCTTGACAATCACTCATTTTTTAAGTGACTCCTAATCATCTCCGCATATCACTAGGCAATAATGCTACACAATTCTTCACTAATCCAAGTCTATCCCAAGCTAAGATATTTTATTTCGTCTTTCCTCTCTTGTGAAGTTTGGTGCGAAAATGTCTGAGTTGACGATTCACCACCGATTCGTATTCACAATTTGAAATTTTAGAGGGGAACAAAAAAATCAAGCGCAGTGTGTGTCTAAGTTTACGACTCACCACTGCTTTTATAAGCTTTTCCTTTTATCATTAATTTTTTTAAATTTCACCACCCTCAAACTTATACTCTTTTATCACTTGGGTGGTGAAAACTCCTTAATTCAACTTTTTAATTTTCTTAGCTTAAAACTTCCTAGAACCAGCTTAAAAAAGAGTAGAATAACTGTCTAAGATTAGGGAAGAATCCTAAAAAATCATATAATAAACAATGATCATTTCAAGAGATAATAATTCAGCAAAACAGGCTTTTCAATTCAAATTCACTCAATTGACAAATATATACCAAGAGGATATTAATAAAATCAAGAATTTTTTTTTTACATTCACACTTATCAAAGCTTTACTCCAAAATATTCATTAATGCACTTTGCAATTTGCATCAAATTTAAAAAAGAATGGGTTTATTTCCTAATTTTTATACATTTTTTTAAAAAAAATCTTTTTTTTGTTGACCAACACTATATACATCTCCCTGCAAAGGCTCCGAACTCAAAAAGGCACTTAAGTCAACTCAAATTAAAAAAAAAAGCAAAATTAACATAAAAATTTGAGGGCGTGTAAATGAATGCAACCCAACCCCCAAACTTAAAAGTTGACATTGTCCCCAATGTCACAAATAAAGAACATACCTCAAGATATTCAGTTGAAACAAATCAAGCACAATAGGAGGTGGAAAGAATTATCTCAAACAAACCATCAAGTTCATTGTTAGCAAATGCAAACAAATGAGTTCACAAAATAATCAATTAAGTACAACATAAATATAGCAATTTATCAACAATTGAAGCATCAACAATCACTGTTTAGCAAGGGATATTAATACCATTTACTTTCAATATATCAAGTCTTAAATTCAGTTATTAGGTTGTAAAGTATTAGGCTTCATCTTTCATTCATTAACCTAAAGCCTAAGATTATGCGAATATGGGATCCAACATATCAGAAGCATTAAGTACACTAAGAATAAATTAAAATCTCGGTCAAACAAGTACTAGACAAATCAATTCCTTATTGCACAACAATCATAATTATCATGCCACTAATTTCAATCCATAATAGGGATCACTAGAATCTATAGATGTTGGGTGATGGAAAATGTAACATCCTAACATTAGTACTAATAATATATTTGGAATCATGCTTTAGTTGTTAGGATTAGGTATGTCACTTATAAATATCATTAATCTTTTTTAGCAAACAAAACAAGGATATACGAAAATATATGAGTCTGTCTCAGGAATATATTATATATACTCGATGTTCTCAATAAACATAATTGTACAATATATACAAGATTGGCTTATATAACACAATTTCTACAAACTATACATAATTATTATATGTAATACAAAATAGGGATCAATCTACTCCTCTGTCGTGTTCTTCATTAATCAATCGTGGCTGAAGATCTCTTTCCTAGAATTATCATGGAAATTCAAACAAGTGGGGTGAGAATTATACAATTCTCAGTAGTTTATATAAAATCATGTCAGCATAATAATTCTAGCTGTTTCGGAGAAAAAATAAAGTAAATCTCAAATGATAATTTTTATAGAATGGTGGCTAATTTCAAAACTTTGTCCTTTCTCTTCCCAAAACAGAGGTTCAATTATATCATTCAACAAAATCAGTTGTATTCTCCAATCAATCATCATATCTCATCATATCCTTAATATCGTATAAAAAAATTAATCAAAGATAAGCTCACATGATAAAGCTAATCTTATGGTTGTCTTTCATTAATAATGATAATTTATCATTCATTAAAATGGTATAAAGGGAATGTACATCCATGCAATACTGTTCACTTGGTAGTAGTATGCTTTTAGGTTGGTGCACTTCAATATATTTGTAACAGTCTTATCTTATTACACAGAGCTACTCTGAGTAACCCAAGTCACAACAAATGAGGGAGTGTCCATCCTTATTTTTAAGTTATGAGTAGAGAAGGAGTGTCCATCCTAAACTATTTTGATAGAGAGGGTATCATCCTTTCTCACACTATCATTAATCTAGGATCACCTCAAGTAGAGAGGAAGTGTCCATCCTCAACTACTTTTCATATGGGGAGAACTCAGGTAAAGAGGGAGGGAGTGTTCACCCTTAACCTCAATTACTCTAATAGTAAGGAAGTGTTCATCCTCAACCACCATTATCAAAGTCTTACCCTATGTATGAGGATAGTTTCCTAGATAATGGGTTACCCTTGAAAGTCCCTTTCCATCTTTAGTTCATCTTGAGTATCAAATTTATCATGCATGCAACAAGATGCACAAAGTGATTATTTCCATCATGGGTAATGAAACACCGAAAACTTTCTATTTATCAAACAGTAATTTTGACAGTCAACAGAATTCTACTGTTTAGTGATTTCTGTGTACTATAAAATTATTTTGAATATTTTATCTGCATATTTGACCATTTTGAGTAATTTGCTCCGTGTCAGGAAAATAATAATTTTCAGGCCGAAAAAATTTACGTAAGTTAATTTTTACTGTTTAGTCCTAACTAATTTATGTAATCTGGGTTGATATTTGTGAGTTTTCTAATTTTTGTGATTTTATGGGTGATTTTGAAATTTTTACTGTTTGTGGGCCCCACGAGGTGTATGTGGGCCCAGGTGGCCATACGTGGGCCCAGGTGGGTCCCGCAAAGTGAAAATTTTTCTACGCATAGAAAAATTTGTACTGTTTAGACGGAGGCAGGGGATCTTACTAAACCTGAATCCGGAAACAGTTTTAGAAAATTTCCTTTACTGTACTTTATACTGTATTTAATTATCAAACGATAAAAATACAGTAAATATATTCTTTTGTAGGGTTATAACAGATAAAAAAATAAAATTCTATATTGTTAAGTCAACATTAGTGGTTTGGATATCCACTATCGATTTAATCACCGTTGGAAATTTAATCTTGATTTAATTAACAGTGGAGATTTGATCTTAAAAGTGAATAGGATCAATTATAACTGTTGGATGGAAATTAAATCAAGGGTATCGATTTAGTCTTATAAATGTCTATGACCATTATGAACCCTTGGATGGAAAATTAATCAATGGTGGAGATGGATCATTAATGACCATTGGATTTGGATTTAGATCAATGGTGGAGAATTGGTCATCAAAAATGACTACAACCATTTTGGACCCTTGGATGTAAAGTTTGAAGGTGTAATCTTGACCCTTCATTTTGGAGACACATTCAATGGTTAGGATTGCAAACAAAAATGATCCAATGGCTCAAATGAAGTCTTCTATCTATAACCTAAACCTAGTAGCTAATTTTTAATCCAAACCATTCTTTTAATCAATGGTTAGGATGACTTATAGTGATGGTTATGAAATTTGTCACATTTGGAGTGCAAGATGAGGAGGGGGACGGTTTGGAGAAGCAAGGAAGAGGGGAGACAACTTAGTGTAGGCTTTTTAGGCCAAAGAAAAAAGGAAGACAATAGCCAAGTGTCAAGACCATTTCCTATTGATCATTAATGATCATGTTCTTCAAACTTCACTTTACACTTCTCTCCAATGCATGCTACAGCAATATCACTTTGAAGACCAAGAAAATTCATTTCTACACTTCATATTATCACTTCTTCACCTTTTCCACTTAAGCTTCAAGAAACAAAACCAAAGAAAACTCCATTCTCTCTCCCAAAAGAAGACCATTCGGCCAAGCACTCTAATCCTCTCCTCCATCACTCTTTAATTTCATACAACCTAGTTTCTTGAATCCTTACCTTATTCTAAACAACTTTCATGTTAAAGACTTTCTCAAAATCTTCCACCTTGAAGGACTTTTACTAAGATCAAGTTCTACAGTTTTTGTTGGTGAAGTGTAAGGAAACTCCATTTATTCTTTTCTTTTTCATGTTCTAAACCATGTTTGATCCATGGTTCTTCTTATTCAAGCTTGATATACTAATTTTCTTGTATTTGTTTCATGTTTAAGAACTTGTGTTGGTGGAGATCTTGTTCAAAACACAAAGCAACAAGCTTTTTGGTGGTTCTTCAAGAGGTAAGAGGGAGATTCATCTCACCAACCAAGCATGGTGGTGAGAGATGGTTTTATATTTGATGAATGGTGAATCCATGTGAGGATTCCTATCCATGGTCATGTAATAATTTATGTGTGTTATGTGCTTTGCATGATTTACTTGTGTATGCATGCTTAGTATGATTTTTATTTGTTTATATGGTATGCTTATAATATGCATGATGATATATGTTCAATATATTATGATGGATGTATGTTGAAATAAGCAAAATTTTGGCTCCAAAGGCCATGGAGGAGGTCACAGTTTTGAACTTCCAAGACTAAGGTTTTTATTGAAATTTTTCAAGGACTATGGAGTTAATTTTAATCCTTGAACTAAAGCAAATTTCGGTTAAGACATCAACCAAATTGGTATTCACAAAAATTATATTTTCATAAATGATAAAATTGAATGATTTGAGAAGTAAAGAAAAGAAACAAAAGGGTTTGTTTTGTAAAAAGAATGCACACGGTTTTTGGAGTGGAGTTTTCATGAATTTATTTTGTATAGAAACAAGAATGGAATTTATTTTAGCTAGAAGAAAAATATTTCATGGTTCCAATGGCCATCTATAAGGTTTTGATAATTTAGAAAAATGTTTTGATGTTATAAAATATAAGAATTTTCGAATAAGGATTTTGGAAAGGGAATTAAAGTGTTATCAAGGGAAATTTTCATAAATGAAAGAAAAAGGAGATTGAAAGTGTTGAACTTCAAATTATTTTAAAGAGAATTAATTTTTAGAAGTGATTTAGAAATATAAAAGAAAACGCTTTGTAACTTAAATTTACTAATGTAGAATTTATTTATTGGGTTTTGGAAAACATTAGGAAATTTAAAATTTGAAACAATCAACTAAATGTGATTTTGTAAAAATTAAATCAATGAAAAGTGATTTTGAGAAAATATATTACGGAAAAGAATTTTTGACTAAGAATAGGAATAAAATAAAGTAAGAAATTATATTATTGTAAGAGAAGTCCAAAATAATATTTTTAAAGTTAAGAAATATTTTACGAAGGATAAAAACGGTAAAAAATGATTTATCTAACTTAAAAACGTAATTTTTAAGTTACGCGATTTGAAAAAAATGTTAAAATATTTCTACACAATTTTTAAAGCATTTAAATATTTTACACGATCGAAATATTGTAGAAAAATCACTATGCCATTTAAAAACGAAAGAATATTTTTACGCGTTTTAGATTACAGTAGAAAATTGTTACGCAATTTTTTTAAACGTAATAGAAATGTTACAAATCGTTGTTTACGTAATAAAATATTACATGACTGTAAAAATGTGACAAAAATATTTTACGAATAAATCCATTTTACAAACGTCAAATAGTATTTGAACCTGGTATGAGAAATTATGTGATTTACCTTTGGTTGGTAATTGGTGCATTACACATGCATTGAAAATGGTTCGATGGACTGTATATGGCTAATTGCTTAGGAGAAACGTACACCTCTTGAGTGAGTGCGATACGCGTAGTGTAGGTCACTCGTTGACCTTGGGGGCATCGGAGTGCGGGTTGCTCACAATGGGCAGTTGGTAGCTCTTCTGTACTGTGGGTTAGATCGATGCAACACACTGATGATCCGGACCGAGACACTATTCTTAATCGAGATCTGACAAAGACTGTCGTGTATATGCTAGATGTGCAAGATATAATTATAGCACTTGGTCTGAGGCACGTGGTACCGGCAGATCTTTGCGATCAATTTCTCCGACCTGAGTTTAGCTCCATAGAGTAGGAAATCGAGTCTATGTGTTCATGCATTAACATAAATGCTCACATCTGTGAAATATAATAGTTGTGAAATATTGATTATGACAATTATACTTTTTAAAATATCTGCTTAGTGTAGATGGCATTTTCCTGTAATTATTAAATGTTAATTTTGATTGATAATATGTTGATGCCATATTTGTAATATGATATGTTTATATGGGATGCTATTATGTTATCTCTATGCTACCATATTGGTATTGGCGTAGGTGATCTCACATCTTTGTATGTATATTTGTATATTGTATTTATAATTAGCTGAAGACGTTGAGAAAGAAATAGTACAAGAAGGAGAAGAAGAACTACTTCTCACGTCTGGGAACGTAGAATTTTGAGAAGATGGAGATGCCCAGCTTCCTAGGATACGTGACGTTACAGTTTCGCGGAGGCCCGGAGGCGTGGCATGTTCATTTGGATCGACAGTGTATATTTTATATAGGGGATCTGAACATTACCTACAGTAGGCTTGAACAAGGGAACCCCTACTTTAGTGTCAATATTTATGTACAGTTAGAGTTTCCACTATCCATTTGGCAGTACTGGGGAGCTTACTACCGTACTCCTAGTGCGATAAGTATTGTGTTGTCTGCGCGGACACCTGTCCGTAGAGCTTCACGTAATAACGGGTTCCTATCTGCTGAGGAATCTGAGGAGGACTCATCTGAGGGTTCTGCTGTTTAGTCAGACTTGGGCAATATGTGAGTCTTTATGTTTAATTACTTTGAGAACTTGGTCTGTATATAAATAATCCTGACAGTACGTGTGTAATGTATAATGATGTAAATTATGTGTGATAATGTATTATATTTTTATTTTTCGCTAAGTTTATTTTATTGTCATCAAAGAAAAAAAATTTACAATTCGTATTTTTATTATAACATCACTTTTCATGATATTGAGGGTATTTGGGTAATTAAGTAACATAAATGTGGCACCCTACGGTGGGTGTTACATTAGTTGGTATCAGAGCCCAAGTTAGAGTCTTTTGGGGTTTGTGGCTAGGTCTGTCTTGTTTGTGTTGTGTAACTCTCTGTTATTGTTTTATGAAAAGAAACAATATTGTTTGAAGATTAATCTTGCTTTCTTTGTATTGTCCAGTTTGAGTAGGAAAAAAATAATGACTGGACGAGGACGAGGACGTGGGAATACTAGCACAGATATGGAACTTAATGGGAATGATAATTTGAACATGGCTACAGCTGTAGCAGCAATGCAAAGAATGGCGGAAGTGATTGCACAGCAAAATCAAAGGGCTAATGAAAATGTTCACAGTTTATCAGAGTTTCGAAGGAATAATCCACCGAAGTTTCGTGGAGAGTTTGATCCAGAGAAAGCTGAACTTTGGATCCAAGAACTTGAAGAGATATTTGATGGTATGGGTTGTGCTGATGAACGGAAGCTTACGTTGGCAACATTTATGCTGGTAGGAGATGGTGAACATTGGTGGGCAGGAGCTAGAAGACTGTTGGAAGCTAAAGGAAAGATGGTGACATGGCAACTTTTTAAGCAAAAATTTCTGGAGAAATATTTTCCAGCAAGTGTGAGGCATATGAAGGAAATGGAATTTCTAAGTTTACGACAAGGATTGATGTCTGTCAGTGAGTATGCGGCAAAATTTGAAAGTCTATCTCAGTTTTCAAGATATTTGCAGATGAACCCAGATGAGGGCTGGAAATGCAGGAAATTGGAGAAAGGATTAAAGCTGGATATTAAGAGAGCTTATCGATGCTGGAGATTAATCAATTTCTAACTTTGATTGAAAAATGTCATAAAGTTGAAGAGATTGATCATCAACGTGCGGCAAGGAATAAGAATTTTGGACCTGCAAAGTTCCAAAAAGGGAAGAATAATCAAGCAAATCGCTCTCAGCAAAAGCCGTATATGAAACCGGCAGGAGGTCAGAACAAGAAGCAATTTGTAAGTGGAAGTTCTAGCGGCAATAAGGCAAGTCAAGCTGGGACTCCTATTCAATGTTTTAAATGTGGGAAGGATCATCTCACGAAGGATTGTCAACATAAGGAAGTTGTTTGTTTTAAGTAAGGCAAGCTTGGACATTTCTCCAAAGACTGTGATCAGATAAAGAAGGAAACCTCTATGGGAAACATCCGTGCTGCCAGACCACAGGTGGGTGGTCGTGTCTATACAATAAACGGGGAGGAAGCCGCTAAATCTGAGGATTTGGTAATGGAGGAGGGTGCTATTGAAGGTAATCCTTTAACCATACTTTATGATTCAGGAGCAACACATTCTTTCATTGCATGTGATTGCGTTGAGCGTTTGGGATTGACTGTGACTGCTTTGCCATATGATTTGATTTGAGTGTTGCTACTCCTACTGATAAGCCTGTAGTTACCTCAACAGTATGCCTGAATTGTCCTGTCTGCATTAGGGCTAGAATCTTTTATGTGGATTTGATCTGTTTGCCTCTTTCCAAGATTAATGTAATCTTGGGAATGGATTGGTTGTCTTCTAACCATATCCTGATTGATTGTTCGAATAAGACATTAGTATTTCCTAAGGCTAAGGATTCTAGATTCCTAACGGCTACTCAAGTGGAAGCTTGTCTGAAAGAAGGAGATTGTGGGTATTTGTTATTATCTTCTTTGGAGGGGCAATGTGAAGATGTCTTGAAGGATATTTTCGTGGTCAACAAATTTCCTGAGGTATTTCCTGAAGATATACCTGGACTACCACCAGAAAGGGAAATCGAGTTTGCCATTGATCTTGTACCTGGAGCTGGACCGATATCTATAGCGCCCTATCGGATGTCGCCAGTAGAATTAGCCGAACTGAAGAAACAACTGGAGGATTTATTGGAGAAACAATTTGTGAGACGTAGTGTGTCACCATGGGGAGCTCCAGTCTTATTGGTTAAGAAGAAGGATGGGACTTCACGTCTATGTGTAGACTATCGGCAATTGAACAAGGTTACGATTAAGAATAAATATCCACTTCCAATGATAGATGATCTGATGGATCAATTGCGAGGTGCCGCAATATTTTCTAGGATTGATCTACGTTCTGGATATCACTAGATACGTGTGAAAGTGGAGGATATTCCCAAGACTGCATTCCGGACGCGCGATGGGCATTATGAATATCTTGTGATGCCATTCGGTGTAACAAATGCACCAGCCATATTCATGGACTTCATGAATAGAATTTTTCGTTCATACTTGGATAAGTTTGTGGTCGTCTTTATTGATGACATTTTGATCTATTCTCGAAATCAGGAGGAACATGCTGAACATCTTAGGGTGGTTCTTTAGATTTTGAGGGAAAATAAGTTATATGCCAAGTTATCCAAATGTGAATTTTGGTTGAGCAAAGTTCAATTTTTGGGACACGTAATATCGAAGAATGGAATTAAAGTTGATGCTTCCAAGGTGGAGACAGTTTTGGAGTGGGAAAGACCAAAGACTGTAATAGAAATCCATAGTTTTATCGGATTAGCTGGTTAATATAGACGGTTCATTGAGGGGTTTTCAAAGATCGCAGGACCTCGCACCCAACTTATACGAAAGAATCAACCATTCGTGTGGACTGATGCATGCAAAGAAAGTTTTCAATAGTTGAAAAGACGATTGACTACTTCACCGGTATTGATTCTACCTGATCCAAACGAACCTTTCGAAGTATATTGTGATGCTTCATACCAAGGATTGGGTTGTGTACTTATGCAGAATCATAAAGTGGTGGCTTATGCTTCAAGGCAATTGAAAAATCATGAGAGGAATTATCCAACTCATGACTTGGAGTTGGCAGCTGTGGTGTTTGCGTTGAAAGTGTGGAGACATTTTCTCTATGGAGCTACGTTCACTGTTTTTAGTGATCATAAAAGTTTAAAATATCTGTTTGACCAAAAAGAGTTGAACATGAGGCAAAGGCGTTGGTTAGAGTTTCTGAAGGATTATGACTTTCAATTGCGGTATCATCTCGGAAAGGCGAATGTCGTAGCGGATGTGTTGAGTAGAAAAATACTTAGTGCTTCTGCTATGATGATCAAAGAGAAGGAGTTGATAGAAGAATTTTGGGATATGCGATTATCTGTGAAATTGACGCCAGGCAAGATGCGTTTAAACATGATCACCATTTCAAATGATTTGATGGATAGAATTATTGAAGGACAAAATAGTGATTAGTATTTGCAAGAAGCAAAAGAAGCTAAGAGCCAAGGAGCAGTGTTGGAATTTAGCGAAGGTGCTAATGGAATTTTGATGTTTCAAGGAAGAGTTTGTGTGCCTAATGATCCAGATCTTAGGAGATTAATTTTGGATGAAGCCCACAGGAGTAAGTTGAGTATGCATCCAGGAGCCACAAAGATGTACCAGGATTTAAAACAATTATATTGGTGGCAAGGAATGAAGAAAGATGTTGCAGAGTATGTATCATCCTGTTTAGTTTGTCAAAAGGCTTAGGTGGAACATCAAAGACCTTCGGGAATGTTGCAACCTTTGCCTATTCCTGAATGGAAATGGGATGACATAGCAATGGATTTTGTGATGGGACTACCAAAGACTCGGAAGGGTCGTGATGCCATTTGGGTAATTGTTGATCGGCTTACAAAGTCAGCGCACTTTTTGCTGATTAATATTAAATACTCAATGGAAAAGTTGGCCTAAGTGTACATCAGTGAAATTGTTAGACTTCATAGTGTACCATCCAGTATTATTTCGGATCGAGATCCAAGGTTTACGTCGAGATTTTGGAATAGTTTGTAAGAAGCGATGGGAACAAAGCTACGTTTAAGTTCTGCTTACCATCCCCAAACAGATGGTCAGTCAGAAAGAACAATTCAGTCTCTAGAATATTTATTGAGAGCTTGTGTACTGGAGCAAACTGGAAGTTGGGATGAATTCTTGCCATTGATAGAATTCACATATAACAACAGTTTCCATTCAAGTATAGGGATGACACCCTATAAGGCATTATATGGGAGGCGATGTAGAACACCGTTGTGTTGGTATCAGGACGGTAAGAGTGCTATGTTAGGACCAGAGATTGTCCAACAGACAACTGAGAAAGTGAAGATGATTCAAGATAACATGAGAGTGACCCAAACTCGGCAAAAGTTGTTATACTGATAAAAGGAGAAAATCTCTTTAGTTTGAAGAAGGTGACCATGTATTTTGCGAGTGACGCCTATGACGGGTGTTGGACGAGTGCTTAAGTCCAAGAAGCTTACTCCAAAATTTATTGGGCCGTATCAGATTTTACGTCGGGTAGGTCCGGTGGCATATCAAATTGCATTACCACCTTTTTTTGTCAAATCTTCACAATGTATTTCACGTATCACAACTACGGAAATATATTTCTGATCCTACTCATGTTATCAAGCCAGACACAGTACAGCTGAAGGAAAATTTAACCTATGAAACATTTCCAGTTAAGATTGAAGATCGAAAAACAAAGCAACTTTGAGGTAAGGAAATTTCATTGGTTAAAATTGTTTGGGATGATGTAAGCGAGGAAGCTACATGGAAACTAGAAGAAAAGATAAAAGAACAGTATCCCTATTTATTCTGAGGATGTGAAATCAAGTTCATCAAGTTTCGAGGACGAAACTTTTGTTAGAGGGGGAGAGTTGTAACACCGAAAACTTTCTATTTATCAAACAGTAATTTTGACAGTCAACAGAATTCTACTGTTTAGTGATTTCTGTGTACTGTAAAATTATTTTGAATATTTTATCTGTATATTTGACCATTTTGAGTAATTTGCTCCGTGTCAGGAAAATAATAATTTTCAGGCCAAAAAAATTTACGTAAGTTAATTTTTACTATTTAGTCTAAATTAATTTATGTAATCTGGGTTGATATTTGTGAGTTTTCTAATTTTTGTGATTTTATGGGTGATTTTGAAATTTTTACTGTTTGTGGGCCCCACGAGGTGTATGTGGGCCCAGGTGGCCATACGTGGGCCCAGGTGGGTCCCGCAAAGTGAAAATTTTTTTACGCATAGAAAAATTTGTACTGTTTAGACGGAGACAGGGGATCTTACTAAACCTGAATCCGGAAACAGTTTTAGAAAATTTCCTTTACTGTACTTTATACTGTATTTAATTATCAAACGATAAAAATACAGTAAATATATTCTTTTGTAGGGTTATAACAGATAAAAAAATAAAATTCTATACTGTTAAGTCAACATTAGTGGTTTGGATATCCACTATCGATTTAATCACCGTTGAAAATTTAATCTTGATTTAATTAACGGTGGAGATTTGATCTTAAAAGTGAATAGGATCAATTATAACCGTTGGATGGAAATTAAATCAAGGGTATCGATTTAGTCTTATAAATGTCTATGACCATTATGAACCCTTGGATGGAAAATTAATCAATGGTGGAGATGGATCATTAATGACCATTGGATTTGGATTTAGATCAATGGTAGAGAATTGGTCATCAAAAATGACTACAACCATTTTGGACCCTTGGATGTAAAGTTTGAAGGTGTAATCTTGACCCTTCATTTTGGAGACACATTCAATGGTTAGGATTGCAAACAAAAATGATCCAATGGCTCAAATGAAGTCTTCTATCTATAACCTAAACCTAGTAGCTAATTTTTAATCCAAACCATTCTTTTAATCAATGGTTAGGATGACTTATAGTGATGGTTATGAAATTTGTCACATTTGGAGTGCAAGATGAGGAGGGGGACGGTTTGGAGAAGCAAGGAAGAGGGGAGACAACTTAGTGGAGGCTTTTTAGGCCAAAGAAAAAAGGAAGACAATAGCCAAGTGTCAAGACCATTTCCTATTGATCATTAATGATCATGTTCTTCAAACTTCACTTTACACTTCTCTCCAATGCATGCTACGGCAATATCACTTTGAAGACCAAGAAAATTCATTTCTACACTTCATATTATAACTTCTTCACCTTTTCCACTTAAGCTTCAAGAAACAAAACCAAAGAAAACTTCATTCTCTCTCCCAAAAGAAGACCATTCGGCCAAGCACTCTAATCCTCTCCTCCATCACTCTTTAATTTCATACAACCTAGTTTCTTGAATCCTTACCTTATTCTAAACAACTTTCATGTTAAAGACTTTCTCAAAATCTTCCACCTTGAAGGACTTTTACTAAGATCAAGTTCTACAGTTTTTGTTGGTGAAGTGTAAGGAAACTCCATTTATTCTTTTCTTTTTCATGTTCTAAATCATGTTTGATCCATGGTTCTTCTTATTCAAGCTTGATATACTAATTTTCTTGTATTTGTTTCATGTTTAAGAACTTGTGTTGGTGGAGATCTTGTTCAAAACACAAAGAAACAAAGCTTTTTGGTGGTTCTTCAAGAGGTAAGAGGGAGATTCATCTCACCAACCAAGCATGGTGGTGAGAGATGATTTTATATTTGATGAATGGTGAATCCATGTGAGGATTCCTATCCATGGTCATATAATAATTTATGTGTGTTATGTGCTTTGCATGATTTACTTGTGTATGCATGCTTAGTATGATTTTTATTTGTTTATATGGTATGCTTATAATATGCATGATGATATATGTTCAATATATTATGATGGATGTATGTTGAAATAAGCAAAATTTTGGCTCCAAAGGCCATGGAGGAGGTCACAGTTTTGAACTTCCAAGACTAAGGTTTTTATTAAAATTTTTCAAGAACTATGGAGTTAATTTTAATCCTTGAACTAAAGCAAATTTCGGTTAAGACATCAACCAAATTGGTATTCACAAAAATTATATTTTCATAAATGATAAAATTGAATGATTTGAGAAGTAAAGAAAAGAAACAAAAGGGTTTGTTTTGTAAAAAGAATGCACATGGTTTTTGGAGTGGAGTTTTCATGAATTTATTTTGTATAGAAACAAGAATGGAATTTATTTAAGTTAGAAGAAAAATATTTCATGGTTCCAATGGCCATCTATAAGGTTTTGATAATTTAGAAAAATGTTTTGATGTTATAAAATATAAGAATTTTCAAATAAGGATTTTGGAAAGGGAATTAAAGTGTTATCAAGGGAAATTTTCATAAATGAAAGAAAAAGGAGATTGAAAGTGTTGAACTTCAAATTATTTTAAAGAGAATTAATTTTTAGAAGTGATTTAGAAATATAAAAGAAAACGTTTGTAACTTAAATTTACTAATGTAGAATTTATTTATTGGGTTTTGAAAAACATTAGGAAATTTAAAATTTGAAACAATCAACTAAATGTGATTTTGTAAAAATTAAATCAATGAAAACTGATTTTGAGAAAATATATTACGGAAAAGAATTTTTGACTAAGAATAGGAAGAAAATAAAGTAAGAAATTATATTATTGTAAGAGAAGTCCAAAATAATATTTTTAAAGTTAAGAAATATTTTACGAAGGGTAAAAACAGTAAAAAATGATTTATGTAACTTAAAAACGTAATTTTTAAGTTACGCGATTTGAAAAAAATGTTAAAATATTTCTACACAATTTTTAAAGCATTTAAATATTTTACACGATCGAAATATTGTAGAAAAATCGCTATGCCATTTAAAAACGAAAGAATATTTTTACGCGTTTTAGATTACAGTAGAAAATTGTTACGTGATTTTTTTAAACGTAACAGAAATGTTACAAATCGTTGTTTACGTAATAAAATATTACATGACTGTAAAAATGTGACAAAAATATTTTACGAATAAATCCATTTTACGAACGTCAAATAGTATTTGAACCTGGTATGAGAAATTATGTGATTTACCTTTGGTTGGTAATTTGGTGCATTACACATGCATTGAAAATAGTTCGATGGACTGTATATGGCTAATTGCCTAGGAGAAACGTGCACCTCTTGAGTGGGTGCGATACGCGTAGTGTAGGTCACTCGTTGACCTTGGGGGCATCGGAGTGCGGGTTGCTCACAATGGGAAGTTGGTAGCTCTTCTGTACTGTGGGTTAGATCGATGCAACACACTGATGATCCGGACCGAGACACTATTCTTAATCGAGATCTGAGAAAGACAGTTGTGTATGTGCTAGATGTGCAAGATATAATTATAGCACTTGGTCTGAGGCACGTGGTACCGGCAGATCTTTGCAATCAATTTCTCCGACCTGAGTTTAGCTCCATGGAGTAGGAAATCGAGTCTATGTGTTCATGCATTAACATAAATGCTCACATCTGTGAAATATAATAGTTGTGAAATATTGATTATGACAATTATACTTTTTAAAATATCTGCTTAGTGTAGATGGCATTTTCTTGTAATTATTAAATGTTAATTTTGATTGATAATATGTTGATGCCATATTTGTAATATGATATGTTTATATGGGATGCTGTTATGTTATCTCTATGCTACCATATTGCTATTGGCGTAGGTGATCTCACATCTTTGTATGTATATTTGTATATTGTATTTATAATTAGCTGAAGACGTTGAGAAAGAAATAGTACAAGAAGGAGAAGAAGAACTACTTCTCACGTCTGGGAACGTAGAATTTTGAGAAGATGGAGATGCCCAGCTTCCTTGGATACGTGACGTTACAGTTTCACGGAGGCCCGGAGGCGTGGCATGTTCATTTGGATCGACAGTGTATATTTTATATAGGGGATCTGAACATTACCTACAGTAGGCTTGAACAAGGGAACCCCTACTTTAGTGTCAATATTTATGTACAGTTAGAGTTTTCACTATCCATTAGGCAGTATTGGGGAGCTTACTACCGTACTCCTAGTGCGATAAGTATTGTGTTGTCTGCGCGGACACCTGTCCGTAGAGCTTCACGTAATAACGGGTTCCTATCTGCTGAGGAATCTGAGGATGACTCATCTGAGGGTTCTGCTGTTTAGTCAGACTTGGGCAATATGTGAGTCTTTATGTTTAATTACTTTGAGAACTTGGTCTGTATATAAATAATCCTGACAGTACGTGTGGAATGTATAATGATGTAAATTATGTGTGATGATGTATTATATTTTTATTTTTCGCTAAGTTTATTTTATTGTCATCAAATAAAAAAAAATTTACAATTCGTATTTTTATTATAACATCATTTTTCATGATATTGAGGGTATTTGGGTAATTAAGTAACATAAATGTGGCACCCTACGACGGGTGTTACATTAGTTGGTATCAGAGCCCAAGTTAGAGTCTTTTGGGGTTTGTGGCTAGGTCTGTCTTGTTTGTGTTGTGTGACTCTCTGTTATTGTTTTATGAAAAGAAACAATATTGTTTGAAGATTAATCTTGCTTTCTTTGTATTGTCCAGTTTGAGTAGGAAAAAAATAATGACTGGACGAGGACGAGGACGTGGGAATACTAGCACAGATATGGAACTTAATGGGAATGATAATTTGAACATGGCTACAGCTGTAGCAGCAATGCAAAGAATGGCGGAAGTGATTGCACAGCAAAATCAAAGGGCTAATGAAAATGTTCACAGTTTATCAGAGTTTCGAAGGAATAATCCACCGAAGTTTCGTGGAGAGTTTGATCCAGAGAAAGCTGAACTTTGGATCCAAGAACTTGAAAAGATATTTGATGGTATGGGTTGTACTGATGAACGGAAGCTTACGTTGGCAACATTTATGCTGGTAGGAGATGGTGAACATTGGTGGGCAGGAGCTAGAAGACTGTTGGAAGCTAAAGGAAAGATGGTGACATGGCAACTTTTTAAGCAAAAATTTCTGGAGAAATATTTTCCAGCAAGTGTGAGGCATATGAAGGAAATGGAATTTCTGAGTTTACGACAAGGATTGATGTCTGTCAGTGAGTATGCGGCAAAATTTGAAAGTCTATCTCAGTTTTCAAGATATTTGTAGATGAACCCAGATGAGGGCTGGAAATGCAGGAAATTTGAGAAAGGATTAAAGCTGGATATTAAGAGAGCTTATTGATGCTGGAGATTAATCAATTTCTAACTTTGATTGAAAAATGTCGTAAAGTTGAAGAGATTGATCATCAACGTGCGGCAAGGAATAAGAATTTTGGACCTGCAAAGTTCCAAAAAGGGAAGAATAATCAAGCAAATCGCTCTCAGCAAAAGCCGTATATGAAACCGGCAGGAGGTCAGAACAAGAAGCAATTTGTAAGTGGAAGTTCTAGCGGCAATAAGGCAAGTCAAGCTGGGACTCCTATTCAATGTTTTAAATGTGGGAAGGATCATCTCACGAAGGATTGTCAACATAAGGAAGTTGTTTGTTTTAAGTAAGGCAAGCTTGGACATTTCTCCAAAGACTGTGATCAGATAAAGAAGGAAACCTCTATGGGAAACATCCATGCTGCCAGACCACAGGTGGGTGGTCGTGTCTATACAATAAACGGGGAGGAAGCCGCTAAATCTGAGGATTTGGTAATGGAGGAGGGTGCTATTGAAGGTAATCCTTTAACCATACTTTATGATTCAGGAGCAACACATTCTTTCATTGCATGTGATTGCGTTAAGCGTTTGGGATTGACTGTGACTGCTTTGCCATATGATTTGAGTGTTGCTACTCCTACTGATAAGCCTGTAGTTACCTCAACAGTATGCCTGAATTGTCCTGTCTGCATTAGGGCTAGAATCTTTTATGTGGATTTGATCTGTTTGCCTCTTTCCAAGATTAATGTAATCTTGGGAATGGATTGGTTGTCTTCTAACCATATCCTGATTGATTGTTCGAATAAGACATTAGTATTTCCTGAGGCTAAGGATTCTAGATTCCTAACGGCTACTCAAGTGGAAGCTTGTCTGAAAGAAGGAGATCGTGGGTATTTGTTATTATCTTCTTTGGAGGGGCAATGTGAAGATGTCTTGAAGGATATTTTCGTGGTCAACAAATTTCCTGAGGTATTTCCTGAAGATATACCTGGACTACCACCAGAAAGGGAAATCGAGTTTGCCATTGATCTTGTACCTGGAGCTGGACCGATATCTATAGCGCCCTATCGGATGTCGCCAGTAGAATTAGCCGAACTGAAGAAACAACTGGAGGATTTATTGGAGAAACAATTTGTGAGACGTAGTGTGTCACCATGGGGAGCTCCAGTCTTATTGGTTAAGAAGAAGGATGGGACTTCACGTCTATGTGTAGACTATCGGCAATTGAACAAGGTTACGATTAAGAATAAATATCCAATTCCAATGATAGATGATCTAATGGATCAATTGCGAGGTGCCGCAATATTTTCTAGGATTGATCTACGTTCTGGATATCACTAGATACGTGTGAAAGTGGAGGATATTCCCAAGACTGCATTCCGGACGCGCGATGGGCATTATGAATATCTTGTGATGCCATTCGGTGTAACAAATGCACCAGCCATATTCATGGACTTCATGAATAGAATTTTTCGTTCATACTTGGATAAGTTTGTGGTCGTCTTTATTGATGACATTTTGATCTATTCTCGAAATTAGGAGGAACATGCTGAACATCTTAGGGTGGTTCTTTAGATTTTGAGGGAAAATAAGTTATATGCCAAGTTATCCAAATATGAATTTTGGTTGAGCGAAGTTCAATTTTTGGGACACGTAATATCGAAGGATGGAATTAAAGTTGATGCTTCCAAGGTGGAGACAGTTTTGGAGTGGGAAAGACCAAAGACTGTAATAGAAATCCATAGTTTTATCGGATTAGCTGGTTAATATAGACGGTTCATTGAGGGGTTTTCAAAGATCGCAGGACCTCTCACCCAACTTATACGAAAGAATCAACCATTCGTGTGGACTGATGCATGCAAAGAAAGTTTTCAAGAGTTGAAAAGACGATTGACTACTTCACCAGTATTGATTCTACCTGATCCAAACGAACCTTTCGAAGTATATTGTGATGCTTCATACCAAGGATTGGGTTGTGTACTTATGCAGAATCATAAAGTGGTGGCTTATGCTTCAAGGCAATTGAAAAATCATGAGAGGAATTATCCAACTCATGACTTGGAGTTGGCAGCTGTGGTGTTTGCGTTGAAAGTGTGGAGACATTTTCTCTATGGAGCTACGTTCACTGTTTTTAGTGATCATAAAAGTTTAAAATATCTATTTGACCAAAAAGAGTTGAACATGAGGCAAAGGCGTTGGTTAGAGTTTCTGAAGGATTATGACTTTCAATTGCAGTATCATCCCGGAAAGGCGAATGTCGTAGCGGATGCGTTGAGTAGAAAAATACTTAGTGCTTCTGTTATGATGATCAAAGAGAAGGAGTTGATAGAAGAATTTCGGGATATGCGATTATCTGTGAAATTGACGCCAGGTAAGATGCGTTTAAACATGATCACCATTTCAAATGATTTGATGGATAGAATTTGTGAAGGACAAAATAGTGATTAGTATTTGCAAGAAGCAAAAGAAGCTAAGAGCCAAGGAGCAGTGTTGGAATTTAGCGAAGGTGCTAATGGAATTTTGATGTTTCAAGGAAGAGTTTGTGTGCCTAATGATCCAGATCTTAGGAGATTAATTTTGGATGAAGCCCACAGGAGTAAGTTGAGTATGCATCCAGGAGCCATAAAGATGTACCAGGATTTAAAACAATTATATTGGTGGCAAGGAATGAAGAAAGATGTTGCAGAGTATGTATCATCCTGTTTAGTTTGTCAGAAGGCTTAGGTGGAACATCAAAGACCTTCGGGAATGTTGCAACCTTTGCCTATTCCTGAATGGAAATGGGATGACATAGTAATGGATTTTGTGATGGGACTACCAAAGACTCGGAAGGGTCGTGATGCCATTTGGGTAATTGTTGATCGGCTTGCAAAGTCAGCGCACTTTTTGCTGATTAATATTAAATACTCAATAGAAAAGTTGGCCCAAGTGTACATCAGTGAAATTGTTAGACTTCATAGTGTACCATCCAGTATTATTTCGGATCGAGATCCAAGGTTTACGTTGAGATTTTGGAATAGTTTGTAAGAAGCGATGGGAACAAAGCTACGTTTAAGTTCTGCTTACCATCCCCAAACAGATGGTCAGTCAGAAAGAACAATTCAGTCTCTAGAAGATTTATTGAGAGCTTGTGTACTGGAGCAAACTGGAAGTTGGGATGAATTCTTGCCATTGATAGAATTCACATATAACAACAGTTTCCATTCAAGTATAGGGATGGCACCCTATGAGGCATTATATGGGAGGCGATGTAGAACACCGTTGTGTTGGTATCAGGACGGTAAGAGTGCTATGTTAGGACCAGAGATTGTCCAACAGACAACTGAGAAAGTGAAGATGATTCAAGATAACATGAGAGTGACCCAAACTCGGCAAAAGAGTTATACTGATAAAAGGAGAAAATCTCTTGAGTTTGAAGAAGGTGACGATGTATTTTTGCGAGTGACGCCTATGACGGGTGTTGGACGAGTGCTTAAGTCCAAGAAGCTTACTCCAAAATTTATTGGGCCGTATCAGATTTTACGTCGGGTAGGTCCGGTGGCATATCAAATTGCATTACCACCTTTCTGTCATATCTTCACAATGTATTTCACGTATCACAACTTCGGAAATATATTTCTGATCCTACTCATGTTATCAAGCCAGACACAGTACAGCTGAAGGAAAATTTAACCTATGAAACGTTTCCAGTTAAGATTGAAGATCGAAAAACAAAGCAACTTTGAGGTAAGGAAATTTCATTGGTTAAAATTATTTGGGATGATGTAAGCGAGGAAGGTAGATGGAAACTTGAAGAAAAGATAAAAGAACAGTATCCCTATTTATTCTGAGGATGTGAAATCAAGTTCATCAAGTTTCGAGGACGAAACTTTTGTTAGAGGGGGAGAGTTGTAACACCGAAAACTTTCTATTTATCAAACAGTAATTTTGACAGTCAATAAAATTTTACTGTTTAGTGATTTCTGTGTACTGTAAAATTATTTTGAATATTCCGTCTGTATATTTGACCATTTTGAGTAATTTGCTCCGTGTCAGGAAAATAATAATTTTCAGGCCGGAAAAATTTACGTAAGTTAATTTTTACTGTTTAGTCTTAATTAATTTACGTAATCTGGGTTGATATTTGTGAGTTTTCTAATTTTTGTGATTTTATGGGTGATTTTGAAATTTTTACTGTGTGTGGGCCCCACGAGGTGTATGTGGGCCCAGGTGGGTCCCGCAAAGTGAAAATTTTTCTACGCATAGAAAAATTTGTACTATTTAGACGGAGACAAGGGATCTTACTAAACCTGAATCCGGAAATAGTTTTAGAAAATTTCCTTTACTGTATTTTATACTGTATTTAATTATCAAACGATACAAATACAGTAAATATATTCTTTTGTAAGGTTATAACAGATAAAAAAATAAAATTCTATACTGTTAAGTCAACATTAGTGGTTTGCATATCCACTATCGATTTAATCACCATTGGAAATTTAATCTTGATTTAATTAACGGTGGAGATTTGATCTTAAAAGTGAATAGGATCAATTATAATCGTTGGATGGAAATTAAATCAAGGGTATAGATTTAGTCTTATAAATGTCTATGACCATTATGAACCCTTGGATGTAAAATTAATCAATGGTGGAGATGGATCATTAATGGCCATTGGATTTGGATTTAGATCAATGGTGGAGAATTGGTCATCAAAAATGACTACAATCATTTTGGACCCTTGGATGTAAAGTTTGAAGGTGTAATCTTGACCCTTCATTTTGGAGACACATTCAATGGTTAGGATTGCAAACAAAAATGATCCAATGGCTCAAATGAAGTCTTCTATCTATAACCTAAACCTAGTAGCTAATTTTTAATCCAAACCATTCTTTTAATCAATGGTTAGGATGACTTATAGTGATGGTTATGAAATTTGTCACATTTGGAGTGCAAGATGAGGAGGGGGACGGTTTGGAGAAGCAAGGAAGAGGGGAGACAACTTAGTGTAGGCTTTTTAGGCCAAAGAAAAAAGGAAGACAATAGCCAAGTGTCAAGACCATTTCCTATTGATCATTAATGATCATGTTCTTCAAACTTCACTTTACACTTCTCTCCAATGCATGCTACGGCAATATCACTTTGAAGACCAAGAAAATTCATTTCTACACTTCATATTATCACTTCGTCACCTTTTCCACTTAAGCTTCAAGAAACAAAACCAAAGAAAACTCCATTCTCTCTCCCAAAAAAAGACCATTCGGCCAAGCACTCTAATCCTCTCCTCCATCACTCTTTAATTTCATACAACCTAGTTTCTTGAATCCTTACCTTATTCTATACAACTTTCATGTTGAAGACTTTCTCAAAATCTTCCATCTTGAAGGACTTTTACTAAGATCAAGTTCTAGAGTTTTTGTTGGTGAAGTGTAAGGAAACTTCATTTATTCTTTTCTTTTTCATGTTCTAAACCATGTTTGATCTATGGTTCTTCTTATTCAAGCTTGATATACTAATTTTCTTGTATTTGTTTCATGTTTAAGAACTTGTATTGGTGGAGATCTTGTTCAAAACACAAAGCAACAAGTTTTTTGGTGGTTCTTCAAGAGGTAAGAGGTAAGAGGGAGATTCATCTCACCAACCAAGCATGGTGGTGAGAGATGGTTTTATATTTGATGAATGGTGAATCCATGTGAGGATTCCTATCCATGGTCATGTAATAATTGATGTGTGTTATGTGCTTTGCATGATTTACTTGTGTATGCATGCTTAGTATGATTTTTATTTGTTTATATGGTATGCTTATAATATACATGATGAGATATGTTTAATATATTATGATGAATGTATGTTGAAATAAGCAAAATTTTGGCTCCAAAGGCCATGGAGGAGGTCACGGTTTTGAACTTCCAAGACTAAGGTTTTTATTGAAATTTTTCAAGAACTATGGAGTTAATTTTAATCCTTGAACTAAAGCAAATTTCGGTTAAGACATCAACCAAATTGGTATTCACAAAAATTATATTTTCATAAATGATAAAATTGAATGATTTGAGAAGTAAAGAAAAGAAATAAAAGGATTTGTTTTGTAAAAAGAATGCACACGGTTTTTGGAGTGGAGTTTTCATGAATTTATTTTGTGTAGAAACAAGAATAGAATTTATTTAAGTTAGAAGAAAAATATTTCATGGTTCCAATGGCCATCTATAATGTTTTGATAATTTAGAAAAATGTGTTGATGTTATAAAATGTAAGAATTTTTAAATAAGGATTTTGGATTGGGAATTAAAGTATTATCAAGGAAAATTTTCATAAATAAAAGAAAAAGGAGATTGAAAATGTTGAACTTCAAATTATTTTAAAGAGAATTAATTTTTAGAAGTGATTTAGAAATATAAAAGAAAACGTTTGTAACTTAAATTTACTAATGTAGAATTTATTTATTGGGTTTTGGAAAACATTAGGAAATTTAAAATTTGAAACAATCAACTAAATGTGATTTTGTAAAAATTAAATCAATGAAAAGTGATTTTGAGAAAATATATTACGGAAAAGAATTTTTGACTAAGAATAGGAAGAAAATAAAGTAAGAAATTATATTATTGTAAGAGAAGTCCAAAATAATATTTTTAAAGTTAAGAAATATTTTACGAAGGGTAAAAACGGTGAAAAACGATTTACGTAACTTAAAAACGTAATTTTTAAGTTACACGATTTGAAAAAAATGTTAAAATATTTCTACGTGATTTTTAAAGTGTTTAAATATTTTACACGATCGAAATATTGTAGAAAAATCGCTATGCGATTTAAAAACGAAAGAATATTTTTACGCGTTTTAGAATACAGTAGAAAAATGTTACGCGATTTTTTTAAACGTAACAAAAATGTTACAAATCGTTGTTTACGTAATAAAATATTACGTGACTGTAAAAATGTGACAAAAATATTTTACGAATCAGAAAAATGCGATAATATAATGTTGCTGTTAATTATATAGTAAACTTTACAGTTAAAAATTAGTATGTGAATACTGTACAAGAAATTGAGAAATTTGCCTATAATTGGCATAAATCCATTTTACGAACGTAAAATAGTATTTGAACCTGGTATGAGAAATTATGTGATTTACCTTTAGTTTTTAATTGGTGCATTACACATGCATTGAAAATGGTTCGATGGACTGTATATGGCTAATTGCCTAGGAGAAACGTACACCTCTTGAGTGGGTGCGATAGGCGTAGTGTAGGTTACTCGTTGACCTTGGGGGCATCGGGGTGCGGGTTGCTCACAATGGGAAGTTGGTAGCTCTTCTGTACCGTGGGTTAGACCGATGCAACACACCGATGATCCGGATCGAGACACTATTCTTAATCGAGATCTGACAAAGACTGTCGTGTATGTACTAGATGTGCAAGATATAATTATAGCACTTGGTCTGAGGCACGTGGTACTGGCAGATCTTTGCGATCAATTTCTCCTGTAACGCACCTAAATATACCAACTGCAGCGCAATCGTCATTACACCACAGTTACTAAATCCAGGTGTGTCACAGTCATGATAAACCGTAGTTTCAAAATTTACGAGTTTATTTTTCACATTTATGCATATGTAGAAAATACGAGCCATGAATGAAATATAATTGTATTAAACCCTTAATAGAACCATTGAAATGAAATCACATTCCATATATATATTTCATAGTCAACTTACACGAATCACTAATCATATAGAATATAGTAATTACAGAGTCCCATAAAATACAGCGAGAATAAAAACTCTAAAGGGGAGAAGCAGTAACCCAGGGATGGGTACTACCAGCAGACAAGGCCGCAACCCCATGCATATGACACTCAGCGTCCCAGTTGACACAACAGGCATCAATGCCTCCACGCAGCTGCACTCCTACGAAAATCCAAGAAATGTTGTCTAGGTTCCCAACCCCATCGGCAAGGTGTGGTTCCTCATCATCTTCTTCACGATCTTTTATCAAATATATATATATATATATATATATATATATATATATATATATATATATATATATATATATATATAAACAAACACCAGAAATTACAAGAAAGAGGTGAGATACCCATCATTCAATACCAATATGGCAGCAAGAAAATAAAACGGTGCAGGACGCCCAAATAATATCACAACACATACATTTATCAATAGTAGCAGTAAAGTTAAGAGTTTAAGTAGAGACAACAACAACATCTCAGATAATGAGCAATATGGTAATTCAAACCATCATAACTTCATTTAAAGCAATAGTCCAATCACAATAATAATTAAAATCAATAGTAAAAATAGATCAATAATAAATAGCAATAATAGTTATCACTAACGCCGTCAACGGTTCAAGCAATCACATGATTATTATGGTAATAGCAATTGGTATTTTTCCCAGTTATAAGTGCTCATGCTCAATTATTTATGAAACTGACAATGAACGATGCACAATGCATTATGGTACCCAATCCTACTCCATGGAGCTAAACATTAACCTTTTCAGAGTGAATGATCAAGGAGTAATGCCAGTATCTCGTTAGCCTTAAAAATAGTGTGCTTCATCTCATAAAAACATTT
Source organism: Ormosia emarginata (assembly GCA_029884605.1). NCBI lineage: Eukaryota > Viridiplantae > Streptophyta > Magnoliopsida > Fabales > Fabaceae > Ormosia > Ormosia emarginata. Next base: position 4,865,448 of record JAQQTP010000081.1, on the reverse strand, counting down.
GCGCATCAGTGGCTTATACATGGCACCTCAACAGTTGATCGCGACATAGGACAGCGTCTCGGTCCGGATCGTCGGTGTATTTGCATCGGTCTACTCCACAGCACAGAGGAGCTCATAACTGTCCATGTGAGGCACCCGCACCCCGACGCCCCCAGGGCCAACAACATATGGCACCTACGCTTAGTCTATTCGCACCCGCACATAGGTGTTATTCTACTCTTAGGTATACATATGCATGACGATGCAATGTCCAGTCATGTATGTTTATCAATGATTCAATCATCATGTACAATACATACGCATGACGACACAATGTCCAGTCATGTACGTTTGTCAATGATGCCTTCATCATACACAATACCACAACGGTATATGGTCTTTATCAAATTATATATGCATGACGACTCAATGTCCAATCATGTATGCTCATCAATGATGCATTCATCTTATACAGTACCACAATGACATATATATATATTCATTCTTAATATTATCATATCATATTTTCATCAAGAACTTGGTCCCACATAGGAACTCACAGTTTTCCATAATGTGCCACAATTAGGCCAATTCAACCATTAATAAGTTTTATGAGATTATTATAAAGTTCTACTCAAGTTATCATCCCTTATAAATCTATTTTCTAGAGAAACTTCTCTTAAAGCCCTTATTCAAGCCTCATTCCTTTAGGTTGATCAAGTTCCTTACCCTAATCATTTATGCTCACTTAGAATTTACTCGCAGGTTTTACAAGTCTCACAACCCTCTCGTTCTTCCTCTATGTTCAAAATCACTTAACTCTCATTTTACACTAAGTCAATCCAACTTCCTAAAATTCATGATCAAAATCGTGGCTTCCCAAAGTCCACTGCTAACCTCAATTTCTCCTATGTTATGCATTGATTTCTTGATATCCTCCACTTAATTTTTAATTCACTAAGTTCATTCAACTTCCTCGTAGTTTCAATCTAAAACCGTGGCCTCAAATTAAGTTAAACAACCCTTAAAACTCTCCATCTCAAATTCCCACATCAACATTCATATCTCCAATCACATAGCTTCATCTCACAGTTATTTACTAGTTCTACTCTGGGCGCCTAAGCGCCATATCTGGAGCGCCTGAGCGCTGGTTGAGCGCCTGGGCGCTGACCACGAAGAGCTTGAGCGTTCACCAGGCCGCGTGACAGGGAAAACTTCCTGGGCAGAGAGCGCCTAGGCGCTATATGCACAGCGCTTGGGCGCTAGTGCATTAACAGGGGTTCTGCAGAATTCGTTTCTGCAGAGCCCTGGCCCCTCCTTCTTCAAGTTTCTCATTTATTTTCCAACAATCCAAGATATGGTTCATGAATTCCAAATACAAAATAACAATATATAAGTTCATGATCATCAAATCACACAATGTACATCCACACATTCATACAAATCAAACAACTACAACATCATGGAAATAACACAACATACCACAAAGAGAGAAATCCAACATGGATTCCCTCATCAACACAATACATAAGACATTTCCTTACTACCAAGATTGGTTGAAGAGGATCATCTCCCTCTTACCTAAATGAAGACATCATAAGAATGCTTCTCCTTTTTGGTCTTGATTTTCGTTTTCCCTTTCAAGAAAAACCATAGGGTGAGAAATTCCCAATGTGTTTACTCCAACCATAGAAAAATGACTCATTGGCCACATAGGTGACCAATAAAACGAAAAAGAAGAAGAAGATAGAAGAAAGTTGAAGACTTTACCTCAAAAGCTCCAAGCTTTAGCTCCAATGGTGAAAAATGGAGGAAGAAGAAGAAGAAGAAGAAGAAGAAGAAGAAGAAGAAGAAGAAGAAGAAGAAGAAGAAGAAGAAGAAGAAGAAGAAGAAGAAGAACCAAGGATGGCCACAAGGAAATGCTCTTGGAATGATGGAAGAAGCTAGATATGGAAGTGGTGAAGCAAGGAATGAAAATGGTGAGTGGAGAGGGTGGACGGTGGTGGAGAAGAAGAAGAAGAAAAAGAAGAGAAGAAGAAGATGAAAGAGAAGAGAAGGAGGAGAATGAGAAGAGAGGAAATATTAGGAAGATGAAAGTGATAATTTGGCTTCCAACGTGGTCTCTGCCGTGAATAGAAAGGAGAGGGAAGAGAGAGAAAAATAAAATGGGAGGAAGCTTCCTAGAAGTTTCCCCAAATAGGTTTTTGAATTAATTTAACTTTTATTTTGAAAATAAAGCTAAAGGGACATGATACAAGGTAAATTTTGAACAGTGTGATAAGATTTTTATTACATGTTATTATTTATTAGACAATAGTTATAGTTGACTGAAGTCAGTATTAATTTATCTGACAGATAAAATTGATACAACGATTATAATCTTTATCTGTTAAAATTCTTTAAAAAATGTGAAACCTTGTAAACTGTGTCCAGTCTCGAGTTTAGTAAGATCCCCTGTCGACGTTTCCATAGTTCAAGGTTATCGGGAAAAATATTTCATTTTCCCGGCTCGACTCAGGCACACGCAAAACGAGGAATAATATTAAAATATTCCGCGTTCTCAGAAAAATCTAGAAAAATTCCTAAAATTCCTAAATATTGTAAAATGATTATTTATCCTGAAATTATAAATTTTCGGGATGTTACATCTCCGACCTGAGTTTAGCTCCATGGAGTAGGAAATCGAGTCTATGTGTTCATGCATTAACATAAATGCTCACATTTGTGAAATATAATAGTTGTGAAATATTGATTATGGCAATTATACTTTTTAAAATATCTGCTTAGTGTAGATGGCATTTTCCTGTAATTATTAAATGTTAATTTTTATTGATAATATGTTGATGCCATATTTGTAATATGATATGTTTATATGGTATGTTGTTATGTTATCTCTATGCTACCACGTTGGTATTGGCGTAGGTGATCTCACCTCTTTATATGTATATTTGTATATTGTATTTATAATTAGCTGAAGACGTTGAGAAAGAAATAGTACAAGAAGGAGAAGAAGAACTACTTCTCACATCTAGGAACGTAGAATTTTGAGAAGATGGAGATGCCCAGCTTCTTAGGATACGTGACGTTACAGTTTCGCGGAGGCCCGGAGGCGTGGCATGTTCATTTGGATCGATAGTGTATATTTTATATAGGGTATCTGAACATTACCTACAGTAGGCTTAAACAAGGGAACCCCTACTTTAGTGTCAATATTTATGTACAGTTAGAGTTTCCACTATCCATTAGGCAGTACTGGGGAGCTTACTACTGTATTCCTAGTGCGATAAGTATCGTGTCGTCTGCGCGGACACCTGTCCCTAGAGCTTCACGTAATAACGAAATCCTATCTGCTGAGGAATCTGAGGAGGACCCATCTGAGGGTTCTGCTGTTTAGTCAGACTTGGGCAATATGTGAGTCTTTATGTTTAATTACTTTGAGAACTTGGTCTGTATATAAATAATCCTGACAGTACGTGTGTAATGTATAATGATGTAAATTATGTGTGATGATGTATTATATTTTTATTTTCTGCTAAGTTTATTTTATTGTCATCAAAGAAATTTTTTTTTTTTTACAATTCGTATTTTTATTATAACATCACTTTTCATGATATTGAGGGTATTTGGGTAATTAAGTAACATAAATGTGACACCCTACGGCGGGTGTTACAGGTAATATAATCATCGTCCATTCTCAATTGATTCAAATGTATTTTGAAATCATTTCCAAGATGGATTAGATGCATACTCATACCACAAGAAGCTATTTATAATGCATTGATCAATGATTTGGGTATACATTTGGTTCCTATGGGTTAGAGAACCCTATTTTCTCAAATCAAGAGCTTGGTAATCAATTGCCAGCTTGGCAGAGGCTTGGTAATAGATTACCAACTTAATTTTGGCATGTCAGAAGCATAGTAATTGATTACCCTTATGTGATATTTGATTACCACCTATAATTTTTGCATTCAGTAAATTGGTAATCCATTACTGTCTTTGGCAATCCATTACCATCTTTCAACCTCATCTCCAAGAACCATTTTGCAGGCTAGCTTGGTAATCAATTACCACATGGGTTTTAGCTCAAAAACTAGTTTTTAAACATGTTATACCCATATCAAACCATTCTATTCCATCCACAAAGCATATATTCCATACATATGCATTCAAATCAAGCTCAAAAGGACATTACAAAGATGGGTAAACATCAAAACCCATTTCTTCAAACATCAATTCATAAAGTTTTGGAACCAAAATCACATTCAAAATCATAAACATAATACTAAAATTATCACCTTACTTCATGAAATCAACAATCATATCATAACATTCACATCATGAATTCAAAACATTAAGAAAACAAGGGAAGATGACGAAGATAGGAAAAACACCCATAACTTAACTTCTTTCAAGGTTAGCAAGTCTCCTTTTTCTTCTTTCTTTCTCTCTAGTTTTTGTTTTGCTCCCTTTCTTCTTCTTCCTTTTCTTCCTCCTTCTCTTCTCACGGTCTCTCTCCCTTTTTCTTTCTTTCTTCCTCTCTGTTTTCGTTTATGCTCCTTTCTCTCTCTCCTCTATCTTTCTTTTTCTTTCTTAATCTTTCTTTGTTACTTTTTGACTGAGAAGAGGCGGTGGGAAAAAGGATAATAATGAAATCCAACTAGAAAAATTGTATCTCTTAAGGATACACAGACTTCCATTAATGAATTTTCTAACCTTTATAGGTATTATAGAAAATTGTAGGATTTCATTCAATTCTTAATTTCATCATTCACAATTATCCTTATATACCTTTATTAGTCACTAAGCTTCATTACTCATCCTTAAGTTAAATTAAACCTAAGGAGATAAACTAATAGACTTACAGGTATCCACTATAACCTGTAACCATTTCCAAAATAACTTCCATTTTCCTCTTGACATTTTCCCAAAATCTCATTATCTTTTAAGTTACTTTCCTATTTAATTCGAGTTGTTAAACACATATTCTGTGTTATTAAAGATACCAAACTTACTCAGACAATTCTCAAAAACTCATCACAACTTGCCCTAATTATTGGTAATCCATAAATAGATTTTCCTCATTTAATTCCATCATCTAGGTAATTTGTACTAAATTCTGAGCTAATATGAGTTATTTTTCATTTTCTGGGTTATAGCATCATACCTAAACTAGCTCATAATTATCCGAAAATCAACAAATATTTATCATAATTATTATTGAGCTTTTATATTAATTCTTAAGACTATTCTGGTAGGAAGAATGTTACGATTCTCCTCTATTTTTTTAAAATTTTGTCCTCAAAATTTGATTTCCTGATATGAGAAATTTTACATAGTCTCATATTATGTTAGAATCTAATTTTCAAATAATTCAAATTCTTAGATAACTTCTTTCGATTTGATTCTATCCTTTATCATTTTTACTAGTAAATCCTGTCTTTACTTGTTTTCATCTAAATTATTCCGTTCCAATTTCAAATTAATCATAAAAATAACATTGATGAATTCCCTATCACCTTTATTAATGAATATTATTTCCATTTACTTTTCTGTAAATCATTTCCTCTGAATTTTGCTTTCCACTTTTGTAATATAACTTTTAGTTTCAAGGATAGAATCGACTCTACTTTAACTCCTTCTGAGGTTTAGAAAGATACATTTAATTACCCTGCCGTACTAGTTTCTCTAGTTTCATAAATTTTCTTTACTTATACTCAATTCTTATTATTTGTAGTTCTAAGTTTACAGTAATACTTTTTAATTTCATTTTCAAGTTTCTTTCATCTAATCTCTCAATCAACATCATAATTGTTTTATTATGATTAAATTGGTAACCAATCAATACAATTAGTTGAACTAGTTCAACTAATATAAAAATATCACCAAACCACCAATTATTTACTTCAATTTATTTATATGATCATGTTCAAAATAGCCATGATCAAAAAATAACATAATCGTCAAGAAAGAAAAAATGCATGAATGTAATTCATCAGTCTCACTTTGATATCTAAACTTTCTTTCAATCCAATACAAATAGCTCTAAAAAATTATCCAAGATTAAATCTCAACTATATATCTTAGCTCATGGCTAGTATTATTGAATAACTTTTCTTGAAGGGTTTCTTTTCAAATTTCTCCATTTTCTTTTCAAAAATTGGGCACTCCATCTTCATGTGTCCAAGTTTAACACACTCGTAACAAGTTGGAATTGATGACGTTTTTTTTTTAGTTTCCTTTTTCTTGAGAAATTTTCTAAATGTTCTTACCAAAAGGCTGAGATTTTCTTCATTTAGTTCTGTGCCTTCTCCATCATCATTATCACCATCACCATCATTAGTTGAGGAAGTGGCTTTGAGACAATTCCTTTATTTTTCTTCTTATCATTTTCTTCACTTTGATTGAGTCTATTTAACTCCAATTCATGCTCTTGAAGTTTTGCAAAAAGAGTCGCAAGAGTCATAGTTGCCAAATTTCTTGACTCTAAAATAGTTGTGACCTTAGGTTGCCAAATCCTGCTCAGACATCTCAAAACTTTGTTAATCAAATCTTCTTTAGAAAAATTCTTTCCTAATGTTGCAAGATGATTTACAATGTTGGTGAACCTCTTTTACATTTCTTGAATGCTTTCTCCTTAGTTCATTGTAAATAATTCATATTCACGAGTAAGAAAATTAATTCTCAGCCTCTTAACTTCACAGTACCCTCATGGGTAACTTGTAAAGTATCCCAAATTTCTTTAGCAGTTTTGCAATTTGAAATTCTAAAAAATTCATCATACCCCAAAGCTATGGTAATGATGTTTTTGGCTCTTAAATTATATTGAACGTTTCTCTTGTCCTCATTAGTCAATTCACTTCTTTGGTTTTCAATCTTTATACCATTGACCTCTCGTGTAGGTATAAATGTGCCGTTTTCGACAATATCCCGCACATCTAGATCAATAGCATCAATGAAAATTTTCATTATTTCCTTCTTATATGCATAATCATCCCCATTGAAAAATGGTAGTCGGTTTATGTAAGTTCCTTCTGAAAAGCCATTTAATGAAGCCATGTACTCTTGAAGCGACTAAGCTCTTTATACAAGAGTCTAGCTCTGATACCACTTGTTACCCAAATGGCTTCAATACTCATGAGGGAGGTGAATTGAGTATTTAAAACTTTTCGTAAACACTTATAAAAGTAAATTTCTTTGAAGTTATATATTAAACAAATGCGAGAATAAGGAAGATAATAGAAAGCTTTAAACATAGCAAATAAATTACTGAAAATAAAGAGATAAAGATCAGAAGAGCAGGCACGATATTTATCATGATTCAGCCACTAACCACTTGTGACCTACGTTTAGTCCTCAAAACACAGTTCAAAATTTTTCACTATATCTTCAGGCTTAAAATAGGTGCCTGCAACCTTTACAAACCTGAGCACTCCTCACACCTTAGGATACCTTATCCTTATGCTTGAGTCTCAACAAACAAGGATACCTCACCTTATTCACTAGAGGGATACCTCACCCTTTTTACAGAAGCAAAAAATAGATGAAGAGAAACTCTCACAAGGAGCAAATATCACAAATTGAAGCACTATAGAGCTCTTTAAGGATATATCAAGTTTTTGGTGAAAAGAGCACAGGAAATATGAAAAAATAAGTAAATCATGTTTTAGCACAAGCAAAAATAATTCAGATGGTTGGGCTACCTTCAAAAGAGACCCAATGTCTCTATTTATAGAGCTTTTTGAGAAACTAGCCGTTGGAGCAATTAAATCACGTAATGAATGAAAATATGGTCATTTCTTTCCATTTCAGAAAGTTTCGTAAAAACCATTTCTGATATATGTCATTCAAATACCTTATGAGTTATTCGAATAACTCATTTTGAAAAGCCTCGTGAAAGACAATTCTGAAGGGGGTTATTCGAATACTTTCTCAGTTATTCGAATATCACTGTTTTAAAAGTTGTGAAAAACAGTTTTAAGATGAGGTTATTCGAATACTTCTGAAGTTTATTCAAATACCTCTGTTTAAGAGAAACTTCCCGTTCGTAGGTCTATTCAAATACCTTAGGGGTTATTCGAATACCCCTGAGTCAAAATCAGTTTTAAACACTTTCAAATATCCAGAAAATGATTCTTTGGATTTAGAATATTAATTTTGAAAACATTTTACTCTTTGCATCCAAAACCAATGAGATATCCAAAAAGTATCCTTACAAAGATCTTAAGTCCTAAAGCTATTCTTGAAGGTATTGGACTTGGTCTTACCATCATCTTCTTCATGTTTGTTATCATCAAAACTATTGTCCATGTTAGCTAACCAATTACATTCTCCCCCTTTTTGATGATGACAAACTAACATTTGAGAAAAGAATTAGTTCAAATAAATTGGTATTCACAAAGTTAATTTGAGAAGCTTACTCCCCCTCTTTCCATAAGAGGTGATTTATATCAGAGATGTGCGCAGCAGCTCCTCCTTACTTTTGCAATCTAATTTCTATTTTGTCTTACCTGATTTTTACTTTTTCTCCCCCTAACTTTTCTCAAACAAAGAACTCAAACTTTTTCTCCCCCTTTTGTCATGATCAAAAAGATGGGGCAAGATATAGACTTAAAGCAATATGATATTTATTCAAGTTTAACATTTGCAAATCAGTAACAAATTAGCAAGATTTAATATTTAGCAATGCATCCAATATCCTTGCTATTTTAGCAAATTAATCACTTAATATTCAACAAAGCAAACACAATTAGGCTCAAAACATATTTTTATTCAATGATCAAAAGGCAGCCAATTGCATTTATCAATTTCTTAGATTTCTGCAATATGTCAAGAGAATTATTTCACCTTGACGAAATATGCTATAGGGAACAAAGCATGTATAAAACTAATATTATTTACTCAATATGCAATGACAAAATTAGCAAGTTAATATTCAATTAGGTACTTTGTAAATGCTAAGCATACATCTCATGTGAAGAAAACATCTAATCATTTAATATCAATTTATAAGTATCACATAATCCATAGAATATCACAATAGCTTAGGGATAGAGATACTTTACTATCCTTAAGTTGAATAAACTTATTCCATTTAAATGTTTGCTTGAGGTAGTTATCACCCTACAACGCAATTCAAAGGTTTTCTTTGGTATCCATCAATTTTGGATCCATAGAGGTTAGTCATTATGTCAAACTCATAAGAAAATAAACATTCAAAACAATAAGGCAAAAGATATTTTATTTATAAATTTAGAAAAGTAAATATGCTCATCAAAATAATAGCCAATTACATTTAGTTATGCATTTGCATTTTTAGTCCAGTTACAAAGAATTCAACATATACAACAAATTCTTGAGAAATGAAGGGGAAAAAGCAAGCAGAAGCAAGTAATATGCATTTAAGTATATTATGTGATTTTTATTTAAGGCAGAAAAGTAATCACATAAATTCAAGCTCAAATGAAATAAGATGTATTTCAACATATCATCCATAGAGACAAATTTGGCCAAATACATTTGCATTTGCATAAAAAAAGATAGCAATAGAATAGAGATCAGGCCGTAAGCATGGCTTTCTGCCATGGGTTATTCGAATAACTCGGAGAGTATTCAAATAGCTAACACATAATTAGAAATTCCTGAAACGGGGTGTATTTGAATGGATGGACATGTATTCGAATACCTCAGATGCATATGAGAAAAACTACAATTAACAGGTAACAAGTTATTCGAAAGACTATTGAGTTATTCGAATAGACCAGCTTATAAAAACATGAAAATTCAAGACTGATATATGGTATTTGAATAGCCACAGGTCTATTCGAATAGACCTATCAGAAAAACACTAGAGAACACGATCAAATGCAATGGTATTCGAATAACTTCATAATTATTCGAATAACTATATTAGGAGAAACATATTTACCATGTACAGAGGTGCATTCTAGGGGAGGAAAAAAAAACTTACCCAATGATGAAGTACTTATTCCAAGATTGCAAGTCCAAGCTTTATGAAAATAAGGAAGAGAGCATGAAATTATTTCTAGTCTTGTGCTTGTAGTAGCCACTTTCAAAATGTCAAAGTTAGGTCTTAGCCTTCAAGCACACCTACAACACATTTCAATTTTTGGTTTTTGGTACCCAAATTTTCTTGGGTCCTTAAGTGTTAGTGTTGGGTATAGTACCCTTAGGAAACCAAACCATTTTTGTTCCAATTTTCATGTTGATGTTTTTCCTTGCATTACATGTTGATGCATTGTATCCTTTCTTTCCACAATAAAAATATTTAATAAAAGGACTATTTGAAGTACTAGAATTAACAAAGAATTTTTTATAAAATTTTTGCTGATTTTTGGGGTTATAACCTATCCCAACTTTTAGAAAAACAACTCTTTGTTTTCCTAACAAAATATTTAAATTATCTCTTCCAAAAGTGAATTTGAAAGGGTGTTCTTTAAATCTTCAATTTCTTTTTTAAGTATATGACATGAAGAACAAGATGAAGATGTAGAAGCATGTGAAGTACAGGTTGAGCATGCATCAATTAATCTTAATGTTTCATTTTTAATTTTTAATTCTTCTATTTCTTTATTTAAAATTAGAATTTGGTTTTCTAAAGAAGAAATTGTTTTCTTAGATAAAAAAAATTAATTTTGTGACCCTTATTGATTCGTCATGTAATTTTCGAAAGCATCTTGAAGTTCATCATAAGAAGGAGATAAGTCAAAGTTAGAAATTACCTCATTGTCGCTTTCTTCTTCTTCTTCTCATTTGGCCATAAGACATAAATGGACTTCTTCGCTATCTGAACTATCAGTTGAGTCCATGTCATTGTCATCCCATGCTATGTAGGCTCTTCTTCCCTTTCTTTCCTTGAAGGGTTTCTTTTCAAATTTCTCCATTTTCTTTTCGAAAATTAGGCACTCCATCTTCATGTGTCCAAGTTTACCATACTCGTAGCAAGTTGGAATTGATGACGCTTTTCTTTGAGTTTCCTTTTTCCTGAGAAATTTTCTAAATGTTCTTACCAAAAGGCTGAGATTTTCTTCATTTAGTTATGTGCTTTCTCCATCATCATTATCACCATCACCAATCATTAGTTGAGGAAGTGGCTTTGAGTGCAATTCCTTTATTTTTCTTCTTATCATTTTCTTCACTTTGATTGAATCTATTTAACTCCAATTCATGCTCTTGAAGTTTTCCAAAAAGAGTCACAAGAGTCATAGTTGCCAAATTTCTTGACTCTGAAATAGCTGTGATCTTAGGTTGTCAAATCCTGCTCAGACATCTCAAAACTTTGTTAATCAAATGTTCGTTAGAAAAATTCTTTCATAATGATGCAAGATGATTTACAATGTGGGTGAACCTCTTTTTGCATTTCTTGAATGCTTTCTCCTTGGTTCATTATAAATAATTCATATTCACGAGTAAGAGAATTAATTCTCGACCGCTTAACTTCACTAGTACCCTCATGGCTAACTTGTAAAGTGTCCCACATTTCTTTAGCAGTTTTGTAATTTGAAATTCTAAAAAATTCATCATACCCCAAAGTTGTGGTAATGATGTTTTTGACTCTTAAATTATATTGAACTTTTCTCTTATCCTCATTAGTCCATTCACTTCTTTGTTTTTCAATCTTTATACCATTGACCTCTTGTGTAGGTATAAATGTGCCGTTTTTTACAGCATCCCACACATCTAGATCAATAGCTTCGATGAAAATTTTTATTCTTTCCTTCCAATATGCATAACCATCCCCATTAAAAAAGAGTGGTCAGTTTATGGAAGTTCCTTATGAAAAACCATTTAATGAAGCCATATACTCTTGAAGCGACTAAGTTCTTTATAAAAGAGTCTTCCTCTGATACCACTTGTTACCCAAGTGGCTTCAGTACTCAAGAAGGGGGTGAATTGAATATTTAAAACTTTTCACAAACACTTATGAAAGTAAATTTCTTTGAAGTTATATATTAAACAAATGCTAGAATAAAGAAGATAATAGAAAGCTTTAAACACAACAAATAAATAGGTAAGCAATAATTAATAAATTGTTGAAAATAAAGAGATAAGATGAGAAAAGCAGGCACGATATTTATCCTAGTTCAGTCACTAACCACTTGTGACCTACGTCCAGTCCTTGAAATACAGTTCAAGATTTTTCACTATATCCTCAGGCTTAAAACAGGTGCATGCAACCTTTATAAACCTGAGCACTACTCACACCTTGGGATACCTCACCCTTGTGCTTGAGTTTCAACAAATAGGGATGCCTCACCCTATTCACTAGAGGGATACCTCACCTCCATTAAAGGATACCTCACCTTCTTTACAACAAGGGATACCTCACCCTTTTCACTAGAGGGATACCTTACCCCCTTTGAAGGATACCTCACCTTCTTTACAACAAGGGATACCTCACCTTTTTTACAGAAGCAGAAAATAGATGAAGAGAAACTCTCACAAAGAGCAAATATTACAAATTGAAGCACTATAGAGCTCTTTAAGGATATCTCAAGTTTTTGGTGAAAAGAGCACATGAAATATAAGAAAATAAGTAAATCACGTTTTAGCACAAGCAAAAATAATTCAGATGGTTGGGCTACCTTCAGAAGAGATCCAAGGTCTCTATTTATAGAGCTTTTTGAGAAACTAGCCGTTGGAGCAATTAAATCACGTAATGAATGAAAATATGGCTATTTCTTTCCATTTCAGAAAGTTTCGTAAAAACCATTTCTAATATATGTTATTTGAATACCTTATGAGTTATTCGAATAACTCATTTTGAAAAGCCTCATGAAAAACAACTCTAAAGGGGGTTATTTGAATACTTTCTCAGTTATTCGAATAACACTATTTTAAAAGCTTGTGAAAAATAGTGTTAAGAGGAGGTTATTCAAATACCTCTAAGGTCTATTCAAATACCTTTGTTTAAGAGAAACTTCCCGTTCGCAGGTCTATTCGAATACCTTGGGGGTTATTCGAATACCCCTGAGTCAAAATCAATTTTAAACACTTTCAAATATCCAAAAAATGATTCTTTGGATTTGGAATATTAATTTTGAAAACATTTTAATATTTGCATCCAAAACCAATGAGATATCCAAAAAGTATCCTTACAAAGATCCTAAGTCCTAAAGCTATTCTTGAAGGTCTTGGACTTAGTCTTACCATCATCTTCATCATATTTGTTATCATCAAAACTATTGTCCATGTCAGCTAGCCAATTACAAATTTGGTATTTGTAATTATAGTAATTAATCAAATCTAGAATTTATCATAAAAGAGTTATGATATTATTTTATTAATAAAATCTCTTCACTTACTCGATCTTTGAACATATCATAGTAATATATTATTCTTCTATAATTAACATCCAAAGAGATTTCCATATCAAAATATAACTCTAAAACATATAAGGTTCATGCAGTTGTTCTCAACCCATCATAAAAACCCATTCTTAAAATGGAACTCTTAAAATATTTATAAATTCAAAATATGAAACTATGCATGAATCAACCTTTAGATATACAAATCCTCAAATTTCATCTACATTTACTAACACAATCCATGAAAGCAATAAGAAGGATAGGAAAACATTAATCACATATATTCATGAAGTCTCAAGTTAATCTTAATTTAAAAACATGAACATCTTCATACTCGTATTATCAAACTTCACTATATAACTCTTCTATACATTCAATTTTTAGATATGTCATAACACAATAAATTACCCTTCCATTATGCAGCAGATTAAACAATAAACAAAATATATCAAGTAGTAATATCTAAATCATACTCAAACAATCATAGATATACTATCTCACTTCTAATTTAATAACTATCCTTTGTAAACTTTCCATGTCTACTAATTAGATTAGAATTTAATATACAATTTATATAACACCAAAATATTCCAACAAAGGGTAACAAACAAGATTCACAAAGAGATCCTATACCCTATAAGTTCACAATTTTTAAGAGTTCTTATCTTTAATTGTGCATTTACCTTGTTTCAAACTAGAAGAGTGAGTTGCCCCTTCTCCACTTGAATTAAAAACTCCTCCCTTTACTTGTGGTTCAGGATTAGATATCTTCCCTTGGTTGTGAATACATTCTCTTGCGTAGTGTCCTGTCTTACCACAATTGTAACACACTGTTTGATCCAACATACAAATCTTTTTACCATGCTATCTTTCACATTTTTCACATTTAGGTCCCCTAGCTCTGGTCCGAACTTGTTTTCCCTTTTCCTATAAATTCTTGGATTGAGGAACATCCTCTTTAATCTCAATATTCAATCGTTTCTTCTTTTAAGGACCTTGAAATTCTTGCTCTCGTGAGGATTTAAGATTATATGACTCTATGTTTCTACAATCATTAATTAGAGTAGTAAAATCACGTATCTATAATAGCTTCACTATTCTTCTGATATCCTCTCGTAATCTCATCTAAAATTTTATGCACTTATAAACTTCATTGGGATTGTTCTTAAAATATGAAGATAACTTAGAGCATTCTTCAAATTGGCTGACATACTTATTTATAGTTATATCCCCTTGTTCAAGACTCAAAAATTCTATTTCATTTGCTTTCTATAAGTCATGGGAATAAAATATATCTAGGAAGGCAGTTTTAAACATTTCCCAAGTAATTTAGGATCCTGTTATTTTTAGTAACCTTCTAGTGTCAATCCACTATCGTTGTGCCTCCCCAACTAACATGTACAAGGCAAAAGGCACAACAAGAATTTTACAAATTTGCTACGAATTTTAGCTACAAAATTTTTTGGTAGCTAATATGTAACTAATTAGCTACGGAATAAATTTTCGTAACTAAGTTTCAAATGTTGGGAAGGAAAATTTCTATCAAGCAAATAGCTACATAATAGCTATGATTTAGCTATGAAAATTTGTTGTAGCTAATCCATAACTAATTAGCTACAAATTAGCTACAAAATAAATTTCCCTAGCTAAATTTCGAATGCAAAAAGAAAAAAAGTTTATCAAGTAAATAGCTATAGAATAGCTATAATTTAACTACGAATGCAAATAGCTATTTTGTAGCTAATTTGTAGCTAATCAATAGCTAATTTAGCTACAAATTAACTACAAAATATTTCCATAACTAAATTATAAAGAAAATAATTTTACCAAACTACCCATTTTTAATCCCTCAATAACTGCCAGTACCTAGGGGTGGAAATAAGTCAGATTACCCATCAGGGACCTATGGTCTGGCCTGCTTGAGGCCTAACCTAGTTTGGCCTATTTACTAAATAAGTTAGGTCAAAACTTTTTTAAAAACATGTTTAACTAAAAATATCAGGTTTTAAGCCATCTAATAAGTCTTTTAAGCTTTGTAAGCCGACCTGGTCTATTTAACTATATATAATATAATATATATTATTATAATATATTAATATATTTTTTAATTAGATTTTAATAAAAGTCAATAACTAAAATCTAAGTTAATAAGTTAGAATAGAAATAACATATTTATTAATATATTTAATGTAATATATTTATTAGAATAAAAATAATAAGTTAACACTCACCTCCTACTTTTATAGATACTCACTACTTTCTTGCTCTGATCTTTGGTCAATGTGAGACTTAGAGATATACCAAGTTACAAAATTATTGGAAGCATATACTTGCAAAACATGAAGATATAACCTACATTATTTGTCGATTTCTTGTTTATATATTTGTTAATAACATATGTAAGGTTATTATTTTAATTTCCTTATGGTTAAATCATGCAATTATTTTGTCTCTAGTTGTAGGAACCAAACGAAAAGTTATTAAAGTTACTGGACTATGTTTCATGTCTCATGCATTTAGCTGTTTGTGGAATTCTTAGGATAATATACTAACCTAACCAATTATTGATATTATGATATTATCTTTCTTGTCAATTCATTATAGAACATGTAGTTATTATCACGATACTAAATCATTATAACTCTAGTCTTTCTTGCATTCATATTGCAATTAGAGGAGTTTAGGTTCGATCTTCATATTTTGTAACTATATGCCTCTAATAATTTTGTCACTTAGTATATTTTCATGTCCCACATCGACCAAAGACTAGAGTAAGAAAGTAGTAAATATCTATAAAATTAGAAGGTGAGTGTTAAGTTATAACAAAGGCCTATCGACCTTAAGTAGATCCATTGACCTATTTCAAGGCTTATGCTTGTTAGCCTATGTAAAAGTATGTTAACCTATTTAAAGATAAATTTATTAGTTTATATTAAAGTATGTTAGCCTATTTAAATGTAGGTATGTAAGTCTATATAAAAGTCTATTGACACCTATTTAAAAGTAAACTTATTAACCTATTTAAATACTTTATTATAAAATAGACCTTTAAATAAACTTTTAAACTGGAACTAATACCTTATAATTAAAATACAGATAAACTTATTTGAAGTAAATTCTAACCTAACCTTGACTTGTTTTCATGCCTGCCAACACCCATTCCTCCCACTTTCCCAAATGTCAAATTCTCAATTCCACTCCCTCCCACTTTACCAAATCCATTCGATTCTTATTTCTCCAATTCTCTGCCTCCGCTCCCTCCCTCCACAAGCTCGCCGTCTGCCTCCTCCACACCGGCCTCCTCCTCCAAGACACTGAATCCGGGCCATGCCCTCCTCTACAAGCTCCCCTCATTCTTGTTTTCACTTGCCACTTTCATCTCATCACTAGAAAAAAACCAGTGTGTAGCCATCACCGAACGAACGCCACACCCAGCCACCGTCGCAGAGACCAGCGAGGCAGGGCAGCGACCAGCGAGGCAGGGTAGTGACCTGCGTGACCTGACTCCAAAGACCAGCACAGCGAGGCAGCAATCTACACGACCACCGACCAGCGAAGCAGCGACCTGCGCAACCAGCGACCAACGAGCTTTTATATAACTATATGCCTTTGGCGATTTGCTTCAAGCTTGCCGCCTCGGAGGCCACCTAAGAGGAAGCCCAGGGCATGATTGAAAGCTTTAAGCATTTGGGTATGCGCATATCACCTCTTGGTTTTGGTTTACATAGATTTGTTAGTTGATGTAATTTTCTTTGCTCAAAAAGTCTCCTTATCAAACATCAATTGACTGAAACATTTTTTTGTTGTTGTAATTTTTGTTTTGCTAGTTTCTAGTGACTAATTCATAATTCTTTTATATCTCAACATTTGGAGGCAGTTCTCAAGTCCAAAATTCTGGGCATTCAATCTCTTATTAGTAAAATAATTGCTAAACTTGAAGTTAAACTAATTCGTTTGGGAAAGCTTATTGCAGTAGCGGCCATCAATGAGAATTTACTCTATCTGAAGGGCATCTGCTTTGCAGTTTCTTACTATGGTGTTTATTGTGATATGTAGAGTATTGGCTTGACTAGCACTTGTTTGATGAAATGCAATAGAGAAATTGTAGTATGTAGAATATTTGTTTTTTTTTCTTCTGTCGTTGTTAATTGAAGAATGTAGTATTGGCTTGACTAGAACTTAACACGAGATGTTAAAATGCTAAGTTGAGCTCTTCATTGATAAGCGCTTTTTCTCTACTTTGGAGCACTACTATATGCCTTTGCACTGGTGTATTTGTTGGTTAATTAAAACTAGTATTAAAATCAGTAAAATAATTGCTGCCAAATCTAAATATGCATCCAAACAATTTGGATGTACTATTGTAATATCTGACTTAGCTTTCTAAGATCTGTTGGATAAGGCCAATATAAACTAGATGGTCTAGATTTGTTTGAAAGATTACTTGCTCAACTTATCCAGTAAACACAACAATATCCCAGGAAAAAAAACTAGCATGCTACATTGAGAAAATTGGTAGTACAATAGTATATTGACAAGCTCCATTAATGTGGTATAAGAAATACCTTTTGCCAAATCTTCTTCAAAAACTAAAAGTCCCAAGAGTCTAGAATCCTTATCTATATAGTTGCATATCATAATTTTCTCTCGCATTTCTCAATAACCAGTTATATGATTGACCAACAAATTGAGGCAGCGACCAGACTCCAAAGACCAGCTCTTTCTTGGTGAATCACTGTTGAAGTCAAGACCAAGTGATTGGTAAATCTACTTTGTTTGAGGAGATAACAATATTATGAGATTTTAATATTCCAAAACTTTCTAATTAGGTTTTATGAAGTTACTCAAAATATGGACTGTTATCTGAATCTAATCTACTTGTCTCTGACAAATGTCAGAACTGCAGTAGTTAATGGTGTTGTTGTTTACTTGGGATTAAAATTTGAGATTAAATATAGTTGCCGAGTCCACCAAATATATAAAACCTTACAACCAGTTGTAGTTAGTAAGGGTCGATCCACAGAGAACCAATTCAATCAACACTACAATTCAATTTCTGATTTAGACTCCAAAGATTAACAAGTAGTAAAAAGGGGGTTTTGGGGTTTTTAAGGATATTGAATTAAATCAACAACAATAACAATAAATAAACGAGAATCAACAGATCAAAGGATTTGGTTAAGAGATCAAATCCACCACTAGATTTATATGATAATGCTAACCCATATATCCATTTATTCCAACATGACTAATTATATTTCTAAGCAATTGTGAGATGGAATCTCTGTTTTCCTTAGGTTTTGGCCAATTTAGCAACCGCTCAAATCAACACCTAATCACCAAATAATCATAAAGCAACCGCTGTTACAACCATCTGGTAATTGCATTAAGGTTTAGAAAACCAATCACACTAAGATCTAATCCTACACCAGGATTAAATTACTTAGAACATATATTCCTCTAGATTCATTACCGCAACCGCGCATAACAAACCCAGATTTACCACTTTTAACATATGGCAAAGAGTATAAAGACATTTACACCATAAACATATAGTCCTCTAGTTTTATCACCGCAACCGCGCATAATAATCCTAGATTAACCACTTTGAAATTGGCAATAAGCATGAATACCTTCATACAACAACAAGATTCAGAAATATATGAATAAAAACATAACTGTGTTGAAATAAACGAATATGCAGGGTTCACAATATCAAAACTAGGGTTTCATCTCCCATTAACCAAATAAAAAACTTAGCCACACATGGCTAAGACAAAATCAAAATAAAAACATAATATAAACATAATCTCAAATGAAAATGCAGAAAAACTAAAGAGCAAACTAGTTTCCAAAAGATGGGGATGATTGATCTCCGATTGCTCGAACCTGAGAATCCAATCTTCGATCCAATCTCCTTCTCCCTTATTCTTGGTTGTTTCCTCAGCCTCCAGGCAGTTCCCCCAGGGGAAGCTCCTTTTGTTCAGACCCTAGCATGCTTATTTATAGGCCTCAAACCCTAATTCACTCATTTTCACGTGTTTTCCCCTCTGATACGATTACATGGGGCGTGTGGATTTACACCCCCCCCCCCGGTGTATGCCTCTGCCACAATCTCCATGGACTTTTCATAAAAATAGTGAATTACACGGACCATGTGTATTTACATGGGCCCCCCGTGTAATCCTCTATTTTCAGTTTTTCTTCATTTTGGCCAAACAACAAAGGACACAACCCCCCCATGACATGGGACATGGGCTTTGTCACTTTACTTCTTCATTTTCAGCCTAGATCTTCAACAAATGCCCTTCTTTCCTTGCTTCAAGAGGTGGTATTGATCGTTATGAATCCTTGGTTCCATCACCAAGTGGATAGTAAACCTCGATTGGGGTTAATGGACTCCAACACTCAAAGGTTACCTGAAAGGTACAATTCGATTATTAGTGTTTATGAATACAATTAAGCTAAGTTTCATAACAAGGTTCCAAATAAGTTGAATATCAGAAACTTAGTTAAATGATAGCAATTAATCACAATTGGAATCCAAAAGAATCAATTATAAGGCATTCAAGATATGGGAATAATTGACAAATCAGTTAACTCTCCTTAACAAACCTTTTATTCTTCTCCTTAATAAACCCAATTTTTGCCCCCTTCTTAGTCAGATTGTTCTCTTGACTTGTTAGGTTGTAAAGCTTGGAAAGGATTCACTAATTAATTGTGCCAAGGCCAGCATGTCCTCAAAGTTGATAGCTGGTGATAGTGACTTCTTTGCCAATTTGGTATGTTTGACTTTATATTGAATGTTGAGTGTTTATATCAATTAAAATTGATGCACACCATATTCTGCAAATTATAGTTAGTTCATAACCAATTGGATAAAGCTTATACACATCTTTCTGTTTCATGTCTCAATTTTTACTGGCATTAGTAGTTGAAAACTTGAAATTGACAAAGCTTTAAGCTTTTCCTCATATTGACAAAGCTTTATGCTTTTCCTCATCTCAGTTGAACTCTGATTTATTTATTTTTTTATTTTTTTTAAATTATCACATAGCTTTCATACTATATTTTACACTTACTTTCTGCTTGAGAGGAATGTAATTCAAATATTTTATTGGTCTAATCACATCTTCTACTCTTTATGTGGGTTGAATGTGTAAAGTTGTTTATTGTATCAATCAATTACCTTCTGAGAGATATTTAAATATCCTATTATTGATTATTCTTGGGTCTAATACTATTTTAGTTATGTTTCATATCATACTAAAAAGGATGACATTACCATTTGTTTGCTATTATAATTCAAATTTTGCATGAATATATTCTATGGTTGATTTTAAAATATATTATCACAAACCATTGGTAGTGTGTACTGAATATTTATGGTTCAAACCTTTGTTGCAAAACTAATCTGTGCTGAGACTTTCTTATTGGTTCCTTCTTTAGTAATCTAAGCTGATAGAGTAATTATTGATCATAGTTGGCAGTATGAGTGCTGTGACTGCTGTCTTTAACATGAAACTTGTGGAATAAAAACTTTATTCTTGATTCTAGGAGAGTTTTTAAAATCAATCCATGTTAGGACAATACCAAAGCAAATTTTCAAACTTACTGATTAATTGAAAAATTACTGAAAAATCAATCCTTTCACATTGCAGATTTTTTTGTATGGTGTCTATTCAAAAGAAGTTTCATATGATAAGAACACCTTTGAGAAAGGAATTGTTCATTCAGGCATGTGGTCCCTTGATCCCAAGACTTGGGAATGGAACAAGGTAGTGGTTTGGAGTTTTAATATTAATTGAATTTGTATATTCCTCATCTTAGGCAAGTTTAAGCTTTCTTGTACCTTAGAGTTTTAGTTTTACCCACACTATATTAAATTAAAATAACTCCAGTCAGTGTTCAATTGCAGCGGAAACTTCTTCTCTGTTTAAACTTCAATTCAATTGTGTAACAAACTAACAATTTTCTCTTATATTTGTTTCTCTCCCCCTTCCCGCTGGTATGCATATATATCTTAGCTTCCTATGCTTGTATGAAAATTTGTATTGTTGTTTTCTTGTGGAACTATTATGGGTTTATTTGTAGTTTAATGCCTTAATTGGAAGCGAATGAGAATGGAAGTATTAGTCTATGAAGACTGTTGTCCTTTGGTTATTGGAGTGAATAATTGGTTGAAGGGGTTGATGGTTAACTGTCGAATTGGGATGACTATGCGTGCACTTTGATATTTTAATTAGTATGAAGATGAATTTACCTTCTCTTGTTAGATTTTGTCTGCACTTTCCTGTTACTGCCTTATTTCTTTTAAACTTGCATTGTTCCTTTACTACTTTCAGTGCATCATCTAGTAGTAGCATGTTTAGAGAAGTTCACGAGACAAAATAAGCATATATTATAGTGTAGTTGCGATAGGAACATCCCTGTTTTGGACTAGTATATGAATCTGATTAGAGAATTGTTTTTTTTTTTTTATGAAAAATTATGAAGATTTTAATTTTTATAAAATATTAATATACATGTCATACCATGATATATATATATATATATATATATATATATATATATATACTAATTTAAAGATATTGATATGCTAAAGAGTGATTGGTCGTTCAAATTGTATATTTCAAGAAACAGTGGTTGGTGTAGAACTAGAATCTTTATATCCATATTTAGTTTAATATTACTTTTTATTTGCACAAATAATAAAAAACAGGCAACTGGAGAAGAAAAGATATGTTAAAAAAATAGAGAAAAGGACTTGTACCACAAAAAAAATAGAGAAAAGGACAATGAAGGATAGAGAGAGAGAGCATCGACACTTTTGGGAATTGGGAGGTAACAATGAACTAGATAATATCTGAAAAAATTATTTACCAAAAAAAATATATCTGAAAGAATTGACCACCTCCTAAGTCTCTTGTACTGTTAATGTGCACTTAAAAGAAAAAAAAATAAAAATAAAACTTCGATCTGTATCAGTGTATGTTGATTGAGTTAGCAAATTAGCAGCAGGGTTGCAGTTGGAGGAAAGAAAGAAAGAAAACATTGAAACCATCATGGAATGCAAAATCCGTACTAATTAATAGGGAAGGACAGAAAAAATAGGTTGCAATGCTAATGAACTAACACTAGGCTGTAGTCCTTTGCTACTGCTAAATGGTCCATTGATCCATTGATAAAAAAATCTCATATAAAGTCATACTAGATTAATTTGATCTATCATTGTAGTGAAGACATCATTTGCTGCATGGAACTAGGTCCTTCTGATTAATTAGGTGTACCTTTTTATGCTTTACTACTATTATTCTACTCAATAAAAAATGATGGCATGTTAGTTAAACACTTGTTGGCAGGTGCAAATTTTTCTATTTGATGGCTTTGAGTCTTATGCTAAAGATATTTCAAATACTGTATGTTATTAGGTTTGGCCACTCGATAGCTTTGGACTGCTAGGTCAGTGAAGATATTGTAAAGAAGGTACTGTACTTTCAATTTTGCATGTTTGAGACTTCTGTTTTGGTCTTTTCTTTGAAATGCTTATTCTAGTCTCGAAATAGACATTATAACCTAGATTATTGAAAATTGATCATTTTATATGAATTTATGCTTAATTATTA
Source organism: Ormosia emarginata (assembly GCA_029884605.1). Lineage (NCBI taxonomy): Eukaryota > Viridiplantae > Streptophyta > Magnoliopsida > Fabales > Fabaceae > Ormosia > Ormosia emarginata. The sequence continues at coordinate 4,842,515 of JAQQTP010000081.1, read as the reverse complement.
GAGTCAAAATTTCCAGTTTTTATGCCTATGAATGCGTATGTTGAAATGTTTAAATTCTCTCCATCTCTTCGCATGTTGTAAGGCAGAGCATTTATTGCAATTAATAGACCGTGAATTGGTGTGGTTTATGAAATTTGTAACAAAACAATCATCTTATGTCTGTTTTTTCCTCTCTTTATCTCTTGGGAAGAGGAGAAGGTTGACTTTGCAAGCTTGATCCAATTCCATACTTGCTGAGGTACTGGAGTGTGGAAATATCTTTTATTCAGGGGGGAATTAGACTTGTGAGTTTTGGAGTTGGAAGGATTTATAGGACAGAGAATGAGTGGCTGACCGCAGAAATTGTTAGCAGAAAAGTAAAATTATATATTGATTGCAACACTTGGATTGCAATCAATGTTGCCTAAATTATCTTTTTTGGATCTCTTTCTTTCTTTCTCTTTGCCTAAATTATTTCCCCCTATAATTCCTCTACACTTAGATTGCAACACCATGTTGATGTCCTTGTATAATTCCACTTCTTGATTGCAATCAATGTTACCTAAATTATCTTTTTTGGGTCTCTTTATTTCTTTCTCTTTGCCTAAATTATTTCCCCTATAATTCCTCTACACTTAGATTGCAACACCATGTTGATACCCTTGTATAATTCCACTTCTTGATTATCAGAAGGGTGAGTAGAAGGTGTAAATATGATTTGATTCAAATGAGTTGTATTTCCCTTAATGATTTGCAGGCAGTGAAAACAATTAGCTTAAAATGGACTGGCCCACAAGGCTTAGGATATGCATTGGCATAGCGAAAGGTCTAGCATTTCTCCACAAAGAGTCAAGATTCAAGATTGTTCAGAGACATCAAGGCTTCTAATGTGTTACTTGATGGCAAATTATATCCTAAGATATCTGACTTTGGCTTGGCTAAGCTTCATGAAGAGAAGACCCATGTCAAGATTCAAAAGGTCCCTTCCTGATATGAAGGATAGCAGCATCCAAACTTACAAGCAGATTCGATAGATTGATTATTAGTTCATTTCAATCATTTTGTCACAATCAAGTTAGTCTCTATTCATTTTAATAGTTGTGCTTATTGATGATGGGGCTAACTTGTTTTAAACTATTTGTATTAACTTAGACTTATTGATTAGGTTGAACATGTTTTGAACTTATTAATGCAATTATGATATTTTATTATTTTGCACAACTTATTTGTTGGATTTTTCTGATTGGATTGAAATATTTATACATGTATAATTTTAAAATATATTAATTATCACTATAAAATTAATTTGGGTTAGCTTTAGAATTGTTATGGATTTAGCAACACAATCATTAAGAAATAGTTACGAAATTGTTACGAATTTAGTAATATAATAGTTAGGAAATAGTTATGGATTTAGCAACATAATAGTTACGAATTTGCTACAAATTTGCTATAGATATTAGCTAAAAAATTAACTACGGAATATTTTGTAGCTAATTAGTTACAGAAAAGAAGGAGGTTTTGAACAAAAATTAGCTACTGATTAGCTTCGAATTAGTTATGGAAATTTAAAATTAGTTACGGATTAGTTACGAAATTTTTTGGTAACTAATTAGTTGCGAGAATTTGACTACTGATCAATTCATAGCTAGTTGATTAATTTCTTGTAGTGAGATACTTTCTATTCATTATTACTGGCTATATTAACAAAAATCCTTTCCATATTCATAATCCATTTACTAGCTCTAATTGAACTTTGTCCTCCTTTGAAGAATGAAGAAGTAACTTTGTTAAATTATGATAGATCTTGATATAGATTATTTTCCATTCTTTTTAGCAGTTTTTTAATGATGAAAGTCTATCCCTCTATTGTTGCAATTATTTCTCTAAGAACATTGGTCATTTAAGCTATTACTCCATTTATTGGTCCTCCAAAATCACAGGTTCGCCTAGTAGATGCCATAGTCTCTTGTACGCATAAAACATTACATATTGAGGTGATCAATCTCAATATCATGTAATAGTGCAATAGTAACCATTAACATTCATAGTCACAGCTATTATGCAATTCTATCTATATACCTCATCTTCAAGTAGGGGTGTCCAGTGGGTCGGGTCAACCCGCGAACTCGCGGGTTTCGACCCAACCCACTAGATAAAATACGAGTTGGGTTGGGTTCACGGGTTGGGTTGGGTTGAAAATATTTCGACTCACAGTGTATGGGTCGGGTAACGGGTTGAAACATATCTAACCCGCACAACCCGACCCACCTATCTATTTTTTTTATATAAAAAGTTGCCTTAGTCGTGCAGGTGTAGCAGACTAGCTAACTTTATTTCTCATCAAATGACTTTTAGACATTGAAAAAGTTACAAACAGTGGAATCACGGAGTGGCTTTGGTTTGTGACAACTTTGACAATTTTCCCATTCTTTCTTTTTGTTTCATTTCTCATATCACTCCCAAATGGCAGATGCTTTCCATTCTTTCACTATTTTCATTTCACGCAAATCACTCTCAAACCGACAGACGAACTCCCATTATTTCTCTTGGTTTTCTTTTCTCACGTCATAGCCACTCTAGGTTTGGTTTGCTTCCAAAAGCAAGTAAGAATTGGATTTTATTTTTTTGTGCTATTGGTTTTGATGTTGATCTGCATTCTATGAATTCCTGAAATTTTCCTATTCGTGATAGTTTATGGTGATAGTTTATGGTGATAGCAAAATGGGGTAAACTCTCTAAATAATTAGGCCAAGTGTTTTGAGAAGTAAAATGAGTGAGTTTGTATTAGGGTTTAGGAATAGATGAGACCACAAACCTCAAGTTGTGATGCACAGGAAGATTTACTAGAGAAGATTTCTTTCTATCTTCAGGCTATGGATATGGAAACAACTCGGAATAGTAACAGAAAATAATAATCTAAATGTGCTATTACATTTCAATATTTTCTCCAGTTGATGATATATTTCAATATTTTCAATATTTCAATATTATATGTTTTTGTCTTCTGATATGTTTCTCACATATTTTCTCATATTGACAAGCGGGGAGCCAAATTGTTTTGGATCTCTGGTGGCTGGCACAATTATTTTGCCCTGCTACCGTACAAAATTTATTTATTTTCTAATATTCTTATTTTCTAATATTTATTTACTTATTGATGACAGAAAATGGCTAATGAATGACAACTAAATCTTGATGAATCACTAACTAGTGGAGAGCGAATTAGAAGTACTCCTACACCCCCAAGTTGTGTGCAACCTTCCCAACATGTTGAGTATTTAGCTACTGATCAAGGAGGAGGATCATCTGCTGGTAAAGAGGTATTCATACTTCCAAAAAAGCCTATAAGACCAAGTTCACATGTGTAGGAACATTTTACCAAAAAAGATAATGGTGAAAAAGCTAAATGCAATTATTGTGGGAAAATATATGCATGTGGTTCTAGAAATCATGGTACAATTAATTTGTCTAGGCACTTGTTAATGTGTAAGAAAAGTCCTAATATACATGTTGACAAGAGGCAAAAAACTCTTGGATTTCTAAAGAAATGTGAAGAAGAAAATGATGGTAATGCAAAATTCATGGTATTGTCTTTTAATCAAGAAGAGTGTAGGATTGCACATGCTAAAATGATTATCATTGATGAGCTTTCATTTAAATTTTTTGAAAATGAAGGCTTTAAAAGTTTTGCTCAAGTTATACAATCTCAATTCCAAGTTCCTTCTAGACAAATTGTTGGTAGAAATGTTATGCAATTGTATGTGTTTGAAAAAGCAAAGTTGAAGTCTATTTTATCATCTAATTCTCAAATGGTTTGACTCACCACCGACACTTGGACATCAATTCAAAACTTGAATTATATATGTGTGACTGCTCATTATATTGATGATGGATGACATTTGAATAAGAAGATATTGGGGTTTTTTATTGTAAGTGATCACAAAGGTTCCATAGGAAAGGCTTTAGAAAAATGCATTAGAGATTGGGGAATTGAAAAAGTTTGCACAGTCACAGTTGATAATGATAGTCATAATAATGTGGCTATAGCCTATTTGAAAAATAGGTTAAGTGATTGGAATAGTACAACCATCTTGATGGGAGAGTTCATGCATTTAAGGTGTCGTGCTCATATTCTTAATTTGATTGCCAATGAAGGATTGAAGGAAATAGATTCTTCAATCCTTAGGATTAGAAATACATGCAAATTTGTAAAATCTTCTCCTTCAAGAAAAGCCTCTTTCCTAAGGTGTGTGGTAGATGTCAAACTTAAGTGCAAGCAAGGGTTGTGTCTTGATATGCCAACTAGGTGGAACTCAACCTATTTAATGTTAGATGCTGCTGAGAAGTATGAGAAAGCATTTGCTCGCTATGAATATGAAGAGCCTTCTTTTGAGATCATTGAAGGAGGAACTCTAACATCATATGATTGGTTACGTGCCCGTGTGTTTATTAAGTTTTTGAAGGTTTTTTATGATGCTACTCTTACTTTTTCTGGATCATTGCATGTTACTTCAAATACTTTCTTCCATAAATTGTGTGACATAAATAAGTTTATAAAGAAGTGGATTGGAGGGAATGATCCAATTTTGAAGGAGATGACCATTTCCATGAAAATGAAGTTAGATAAATATTGGGATGACATTGATGGTCCTCTAAATTACTTATTGCTTGTGGCTATTGTCCTTGATCCAAGGTATAAAATGGATTATGTTGAGTTTTGCTTGGAAAAGATGTATGGCTTGGAATTGAGTGTGAAAATTATGAAGAGGTTGAACAATGTTATGAGGGCATTGTTTGAACATTATCAACAAATGCATCCTATTCCTCTTGATGCTAGTGATTCTAGTTGCATGTTATCTGATGTTCCTTCCTCTATACTTGATGATGATATTGAAGATGATAATGATAGTTATAAATCCGAGTTTAGATTGAAAGTGAAAAAAAAAACAACATGCGATAAAAAAGAATGAGCTTGAGAGGTACAATGAGGATGATGTGGAAGATGATGTTGATGACTTTGATATTCTGACATGGTGGAGAGCAAAGACTATGAAGTATCGTGTTCTTTCATTCATTGCTAAGGATATCTTAGCAATTTCTGTTTCTACAGTTTCATTTGAGTCAGCATTTAGTACTGGAGGGCGAGTTCTTGACCCTTTTCGTAGCTCTTTGCAACCCACCACTGTTGAAGCATTGATTTGTCCTCAAAATTAGTTGAGGACTCCTAAAAAATCCATTCATTTACGGGCTAAGATGGATGAGATTGAGAAGCTTGAAGCTGGTAGTGTGTTATATACAACTCATTCAATTTGTTTAATGAATTACTAATTGTCTATTACTAATTGTTAATACTTTTTTGGTATGTTAGATATGTCAGCTGTTAGAGAAAGAAATTACGGGTCTTAAACATTAATTCTTTTAGTTGTTTGCGGTTTAATGGTTGGCTTTTTAATTCTTATAAACTTATTATTTCATTGTTGAGTTTAAATTTGTATGTAATTTGACAATTGTCTTGTTAATTGTGCAGACCAAGGAGGAAAGGAGGGCATGTCGTCGTGCAGAGTTCTATGAGATATCCATGGATCCTAAATACCCATGGTGGAATTTTAGGATGCTTTCTCCTCAATTTTTTGTTGTTCCAATTAAGTTTAAGTGTAGGCATTGTGGTGCCACTCTCAAAGTGAACAAAGAAAATAAGTTCATAAGACTCTCGATGCATCTAAATGACAATTGTGTTGAAAAACCAATAGATCGTTTAGATGATAAAGAGTATATATAAAAAATAGAGAATGAAGTCAATGATTATGTCAATACATATGACATGCGTGATGACACTGACTTCGATTGGTTAGACTAATTTATTGTTTGAGTTATGACTAGCTTTGTTTAATTTATTCTAGAATTATTAAAACTTGTTAGTTGTTAATTTGTTATGCACTTATTGACTTATGATGTTTAGTTTATTTAAGATTGAGACATATGATATTAATTTGTTAAATTTTGTATTTTAATTTTTTTTCAAGAATTTTTTTAAAAAAAAATATGTCAGACTCATGGGTTTGGCCCAACTCAACCCACTCTTGAGTGGGTCGGGTCGGGTCGGGTTGAGTGAAAAAATCTCTTGAGTGGGTCGGGTCCAAAAATAACGCTAAACCCACCCAACCCAACCCACGAACACTCCTATATATATATATATATATATATATATATATATATATATATATATATATATATATATATAAGTTTAAGTTTTTCTGCATTCTCTCAAGGCTTTCTATAATAACTTGCATAGTTCTTATAGATATATTAGTAGTTAGTTATATAGTAAGTGACGTGGCTAGTACTATTTATCTTGATATATTCAAATATATCAAGATATCTGTCCTAGGGCGTTATAGTTCTTAACAAACATAACTTTACAATATATACAAGATTGGCCTATACAACGCAATTTCTACACACTATGCATAACTATTATATGTATTACAAAATAGGGATCAATCTACTCCTTTGTTGTGTTCTTCATTAATCAATCATGGTTGAAGATCCATTTCCTGGAATTATCATGGAAATTCAAATAAGTGGGGTGAGAATTGTAACACCCTTAGAATTCGTATTTTATTTGTTTTGGTCGATTTTGTATTATTTTGAGTAATCCGACTCTACTTCTGTGAATTTTATGATTTTTGTGATTTTTAGGAATTTTTGGGAGTTTTTACGTTTTTGATTATTTTAATATTATTTTTAGGTTGTGTATATAAGCCTTCGTATTTTATTTCTTTCTCTCAATCCTTAATTATTTTTACTAATCTGATTTCATTTTCATGAGTTTCACAATTATTATGAATTTGTGTGATATTTAAGATATTTTGAATATTTTAATATATTTTAGATATTTTGAATATTTTATTATATTTTAGATATTTTGAGATATTTTGAATATTTTAATATATATTTGAGATATTTTGAGATATTTTGAATATTATATTATATTTTTGATATTTTGACATATTTTGAATATTTAATATATTTATGATATTTTGGGCTGTGTGTGGGCCTGGTGCGGGCCCAAAAAAATAAAAATTTTTATTGGTCAGAAATTTTTGTACTGTTGACTCGGAGCCGGGGGATCTTACTAAACTCGAAACTGGAAACAGTTTTTGAAGTTTTGTTTTTCTATGATTTTATCTAACAAATAAAATCGAGGTATGTTTTATTATCCATTGGATAATATCTTTCAAAAAAATATCTAGTAGATGATTCCAGACGCAAGCCTAGTCACCTATTCTAGAATGTTCTAGACGATGACTCATTGTTTGGTGACTCACCTAAGTGACTAGCCTAGTGACTCACATGTTCCAGCTTGTTCTAGAAGACTTTAGAAGACGCCTCGTCACGCGCCTAGTCATCAAGTGCTTTACACGTGGACCAATAAGGAGCCGATCAAAGTTGGTGTCTGTGACTTATCGCGAAGGACCAATAGAAGCTCGACATGTGGCGTGACACCTCAGCACCTGTGACTCAGCATATTTGGGAAGCTTCCAGAAGCAGTGACTTACCACATTCTAGAAGCGATGACTCGCCACATTCTAGAAGATTGTAGAAATGCTGACTCACTCTGTGACTCGCCGCAGTGAGTCACACGTTCCAAAAGGTTCTATGCTGACTCAACTGGTGACTCAACTAGAGACTCGCCATGCTGACTCACCTATTCTAGAAATATCTACGCTGACTCATCATGCTGACTCATCGTAGTGAGTCACATGTTCTAGAAACTTCTCTTTGATGACTCGTTCTGTGACTCATCAAGGGCAATCAGTAGAAAAATGATCAACAATAGTTGCTATCCAGGTAGAACAAGAGAAAAATCGAGGTATATTTTATTATCCATTAGACAATAGACACTGACTTTATAAGTAGTAATTATTGTTCATTGCTTATAATATACCGAAAAATATCTTAAGCCTTCATCTTTTTCATGAAGTCTATAAATAGGAGGGCTTTGGTTCATTTTCAACTTTCACACGAAGCTCTCACCCCTTTTCTCTCCTTGTGTTCCACGGCCAACCACCACAAAATCACCTTCCAAGCTTTAATAATTCTAAACAACCTTAGATCTTGAATCTCCATATAATTCTAAGGAACTTTCATGTTGAGACCATCTTCCAAATCATCCATCTTCAAGCACTTTTTCTAAGATCTAAGTTTGAAGGATATAGGGTTAAATTCTTGATATCCTCTTCTAATCATAGATTCAAAGTTCTAAACCATATTTTGATCCATGGTTTTTCTTATTTAAGCCTTAGATATTAATATTTCATGTTTTCTTTGATTTTTTTTCAAGAAGCACTTGGTGGTTGAAGTTCTTCTTGAAGGAGACAACAAGGGAACATACAAGGAGCTTTGGAGGTTTCTTTAAAAGGTAAGAGGGAGATTACCCTCATCAACCATGTGTTAGTGGTGAGGAATGGATGTGTTTGTGGTGAAGAATCCATAAGGATTCATTCACTTGGTTATTTATTGTCTTTCCTAATTGTGTTTGATTCAGTGTGCAAGCATGTCTATAGCTTTAATATTTTTGGTATATGTTTATGATTGCTTTAATATATGATATGTGTTCATAGATGCATGATTATTATGGTAGGATGTGAATAAAATGTTGAAGGATTGCATGAGTGTTCCGAAGAACACAAGGGAGCTCACGGCTCCATCATCACTAAAGAGGATGAAAATGTTCTCAACCATTTTCTAAAAGAATGACTTAATTGATTTAATTGGATTAATGGATTTTTCAATGATTTAAAGGATGGAAAATAATTTTAAAATGATTTATAAGGATATGTAGAATTTCGGCCAACATGCCATATACCTTTGATCTAAAATTATTTACTAACTATGGACTAGATGATCTAATAAAAATAAATTAGATTAAGAGTTTTACAAGAGATTAAATGCATGGAAATAATTAAGGATGAATTATAAATCATAGAATGATTTTGGGCCAACATGCCTACTTATGATTTTTTTTCAAAACTATTTTTAAAGTGTGGACTTAGGTAATTAATTTAATGAGAACTTAATTAAATAGATTTTTGATAAACAATGAAAAATAATTTAATTTTTAGAGTTAAATCAGTGAATTTAAGTAATGGTATAAATACTTAAAAAATACTGACGTATAGCTCACTCATTGAGTTTTGAAGCACGTTAGCAAGTTTCGTGATGTAATTATTAGTTATGATTAAGAAAAGTACATTTTTTATGGAAACGTAGAAAATATCACTTAATGAATTTTCTAGATAAAATGTCGCCAAAATTAATGAAAAATGGACTGATAATAGAGAAAGTTTCAATATAAAATTTGAATGTAAAGAAAATATTATACGTAGTTGAGAAATACTAGAAATAGCTTACGCGTATTTAAAACTATAATTTTTAAGTTACGTGATTGAGAAAATGATTTAAAAACACTACGCGATTTTAAAAATGTAGAAAAATATTTACGCGATTTAAAAACGTTTGTAAAAGTGACGCGATTGTAAAAATGCGATAAAATTTCTATGCGATTAATTGGAATAGTGAGTTTTGCTGTCGGGCCAAAGTGGTGGACCCGGACATATTGAGATATGGTACTGTCAAGTGGAGACATATTATATTTGAGAATATTGAGATTAAGGGTGTTTTTGTAAATATGGTAACATTTTGAGACTAAGGGTAATTTTGTAATTATGGTTCTTATTCATGCATTAAGAGTCGTGTTAATTTGGTTGATATTGGTGATTGATTGACGAGATAAATTACACCGTGTTGTTAGTGTGATAAGCGTAGTGTGGTTCATCGAGTGGACTTGAAGGCATTAGTGTGCGGAGTATTCCCAATGTGGACAGTTGGTCGCTCCTCTAGGCCGTGGTAACTGGCAACACACTAGTGATTTCGACACGCACTATACTTAATCAAGATATTGTAAAGACTGTTTAGTACAATGCCTGTAGTGTACGACGTTGGACTGTGTACTACTACACGACGTTGGACTGTGGGCTATAGATACGACGTTAGACAGTGAAATAGTTTGGTTGGGCAGCCTGAGGTACTAATAGATCTTTACGGGTCATTCTCTCTGATGTCAAGTGTGGGGGGTTGATAAGCCTATATTTTATAGTCTTATACTGTATAAATTGTGGTGATTTGCTCATATTTATTGATGAATTCAAGATGGATCCTATAACACCCCAAAATTTGCTATTCCTCAGTAAATGCCTGATTTTACTGTTTTGTGATTTCTGTGCACTGTAAATTTATTTTGACTGTTCTGTGACTGTTTTTTATCTTTATGTGTGATTTACTTCGACCCGGGAAAATAAAAATTTTCGAATCTTCGATGAATTATTCAGAGCCAGGGGAGCTTACTAAACCCGAATATGAGAGACACGGTTCTTAATCTTTTAATTTTTAGAATTTATCTATCTAATAAAAATTGTTTGTATTTTATTATCCATTGGACAATACCTACTGACTTGTGAGCAGTAGCTTTTACCCATTGGGTAATAGATCTTGTAACTATTATCCATTGGACAATAGCCTTTAGAAAAAGTCTTGATGACTTGTTTTGTGAACCAATTAGAAGACTTGAATCTTAATGTAAACCAATGGAAATTGGTCAACAAAAATGGCTTGGAAAACTTAGTCATAAAAATAGATGAACTAACTAAGTAAACTAAACATGTTTGGAAACAAATTGAATCAAAACTTGGTTACCTTTCTCTTTGTGCTCCACGGCTAAGGAGAGTTCTTGAACCATCTAGAAATGGTGATTCATATCATGACTCCTTAAGCTTAAACCAATAGAAAACAAAGTGACCAAAGCATGACAAGTTATGGCCATCACTTAGAGATATTTGTTGTGCTTGTTAGCTAAGTCTTTGACTCTTCATGCTATAACACTCCATGACAATGAGCTTTAGTTTTAGGATATCTCATTCAAACATATCACATTTTGTGATCAAGAAGCCTTTCTCTCCATTCTCTCTCTTCCTAACTTAACAAAAACTCCATTCTTTCCTTTTGTGAAGCTCTCGGCTAGCCACCCAAGGAACACCATCCAAGCTTCTAAAATTTTATCCAATCTCATTTTCTTAACCTATACACTATTCTAAGACCTTTTCATGTTGTAAACTTAATCTAGTTCTTCCATCTACTACCTTGGAATCAAGCTAGGATTTTCTACCCTACAAGGTAAATTCTTGTTCCTTGTTCCTAAGTTTGATTCTTGAGTTTCTAAACCATGATTGATCCATGGTTTCTTATTTTCAAGTTTTGTTTGTAACTTTAGTTTGGTTTAAGTTTGTTAGGGTTTTCTTGGGGTGATTCACAAAATCCATAGGAGGCCAAACAAGAAGGATTTTTGTCTTCCTTAAGGTAAGAGGGAGATTAACCTCATCAACCATGTGTTGGTGGTGAGGAAATGGAATTGTTTGTGGTGAAAAATCCATAAGGATTTATTCACTTGATTGTTTAAGCTTTTATTATTTGTGATGGTTTTGATTGGTATGCTTTATAGCTTTGATTCTATGCTTGAATATGTGATTATGAAAGCATGTTGATTATTGTATAAAGTAGGATGTGATTCACATGATGAGGAAGTGTATGAAGGTTCCAAAGAACCCTAGAGGCTCATGACCTCAACATCAAATTTTGGAGTAAAATGTTCTAAATTATTTTACTAATATGGATTAAATGATTTAATGACAAGAGATTGGATTAAAGGTTTTTACAAAGAATAATGAGATAGAAGATAAACAAATATCATTTATGAAGCACAAATGGATTTTTGCCCAACATGCCAAGATTTGATACCCTAGATCCAAAATTATTTTCCTAAGTGTAGACTTAGATAATTAATTAACAAGAACTCAATTTAATGAGTTTTTAGAGGTAAAAAGAAAATGAACTAATTTATTGTATTTAGGTTATAATGAGAAATAAAATTAAAACTTGAAATTTACTAACGTAAGCTCACCCTTTAGGTTTTGAAGCGCGTTAGAAAATTTCGAGCTGTAATATCTAATAAAACCAAAGAAGTGTAACTTTGTGGGAAATAGTAGAAAATACTACTTAAAGATTTTTAGTGAGAAAATATTGTAAATAAGGCCAAAATACCTACAAAATGTAAAAAGTTTCAAAAATGAGTTTAGAAAGCTAAGAAATATTTTACGCAATTGAAAAATATTAGAAAAATCTTACGCGATCTCAAAATAGTGATTTTTAAGCTACGCGATCTCAAAATAGTGATTTTTAAGCTACGCGATTGAGAAAATGTTTAAAAATCTCTACGCGATTTAGAAACATTTGAAAATATTTCTGCGATTGCAAACACGTTGGAAAATACTTGCGTGATTTGAAAATGTAAGAAAAATGTGATGCGATTATAAAAACACGATAAAATGTTTATGCAATTTGTAATAACAGCAGTTTGCTGTCGGGCTATTGTGGTGGCCCCAGTAGTGTTGAAAAGTAATACCGCTAAGTGATGGCATGTGTTTGTAAAAAATAGTGATAATGATGTTTAAATGTATTTGAATTATGCATCGTGCATTGAAAAACATGTAAGCTTTATTGATAAAGGTAAATTGTCTAGGAGTTGAATTTACACCTTTGTGCAAGTGAGAATTGCGTAGTTACGATCAGTTAGTGATCTTGGAGGCGTCAGAGCGCGACATGTCATTTGTGGCCAGATGGTAGCACCTTTGTGCCATGGTATTCGATGCAAATGCACCGACGATCTCGATGGAGTTGCTACTCTTTTCGTGATTGGTTGAGAGTGTCTTGTATAAGCCATATATAATATCTTGGCACATGATTTGGGGCTGACAATATATAGACATGTACTCCCAATCTTTCTCTCCGAAATTGTGATTAGCTCCATGGAGTAGGAATTGTTTCGTGTACATATGCATAGTTGGTTTACATATTGATGTGACAATTATGTTATCTGATATATTATCTGTGATGTGATAATATGATTTGATGTGTTAATATTGTATTTGTATAATTACTGTCATTTTCTATACTGTCGTACTTGTATTGATGTAGGGAATCTCACCTCTTTGTTATGTTACTCTGTTTTATTGTGTATGTTTGATGAATATCGTGGAGACGAAGAGGCAGGAAATTCTGTTTTCCATACGTGATAGTTTTCCTTTTGTTTGCTTTTATGGCGGCAAGGCGTCAGGTGCTTGGTTTTGTTAGGGTACAGTTCCATGGGGGAACTAATGCATGGAGGTTTGATATGGGTAATGAACGTTTTGTGTATACCGGGGATTTGACTCTGAATCTTAGTGGAACTCGTGATGGGGTTCCAGTTATGTCGATGAATGTATCTGTTCGTTTGGAGTTCTCGATGCCTATGCAAGAGCTTTGGGTTAGTAGTGTCTATACTCCATAAGAGGATTCAATGGTGTCATCTATAGGACGCCAGCTTGACGACGGATGTATCTGCTGGGGTTCTTTGATGATGATACTGAGGAGGAGGAGGAGGATCCTTCTGAGGGCCGAAATCCTTAGTCTTTAGAAGTTCTAGTTAAGTAGTTTATGTTTTGATGTATATGTTATACATATTTATCTTTTGGAGTATAATGTATTTATATAAATTATTTGTGAACAAGGTTTCTGTATCTATGTATATTATGGTGAGTTTTATTCAATTACAATATTGTACTTGTGGGTTTTATTTATTTTCAGTTATCCGCAAATGAAATTTTGAAATCGGTGTTTTTACAAGGTTAATTCTTTTACAACTTGGGTAAGTTATATTAGTATTTAGCCTTAAATGTGATACCATACTATGGGTGTTACAGATCCTTATCATTGTCTTCGTTTTTGTAATTTAATAGAGATTTAACACATTTGGAATGAAATCAGGCGAAGACATCATGTTTCCAAAGCACAAGAGGACCATTTTGGCTTAGACAGGGCCTTGTGTCAACTTAAAAGCAATTAAGGAGTTAGACACGACCTTGTCTAACTTGAAGATAGCTTCTGACTAAGAGCCACGACCGTGTCTCTTTATCACATAGTTGTGTCTCATCCAACGTTGAAGTGCAGCTCATAGGACATGGCCCTGTCTTAATGGACTGAAGCTTCTGACTTGGAGACATGATCATGTCTCACTTATGGTGTGAGTTATGTAAATCTTGGTCACACGGCCGTGTCAAAGGGAGACATGGTCGTGTGTCCCCTCTTGACGTGAAAAAGAGGGTTTTTCACCCCAAATCATTATAAAAGGAAGCAACCCCTTAAACTTGAGACACACATTTTCGACGGTAGACTTTGAGAGGCAATTTAGAAGAGAGAATTGTCACGAATTCTTGGAGGATGGCTACGAAGAGAGGACGACATTCTTGAAGGCCTGAAGATCATAATCACCGTAAAAAGGGTTTTGATTTCTCTTTCCATATAGTTTTCTCCTTTCTTTGGGTTTCTTTCCATTGATTTGTATCTTGATATGAGTATGTTTATATTGAACATGAGTAGCTAAACCCATAGCTAGGGCTATGGGGGATCTTATTTTCTTAATTATTTGGGTTTGATTTCTAATTTGATTAAGGTAATTTCTTTTAGGGTCTATCATATTGCTTGCATTCTTGTCATAACTTGATCACTTTTGGCATGTGTTAATTCAATGTTTGATCGGTGACCATCCGAATTCAACGAATGGATCTATATGGTAAGCTTAGGATTAGATTGGTGAATGACCAAACATCATTTTATCCTACCAATGGAATTGACGGTATGTTAGTTCATCTCTTGAATTAAGGCTTAATGCATTCTTAATTAATTCAACTAAATGACCAAATAGGTGAATTAAATTGGGAATAGAATATTGTTTCATCCATGACCATTGGGATTCAATAGAAAATAAGAGAATATTGGCAAAAGAATTACCTTACATCATAATTGAAAGAAAATCTGAATAATTGGATTCAAGTAAACTTTGCGCCTTAGTTTCTCTCTCATTGATTTCTCTCTATTTTGTTTGATTGTTTATTGTTTTTCTTCTTTATTTGTTTTCTAATTTTATTTTGAATTTCATACACTTTTGATTGTCTGGATAAACAAGGGTTCTACGAATCTAGTAATTACTACTTATTCCTCATGGAATCGATAACTGGGACTCAAGTCCTATATTACTTGGCGATAGAATGCACTTGCTCTTAGTGTATTTTATGCATATCACTTGGTAATTGATTACTCACTCATGGTAATTGATTACCAGTTGAAAATTTGTAAGTCAGTGGCCTAGTAATTGATTACCAACTTATGGTAATTGATTATCACATGCAAATTTTGTTTTCTAGAACTTTGGTAATCGGTTACCCTCTTATGGTAATCGATTACCACTTGAAATCCTCATTTCACAAAATTTTGATAATCGATTACTCACTCCTGGTAATCGATTACGAATTGTAGTAAAACAAAAAATAGAGATCTTCAAGCATAAACACCTATAACCAACCACTTTTAAACCAAAACTTCAACCCTACTCATCATATATTCTTAACCAATAACAAGAAAGGTTTGTCAACAATGACCTGATCATGAAACCCATATTCAAAATTCCTTTTTTATAAAGTTTCAAAGCTATTTCAAAGATTAACATTTATAAACATAAGCATTCATATATCATCAATACTTCATCTATCACACATTCATACCAAGTTCATCAACACAATCTCTTGGTTACAAAAGGAAAATAATAAAGTAAAGGAATATCACAAAGCCCCCTACGTCAAGTCTATCTTGATGAAGTTCCTTTCCCTTTTCTTTCTTCCTTTTCTTCTCCTTCTTCTTGCTTATTTCTCCCTTTCTTTGTTTTTCATTCTTTTCTTTCTCTTCTTCTCTTTCTATGCTGGACATGTGAATATGAGTGAAAATAAAAGAAAGTTAAAGATGAAAGAGATCAGGGCGGTGGAGAAAAAATTGAGGGATAAGGATGGATTCTTTCTATGTTAACTAGAAATGTTGTATTTCTTAAGGATACTTTGATCTTCCTTTAATAAGTTTTCTACTTTCCCTAAGTGTTAGGAAAATATTTAGGACATATTCCAGTATTCATACTCATCATTTAATGATTATCTTTATATAACGTTAACAACCACTAAGCTATACTACACTTCTAGTGTAGGTAAAACTATCAAACTAGTTCAGTTGATTATCAAAAGTCTACCATATCTCATTCTAAGCATTTGTAACCTAGAAATGAATTTTCTATATTTATTTCCATCATCTAAATAGTTTATGCTGAATTATGAGTTATTATAAGCTAATTTTCACATTCGGTGTTATAACATTATGCCCAAACTAACACAGAAGGTTACCAAAATTAACAAGTAACTCATATAAGTGTTAGTAACTTCTATAAACATGATTAAGACTAGTAGGATAGGGAGGATGTTATATTATAAACATGGGCATCAATACCAATGGTACAATTATTCAAAGAAGTAACTAGTCAGTCAAACAAAAAACATGTAAAGCCAGAAATGATAGACATCACTATCCAAATACATCAACATATGTTTAGAAATATATACAGCCAAAAGGGATCTATGGATGTCTATTTGTCAGTCCAGCTAACTACTATCTAGCTTTACATCATGAAACCTCTAAATCTATCATAGAGTGTGCTCAGAGTGTATATAATATGGCTTAGATCAAACCAAAGAAAGAGTAGGTGTTAGTCTCTAGAGAGTACAGCCACTCTCCCTCAACAATCTAAAAGTATATGCTAAACAGTGGCATTCTCAGTCTCTGGAAATATCATGGAAAATAAAGATAGGTGAGAATTGTAAGAATTCTTAATAAACTACATGAATAGTATCATCTTAATAAATCCTGCTGCCTCAAACTGAAAAATAGTTCACAGATATAAGTTAAAAATCCTGAGGCAGAGGTTCCTTTTATACCAATTTTATTCATATGATTATAAAATTTACACTATATTATTAAGAAAATAGTGTATATGTATCATGAATGCAATACTTACGAGTCTGGCTATTCAATCAACTTTTCTACTATCCTCTTTAACATATGAGGCAACCTTTGTCCTCTTTTATATAAGGCAACCTTGTCCTCTGAAGGGGAATGATGACCCACCTACATAAGATAGTTTGCTTATCAGACATGTGCTAGCCCACTCTCAGTAGCCCTATGTGCTATAGATCTTATCCTAGCAAGGTGAATTCCTTTGCTTGCTCTCTATGATAAGGACCTTACTCTTTTGATAAAATACACCTTGTCCTCTTTTGAGAATGCATACTTTCATGAGTAATTGTATAATGCACAACATTTCATATTTCATAATCATAGAGCTACTAAGAGCATCATATGACATTATCATCAATTCTCAATTCAACAACATAAACAATGCATTAGCCAGTACATGGTATACATAATCATATAAAACAATTATAATTAATAACATGCAATCTCATGCATGTACTCAAGCCTACATGAGTTAACTTGGTAATCAAGTAACCTATTTTTATAACCCTTAACTCATAAATAACATTATCTTAATCTTATAACCCCTACTAGGATATAACCTCGGGGATCAACTCGACACTTTTTTTTCATTAGCCTTATGTTCATTTTACCTTCATTGACTTTACCAATTAAGTTATTGAGTGACCTTTAATGGTATCAAATACATCATCCTATGGTTGTAGCCAACTCTAGCAATAGGGTGCAACTAAGATCACCTTGGCTCAAGGCTAGTCCAAAGCCAAAGGCCACTTGAGCCTAACCATGACCTTTACTGCATAGTTCTTGTAACACCCTTGTGGGGATGTCACATATATAAAAAGAAATAAATAAAATCTACCCAAGTTGTAAAACATTTATTACGTATTAATATGGGTTGTAAAATAATTCCTTTTAAACAGAATATTATTAAATAAAATAATGCAGAAATATAAAATAAATAGAACAACATCACTCATAATATACATATGGTCCAAGTTATAAGTTATACAAATAATTTACAACTACAACTACAAATACTTAAACAGAAACAATAAAGAAAAATAGTAAAGAGTCAATATATACATACGCAGACGTGCCCAAAAATACATCATAAATATTTAATCCTCTGATGGATCACTCTCAGGAAACTCATCAGAAGATAAATATCCAGGATGCCTCGACACTCGGCGGACATGAGACCGCGCAGTCGATACGAGTGTCATCTCACTAGGCTCAGTGGATACACCACCCCAATGACGCCTAATGGATAAAGGTAACTCTAAGTGCAGAAACACAGTCGTCGTCATCACTGGCTCGTCATCAAACCTATGACGTAGGGACACAGTCAGTCGTCCCGCATACGTCACGGAATCTCTGTCTCCTCGCATATGCCAAGCTAATGATCCACCGTGAAACTCGAGTGTCACAAACCCCAAAAATCCTGGCACCGCCATACCCAAACTAATCACCCAATGGATATGGATGATCGATGGTTCTTGATCGTCGAACTGATCTTCGGCTTGCCGATCTTCCTCCTCCTCGGGATACGAGAATCTCAAGAGGCTCGTTCCTCTTCCTCAAACTCTTTACCGCGTAAAATAAATATACAGAAAACACATACAATAAAGAAAGAGGTAAGACAATCTAAAATCATCACAAACATGGCAAATAAGAAAACAACAAACAACAGATATACAGTTCATGCAATATGAAAAGCTATAACAGTAATTTAATAATAGTATAGTGTAAAAATCTAATTATCATAACAACACATGATTTCATAGATAAAACAATAACACATACAATATAACATCACAAATAAAATAATTTCAGAAACAGACAATTTTTCAGAACGATAACCAAATAAATAAATAAACAGATAAAATAAATAATGTTCAAGATATAATTAAATGCAACATGACACGATCCTACTCCATAGAGCTAAACACAAACAGATATCAGAGAGAGAATGACTCGCAAAATCTATTAGTACCACGGCTGCCCAACCAAACTATTGCGCTGTCACACTTTGCGTCTATAGCCCCAAGTCATATGGAATCCATCATCCAAAGCATGGTGTAGTTCACGGTCTCACATTGTGGCACTACAGGCAATGTACTATTAGACTTTACGAAATCTCGATTAAAAATAGTGCATGTCGAGTTCATTAGTGTGCTAGCGGTTACCACAGCCCAGCGGAGCGACCGACTGTCCATATATGGAATCTCGTACACTAACGTCTCCAAGTTCATAAGAATAATGAACCACACTACGTTTATCGCATCGACAACACGATGTGATTCCCCTCGTCAACCAATCCACCAAAAACTGGCATAACTAAGATAAAAAGATACAGTAAGTCCCATTGGACAAATACTGTTCCAAAGCCTGTACGGGTTCACCTCTTAGCCCGACAACAGAAAAAATACAGAAAATCCAGAAAGAATATGGAAAATACTGTTTCGGTCAATCGCGTATTAATTTTATCGCGTTTTCACAATCTCGTCGTTTTTACAAACGTTTTTAAATCGCATAAATTTATTTTTCTGTTTTCAAAATCGCGTAGAGTTTTTAATACATTTTCTCAATCGTGTAAGATTTTTAAATCATTTTCTTGTCCAAACTCCTTAAAAATTACTGTTTAAATAAACAGAAATAATAAATAATACGTTTAAACTACGTAAAATATTTTCAATATCCTATACTGTCTTTTGGACATCTTTTCTATCTTAATTGCCCGTTTTTACTAAAAATTGACAGTATTTTGCTTAAAAAATTATATTAATGGTTTCCTAATTTTACCGTAAAAATTCTGTTTTATTAAATTTTTAAACCATATAATTAATCCTTTTCAAAACTACTAACATGCTTCAAAATACAGCATGAGCCATATGTTAGAAATTCTCAAAAGTTACTGTATTTTCTTTCTAACAATAAAATCAATAGTTTTAATTCAAGATACTTAATTCTAATCAATTAATTTCTTTAAAACTCCTCTTAAAAAAAATTCCTTTTTAATAAATATTGCATTATTTTGATTGAAAAAGGTTTGGAATTGATCTTAGAAATCATATATAAGTGGTTTGGCATATTGGCCTAAACATAAAATTATGTCATTTGATTTCTAAATTCATTTTCTTTAATCTAAACAATGTGATACCTTGTTAATATTCCTAGGTTAATTAAATCTCATTTTAGGAAAATTAAGAGAACATTTTGGTTCTCCATTTTGGTCATGGTCGTAAGCCTCAAGGTTTGTGTTCTTTGGAACACTCATGCAATCCTTGACATATTATTCACATCCTATAAATTATCCTACCTTTCTAACACATGCAATATATTTCTAACACTTATAACCTAGATTAAAGCTTGTAGACATGCAATCAAAGCTTATAGACATGCAAATTATTACAAACATCAAATAGGAAAGCTACTAACAAATACACAAACACATAAACAAGCTACTAACAATCACACAAATGAATCCTTATGGATTCTACAATCACAAAAATCACACTCCATCTTCTTACCACCATCCATAGATGATAAGATTAGACTTCCTCTTACCTTAAATGAAGACTAAGACTCTTTCACACCTTTCCTTATGTTTCGGTTTTCTCCTTCAAAATCACCTAACAAGCTTAAACAAAACTACAAGTTACTAACCATAGAAAGAGAGCTTAAACCATGGAGAAATCATGGCTTAGAACTTTGAAAAGAGTTTAGAAAAGAAAAACTAGGAATTTCACCTTCTTGGTTGAATCTTCCAAGTAGGTTTTCAAGCTTCAAATGAAGGATTTTGCAAGAACTCCCAACTAGAGATGTTCTTAGGATTGTGTTTAGGTTTAGAAAACTTGGTTGGATAGAATTTTGGGTGGTTGGATGGTGTAGAACAAGGCTTGGCCGAATGGAGCTTCAAAAGAGCTTCAATGGTGTTTAGGGTTTTTGGAAGAGAGAGAAGAGAGAAAGTTGCATGAAGACAAAGTGAATTTGGTCTCCCAAAGGCCAAATGGCCGTGAACTTCATGCCATGCAAGGTGTAGCCTTGCTTGGCTTCATCCTTGCCTTAGAACGCATCAAAGGCCAAGATCAAAACTTGGTTAGCAAGCTTGGCTCCTATTGGTTCATCCTTGCCTTGTCATTAGCCTTAGTCACCATGCTTAGTCACTAATTAACCTAGTCATCTAGCTTAGTCACTTGTTCTAGAGAATTCCTTCACTAATGATGCTTAATTAAGCTACTAAGCTAACTGTATTAGCTAAACGTGGGTCTCGCAAAACATTTCCTGGTCCACTGTCATCTAATTATACTGACTAACAAAATAATATACAAAATTATTTTATTGGACAGTTAAAAGATTAATTATTGTCTCATTCAGAATTGGGTTTAGTAAGATCCCCCAGTCTGAATAATTAAAACAAGATTTTCCCGGCCCGAAAAAATATTATTTTCCTGTCCCGGAGCAAATCGCACAAAAAGTCCAAATAAAATCACAGACAGTAATATTAAGCACTGTAACATATAGAAAAATTAAAAACAGTACAATCGGGACATAACGATCATTTTTCCATTTTTCCCCACGACGAAGCAAATCATCCAAAACGTTCAAATAAAATTACAGACAGTATTAATTATCTGTATATCACCCAGAAAAATTAAAACAATAGCTCGAAAAAATTTTTATTTTACCGTCTCAAAGCAAAATACGTAAAACGATCAAATAAAATTTTAGGCTGTAAAATATATTTGTATTTCATACAGAAAAACAAGAAACAGTAAAACAGGGACATAACAGTCATTTACACAAAAGCTCGAAAAACAGCAAACAGAACATTCAGGACATTTTCTAAAAATTGGGGTGTTACAGTTCTTCCTCATCCAAGCTTGTGGTGGCTATCATAAATCACCATGGTTGGCCACCCTTGGTGGTGGCCACCGCCGTGGAACCCTAGACCATCACAAAACCCCCAAATTTTAACCTTTTCTTCTCTTTAACTCATGGTGGTCATCTATAGCACATCCACAACAAGCTGGTCATGGCTTGGCCCCCCAAGGGTGGCAACCACCACTACTTCAAACCCTCAAATTCACCAAGTTTTACCAAATCCTCTATCATCAAGTCAAAGTGGTGGCCAATCGTGGCCACCACAATCACTTACCACCCATCTCCGCCACCAATAGGTGGTGGCCAACCACCACATCTTTATAACAATATCAAAATCACCCCTTCCTCATAAAACAACCACCACTATGGCTTATACATAGCCTCAAGGCTATGGCTACCATATTTGAGGCCATGGAATTCATAGCCACCAAGAAGTTCACAATCTCTCCTTTAACCATAAAACAACCATCATCAAGCAAGAATCAACAAAAGGAAGCAAGAACACAAGGTAAAAACCCCTACTTGGGTTACTAGAGCTTGCGAGTTTACTGGGTTGGTGGCGGACAGTGGAATTTGATGGTTCAACTTTAATAAACTCTCTATGATCACCATCCCTTTGCCCTTTTGCAGATGGGGAATGAACCTTTTTGGACCCTTTCTAGAAGCACCAACCCAAATAAAGTTTCTAAGTTGATGATTATTTCATAAAATTGATCGAGATAAAACCCCTGGCAACCATCACCTTGGAGAGAATCATAAAATTCTTGTTTAAACACATTACTTATAGGTTTGTAATTATATCATCCTCCCTAACCTAATAGCCCTAATCAGAGTTATAGAAGCTCAGTAACTCTAATATAAGTTAGCTGTTAGTTCGGGTAACCTTATAGACTAGTTTGAGCCTAATTTTATAACATTAAAATGTGAGAAATAGTTAAAGTTTCTGCATAAATAGTTGATATATTGAAAATAAATATGAAAAAGTTATTTCCTAGATATAAACAATTGATAAAAGCTTTAGTAAATTTTGGAGAATCAACTAAGTCAGTTTGGTATTTTTAATGATACTAAAGAGGAATACCTAGAACAGTTAAGTAGCTCAGAAAATTATGAAATTATATGGAGA
Organism: Ormosia emarginata; assembly: GCA_029884605.1. Lineage (NCBI taxonomy): Eukaryota > Viridiplantae > Streptophyta > Magnoliopsida > Fabales > Fabaceae > Ormosia > Ormosia emarginata. The sequence continues at coordinate 4,819,504 of JAQQTP010000081.1, read as the reverse complement.
TGACAAGTGAAACATGGAGAATAATTTGGTATATAATACAAACTAAGATAAGTATCAGTAAGCATATTTACTTAATTCCTAGGGTTACTTTAACTTAGGATAGAGTAATAAAGCTTAACTAATAACTAGCAGTATATGAAAAATTATGGAAAAATGGATACAAAGACTAAGTTGAGTCCTAAAATTTTTGATATCACTTATGGACACTTGAAAACTCAACTTTGGAAGATTAAAATGTATGTAGTAGATACAAAAGTTCCAACATAAAATTTTTATCCATCTTTTTGGTTACCCACCGTCACACACATTCTTACTTTTATCTAGACAATTCTTAACTTTTCTTCACATTTTCACGCCATATTTTCCTGCATGAAACAAAGCCAAAAACAGAGAAATCACATGGCTACTCATTCATTCACACTCTACCATCCTTCCATCTTTCATCTTTAACTAAATTTTAATTTTATTTTTTTCTCATTCTTTCTCCATTGCTTTACACAGTTGAGCAGCCCCAAAATAGAAGAGAAATAACAAACAAGAAAAGGAAGAAAGAAGTTGGCAGCCAAGGGAAGAAAAAGAGGAGAGGAATAAGGAAGAAGGAAAGAAGAACAAGAGAAGGAATCATGCTCCAAGAAGCCAGGAAATTGAGGTAGGGGTTCTTGCCTTCAACCTATTCTTCTTTTTCCATTATTGTTGAATCACATTTTTGGTCTTTGAACTTGTGGAGGTCATGGCCAAGACAAAGTTTACTATAGGTTTATGGCTTGAATTTATTCTTTTTCTTGTATTGATTGTATTTTGGGTGAAGGAATGTCACGGTCATACCAAGCAAAGAACCTCTTCCTTTGTTGACTTTGAGTTGAGTTATTTTGGTGCCTTGATGTTTATGACTAAGTAGAACAAATTGTGTGTTCCATGTGTTCACACTTGATTTTCTATATTTTGTTGTTAAAAGTGGTGTGGTTTTGGATTCAATATGAAAAACTGTGTGTCCATGTGTTCACACTTTTATTTTTCTATATTTGATGTTAGTAGAACCGTGTGTTCCAATTGTTGAATCTTTGATTTTCTATATTTGTTTGTTAGTTAAGTTAATTAATGAGAAAGTGATTGATGATGAGAACAATCAAGAAGGTCATGGAGCAAGCTATGGCCGAGACTTGTCCTTGAGAAAATTTAGAGATTTGACTTATTGAATCACAATTTATTACCAATTATGTGGTTTTAAGGTAATTAGAAAGTAACATTGATCATTATGGTTAATTTTATTTATTAATGATCATTTGAATCACTAAGAGTTCATAGAGAAACCTTAGTGTTTATATTGACCATGTATCAAATGAGTTTGTTTATGCTCATTTTGAGTGTAATTGATGCTTGAAAGTATTTGTAATTGTACACTTAATGGGAATTTATGGAATGTGGTTAGAATTTAAGAGATATCAGACGTGAACCTCGTACCTGGAGATAATAATTGATGATTGTTGATTATCCATGTACCTAATGAATATTATATTGACTATCCATGTACCAGATGAATAATATATTGATTATCCATGTATCTTATGGATATAATATTGGTTAATCCTCATAGTTGTAGGCTATGTTATTGATTATCCTTGTACCTGAAGGATATATTATTTATTATCCATGTACCTAATGAATATTATATTGATTATCCACTTAACAGATGGATACTATATTGATTATCCATGTATCGATATGATGTGTAACACCCTAATACAAATATCTCGACATACATGGAATACCTAAAGATATTAAGTATTAGTCATGCTACTTCTAACTTAAACAACAATCTAATCCCATATCATTCATACAAATAATTATGGAGAGCCATGATAAGAGAAAGGTCATACATATATACATTATTAGCCTCAATGGCAAAGTGTTATACATACAACTTTATACAACTCAAAGTAAAAATATACAAGAGTTATTCATAATACATAAACTAAAACTATCTAATCTAGTTATTTTTTACTCTTTTTTTTTAGAAGGGCCTTGACTTGCTTTTCCCATGAAACACAGAACGGGATGAGAACATGAAAATTCTCAATAATTAGATATATTTCTCATGGCATTATTATAAAAATACACAAAGGTAAATTTATAAACTATAAACTTATTAACATATTATCGATATTAAACAACTGCCCATACAATTATAAAATATCATTTTTCCTTGGCAAAGTGCTTATCTCACTCCTTTGCCTAGCATAGGACTTAACTCATCATATTGCCCTTGAGAATAATCTTTTCTCACTTTAGTACCCTTGGTAGAGAGCTTGTCTCACTCTTACTACCACTTATATGAGTGCTTGTCTCACTCCTCATGTTCCTTGACAAAGAGCTTAACTCACTGATTTGTCATAGATAGAGTGTTTGTCTCACTCCTCTACCATCTATGGCAAGGTGTTGTACACATATCTTTACCATGACAAGGTGTTTTTCTCACTCCTTTGTCCTCACAAAATCCATCCTTAGCAAAGTATTTTTCTCACTCCTTTGCAAGGTCAAGGGGCTTGCTTCACTTCCTTAGTTAGGATAATTGTACTATGGCTCAACTTTAACAAGTAAAAGAATCTTTCTCTACTAACACTCCATTCTAACCCAACTTAATGAGATGAATGAGTATTTCTCTACAAACTTGCATACTTAACTTTAACTACAAGAGAGTAATTCATGCATCTGTGATAAGTAAAACTCCTTATCAAACTTATGTCTAGCATACCTTAACATCACATCTCAAGTGGTAATCTAAGCCACACTAATGTGTTCAAGGTCCTAGATATCTAATTTAGGCAATTCCTAACTCATGGAATGCTTAAAAACTCAAACTTGTGCTCATATATGCTAAGTGGTTTTTCCTTTGTGAAATATACCTAAAAGTCTCTTAACACGCTTAAGAAAACATATATGGAGGATCCCACCAAGAACAAAACTCCAATTCATAAAAAAAATGTCCTAGCAAACTCTAGACCTAGCGCTAGTTCTCCATGCCTAGGCGTGGACATGGCATGGTATCACCCTGTTTCACTCAGCCACTAGCGCTTAGGCGCTAGAAATTGGCACCTAGATGCCATACTCTTTGGTTCACTCAACATTGGTGCTGCTCAACTTAGGCATGGCTCATTGGTGCCTAGGCGCCATGATTGCGGGATAAACCTGATATGGTGCTGATCAGTGGGCGCCTAGGCGCCAGTTGCACCAGAAAAATTATGCAAAAACATGTCTACTATGCTATTGGTTTCTGAACCAAATTCCAACCCTCAAATCTTGGTTCCAAAAGGTTTCTAACCCTATACATGATCACTAAACCCAATGAAACTCTTAAACACCCTTTTTACACCTTAACTCATGAAGAAAGATCAAATCAATCAACCATAAGAACCCATTTTATAAATTCTTAGATGTGTAGTTTCAAGGATGTCAACAAGCTTCAAATTAACCACCATGCATGTAACAACACAAATGAAACCACAAAACAAGTTTCTAACTAACTTATGTAATCCAAACCATGGAAAAACATACAAAACCCATTTTCCAAACTAAGTCATGCATACTACAACATGAAGTGAGAATGGCAAAAGTGAGAGTTTGAGAGCAAAGACCTTTACCTCAAAGGTGTGATGGATGATCAAGCCTTGGTTTTTCCCCTTTTCTTTCCTCTTCTTCCTTTCCTCTTCCTCCTTGTGCTTTTTCTCCTTTCTTTCCTATTTTTCTGCTACTGTTGTTTTCATGAGAAAGAGAGAGTGAAAACAAATAAGAAATGAAGGAAAATATCAAAGAGGAAGTCAACATAAGGGGCTGAAAATGTGGGATTCAAAACATATTAGGATATTTTGTATAAACTTTATATCTCTTAGGAATACTTTGATCTAACCAAATCAAGTTTCCTAACTTCCAAAGGTATTAGAATAAATCCTAAGATTCATCTCAATCATTGTTTCACCATTTTCATAAGTTTTCATATTTGTGTCACGTTAATCCAGTATTAAAACACTCACTCAATGTACTTAAAAAAATACAAAACTAACTTAGTTTACTCTTAAAATTTAACTTCATCCTCTTTCACATATTTGTGACTTAGAAACAAATTATCTATATTCATTTCCCTCAACTAAGCAATTTATGTCATTATCTGAGTCATTTTAAGCTACTTTTCACATTCTATGTTGCAACAAAGTGCCTAAATTAACTCAGAATGTCACAAAATTAAATAGGCATGTCAAACAAGTATTATGATACCTCTATGATCATATACAAGTCTAACATGCTAAAAAGAGGATGTTACATAATGGATATATTGGAGGTTATGTTATTGATTATCCTTGTACTTGGAGGTTATGTTATTGATTATCCTTGTACCTGAAGGATATGTTGTTGATTATCCATGTACCTAATAGATATTATATTGACTATCCATGTACCAGATGGATATTATATTGATTATCCATGTATCTAATAGATATACTATTAGTTAATCCTTGTACCTAGAGGTAATGTTATTTATTATCCTTGTACCTGAAGGATATATTGTTGATTATCCATGTACCTGATGGATATTATATCGACTATCCATGTAACATATGGATACTATATTGATTATCCATGTATCTGATGGATATACTATTGGTTAATTCTTATACTTGGAGGTTATGTTATTGATTATCCTTGTACCTGAAGGATATATTGTTGATTATCCATGTACCTTGTAACACCCCAAAAATTGCTTAATTATTGTTATATATGTTTTTTTTATAATTTTTGTGATTTTTGTGAATTATTTGGGTGATTTTTATGATTTTTCCAAGGTTGAAAAATTTGAGACTGTGAAACGGGGCCAAGGGATCTTATCTGAGATTTTATCTGACAAATAAAATCAGGGTACGTCTTATTATTCAACGAATAATAAACACTGGTTTTATTAATTGTAACTTTTGTCCATTGGATAATAGCTTATTGTGGATGGTTCTAGATGTGATCTTAGTCATCTTTTTCTAAAAGCTTTCCTTGATGACATCATCTATATGACATCATCTATATGACATCACTTAGATGACATCACTTGTTGACTTTCTAAAAAGTGAACTAATTGAAAACTAGCTTCCTAAGCAAGCTTTAGAGAAAACTTAATGGAGAAGCTTTGCATTTCTCTCTCTCTTCCTTAGGGCCCACAATCTTGGAAGTTTCACAAGGCTTCTTGGACAAGCTTCTCTTTGTAACACCCTAAACTTTCCTAAATATTTGACAGTTAATAGAATTCTACTGTTTAGTGATTTCTGTGTACTGAAAATTATTTTGAGTATTCCATCAGTACATTTGATCGTTTTGTGTGATTTACTCCGTGTCAAAAAAATAATAATTTTCGGATCGAGGAAAATCTTACATAATAATTTACTCCGTGTCTTAATTATTTTACATAATCTGATTTGATTTTTGTACATTTTATAATTTTTGTGATTTTGTGGGTGATTATGAAATTTTTATATTACTCTGATTATTTTAGTGTTATCTGTGGGCCGTCTGTGGGCCCAGGGAGGTCGTATGTGGGTCCGGCGTGGGTCCAGAAAAGTGAAAATTTTTCTGTAGCCAGAAAAATTCATACTGTTGAGATGGAGATGGGGGATCTTACCAAACTTGAATCCAAAAATAGTTTTTAAAATTTTCTTTTACTGTGTTTTGTACTGTATTTAATTATCGAGTAATAAAAATACAGTAAAAATATTATTCGCAGGGTAATAGTAGATAAAAAAATAAATATTATACTACATAGTCAACATTAGTGGCTTAGATATCCACCATTGATTTAATCAACGGTGGAGATTTGATCTTGATTTAATCAACGGTTGAGATTTAGTCTTATAAAATGGCTAGGACCATTTATAACCATTGGATGTAAAGTTTGAATGAGTAATCTTGACCCTTCATTTTGGAGATACATCTAATGGCTAGGATTTCAAGGAAGAAAGATCCAATGGCCTAGATTAAGTTTTCTATCTAAAGCCTAAACCTAAAACCTACATTAATCCTAACCATTGATCTAATCAATGGTTAGGAATGCTTAAAATGGTGGCTATGAAATTTGTCACACATTTGGAGTGCATGAGGGAGGGGTTCGGTTTTGAGAAGCTTAAGAGCTTAGCAAAGTTGAAGACCACATTATTCCTATCATAATTCATCTTTGTCTCCTCCAAAAAGCCAAGACTTCATCAAAATTTTCTCTCCACTTCTCTATGTACTAGTTTTGGCCAAGACACCAAAGTATACCTTCCATCACTCTTTAATTTCAAACAACCATACTTCTTGAATATATACCTTATTCTAAGATACTTTGTAGTTTGGAGCAAGTTCTAAATCTTCTATCTTCAAGGACTTTTTCAAAGAGCAAGTTCTAGGATTTTTGAGGTGAAGTGTAAGGAAACTTCATTTCTTCTCTTCTTTTTCATGTTCTAAGCCATGTTTGATCCATGGTTCCTCTTATTCAAGCTTAATATACTAATAAACTTGTGTTTGTTTTATATTCAAGAGACTTTTGTTGGTGGAGAATTTGTGCAAAGTGTAAAGCAATGAGCTTTTTGAGGCTCTTCAAGAGGTAAGAGGGAGATCCATCTCACCAACCAAGTATGGTGGTGAGAGATGGTTTGGTATTTGATGGATGGTGAATCTATGTGACGATTCATATCCATGGTTATGTAATTATTTGTGTATGTTTATGTGCTTTGATTATTTGCTTATGCTTGGTATGATTTGTGTAACGCCCCTTTTTCTAAATGTACCACGAAGAAGGAACGTCACACTATGATACTTCGAAACAACATAGACTGAAATAAATTAAATTGTGAAAAATAGTAATTGTTTTAAACTCATAGTCCCGATTCTCTTTATGGTTATTTAAGTTCCTTTGCAAATGTCACTATTTTTTTTTGAATTATTACATCACCGAGTAGAATTAAAAGTTGATTTAAAAATCCATTACGTATAGAGATAACAATTAAGAGAGTCTCTGTAAAACTGACATGAAGTAAACCATACACAATATATATATTCATATTTATATGCATAAGCCTGTTTAGTTACATTCCAAAATATACAAAAAAAATGCAAAATATGTACCCATCCAAAGTTATATAAATATACCCCAGCATATACAGCAAAACGACAGGCTTCCCAAAAAGATAGACGGTTAGCCATCAGTAGCTACCAATAGTATCAGCTCCTAAGACTGATGAGAAGGGACCGTAGCCAGGTCCTTCTCAAGGTCTTCTTCGTCCGAGGAAACATCCATCGGAGCGACAGAGCAACGGGCAGGAGCCCGAGCAGTGGACAAAAAGGAGTCATCACGTGGCGTGTAGTACATATCAGCCCACATGTCCCTGACGGGCATGTAAAACTCTAGCCAAACAAAAGCATGAAAATCTACAACAGGGGTGTCATAATGACCCCAAGCTAGGGACACCGTCAGCTCCCTATGGTACACGCAACGGTCCCTCTGCACATTAATGTGCCAGCAGTCAGGGTCTCCGTGAAAGATGATTCGAGTGTAGCCCAAAAATTCGCGGGGGCGTGACATCATCCTCAATCACTTCAGTCGTAGTCTGGCCAAAAGCCTGGAAACTCAGGAGCTTCCTTGTCTTCCTCACGAACGTCTTCCCAGAATTACATAATCCAACAAAATACAGAAATAAAGAATATATAGAAAGAGGTGAGACACCCAGCTTTTAGTACCAAAATGGTAGCAAGAAAACAATACGGCACTGGACACCCACATATGACACAGTTCACACATTTAATCACAGCACTATTAAAATTAACAGTAAGGCAGAGCGACAATAATTAATTGTAGTAATTGCAATAGCAGGCAAACAGTAGTAATATTTCCCAGTAGACAACAGTTCGAATAATCAGATAATTGTTACAATGATAGGAACAATTATATTTGCAGTTATAAATGTTCATGCTCAATGAATTATGTGACTCACAATGCGCAATGCAAAGGGTACCCAAAATCCTACTCCATGGAGCTAGACATAAACATTTTTTCAGAGTGAATGATCAAGGAGTTATGCCAGTATCTCATTAGCCTTAAAAACAGTGTGCTTCATCTCATAAAATAGTTGCGCAAATGGCTTATACATGGCATCTTAACAGTTGATCGCGATATAGGACAGTGTCTCAGTCAGGCTCGTTGGTGTGTCACATTGGTCTATCCCACGGCCCCAATGGAGCTACCGCTGTCTATTGTGAGACACCCACACCCCGACACCCCTAGGGTCAACAACATATGACACCTACGCTTAGTCTATTCGCACCCGCACATAGGTGTTATTGAAACTCCTAGGCCTATATCGCCTTTCTAACAATGTCCAACGGATAACACATATGCATGACGACACAATGTCCAATCATATATGTTTATCAATGATGCATTCATCATAAAGTATACCACCATGGCATATATATCCATTTTCAATATTAACATGTCATAATTTCATCAAGAACTTGGTCCCACATAGGAACTCACAATTGCATCAACCAACTCTCAATATCAATACATATACATGTCCATCGTTCTACACATACCATAATTTCCAAGTTATGGATCTAAAAATTCCATTTTCAAAATTATTTCTCCATTATTGGTATGGATACATAATCCCATCACATTTAAGTGAAATAAAGTCCTCGAATCTAGGGTTTAAAAATTTATGTTTGAGTTACAGGGGACAAGGAACCATATTTTCATCATTTTCAGCTCAAAATCTCATTTTAGGGTCCTGGTAATCGATTACATATCTATGGTAATCGATTACCAGCTCAACAGAATCTCTATAATCGATTACAGACTGAATGTAATCAATTACATAGCTTCCTAGAAACACGATTCGTAACTCCAGGGACCTGTAATTGATTACACAATTCTGGTAATCGATTACCAACTGAACAGAACCTCCGTAATTGATTATAGACAGGATGTAATCGATTACGTGATTCCCAGAATCACGATTTTGTAACTCCAGAGGCTTGGTAATCGATTACAGGCATTGTGTAATTGATTACCACGCATAAACTTGCAGAAAAATGATCTTTAAGCCATCTAAACTTAGACCAAATCAATCCATAACATTTTCAACATCATATTAGCTCAAACATGCATCCAAAATCATATAAAGGGAATCAATGATTCTTACAAATCAAACCAAATACACCAATGTGAAAAGAAGAAAGAAAAACACATAATGAAGAGGGAAATCCACACATGGATCCCTCAATCAACAACAACATACAAGACATCTCCTTACTACCAAGATTGGTTGAAGACGATTATCTCCCTCTTCCCTAAATGAAGACAACACAAGGATGCTAGTCCCTTCTTGTTCTTGATTTTTGTTTTTACTTTCAAGAAAACACCAATGTGAGTGACTTCCACAATGTCCACTCAAACCATGGAAAGATGAGTTCTTGGTCACATAGGTGACCAAGGAAAATGAAAATGAGGAGAAAATGGAAGAAAGGTGAAGACTTTACCTCAAAAGGTCCAAGCTTTAGCTTCAATGGTAGAAAATGGAAGAAGAAGAAGAACCAAAGGATGACCACTAAAGAAAATGGTCTTGGAATGATGGAGGAAAGCTAGGAATATGATTGATTTAGCAAACCATGGAGATTGTCTCCAATAAGTGGGTGTACGGTGGAGGAGGAAGAAGAAGAGAAGAAAAATGAGGAGAGAGAAAAATAGTGAAAAGTGTTATGTGTTTGAAATGAGGGAGTGATGTAATAGAAGTGAGAAGACCACTTTTGACTCCCCAAGGAGTATTCTGCCGTGGAGAAGAGTGAGGAGGGAAGAGAGAGAAAATGAATTAGTTGGGAAATTTCTAGGAAGCTTCCCATTAGTGAGCTTAGATTAAATTAATCTTTCTTTTGAAAATAAAGCTAATGGATTTGACACAAAGTAGATTTTGGATAATGTGATAAGGATTTTTAATGTATGTTATTATTTAGTAGACAATTGTTACAGTAGACCGAGGTCAGTATTAATTTATCTAACAAATAAAATTTACACAGTGTTTTGTTATTTGTCTGTTAAATTTTCTCAGAAAATGTGAAACCTCAAAAATTGTGTCCAGCCTCGGGTTTAGTAAGATCCCCTATCGACGTTTCCACAGATCAAGGTTCTTGGGAAAAATATCTCATTTTCCCAGCTCCGCTCAGTTTATACGTAAAACGAAGAATAATAATAAAATATTCTATGTTCTCAGAAAATTTTAAAATTCCAGAAAATCACAAATATTGTAAAATGAATATTTATGATAAAAGAAATAAATTTTTGGGGTGTTACAATTTGCATGATTTATTGCTTTGATTATGGCATGCTTGTGATATATATGTTAAATATGTATATGTATGTCATGATTTGATGATGGAAAGGAAAGTGATTTTTGGTTTCAAGGACCATGGTGAATTCGGCCAAACACCTCAAAATAGGTGTTCACAAATTAATATTTTCATGAATGATAAAATTGGATGGTTAGAGAAGCAAGGAAAATAAACAAAGGGTTTGTTTCCAAAGAATAAAGTGTTACGATTTTGTGAAGGAATTTTAATGGTTTGGTTTGTGTAAAATCAAGAATGGAACTTAGTTGATTTAGAAGAAAAAAATATAAGATGGTTTCAATGGCCATGTCCACGGTTTTGAAGGCTTGTAATGCCTTGATTTTGATGAAACAAAGTGATTTTCAAAGTGGAAATATAATTGATTTAGTACAAGAATTTTGGAAAGGGAATCAAAGTGTTTTATCACTTGAAAAAATGGAATTTTCATATATGAATGGAAAAGAGAGGTTGAAAGTGTTTGAACCTCAATTTATTTTAAAGAGGATTGATTTTTAGAATTTATTTGGAATCATAAAGAATACGTTGATGATTTGGGATTTTCTAACGTGTAACTCATCCTTTGGGTTTTGGAGAGCGTTAGTAAATTTTAAATTAGAAACATTGATTTAATTCAATAAAATGGTGAAATTATGAAATATATTGCGAAAAGGATTTTCTTGAGTAAGAAAATGTGGAAAATAATGTGAGAAGTCATATTATTTTGAGAAAGGGTGAAATGGCAATTTTGAAGGTTAAAAAATATTTTACGAAGTTGAAAAATGTGAAACATGATTCACGTAACTTAAAAACGTGATTTTTAAGCTACGCGATTTGAAAAACGTTTAAATATTCCCATGCAATTTGAAAAAGAATGTTAAAATATTTCTACGCAATTTGGAAAGCATTTAAATATTTTTACACGTTTGAGATATTGTTGAAAAATCGCTACGCGATTTAAAAATAGTGGAATATTTTTATGTGATTGAGATATTGTTGAAAAATCACTACGTGATTGAAAAATGATGAAATATTTTTACGTAATTGATGAAAACATTGAAAAATCTATATATGATTTTGAAAACGTAGCAGAAATGTTGCGCAATTGTGAAAATGCGACGAAAGTGTTGCGCGACTATGAAAATGTGATAATATGATTTTCACGATTAAATATACAGTAGGATTATTATTGAACCAGTGGATGGACACTGTATGAGAAAATGATGAATTTTGCCTGTGATTAGCATTGGTGCATTTTATATGCATGAACTAGTGTATGGACACTGTATATGAATTTTGCCTATGATTGGCATTGGTGCATTGAACATGCATTGAAAAGGTCCGATAGACTGTATGAGGCTATTTGCCTAGGAGAGACGTACACCTCTTGAGTGGGTGTGATATGCGTAGTGTAAGTCACTGTTGACCTTGAGGGCATCGGGGTGAGGGTTGCTTACATGGGCAGTTGGTAGCACTTCTTACCGTAAGTTAGACCGATGCAACACACCGATGATCCTGACCGAGACACTATTCTTAATCGAGATCTAGTAAAGATTGTCGTGTATATGCTAGATGTGCAAACACATATAAGAAATGTGGCACGTGGTCTGAGGTATGTTGGTACAGACAGATCTTTCGGATCAACTTCTCCAAACTGAGTATTAGCTCCATGGAGTAGGAAATTGAGTCTATGTGCGCATGCATGAATCTGAGCATTTATATCTATATGTTATAATAATTGAGGAATATTGGTTATGACAATTGTTTTGTTGATGAATAATTGGATGATGATGATGATAATAATGTTAATGGCATGATGGTAATTATTATTTATTGTATCTGTTATGATAAATAATGTTGATGGCATGATTGTAATTATGGTATGATATATCTGTATGGTATGCTGCTTGTATTATCTTTGTGCTACCATGTTGGTATTGGCGTAGGTGATCTCACCTCTTTGTATATTATTTTGTACTATATTTATATTTGGTAAAGACGTTGAGCAAGGCATAGAACAAGAGGGTGAAGAAGAGCAGGTTCCTGTGGAAGAAGTGGAGTTTTGAGAGGATGACATCAAGACCTAGTTTCTTCGGTTACGTGAGACTACAGTTCCACGGTTGAGCTGGAGCATGGAGGACTAGTCCTAATGAGAGGGGACTTATATATCAAGGAAATCTGACAGTCAACATGAGTCGGGAATTTCATAGAGATCCGTTTATTTCCATAACTATATATGTACATGTCGAATTTTCACTGTCAATCAGGCAGTATTGGGATACTAGGTATTATGTCCCAACGGAGATTAGTATTGTGTCGTCTGCTTGGACACTTATCGTAGGACTTCGCGTCATGCTGGATTCCTACCTGCTGAGGAATCTGAGGAGGACCCGTCTGAGGGTTCTGCTGTTTAGTTAGACTTGGGCGAGTCGTTTAAATATTTAAGTATGTCAACTACTTTGAGACTTTGTCAGTATATAAATAATGTTAACAGTACGTTTGTAATGTATAATGATGTATATTATGTGTGATGGTGTATAATATTTTTTATTTTCTGCTATGTTTATTTTATCAACATCAAAGAGGAAGAAATTTTATAACTCGTATTTTTAGCACAATGTCAGATTTTATATTGGTAATTAAGTAACATAAATGTGGCACCCTCCGGTGGGTGTTACATTAGTTGGTATCAGAGCCCAAGTTAGATTCTTTTGGGTTTGTGGTTAGGTCTGTCTTGTTTGTGTTGTGTGATTCTCTGTGATTGTTTTCTGAAAAGAAACAATATTGTTTAAAGATTGACCTTACTTTCTTTGTGCTGTCCCGTTTGAGTAGAGAAAAGTAATGGCTGGACAAGGAAGAGGACGTGTCAATATTAGAATAGGAATAGAAAATGTTGGTAATGACAACCAGAACATGGCTGTAGCTGTCGTAGCGATGCAACGAATGGCTGATGTTGTGGTACAGCAAAACCAAAGGGCAACTGAGGATGCTCACAGTTTGTCTGAATTCCGTAAGAACAATCCACCCAAGTTTCGTGGAGAATTTGACCCAGAGAAAGCTGATTTGTGGATCAAGGAATTAGAAAAGATCTTTGAAGGTATGGGTTGTACTGATGAACGCAAGCTAACTTTTACGACTTTTATATTAGTGGGTGATGGAGAAAACTAGTGGGCAGGAGCCCGAAGATTGTTAGAAGCTGAAGGAAGAGTTATGACATGGCAGCTCTTTAGGTAGAAGTTTCTGGGAAAGTATTTTCCAGCAAGTGTTCGCCACGCTAAGGAGATGGAATTCCTTAGTTTAAGGCAATGGGTGATGTCTATAAGTGAATATGTGGCAAAGTTCGAAAGCTTGTCAAAGTTTTCGAGGTATTTTCAAATACACCTAGATGAAGATTGGAAGTGTAGAAAATTTGAGGAAGGATTGAAGCTTGACATTAAGCGAGCTATAGCAACCCTGGGAATTGAACATTTTTCAGAATTGTTGGACAAGTGCCGTAAGGTTGAGGAGATTGATCTTCAACGGGCGGCGAGAAATAAGAACTTTGGACCTACAAGATTCCAAAGAGGAAAGAGTAGTGGAGGAAACCGTTTTCAGCAGAAGCCGTATGCGAAACCGGTAGGAAGTCAGAACTGGCAGTAATTTGTTGGAGGAAGTTCTGGTGGCAGTAAGACAAGTCAAGTTGGAACTCCTATATATAAATGTTTCAAGTGTGGGAAGGACCAGCTGACCAAGGATTGTCAGCGTAAAGGAATTATTTGTTATAGATGTGGGAAACCTGGACATTTATCCAGGGATTGTGATCAGATAAAGAGGGAACCTTCTGTGGGAAATGTTCGTACTGCAAGGCCACAGGCGGGTGGTTGAGTGTATACTATGAGCGAGAAAGAAGCCGTGAAATCTGAGGACTTGATCATGGAGGAGTGTGCTATTAAAGGTAATCCTTTAACCGTACTCTATGGTTTGGGAGCAACACATTCTTTCATTGCATATGATTATATGGAACGTTTGGGTTTGACTGTGACTACATTGCTATATGATTTGAGTGTTGCTACTCCTACTGATAAGCCTGTGATAACTACAAAAGTATGTTTGAATTGTCCTATATGTGTTAGGGATAGAATCTTTCATGTGGATTTAATTTGTTTGTCTCTTTCCAAGATTAATGTAATCTTAGGAATGGATTAGTTATCTTCTAACCATATCCTAATTGATTGTTCAAATAAGACATTAGTATTTCCTGAGGCTAAGGATTCTAGATTCCTAACGGCAACTCAAGTAAAAGCTTGTTTGAAGGAACGAGATCATGGGTATCTATTGTTGTCTTCTTTGGAGGTTCAATGTGAAGATGTCTTGAAGGATATTTTCGTGGTCAATGAATTTCCTGAAGTATTTCCTGAAGATATACCTGGACTACTACTAGAAAGGGAAATCGAGTTTGCTATTGATTTAGTACCTAGAGCTGGACCTATATATATACGCCCTATCGGATGTCGCCGGTAAAGTTGGCAGAGCTTAAGAAACAGCTGGAGGATTTATTAGAGAAGCAATTCATGAGACCTAGCGTGTCACCATGGGGAGCTCCAGTATTGTTGGTAAAGAAGAAGGATGGAACATCTCGTCTATGTGTAGACTACCGATAATTGAACAAGATTACGATTAAGAATAAATATCCACTTCCAAGAATTGATGATTTAATGGATCAATTGCGAGGAGCCGCAATATTTTCCAAGATTGATTTACGATCTGGTTATCACCAGATTCGTGTGAAGGTGGATGATATTCCCAAAACTGCGTTTCAGACTCGTTATGGGCATTATGAATATCTAGTGATGTCGTTTGGTGTGACGAATGCACTAGCCATATTCATGGACTTTATGAACAGGATTTTCCGTTCGTACTTGGATAAGTTTGTTGTTGTCTTTATAGATGACATTTTGATTTATTCTCGAAATCAGGAGGAACATGCTGAACATATCAGAGTGGTTCTCCAGATTTTGAAGGAGAATAAGTTGTACGCCAAGTTGTCTAAATGTGAATTTTGGTTACGCGAAGTTCAATTTTTGGGACACGTAATGTCGAAGGAAGGAATTGAAGTTGATGCTTTAAAGGTGGAAACGATTTTGGAATGGGAAAGACCGAAGACTGTAATAGAAATCCGTAGTTTTGTCGGATTAGTTGGTTACTATTGACGATTCATTGAGGGGTTTTCGAAGATAGCAAGACCTCTTACCTAACTTACATGGAAGAATCAACTGTTTGTGTGGACTGATGCATGCGAAGAAAGTTTTTAAGAGTTGAAAAGATGATTGACTAATTCACCGGTATTGATTCTACCTGATCCGAACGAATCTTTCGAAGTATGTTGTGATGCTTCGTACCAAGGATTAGGTTGTGTACTTATGCAGAACCATAAGGTTGTGGCTTATGCGTCAAGGTAGTTGAAAGTACATGAGAAAAATTATCCGACTCATGACTTGGAATTGGTAGCTGTGGTGTTTGCGTTGAAAGTGTGGAGACATTTTCTATATGGAGCAACATTCACTGTTTTTAGTGATCATAAAAGTTTGAAGTATCTTTTTGACCAGAAAGAGTTGAACATGAGACAAAGGCGATGGTTAGAGTTTCTGAAGGATTATGACTTTCAGTTACAATACCATCCCGGAAAGGCGAATGTTGTAGCGGATGCGTTAAGTAGGAAAATGCTTAGTGCTTCTGTTATGATGATTAAGGAGAAGGAACTGATAGAAGAATTTCGGGATATGCGTTTGTCTGTGAAATTGACGCCAAGGAGGATGCATTTAAACATGATCACCATTTCAAATAATTTGATGGATAAAATACGAGAAGGACAAAACAGTGACCAATATTTGTAAGAAGCAAAAGAAGCAAAGAGCCAAGGTGCAGAGGTAGAATTTAGCGAAGGAGCTAATAGAATTCTGAAGTTTAAAGGAAGAGTTTGTGTGCCTAATGATCTAGAACTTAGGAAATTGATTCTGAATGAAGCTCACAGGAGTAAGTTGAATATGCATCCAGGAGCCACAAAAATGTACCAAGAATTAAAACAATTATATTAGTGGCAAGGAATGAAGAAAGATGTCACTGAATATGTATCATCCTATTTAGTCTGTCAGAAGGCTAAGGTGGAACATCAAAGACCTTCTGGAATGTTGCAACCTTTGCCTATTCCTGAATGGAAATGGGATGACAAAGCAATGGATTTTGTGACAGGACTACCAAAGACTTGGAAAGGTCGTGATTCTATTTGGGTAATTATTGATCAACTTACTAAGTCGACGCACTTTTTGCCGATTAATATTAAGTACTCAATGGAGAGGTTGGCCCAAGTGTACATCAATGAAATTGTTAGACTTCATGGTGTACCATCCAGTATTATTTCAGATCGAGACCTAAGGTTTACATCGAGATTTTGGAATAGTTTGCAAGAAGCGATGGGAACAAAGCTACGTTTGAGTTCTGCTTACCATCCACAGACTGATGGTCAGTCAGAATGGACGATTCAGTCAATAGAGGACTTGTTGAGAGCTTGTATTCTAGAACAAAGTGGAGGTTGGGATGAGTTCTTATCATTAATAGAATTCACGTACAACAACAGTTTTCATTCGAGTATAGGGATGGCATCCTATGAGGCATTGTATGGGAGACGATGCAGAACCCCATTGCGTTGGTATCAGGATGGTGAAAGTGTTGTGTTAGAACCAGAGATTGTTCAACAGACAACTGAGAAAGTGAAGATGATACAAGACAAGATGAGAATGACTCAAACTCGGTAAAAGAGTTATGCTGATAAAATGAGAAAATCGCTTGAGTTTGAAGAAGGTGACCATGTATTTCTTCGAGTGACACCTATGACTGGAGTTGGACGAGTGCTTAAGTCTAAGAAGCTCACTCCAAAGTTTATCGGGCCGTATCAGATTTTACATCGGATAGGTCCAGTAGCTTACCAGATTGCATTACCACCATCGTTATCAAATCTTCACAATGTATTTCACGTATCACAACTACGGAAATATATTCCTGATCCTACATATGTTATCAAGCCAGATACAGTACAGCTGAAGAAGAATTTAACCTATGAAACGTTTCTAGTCAAGATTGAGGATCAAAGGACGAAGCAACTTCGAGGTAAGGAAATTTCATTGGTTAAAATCATTTGGAACGACGTAAGCAGCGAAGCTACGTGGGAACTAGAAGAAAAGATAAAAGAGCAATATCCATATTTATTTTGAGGATGTGAAGTCAAGTTTATCAAGTTTTGAGGACAAAACTTCTTTTTAGAGGGGGAGTATTGTAACACCCTAAACTTTCCTAAATATTTGACAGTAATTTTGACAGTTAACAAAATTCTACTGTTTAGTGATTTCTGTGTACTATAAAATTATTTTGAGTATTTCATCGTACATTTGATCGTTTTGTGTGATTTACTCCGTGTCAGGAAAATAATAAATTTTAGGCTGAGGAAAATCTTACGTAATTTAATTATTACTATTAAGTCTTAATTATTTTACGTAATCTGATTTGATTTTTGTACGTTTTATAATTTTTGTGATTTTGTGGGTGATTATGAAATTTTTATATTACTCTGATTATTTTAGTGTTATCCGTGGGCCGTCTGTGGGCCCAGGGAGGTTGTATGTAGGCCCAACGTGGGTCCAGAAAAGTGAAATTTTTTCTGTAACCAGAAAAATTTGAACTGTTGAGATAGAGACGAGGGATCTTACTAAACCTGAATCCAGAAACAGTTTTTAAAATTTTCTTTTACTGTGTTTGTACTGTATTTAATTATCGGTAATAAAAAATATAGTAAAAATATTATTCGAAGGATAATAACAGATAAAAAAATAAATATTATACTGCGTAGCCAACATTAGTGGCTTAGATATCCACCATTAATTTAATCAACGGTGGAGATTTGATCTTAATATAATCAACGGTTGAGATTTAGTCTTATAAAGTGGCTAGGACCATTTATAACCATTGGATGTAAAGTTTGAAGAAGTAATCTTGACCCTTCATTTTGGAGATACATCTAATGGCTAGGATTTCCAGGAAGAAAGATCCAATGGCCTAGATTAAGTCTTCTATCTAAAGCCTAAACCTAAAACCTACATTAATCCTAACCATTGATCTAATTAATGGTTAGGAATGCTTAAAATGGTGGCTATGAAATTTGTCACACATTTGGAGTGCATGAAAGGGGGGTTCGGTTTTGAGAAGCTTAAGAGCTTAGCAAAGTTGAAGACCACATTATTGCTATCGTAATTCATCTTTGTCTCCTCCAAAAAGCCAAGACTTCATCAAAATTTTCTCTCCACTTCTCTATGTACTAGTTTCGGCCAAGACACCAAAGTATACCTTCCATCACTCTTTAATTTCAAACAACCATACTTCTTGAATCTAAACCTTATTCTAAGACACTTTGTAGTTTGGAGCAAGTTCTAAATCTTCCATCTTCAAGGACTTTTTCTAAGAGCAAGTTCTAGGGTTTTTGAGGTGAAGTGTAAGGAAATTTCATTTCTTCTATTCTTTTTCATGTTCTAAGCCATGTTTGATCCATGTTTCCTCTTATTCAAGCATAATATACTAATAAACTTGTGTTTGTTTTATGTTCAAGAGACTTTTGTTGGTGGAGAATTTGTGCAAAGTGCAAAGCAAGGAGCTTTTTGAGATTCTTCAAGAGGTAAGAGGGAGATCCATCTCACCAACCAAGTATGGTGGTGAGAGATGGTTTGGTATTTGATGGATGGTGAATCCATGTGAGGATTCATATCCATAGTTGTGTAATTATTTATGTATATTTATGTGCTTTGATTATTTGCCTATGCTTGGTATGATTTGTATGATTTATTGCTTTGATTATGGCATACTTGTGATATATATGTTAAATATGTATATGTATGTCTTGATTTGATGACGGAAAGGAAAGTGATTTTTGGTTCCAAGGACCATGGTGAATTCGGCCAAACACCTCAAAATAGGTGTTCATAAATTAATATTTTCATGAATGATAAAATTAGATGTTTAGAGAAGCAAGGAAAATAAACAAAGGGTTTGTTTCCAAAGAATAAAGTGTCACGGTTTTGTGAAGGAATTTTAA